>JARHVA010000004.1:1377500-2577500 GCA_037957365.1 Torreya grandis | reverse complement strand
TATATAAGCTGAAGGTTTTTCCCCAAGGGGACGGTTTACTAAGAAACATTACCTTATTTTATTCCAAATGTGGTAATTTAGAGACTGCTTGGGAATTTTTTTGACAAAATGCCTTGTGGTAGTTTAGAAATTACATGAAACTTGCTTGATGAAAGATCGTGTCTCATGACAAATGTGGAAGTTTAGAGAGCATACGAGAATTGTTTGGCAAAATGCTTCTGAAATGTCATCTCATACCAAACATGGCACTTCGGAGACTGCACAATAGTTGGTTGACAAAATGCCTCATCGAGATCTCATGTTGTAAAATACCATACAAGGTAAATTTCATAGGCTATATTTTTTTGCCAAAGGGCTAATTTTTCAGGAAATTCAGAAAAAATGATTTATAAGTCGTTAGATTGGCCACAATTGACAAGTATCATAGTAAATTTACAACTTGTTTTGCAAGATACATGTTGTTAGATTGGCAAAAGTTTACAAGCATCAATAATTAATTGTTAAAATTTACAAGTAAATAGTAGATCATATGTTTTTCCTCAATATTGGCCTATAACTACATTTCGTATTTTCCAAAATGGAAATATTTGCCAAAATTTTCTCTGATACGATTCTTGCAGGTTATGGAAAGAACAGGCATTATGATGAGGCATTGGAACTTTTTCGTAAAATGAGATTGGAAGAAGTGAATCCTGATGGTGTTTCTATTGCCAGTGTGCTACCAGTTTGTGCCTATGTTGGAGCTCTCAGACAAGGCAAAGAGATCCATCAGTACATGTTTAGGAGTGGAATTGAGTTGGATGCCTTTGTGGGCTGTGGTCTCATTGACATGTATTCAAAATGTGGCAGGATACAGGATGCACGCCAAGTGTTTGACAAAACTCCTAAGACAGATTTGGTCATATGGAATGCGATGATTCAAGGGTATGCTTTGCATGGGCAAGGAGAGAGTGCTCTGGGACTGTTTAATGAGATGGTGTCATCAGGCAAGAAACCTGACCATATCGCTTTGCTTTCTTTGCTATATGCCTGCAACCATGCAGGCATGGTGAGTGAAGGTCGTGAGTACTTTTGCAGCATGAGCCAAAAGTATGGCATTATGCCTTGTGTTGAGCATTATGCATGCATGGTTGACCTACTTGGCCGTGCTGGATTCCTAGGTGAGGCACTGAACCTTATCACAAGGATGCCAATAGAACCTAATGCTCCTGTATATGGAGCTTTGCTTAGTGCCTGCAGAATTCATGGCCATATAAAGATAGCAGAATTTGTGGCGAAACATCTTTTTGAATTAGAGCCTGATAATCCTGGAAATTATGTGTTGCTATCAAATACTTATGCTGCAGCTGGCAGGTGGGAAGAAGTGGATGGGGTGAGACAAGTGATGAGAGAAAAGGGATTGAAAAGAGTGGCTGGGCGCAGCTGGATTGAAGTAAAGAATAGGGTCCACACATTTCTTGTTTGTGACACACGGCATCCACAATCGAATCAGATTTATGAGAAGTTAGAGAGCTTGGTTAAGCAGATAAAGGAGGCAGGGTATTTTCCTGATACCAACTTTGTGCTGCATGATGTAGATGAGGATAAGAAGCTAAACATCCTTTGTGGCCACAGTGTAAAGTTGGCTCTTGCATTTGGACTTATCAGTACCAACCCAGGGACATTGATACAAATCACAAAGAACCTGCGTTTGTGTGGTGATTGCCATAGTGCAACCAAGCTCACTTCCAAGATTTTAGGACGTGAAATTATTGTGAGGGATCCCAATCGCTTCCATCATTTCAAGAATGGACTGTGTTCTTGTGGGGACTATTGGTGATATGCTCGGCAGAAGTGTTTGAATTGAGCTGGTTGTCAAGCATTGGTCTTTCTTTATATTTCCCACTGCATGTCATTTAACGATCCAGGGCTTAATAGGGTGGTAGTATAATGAGTCCTTGCGTTTCTTTGCACAGCCCATTCAGCTTAGATGCCGGTTAAGGTCTTTGGCTTCACTAGCATAGCCAATATCTTGGCAATGTTGAAGTAGAGTAATATTAATCGGAGCAAATAAGACTACTTCAGATGGAATCTTGTCAGTAAATAGAGGAATTCCAAAACTGACAGGGGAAAAGTAGGTAGGATGGTGGAAGTCTTAAAGTAGTTTCTAATGTCCTTTGCAAGTTTTATTGCACCCATCACCTGTTGGAAGCATCCATTGATGTCAAACTACTTCTTAGTGCCTTTATTCTTTCTGGACAAAGCTCAGAAAACATGCACTCAGAATGGTCTCATCTCCTTGTCAAACACTTTGCAATTACCTTGCAAATTTGAATGTCAGGCCTTTAACCGATTTAGCAGATTCAAGTCCAATTTGCCAAGAGAACTATTCCAGGAGCGAAGATATGCTTATTATTTATAATATGATGTCCTTTTCATTGTGATTGGACATTGTGGTAGTAAAAAGGTTACAACGGAAGTGCATGATAGTGCTTGGAAACAGTGCTTTAAGGATTCCTTGCGAGAGACTGTGTAGCGAGGGATACATGAGAGACGTAATACTGGGAGCCAACTTATATATGGTTGTGAAGAGAGAAAAACATTATCTAGGCATCTATGAGATTTGATAGAGCAATGGTGTGAGACAACAGTACAGATGAAGCGGTCAGCCTAGAAGGACTAGTAGTTAATCATGGTATTGCTTTCGAACTATTCCATATAGTCACGGGGTTTCAAGATTCATATCATCCAAGTAGTTGACAGAAGAACTTATATTAAAAAGTCACACCAAAGCATTCGTTTGTATTCTTCTCTGACATCTAAAAAATGACAGCACAGGGAAAGTGCTCCAGTACTACTACACTCTTAGAGCTGTCCTTCCTGATAATGTTCTCCAAATATTTCCCATCACTATTACAAACTGATAGAATGGTTTATGCCAGCTAGCCTATCATTTTCTGTTGAAATTGTCACATGATGTCACGACTGATTTTTAGAAGAGGACTGAAAATATTTCAATCGTGGACTCATTTTAGTACCTGATTGGACTTCATAGGATTCCTCTTTGAAACACTTCATCTATCACTTCAGAGGTTAGTTGGATCTTGATAACTTCATGGTGGAATTCAAGACAGAGCTCAGTTAAAGGCATCATACAGTTGAATGGTGTGCGAAATAGAGCTCCAATACTATTGTACTTGCAGAACTACATTTTCTGGCAGTGTTCTCCAAATTCTTCCTGTCACTATTATGAACTGATAAAATGGTCTTCACCTCCTCTTTGAAATGCTTATCACATGTCACCTCAAGGGAGGTTGGTCCGCTCTTGATAATATCATGGTGTTGAACAGCGTACAAGGATGAATTACAGACCAGATCAAAGTTTGACTCATTTTCGTCCTATTTTACTTATAGAGAAACCTTCATCATAGGATATAGCAATGTCTCAGTATGTAATGGACATATTTGATTGTTATTAATCAAGATACAAGAATGGTGACCATGGGATGTCTTGATGATGAATGGATGGCTGTGAGTGTGAGAGAGGGGGACAGAGGATGGCAGGATGGGAGCGAGGGGACGGGTTTATACAGCAGATTTGTTCCCAAATTTTCAATTGACATATCATTGCATCTTAATTATTAGAATGGAGATCTTCTTCCTTCCACACCTTCCGTCCATAAATTCTTGGATTGGTATCAACAGGTTGGCATGCATCAAACAATAAATTCTTGAGGTGGAAAGCTTGCCAGGTGGAAAGCTTGCGGGAGCACACCACTTCCCTAGGGTCCAACAGTTCTTTTAGCTGAGAGGTAATCCTCCCAGGAAGAAGATGTTTAACTGCTTGTATGTGTGGCTTACACTGTTAGATTCAACTTGATGAATATCCCATGGTAAAGACTAGCAGAATATTTATTTTAGCCTTGCCCATTCCCACAGGGAACATGTCGTATTCGTTGGGAAAGGAAAGACAAGCAGGTCTCCCTTCGGATTGGTGTTTGAATTTATCTCTTCTAGTGGATGATTTGGTGGTCACACCTAACACACCCACTTGTTCTGATTCTTCTCTAACAGCTGAAAAATGACATCATGGGGAAAGTACTCTCAGTACTATTGCACTCTTGTAGCTGCCCTTGCTGATAGTGTTCTCCAAATCTTCCCTGTTACTAATACAAACTGATAGAATGGTTTATGCCATCTAAACTATCATTTGCTGTTGAAATTGTCACACGATGTCACGATTAATTTCTCTATGAGGACTGAAAATACTTCAATTTTGGGCTCATTTTAGCACCTGATTAGACTTTGTAGGCTTCCTCTTTGAAACAATTCAGTTGTCACTTCAGAGGTTAATTATATCTTGATAATTTCACGGTGGACATCAAGACAAAGAGCTCAGACAAAGGCATCATAGAGTTGAATGTTGAGCAAAATAGGGCTGCAATATTATTTCACTCACAGAGCTACATTTGCTGATAGTGTTTTCCAAAGTCTTCCTGTCACTATTGTGAACTGATAAAATGGTGTTCACCTCCTCTTTGAAATGCTTATCAGATATCACATCAAAGGTAATTGTAGGTTCTTGATAACCTCATCATGGACTTTCAGACAAAGAGACAAAGGTGCTGTGGAGTTGAATGGTGTACACGGATTAATTACAGACCAGATCAATGTTTACTCCTTTTAGTCCTATTTTATCTTAAAGTGAAAACTGCTTCATAGGATATAGCAATGTCTGAGTATGTGATGGACACATTTGATGGGATATTATTCAAAATACAAGGATGGTGACCATGGGATATATTGATGATGAGTGGATAGCCGTGAGAGTGTGAGAGGGGGAGACAGGGAGACAGGGAGAAAGGGAGTGAGGGAGCAGGTTTATACAGCAGATTTGTCCCCAAGTTTTCTATTGACACGGCATTGCATCTTAATTATTGGAATGGCAGTGGTGGATTCGAAAGAGCTTGTTTCTTCAACACCTTCTGTCCCTAACATCTCGGATTGATAGTAACAGATTGGGCATGCATCAAACTGTAAATTCTCAAGGTGGTATAGTAAATTCCAGGAGTACACCACGTCTCTAGCAATGGTCCATTTTGCTGAGATGTAATCGTCCCAGGAATGAGGTTTAACTGCATGTGTTTGTGGCTTATACTGTTGGATTTGACTTGATGAGGATCCCATAGTAAAGACTAGAAGATCATGTTTTAGGCTTGTCCATGCCCAAAGGGCGTATGTTGTATTGGTTGGGAAAGGAATAACAAGTAGATTTTCCTTGGCATTGGTGTTTAAAAGTCTTTCTCCTAGTGGATGATTTGGTGGAAGATTGTAAAGAGATCTAAATTCATGCAAAGGGTTCTTGATGTTTTCAACCATTGTGTTCTTAACACATCTCCTCCTCCCAAACCATACAAGGATAATGGTCCCCATGGTGAATATTTCTCATGCAACTTATAGAACTACGATTTAGTATCTTTACTTGGAATTTTTATGGGATTAAGAGAAACAATTATTTTGAATCTATTAAAAGAACAACACATTGTTTTTTGTTTTGCTCCATTTGATTATTAATGTTTATGGCGTGCAATTCATGGCATAGTATCTGCTGTAAGCTTGGGGTGCTCTACATTTCTTATCATCTTCTTGATTTCCTTTTTTTTAGTTACGTGCTAGGCTTGTTTTGAACATTCAATTTTTTTCAACTAGCTGCTCCCACGGAGCAGCATAATAGTTTTCTTGGGTAGTTATTCTTTTAAATTAATCGTTTGAATTATAAATGCAACATAAAATTTAGTTGTTTCCATGTTGGTATTTCTTGTGAATTGAAGACATTTCTTATTTGGCATATTCTTTGCTTGGTATTCTTTTGTTTTCTGCTTTATCAACAGTGGCATAGACATCAATCAACTCAAGACAATGAGATCGCCTGTCGGATGTCCTTTAGTATTAAAATTATTTCGTTAACCAATTTATCGATGACTGGCCATCTTTTTAGGTCTCCAATGTATAGTTTTGATACCATTTAGTCAACAACTTTATCAAAACAAGTGGTTTAACTTTCTATAACTTGAACATAAGCATCAGCTAAGCCTTTGGTGAAGCCTAATAAGTTGGTTAATACAGACATTATTATTATAGTAAACCTTCATTACTCACAGACATTATCAACTTCCTTTTCTTTCACACACAGCGCCCCATGCTTGTGTCTTTACAGTCTCTGGAAATATACCATCTCTTATGTTTGATCATCATGTTTGCTGGAAAGGTCTTCTCTAACGTACGATGTAGCTTCTTATATGGCATTTTGAGATTTATAAATCCTTTTCAATTTTATCGCCTTAATAAAATAAAGTCCACATTTCATGAAGGACTTGCTTTTAAGTTAATAAAAAATCACAAAGCTTTGTCACTCCTAGCATGAAGTTAAATCTAAAACTGAGGGCAACAAATTGTATATTTGATAATAATACAGAATCCTTATCTTTAGTTCTAGTTCAAGAAGATTAGAGGCATGATAATCCTAAACTTAAAAAGAATTCGTATAGACACACAAACAATTGTCTATGAAGGAATAAAGCTAAACAAGCTGCTCGGATAAATAACTCTGTTTTACCTCTTTAATGGGAAGTGATGGTTGTTCACGATCAAAGCATAAGGATTGTATACGGTCCCTTTTTTGTTGGGATAAAGAACTCGGATTTAATTTTTTAATGGGAACTAATGGATGTTCATCATCAAAGCATAAGGAATATATTCCGTCTGATTTTTGTTGGGATAAAAAGATTAGCATCTCAAAGAAAGTAAGGGATTGAAAAGCAAGAAATAAAATTAGTAATATCCATAGCGAACAAAATCATTAATGTGGCTGCTATGTGCATCATGTTTGAATAAATATGGCAAAGTGCACAAGGCATTTCAAGAATAAACTTTGAAAATGTAACACCCACTATAATAATCACCTTGTACTGAGTAGCAGTGAATTTCACTGTCAGTACCTGTCCGATCACAATTTGTTTTTTGTTGTACACAAACTAGAAAATCTCTAGTTTAACATACTGGTTCTTAAAATATTAGATAAGGAGAAGTTTATGCTAGACAGGAAAAGGGTTGAGAAATGGAAGATATGTGGAATGTGTGCAGCAGATGGTGCAAAGAACAGCTCAATTGGCGACATACAAATATTACCAGACAAGGAGAAGTGATGCTGATTAAAACATCCCTGTTGAAAAATTAAATAGAAAAATGATGTAGTCAGAATGAATTAAAACGTTAATGAATCAACAGAGTGAAAACCCTTTCCATTGGAACATTGTCCAGACACATTAAAAAAACAGGGGAAAGGAGAGAACACATACAGATATGGTACTAAGTGAAAATGAAAACTCAGACAAAGAACATAGAACAGAACACTAAAAGTTCAGCTACTTACCACACACTGAATTAAAGAAGGCCTAATGATACAGGTTTCAGTATTTACTTAAAATAAGATGATGACAGCCTAGACCATGTCTTAACTTGTAAAACAAAGATACACTTCCTGCAAGAACATTGCCAAAAAGCCAAGAGGTTGTAATTGTACCTGCACACAAAAATGAAGTCATTCCCAACTGCACAAGATTCCCAACAAGATTCCTCGACACACCCTGTAGCCATAGGCACTAGGAAAAACGGGTTCAAGAATGGGGATATCCCATCCCTATACCCATATCTGCCATTGACTCTTTAAATGTAACATACCCTTCCCCTTATTCATATAGTCTCATATTCTATTTCAAAACGGTGTCCCTGTCCCTGTATGCCACGTCCTCTTGTGACTATACCAGCAAGTTTTCTTGAGGATTCTCTTCAATTTTATCTGCCCACCCACTGTTGAAACACTTAGAAGCCCAATAGTTGCCAACCCTCTAACTATCTACTAACCCAAATCTATGCTAAACTAATAAGCCATTTTTAGCAGATGAGAAGAATATGCTATAGAAAACAATCCCAACACAGAAAATGCATGTCCCTTTCTTCCTATATCAAAACAACCTTGTTAACTTGTGGCAAAAATTGATTGTGTCATTTTTTATTAAGAGTTATAAACTTTTAGACTCGAGGCCTTTTAAAAGGAACAAACAAGTAAAGGATGCTATTACACTCAAATTAGTTGCAGTGCTTAATTTGTGTCCGCTGATGGCTCATCGACCTCCCATAATTAAAAAAATGCACATTGTGTCCTTATCCAACCCATTTCAGCTGCTTCACAACTTTTTATAGCATTCAATACCTCTTTGAGCTTGACTTAACCCTTGTTCAGTGTCTTGGGCATTTTTCTTGTCATGTTGATCTCTTACCTTTTTAAACATCTTCAGGCTGAAAAACTGTCACGTTAGCCATTGGTGGTTTTGAGCCTTATAAAATGAACAAACAAGTAGAGGACACTTTATACACTTAAATTCGTAGTGGTGCCAAATTTGCAGCATTGATAGCTTATTCACATACCATTATTAAAAAGCGTGGACTGTCTCCTTGTCCAACCCAGTTCAGCTGCTTCACATCCTTTGATAGCATTTGGTGCCTCTTTGAGCTTGACTTGAACTTTGTTCAGTGTTTTGGGCCTTTTCCTGTCATGTAGATCGCTTACCCTCGTTTCACTTCTTTAGGATGTGAAACCACCTATTCAGCCTAAAGTGACCCCTGTTTTAAGTGGCAGTGTCGCCACTGTTGCCTTGGGGGTAAATGGAAGGTCAGGTCTCCATCATGAGGCATTTCCGTTGCGTTTCACACTTTATTTTCCATTCTAGGTCTTTCTAGTTTCGCCCAACAAGCTCAAATGCACCTCCTTGGCTTATAAATACATGTTTTTCATGTTTTTAGGATGGGAAAATCATAAGAACAGCTCCCTCTATATTTCCTTGCAACATTCAACCTCAGTCCAGTTGTTTCCATTCCTTAGGATGGTTTTTCAGGGTTGGTTAGTAGCTTAAAGTTTGGATTTCTTGGTTTTCTGAGTTAATACGCAACACAACCCTCTTGGAGGTCACATTCTAAGGATGCCTTGCTTCACTTCTTTTCAACCAGCCTTCATTTGTCATCACGAGTTTGAAAAGTTAGGATTATTTTTGTAGTTTTCAGTTCATAGCATAGAGTTGGACTAGATTAACATAGTTAGATTTGTTGTGTTTGTTTCATTACCATTTCCAAATCTATGTTCTAGCTGCATTCTTTCTTGTTCCAATAGGATTTTATGATGTAGGAGCATTCGGGTCAGCAAACAATCTTGCATCAACCAAAAATATGTAGGGGTGTGTTAGGTGTGCTTGCCATTTTGGCATGGTAGAAGTTGATCCATGGGAAGCATCAATACTCCAACACTTAAAGAGCATCAAGTAAAGTATATCAAAGAGTATCAATTTTAGGAAGCAACATGGTTCCAAGTGAGTTGGTTTAGTTACTCAACAATCGATAGAAAATGGGAAGCGGTTACATCCATTGAAGGCCTAAAAGTGATAGGTTTTGGGGCAGAGGCAAAAAGGGCACGAGAAACACCTCCAAACCAGAATGTGATTGCAGATTTAGATTCTCCTTGAAAAGTTATGCACAAAAAAGAAAAACAGCATTTCATTTCGAGTTTGTATTCAAAAGATATGGCCTCCATAAATGGATGAGTTTTGCACTGTGATGAAACTGCCGGGGCTGTTTTGCAAGGCTTAAGTGGCGATTATGTAACTGCCCCACTGTGACAATTATGCAACTGCCGCCTTGCATTGAGCGATGATTTCGTCCACGAGGAATGCAAAAAGAGATTAATAGCTCAAAACTCAAGAATTGTTAGTGTTGAATGTTTTCATGATACTAGGGAGTTCGAAGAGGCACTCCAGGAGTCGGAGGAAGTTAGAGAAAGATTTGAAATGGTTATGGGAGTAGCTTCAAGGGAGAAGGGAGAGACTTGGTAGAGGAATCTCTCCAAGAAGAGAAGCAAGAGAGAAGGGAGTGGGAGAGTGTCATCCAATCCACTTATGATCCGTAAACTAGGTAGATATTCCAACCTACGCTTCACCAACATGGATCTTGTACTCCTAACTCAACTAGTGATTGATAGATGACTGTTCTAGACAACTATAAATGCTAAAACAGAGGTGACAAGTGTTGGAAATGAAATGTGTAGGATACTAAACCTCAAAAGGAAGCACAAGATAACACAAAGCATAAGATGAACTCAAGATTTGACCTGGAGAAACTTGGTGTGGGAAAAACACCAGTGAGTGAGGCAAATGTACTCCCCTTCCACGAGGAAATTCAACAAATTTACAAGTTATTTCCAAACATGGCTTTCATGGACAGAGCTTTTACTACTACACTATCCAAATCTTGTACACACAACTGCTTTGCACTTTTTAAATACTTCACATAGAACCAACACAACTGTAACAGTCACTCATAGATAGGAAACAATGAGACAACATGAACAAGGACCCAAAATTGCAACTTGCAATGTCAATTCAGCTCTAAGACTTCTCACTAACTTCTCTGATGCCCTCTACCTTCAACAGAGGTTGTACTTATGCCCTCTCACCTTGGACCCTGCCAAAGAACTCAAACGACCCATCGTGAGGAAGTGGGAACATTTGAAACCGTTCACATTCACGTATTCTATATGGTGGCAAAAATCTGTCACAATATGCAAATGAGTGGTTGCGCAATCATCACCTGCAAATACCAGCAGTTACACCACTGCAACCTACGCAAATTGGTGGTTTTGTCATTTGTGACAAACCCCTTAGATTCAAGAGCTATAAATTGTTGACTTCATCATTTCGAGGATGTTCAAATCATTTTATTATTGATTTTCCCACTACAATTTATCTGAATTGATGTTTTAACATGAAGTATCTTACAATAGTGTCTTACATGCATGGATTACATAAATTGGGCATAGTGGAAACATCTAGCAAGTATAGCTAGTACATTAGATCCCTATTTTGGATCATACCTCTCCGATTTGAGGCTTTTAAATCCCTCAAAGCTTTAGGAACTGTGTAAGGAAGAAATTTCTTATCCACATCTTTTATAGAATACCATTTCCCCTTTCTAGGTAGCTGACTGTTTAACACAACCAGCCAATGCTCTTGCACCTTTCTTCTTGTTGGCCTCTCATTCTATAGCAAAACACCCTCTTCCAATTCTAACTGACTATCAGGGGAGAGGTCTTCAATTGAAAGTAACAACAGCCCTTCATCTTCATTGTCTAACATAGAAGGCTCAAAGAGTTGTAAGTTCTCAATATTGACAATTGAATAAATCTTCCTATAAGGAGGCAAAACAAGTCTAAATATATTCTTGCCCACTTATTCGAGAATTTCAAATGGACCATACCTAAGAGGGTTAAGCAACTTAATCTTACTTTGGAGTCTCTCTTTACTCATGTACAACCATTCCTTGTAACAAGAGAATTATGCTCGGTGTTGTGCTGATTGTGCCTTGCTTTGTACTTGGCTTGTGACTCCTTCAACCTCTCTTGCACTTGGAGCTAAATTTGCCAAATCTTCTCAATGAACCTTCCAACTTTGTGGATCTCTTGATCCACTTTCCCATTTCTTTTGTATGACTGTCTCAAAATAACATTAAATGTGCATAGAGGTAAGTAACCAAAACAAGTTTCAAAAATAATTTTGACATTATAAGAATGCATCGCCTTGCTATAGAAATGTTGAATATACACTAAATTTTCATCCCATGTCTTAGGATGCTTCCTACTGTATGCTCTCAAGAGTTGTACCAATGTTCTGTTAAAAACTTCTGTCTGCCCATCGGTTTGTGGGTAACAAGCGGTAAACTGTTTCAGTTTGGTATCCATCTTCTTCCACAATGTGCCCCAAAACTTACCAACAAATCGCGAGTTCCGATATGAAACAATAGAACTAGGAAAACCAAAATTAACGCACACATTAGAAAAAACAATTCAATTGCATCACTATCTTTGAGGGTTTTTTTATAAGGAATAAGAATACACATCTTACAAAACTGGTTCACAACCACATAAATAGTCATGCCCCCTTCCTTGACTTATGCAACTCACCTACAAATTCCATGAAAATACTCTCTCATGGCCTTTAAGGAACTGGTAATGGCATATACAAATCCAACTTCTTGTTATCAAGCTTGTGTGTACTGCATAACACATACCCTTATAAACTTAGCAACATCAAATTGCATATTAGGCCAATAAACAGACCTCCGCAAATGTGCAACAGTCTTGGTAACACCAAAATGTCCTATAACTTTTGAAGTATGTGCTTCCCTCATTAGCTGAACTCTTTCTACTTTAGGCACATAAATCTTACCCAACTTGTAGAGAAACCCATCTCGAAGGTAATAATTCTCTCTGGGCTCAAATCTTGCTCCTTGGGACCTCTTTGCTTCAAGAAATGGCTCTCCAAAATCTGCATTGTTGGTTCTCAGTTGTACACCTCGTACACTCGGCCTTGCACACTTGAAAGAAAATGACAAGCAATGATGAAAAACCCACTAGTATGTTTTTGTAGCTGGGGAAGGGTTTGGCATCAAGATTAAACTGAATGCAGAAAATGATTGAGAGGCACCTATAGAGGGAATGGTCAGTTCTCTGCTATTTTTGGCTCTGCCTGAACCAAGGTGAGAGGGCCTATGGGGTAACTTGCTCACATGGAGGGATTTTGCAATTCAATCTCCATGGGGATTCTTAGCACAAGGAACAAATGACCAGAGCATAACCAAGTTTGCACACTTCACCCATGAAGGGTTGTCACACGAAATGCACAAATGCTCTAGATCATACACAAGCTACTAAAAACAAATGGAAAAGAGACTACAATTTTCATTCTAATGAATCTTCAACAACAAAGGGTCTGAATAAAAGACTGCAATGCTAGGATTTAAAGCACAAAGTACAAACACATTTCAAATATGCAAAATCTTATCCATTTGCAAGGCACATAACACTTATAGTATGCAACAAAGTGTATTATTTGCAGGGTAGGACAAGTTAGGTCATTAAAAAAGGAGGGTGGGGTGTCGGTGGTTTCCAAACAACAGGGTATCTAGCATTATTTCATGACAATATTCCTTAGTAAAGATGCAAAAAAAACCTTCAAATGCAAGATAATGGTAAACACCAAATGATCCCTGAGAGACTAGAACATACATTGAAACTAATTTTTCAAACATTTTTTCATGTTGAATCCATAAACCTAGGGTGCGCTAACAAGTTATTCAACAACCTACCCTGAAGTAATGCAGAAAGAGTTTATAAGCTAAATCTATACTCAAAATGACAACCAATAGTGAGCACAAACCCAAATATCCAATTAGCAATTCTTGCAAAACATGTCGCTGCACTTCATTTACAGGAAACAACAAAGAACCAAAAGTATTTTCCTTATCTTGAAAAGAAATATTAAAGACGTCAACACTTCAAAATGCTGCCATAGAGACAAGCATGGTGAGATTGCTCTTTTGACAAGGGAGACATAAACATGCTCTCAAAGCTTGCTAATGACTGTATAACTGCAACTACCTTAGCAAGGGAGACAAAATCTACACACAACAATTGATCCCTGAAAAAATATTGCAAAACCTGGACTTGGAGAAAATGGACGCCTAGAACAACGACCTACAACAACCAACAACCAACAACTCTAAAATAGAGGACAAAGCCCCTATTTATACATTTTTGATTCTGGAACCGTGGGTCGCAACTTGAAAAATTGCAGAACAAGCCTTCAAGTCCGCCAAGATACTTCCAGTTGGAATATGCTCTTTGCCACTCTTAGATCCCCATCCACTTGCAAGAAAATGATCATTGTTGCAACTGCCTCCACAAACAATGATAAATATTTGCAACAAACCTTCGATCTTTTGATTGAAGATGTCGGTGAATTCATGATCTGGATGGTGAACTTCTTAGTGGAGGCCCGAACAACTATTAGTCATCATATGCAACCCCCTGGAGATGCTCTTGACCGCTTGCTTGCATAACTAGAGGGAGAAAATCGTTTGAAGAGCCAAACATATTTTGTCCTCATGTGCAACTATCTAGAAATGCTCCCCTGTTGATCGATTTGCAAATCATGGAAGCTTCTGGACAGTAAATCTCTTCTTTGTGCACACCAAGGAAAGCCCATTATCTTGTGATGATTAGAATTGGAAAGCTCTAGCTGTGATGAAAACAGAAAAGATCCGTGGCCGTTAAAAAAAAATGCTCTAGAATAGCAATTAGATGTTCTTTTGTGCTTCGAATCATTGCTACGTCGATGAAAGAACCATCAATTTTAGCTTTTAAACCAAAGCTTGCCACATACTAACATTTGGCATGCCACATCGGATCCAACGGGGCATTTGTGGGGCCTAAGAGTGACTAAGTCGATTGATTGGCTCCAATCAGGACACTTGTCACTTCCTCGTGCAATCCGAGCCCTTTGAAAAGTCCACCTTGGCTTGCATCGTTGGATCATCCTGCTATGCGCAAACGCGTGCCGTTGGATCTGCCTCTGTTTGAAAACAAACGACTACTTCACAGGGTCTAAAATTGACGCTCACGCGACCATCCTGGAACATTTGAATCCCAACGACTATTTGCTGTGCCTTAAAATTGACATCTGCGCCCCTGTCAAAAGACGTCCACAAGACTGTCATACTTGCAATTTGGAAATTTCTTCAGGGACTTTGTTCCATGGCAATTCGGTTAGTGGGCTCTGTCTTCGGCATTCTTGTTTGCTTCTCAGGCTTTTTGTTTTTGGCTTCTCTATCTTTGGTACTTCGGCTTTGGGCTTTTCTTCAGCACAATTGTCCCGCAACAATTCTTTGCAACAATCTGTCTTCGACATTCCTACTCCGCAACAATCCTTTCGAGCATTCTATCAGGACAATTGTTTTAGACATAATGTCCGAGATAATTTCCCCGAAGGAAACTTCACACTTTTCCTGCAAGAATTAAGCTTTACACTTTTCCCGCAAGAATTAAGCTTTACACTTTTCCTGAAGAAATGCAATTCTTTTGGACTTTTTGCACGGGCAAAATGCTTAAAGGAAATAGGACTTCTGCTCCCCAGTAACTTTGCTGAAAGTACCCTTTGGGCTTTTTGAACATACCCTTCGAAAGTTTTGTCAAGGGCACTTGCCCTACAGAATTGCCTTTTGGCCTTTTCGAATGGCCCTTTAGATCTCTTGAAAGTGTCCTTTGGATTTATTGAAAATGTCCTTCGGATCTTCTGAAAGTGTCCTTCAAAAATTTTACAAGGGAAAAATACCTGAAAGAAATGACCCTTCGAAGATTTTGCAGAGGCAAAATAATCCTTCGGACCTTTTACAGGGGCCGAATGACCCTTTGGGCTTTTTTGTACGGACAAAATGCCCAAAGGAATTAACCCTTCAGGGTTTTTGTGCGGACAAAATGTCCGAAGGAATAATCCTTCAGACTTTTTGTGTGGACAAAATCCCTGAAGGAATAATCCTTCAGACTTTTTGTAAACACTTTGGCTGAGATAAATAAGTCCTTACATTTCTTTCGGGATTTTTGTGCTGGCAAAATGCCCGAAGGGTAAGTGCCCTTCAGACTTTTTGCCGCAGACAAAAAGTCCAAAACAAATAAGACTTTGCACCTTTTCCGAAACATAGGATTTTTGTCGGGCTTAATGCCCAAAGGGCAAGTGCCCTTCGGACTTTTTGCCGCGAACAAAAAGTCCGAAACAAATGACCCTTCGGATTTTTTGTGAAACACTTAGCCCGATGCAAAACAAGTCATTTGAATTTCTTCGGACCTTTTGTAGCAGAAAAAATGTCCGATGGAAATAAGTCTTCGGACTTTTTGTCCGAGACAAAAGGCCCAAAGACCTATTTTTGTCGGACATTGTGTTCGTGCAAAAAGCTTGAAAAAGTCTAAAGAAAAGACACATTCGCCAAGCAAATACCAGATCAGGGCTTAGTTAATTTTTACATGAACTTGACCTTCCAAAAGTACTCTTGGAGATGGAAGTTGGGCTAAGGACCTAGTCATTTACACTTGACAAGGGCCCAATTGCTTCAGTGCAATTTTGGGCACTAACATGCATCAAGCTCATATTCTTCTACATAAGACTCGTACATAAAAGGCTAAAGAAGAGATATGGTGCCCATGGTTGAAAGCAAATGAGGTCTAGATCACAAATCAATTATTGTTAGTCACACATTTCTTATATTTGATAATCAAATGAGTTTTTTGCAAAAAAACCCATCCACTTATAATGTCTAGCTTGCTAAAGTTTGTTTTGTGCTTGAAAATATTGGAGAGATTGATTTGTATGGACAAGAGTTTCCTTACCCATAAGATAGTGTTTCCATTTCTTGATCGATTGAACATACAGTTTTTTATTGTATGTACAATAAGTCATAATTGCACCATAGAATAATTTTGAATGGTAATAGATGGGCTTACCTCCTTGTAATAAGACAACCCCCATAGCATAGTCACTAGCATCTGTTTCCACCTCAAAGGGCATCTGAATGTTGGAAAAAACTAATACTAGAGCATGGCTAATCTTGAGTTTGAGCATATTAAATGCATTTTGTTGCTTCTTAGCCCAAATAAAAGTCTTACTACTTATTGTCATGGGATGGAAAGTTGCGGCTATGGAAGAGAAATTCTTGATGAACTTCCTTAAATACTGATTTGCACCAACAAAGCTCCTTATTTTGGTCAAATTAGAAGGCTTTGGCCAATTCATTATGGCCTATACCTTTGCTGGAGCAATCGTCAAATCCCCATCTCCAACCACATGCTCCAAGAAGACAAATGATTGTTGAACAAATTCACATTTCTTCTCCTTCAACACTAGCTTGTACTCCTTCAAAACTTGCAAAAATTGTTTTAAATGATCAATATGCTCATCAAAAGTTCTACTGAGAACAGGAATACCATCAAAATACACAATAACAAAGGAATTAATAAATGGTTTCATTACCTTGTTCATCAACCACATGATGGTAGTCGGTGCATTGCATAGCTCAAAAGGTAGAACCAACCATTCATACAACCCTTGCCTTGTCTTGAAGTCATTTTCCAAATGTCATTTTCTTTAGTTCTCACTTGATGATGCTTGAATTTCAAATCAAACTTAATAAAATACTTGGCATGCTGAAGTTGGTCAAGAAGATCACCAATCCGTGGAAGAGGATACCTATTCTTGATGGTTATTTTGTTAAGTGCTCTATAATCAACACACATTCTCCATGAATCATCTTTCTTATGCACTAAAACAATAGGAGAACCACATCGAGAAGTACTAATATGGATTATGCCTTGATTAATTAAAGATTGTAACTGTTGTTTTACCTCATTAGCATACTTCAAAGACTGCCTATAACCTAAGAGTTGGAAGCGGACTATTTGGTAGCAATTGAATTTCGTGCTCAATAGGCCTTACCGGTCGCAACCCCATGGCCTCACGAAAACCTTCCTTGAAATGCTGCACCAGCTCTCCCATACACTTTTGCACTTTGTTAGTAAACATGCTCCCAAAAGTTTTATGTGCAGCCATTTCTTTATCTTGAATGTCTCTCAAAAGAAGCAAATCAAACTTTCCACTTGCATAAATAAGTCGTTTAGCTTGAGAAACACCAAATAGATTTTAGAATCACCTTTGTAGGTTGAAATAATGTAGCTCTTGCCATCCTTTACCAAACAATATTGATTGGCTCTCCTCATGAAGATAAATCCTGGATATACAAATAAGGGCTGTCAAATACTACACCACACACATCAAGAGGCACAACATCCATTATAACTTCGTCATGAAATGTGCATTAATTCCAAACTTAACTTTACATTGCTGGGTCACCTTGATGTCTACACCTTTCTTCACCCAACCCAAAGCATATGAGCTTGAATGAATGTAAATCTCTACCTCCAGTTATCTACTAACTCCTTTCTTATCAAATTTGCTTGTGAACAAGTATCAAAAAGAGCATCCACTTATGTTTCTTCATTCAAATTTTAATATGGAAAAGATTAGAAAGTTCACTCTTTTGAGCACTACTACTACCCAAACATACCCCTTTATTGAGATAGGGGCACAACAAAATGTCTGATCCACATCAGAGTTGCAACCAATGTCTTCACCTTTGAGAGAGGGCATAGCCTTCTTCTTCTTGTTCTTTAACAAATGCAATTTCGGATGTAGCTTCCAACATTGATCCTCAAAATGACTATCAACATCACAATGCCCACAAATAGCTTTTATTATCCTTCTTAGAAATGAAATTTGTATTACGCTTACTTTTCGGTTTACCTTTACCCTTTTGCTTCAAACCACCTTGTTGCTTGTAAGTGCTTTGAGAGGTAGATAGAGCCTTCTTCTTGTCTATCTCTAAGTAATGAGCTTGAGAACAAGCCTCATCTACATTCATAGGCTTGGCCAAGAGGATGGGTCTCCTCAAATGGCTATGGAGTCCACCGATATACTTCATTAAGGTGTCACGGTCCGCTATATCTTTGCCCATTTGGACACCTCCTTGTGGAACTCACTTGTGTACTCTTGCACGCTTTGGCCTTGTCTTTGCTTAAGATATTAACAATACATGGACTTCTCTTGATAAAAAATTTGATCATATTTATCTTCCAACTTGGTAGAAAAATCCACTGTCAAATATGAGTAATTTGTAGAACGCTGAGACCTAGAAATTGCTATTTTATGTTGTATGGGATAAAATAACATATGCTTAGTTTCAAAATTAAAATTTTAATTATATATTTGGATTCCTCTCTAAAAATTAGACAAGTTAAAAAAAAAAATCTAATTTCAAGTTCATATGCAAAAGTTATAACCGTTTGAAGTTGACAGACTTTCTTCCTAGGAGATCTCGGGAGCTCGACTGGTGACCTCCGGAGCTGGAATGGTGACCTCCAAAGCTGCGACTGGTGACCTCCGGAGCCAAGGAATTTGAAGCATTTATTTAATTTTGACTTCACTTTGGCGGTTCAGTGAAGTTCTTGGTGGTTTACAACATTGGGAAAGGACAAATACAAGGCTTGGAAAGGCCGAAAGAATCAAGAAAGATGCATGGGAAGATGAAATGACATGAAGCGTTTGGCTTTAGTTTCCAACTCTTGGACTTCTTGTACACATCTAAGAGGTATTCCTGTGTATAAATATGAACCTATAGAGTTCATTCATCAGAAAGGTCTGAGGAGAGATCAAGAAGATCAAAATAGCAACAAGTTCAATGAGATGTATGGAAATTGGATTCACATTCTTATTTGCAAGTTTGAGTCTTGGTTCATGTTTTCTTGGTTCTTGCTTTCTAATTGTTGCTTAGTTGTAGGTGGTTGATTTGAATACTCATTAGAGATCATAGGAGAAAAGATCAGAGAACAACTAAAACAAGAGATCCATCCAAGGAGGATGACAACATAGCCAAGTTGAGTTGAGTAGTTATGACTGCACAATTGAGATAGCTAAGTTCAGTAGCATTCCTTCTTTGAGAGACGAGTCTTCCATCGCATATTGTAGAGGTCATTATGAGTGTATGAAGTCTTTTTCCTTGTAAGCCCCCAAGGCAAAAAAGCTTATAAATTGCATAACATAGTGGAGATGAAGAAGCATGGCTTCTCTTATTGGAGTTTTCTCACATTGAGTTTCTCCAGAGTATGTCTTGTGTTATCTCTCTTGGTTGTTAATGTGTTTATTTCCTTTGCTTGCATATTTACATTTCTTACAACTAGGCTAATACACAAATATTTTTGAGTGCTCAAGATTCAGTCCTAAAGGTTAAATAATTTCACATTTTCTATTGCACCTATATGCAAGCATTTTAATTGTAGTCATGTATGGAGTAGTAACATGTTTAAAGTGTGAATGATTATATGCAATGTATGTAGCATGTGAATATGACATGTGAAGGGTTGCATATTCTTTTATATTCTATGTATGACAGTCATAAGAGTTGGAATACATATTAAAATAGCATTTTAGGTATTTTTAGATGGCATAGAACTTGAGGGAAACACCTTGACTGGAAAGGGTCCGTGTTGGTGAAACTTAGAGTGAAATATCCACCTAGTTTACGGGATCATCTCTTCCTCATAACAAATAGGAGAAAACTACTTTTTGACTAGCATTTTAAAATCATCCCACTTATTAATATGAGGAATCTTCTTAACAACCAAAGTATGAACATAACTTTCAAACCAAGTTGAAGCATGATTAGTTAATTTTAACCATGCAAAATAAATTTGCTTGCTCTCATTAATCTGATACAAACTGACCTATACCTCTAGTTGGGCTAGCCAATGGTCTAGCCTCTCCACATTCACATCTTTGTCATACGATTGATTCTCTATCTTTGCCTCAGCCTTGAATGGAGGTGGGGCTTGGTTGGCATGGGGCTATTCTTCAACCTTCTCATGCTCGAGAGTGTCCTCATTTGATTTTATCGCCTTCGTAGAAACAAGCTTCTTCTTGAGAATCCCCATGATGGACTCTGACTGGTCAAACTTACTCATAAAAAGAGAGATGCTAGCCACTCCTTCGAGCTTGCGAAATCACTCTTCTGTTATAGGGTATTTTCTACATTAGAATGGGCCATACCTCTCATCTCTTGCTTCCACTTGTGAAAATGTCTTCTTCAAAGGGAACTAGGATACCTTGATCATTAGCACTACTTGCTCTAGTGACAGGGATATACTACAATGTAGACACAAATACAAAAAAGACTAAAATTGATACTAAGCCAACTTTATTACTAATTTGATCTATAAATTAGTTGAATATTCCACACTAAGTTTCATCAACACAAATCCTATACTCTTAACTCAAACAGTGATTGATAGATGATTGTTCTAGACTACTGTAAATCCTGAAATAGAGATAGGCAAGTGTTGGAATAAAATGTGCAAACTATTGAACATCAAAAGCAAGCACAAGATAATACAAAGCATAAGATGAACTCAAGATTTGACTTGGAAAAACCCACTGTGGGAAAATCTCCAGTGGGCGAGGCAAATGCACTTCCCTTCCAGTAGGAAATTCAACAAATGTACAAGTTACTGCCAAACACGGTCTTCATGGACAAAGCTTTCACTACACTTCCTTGAAGAATCTCTTCGTAGGATCTTGCTCTTTGACATTTATGATGGACCTAATCTTGTCAATCATTGAGTCGATTCTGTCATAAATTTCACCCAAACATAGATAATCTATATCCACAAATCGCAACATACTCACGATGGACTCAGTAAAACTGAGTAAATACTCCACACGTTCCCACTACACATCATCAAGAAAGCACCCTTTCTTAATGTTTACCTACCTCCATACACTCCAAAAGTTGTTGATAACCATGTCGCTCAATGCCTCGTGCACCTTGACAAGTCTTAAGAAGAGTGTGTGTGAGGGAAACTGAGTCTCAACAACCTAATACAAAATTAAAACAAATTGTCAAATAAAATTAAAAAAATCCTCATAGACTTGTTTGATCCAATCAATTTTAATCCACAATTTTTGCAACCTAAGGTTGACAGAATAAACGTTACAAGGTGTCTAAAATATGTGCCCATGCCTTGCCTCAGCCAACCTGCCTGCAGCTTTGCAAATTTTTGCATTGTCCATTACAACTTGGACAATGTTTTGAGGCCCCATTGCTTCAATTGAATCCTATCAGGATGTCAACAATGAATTATGCATTCTTCACTTGTCCCTCACAATGAATGGCCATAAAAAACATTGCCCCTTTAGGGCACACTGTGACCACATTAATCAATGGCCTATTTGTCGTATCTTTGCATCCACCGAAAACGATGGAACCTCTATTTTGATCTACGAATCCTTGATGGAATTCAATGCATCTTCAACATATTTTCTTTCTTTTATCACCAAGGGCACACCTTTTCGTACCTTGGGCCTATGAACCCTTTAGAGCATTATTGATAGATCTCACCATATCCTGCTAGTATGGTGATTTAACAATATTAAATGGCAACCCCCATGCATAAACACAACACACAATGCTCTGCTCTGCTGTCCTTGGATTTATTATGGAATGCCCTTTCCTATGAGCCTGCATCTTTTGTTCTCTTGCAATTAAGAGGTGAATCCTCTTCCTCTGGTCCCATGACGGGTGTAGAAAGAAATGGGTGTGATGGGGTCACCACATTAGCATGAGATGAATCAACAGGTGGCTCAGTAAATGTAGATCTTTTATTTCTCAAAGAATGCTTCGATCCTCTGACAATAGTGGCATCTGTTTCTTCTTGCTCTTTGATGTATGCAAGGATATTTACCTATGGCAAGCCCTTTCTTGAATTTCTATTTATGTTTGGCCCACCACAAACTTTGATTTCATAAATAGGAATCTCACACAAATGGGCTTTCACCCGACTATACGAGCTCTTGTATTTACAGGTACACTCTAAGCAAAGCCAAAGGAAATACCCTCCACTTGTCAGTTCTAACATTGTCATATATTTTCAAAGGGACGTTCATGGATTGGCTTTGAAGGCTATCCCTTGGCCCACCGAACTAACACTTGCAACGTGGGACATTTTTGACAAATCCTTTTAGCCCCTGGTCAAAAAATAATAATATTGCTATTAAAATTTAAAACATTTGACATTTGTTGAAAGAATGTTTAAAAGAATAATAAAAATAAATGAAAACTAGTTACAAACATTTAAAAACTAAAAATAAAAAATAAATAAATTTAAAACCTACCTAAATCAACAATCCTCTTTGTTGCAAGCCCTTTAAACTCCTTGATGCCAAATGGGTAGAGGTAATAGTGTAGGATTAGCAACAAGGAGTTTCAATTCTAAGCAATTGGAAAAATGAAGACAAGAGAACAAATGTGCAATGAGAAGTAAAAATGCAATGAAAGATAAATGTGTTGGTGGTGGTGTTTATTTTGATAAAATGAGTGTGAAAGCTGCTTTTAGGGGTGAGAGTATACTTTATTTGTTTTTAATTATTTTTTGAAGTCCATGTTTGACTTTTTATTAAGCAAAATTGGAAAAAAATAAAAAAAAAGTTTTTACTGCAGGATACAAGCAAGATACGTCCTGCACCCTGCGGGTATCTTGCCCATATCCTGCCCGTGTCCCGTATCGGATACTATCATATCCATATCAGGGAGGGGGGTGTATACGGTAATGTAGAATTTACGTGATCTCTTATATTGGAGTTTGTTTAAACTCCCGTAGCTATTTAGGAAGATATGTGATATGTTTACCTCCCTATTCTATAGGAGCTAATCTTAAACTATTGATTTGTATAAATTATACCGTTGTTTATAATGGTAATTTAATTAATCAAATTATATTTTGTTTGGCTATTATTTTGTACCTCTAAACTTTGGTATCAGACCCAAATTACCCTGAGAATGAGAGGAAAGTGAGAAGAGAAAGGAGGAGGAGCCCCAGGAACTCCATTATCTCCGAGCTTTCATTTTGTTGCTCTAAAATTTGGTATCGGAGCCATATTACTCTTAGAAGGAGAGATGAGAGTTTGAGAAGAGAAAGGAGTCGTCCCAAACACTCCATTATCTCTAAGCTTTCATTTTATTAATTTCTTTATTTCTTTCTTGTGAAAGAGGTGAAACAAGCAAAAAGAGCCATTGCAAGAATTTTAAGCTCTAGAAGAGTGCTCTATGCAAAGCCAAGAGGTGGTGTTGAGCTTTAAAGGAGCCAAAGAGCAGGTCAGGGAGGCGTTCCAACCTGCCACACCATCCTTAAAGCCAAGGTGTTGCAAATACAAAAGAC
This sequence comes from Torreya grandis, assembly GCA_037957365.1. Classification (NCBI taxonomy): domain Eukaryota; kingdom Viridiplantae; phylum Streptophyta; class Pinopsida; order Cupressales; family Taxaceae; genus Torreya; species Torreya grandis. The sequence continues at coordinate 2,553,772 of JARHVA010000004.1, read as the reverse complement.
AGCCATCAAAGCGCCATTGTGGAGAGGCATGTTGTTGTTCAAGGAAAAGTTGAAGGGCAATCCTATAGATGAGAAGTGCGCAGCTCTTTTCCACAAGCTGCCAAAAGCATTGTTGATCCTCAATGAGCAGCCATTCCGTTGAAAACAAAAGTGCAGCTCTGTGAGTGGAGCACTGATCAACACAAGAGTAGCCATTGTAGCCCACTAAAAATCTGAAAAAGATATCCCCTGAAGCAAGAGAATCAGCTTGGAAGACCAAAATCAGCCAGGGGCAGCCAAAAAACATTAAAAACAAGCACCAAGGAGGAGGCAACAAATCATTAAAAACAAGCACCAAGGAGGATGCCATAGCTGCCTGGAGCGCTTCATTTCAAAGCTTCCAAAGCTTCACAAAGGTCAATATTGGTTGAATTTACTTATCATTCTTTTAACCAAAGTTTTTAAATTTCTCATGCATAATTAGGGCTGGTTATTATTTCTTTTAAAATAAAATTTATTAATTTAACTTTATATATATTATATACAAAATCAAACATTTTGCCTTAAAAGTGTCTAGAAAACAAGTAATTCAATATCTGAATTACTGGTTGGACCTAAAAGCCGAAATTTGGCCACATCATCCATTTTTTTGGTCCTACATCATACATAAAAGAAGTTTTTGCTGAAAACCTTGTCAAGTTTAATATTTGATTGTTTTCTGACTCAATGCCTAGAATCGCAATAATGTGACATCTAGAGTTCCGAGTCAAATTTTTAGTTGAAAATTTGCAAGCATGCCTAAAATCCTAGCATTAAAAAACCCTTTTAAGTATTTTTGTACAGCTCTTATAGTTTTTAAAAAATTAAACTTTAGAAAAAAACATAGCCTTTAGGATCCCCTGAAAATCAAATTAATTCAGTTTCTTAAAAACTGTGCTTATCCAAAAGCTGAAAATTTGTCACATTGTGTGAAATTGCATAATAAAGCGATCCTTGAAACCATTTTATTCTAGCCATTATATTTTTTCCGATTTAATTGTTTCTATGTTTTAAAAGATATAAAACAAGCAAATCAGAAAACTTTAAAATTTACAAAACTGTGTATCTTGCACAATCGCAGTTGGTGCTTCTAGTTTATGTTTACCATTAAATTTGTTGCATTGAACTACTTCACCCGACGTCTAACATAGCTACAACAACAATGTCTTTGGTTTTGACCCTCTAAATCGTTGGGGAGAAATAAGGATCACAATTTCTTTTTTACTTTCCCTCCATTTCCCATTCTTCACTATCATTTGATGTAAATTCTAATAGTTGAAAAATCCAAGTATATAGGGAAGGTACACCCACATACAAGGATTTCCTTCTATGCGTCATTGATAGGACGAATCAATTCCACGTATTGTCTACATACCATGTACTACTTTGTTCTTACATGATTTAACATTTTTTTACGTACTGTTGGGTATATAGAAATGATGAGATTATTCCATGTACTGCCAGGTATATAAGAAGGTTGAGCATATCGAGATGTTTGGTATGTCAAATGGACAGTATATAGAAATAAATTTTTATTGGAGTCATAAGGAACCTGCCAATCTTCTACAGACAATTTTGTTCAAAATAGCTGGTAATGTACTCATATTTGTTTTGCCATATACACAACGTCTTCGTGGTGATAACTATGCAGCATGGAAGACCAAGGTGAAAAATCACCTAGAATTTGAAGATCTTTGGCCGGTTGTTGACATCACATTCACCCAACATGATTCCGAGGTTGGTCAATAGCGGAACTTTGACAAAGTAAACTAGAAGGCACAGTTGATCATTTGTTTGGGGTCTCAAATGAGGTCCAACCTCATATCCAAAATGCTACTACATCCAAAGACGCTTAGGACAAACTCAGTATCATCTTTGAAGCCAATAATTATAATACCATCTTGCATCTACAAAGCCAATTTCATTGTCTCAAATTGAACACAGGAAAAAAAGTTGAAGGCTTTCTTCATCATGTTGCAACACTATGGGCCTCGCTCCAAGCATTGGGTGAGACAGTGTCAGATGCCTCCCTAATACCCATCATCCTAAGAGCATTGCCACTAGCTTACAAGTTCTTTGTGATGTCTCTCAATATTTCAAAGATGAAACTTGGTTAATATGTTGCAGCAAGTAGAATCAATGCACACAGCAGAAAAATACGAAGAACAGGGACTAGCATCACATCGGATGTAATGTCCCTATTTAGGGATTTTCTTTGAATTCTGGAATTTATTGAAATTCCCTTGCAAATACTAAATATAATTCAAATACTAAATAGCACATGCAACATTTAATACTGAAAACCCAATTGAAACTTCATTGAAATCTTTATTTTATAGAATTGAATATACACAAATACTGATAATGAAGCAATCTAAACAACAATAGAATGCTGTAATAAAATACTTACATTTATTTTGCATCACAAGGCCAAAAGACAAACTCTTACTTGGATAAACTTGCATAAGATAATTACATGCAACAATGAGCAACAAACAACAAACATAGACACTTCAACGCAACAATCCTTGATGGGAGAAACCCCAACATAGCAATCCAACTGAAACTTGAAATGATCACAATCTTTGTTACAAATTTGATTCCTAGATGGAATCACCTCACATGGACAAGAGGGTTTTCATCTTCCATTCCAACAATGGAAACCAAAAGGATTTATGTCCTAGGAGAAGGAATTGAATAAGAAATGCTCAAGTTTTGGAATAGGGGTTGATAACAAAATGATAAGGGATGAATAATGAGTATGAGAGAGGAGATTAAATAGAGTGTTGAGGGGAGTAGTGAAGCACACACATGACAAAAGGATCCAAAGAAGGGGGTCCAAAAGAGGGTGTACCACATGGAAGCTCTTCATTACACAAGGGGTCCATATGGTTAATGGAAAATGTGGTCCAATAAGGAAAGCACATTTCTAACATGAGGTGCTAGAAAGTGGTGCAATAGTGAAGTCTACGAGCAAAAATCTTGCAATAGTAAACTCCACTAAGAATGTGCACACACGTGTGTAATAGTGAAGTCCACTAGCAAAAAGCTTGCAATAATAAACTCCATTAAGACCATGCACACACGTGTAATAGTGAATTCCACTAGCAAAAGTATGCAATAGTGACACCCACTAAGAATTTGCACACACGTGTGCAATAGTAAATTCCACTAGCAAAGTATGCAATAGTGAAACCCACTAAGTGCAATACAAAGGGTCCCAAGTAGGACATACCACCATGTGCATGATTATTAATTCTAGAAGCAACCCAAGTGTGAAAGGGCTTAAACAAATTCACCACCCCAAGAAAGGGACATGACATCATAAGGGGAAGAGGCCCATGAAGCCTTTAAAACACTCCCCTAAGCAGAAAAATCAACAAAATCAGCACATGAACAAATCCCGTTCTCAGACGGCCTGTCAAATCTGTGAAAAAAGAGACCATGAACTAAGAGATTGTTGGTACAATGCATTTAATCAAGGCTCCAACAACAAGGGGAGGCCTAACCCCAATCTTCGTAAGAATAGAAGAAAAAGAAACCACGGTCCACACATATTTGGAAACAAAAATCTTCTTCACAATAGTAGCATGGCAACGTTGTTGAAGATAATGGTTCTTCAGTTAAAAATTATTTCTATGCTACATAGACAATTGAGGACATCCCTCCTCCAAATTCAGTCTGGTACGTGTATTTTGGTGCCACAAGGCACATGACAGGACACAAAGATTTGTTCACCACTTTGACCTCTTTATCTTGTCGAGGTAATGTATTTCTTGGAGATGATACATTACATAGTGTCCAAGAAACAAGAGACATTTAATTACCTCTTGGTAATCATGAATGTGCAATCATTGACGTCTTATATGTTCCAGGGCTCACCAGAATCTATTGTCTATAAATTAATTGCTTAATCACAACCTCATGGTTGCATTTGATCAGTAAAATGACAAAAAAATGTGTATCATTCGAGACAGTTATCAAAGCTCGAAAATTGTTGCAAGAGCTTCTAATGTAGCAAAAATGTTCCAGCTCAATGTTGTCCACAAAGCCAATTGAGCTTTAGTTTCAAAAGATACCGAGTTAGCTAATCTTTGGCACAAGAGGTATGGACACTTAAGTTTTGGGTACTTGACCGCACTTAGTAGACACATATGGTGAGAGGCCTTCCCTCACTCAAGAAGAATACTAAGATACGTTCTAGTTGTTTAGCTGGAAAACAACATAGAGCTCCATTTGGAACAAGTACATATAGAGCTCCTAGTTAATTAGATTTGGTGCATACCGATCTGTTCGGGCCCATGTGCTTGAGTGTTATTGGATTCCAATATTTTCAGCTCTTTGTTGATCACTCCTCACAAAAAATGTGGGTATATTGCTTGAAGACTAAGGATCAAGCTTTTGCAGTCTTCAAAGAATTCAAAGCGTTTGTGGAATGCAAATATGGTTGTCAAATTCATGTCCTCCACTCAGATCCAGGGGGAATACACCAAAAAAGAGTTCTCTGAATTCCTGAAAGCACATGGCATTCGCTAGAAGTTGACTGCACCTTACACCACAACAAAATGGTGTTGGAAAACAATGAAATCACACTATTGTGGAAATGGTATGCAACATGATTGAAGACTCACACTTGCCTCGTACATTGTGGGTAGAAGCAGTTCGCATGGCTGTCTACTTGCAAAATCTAGTAGCCACCAAAGCTCTCAATGGTATTACTCCACAAGCATGGATTGGGAATAAGCCTTCTATATCACATCTTTGTGTTTTTGGCTTAAAGCATATATGCATGTCTCTAAAAAGAAAAGAAAAAAGATAGACAAAAAATCATTGGCATGCATTTTTCTTGGTTATAGTGAAGAATCGAAGGCCTGCTGATTCATGCATTCAAAAATTAGGAAGATACAAATCAGCAGGGATGTTGTATTTGATGAGAAGGGTGAATCCAATACACCCTCTACATAGTCCCATGATACAAGGATTAGCCCTGTAAGCAATTCAAATGTTGGTAGTGGTGATGAGGATGAGGACAATAATGATAGTCCGCCATGTCCTTCAGCTCAACCACCCATGGTTCAATGTATGCCCAATTGGTATACCAGCACCATATGAGATGCAAAATTGGGTGGAGTCCTAGACACCCACTTCAGGTACAAGGACTTGTAGCATAGCTCGTTCAAAGGTGAATTTGGCCCTGATGAACACAACTGCGGAATCATTTGATCCCTCGAAGTTCAAGAAGCCCAAGAGTCAAAGCCTCATGGATGCAGAACATCAATCATTGATGAAGAATAAAACATGGCAACTTGTTGATTTTCCACTAGGAAAGAAGCCCATCGATTGCAAATGGATCTTCAAGACCAAGTACAAGGTAGATGGCAACATAGACAAGTACAAGGCAAGACTTGTAGCAAATGGCTATGCACAAAAATAAGGCATTGACTATGAGGAGACATTTAGCCCCATAGCCAAGATAAAGAATTTCATAATGGTCTTCTCTATGGCTGCACAGTTTGGATGGAAAGTCCATCAAATGGTTGTAAAAAGTGCCTAAATGGAGATCTGTAAGAGGTAGTCTATATCAGAGGGTTTTGTTTCACCTGGTCAAGAACAAAAGGTATGTAGATTCATCAAGTCTCTGTATGGTCTCAGGCAGGCTCCCAGAGCTTGGTATATAAAGATTGACAAGCACCTCGTTCAACATGGATTCTAGGGAAGTCCATATGATTCAAACCTCCACCTCAAGGAGGAAGGGGGAGGTTTTTAATTGTAATTGTATATGTCAACGATCTAGTCATCACTGATAATTCAATAAAAATTATTGATGCAACAAAGAATGATCTTAAACGCTCGTTTGGCAAGACAGATCTTGGGCTACTGCACTACTGTCTTGGTTTGAAAGTATGACAAAATGGGCACCACATCTTTTTGGGATTTGGTCCTATCTCCTGGGGGAGCAAGAAGCAAAAATTTGTTTCTTGGTCGCCCAATGAGGCTAAATATTGTGCAACAGAAGGAAATGTTTGCAAAGCAATATGGCCATGTCGCATACTTGTAGTATTGGGAGCACAACAAACTAAGCCTACGGTTCAATACTGTGACAATCAGGTTGTTCTTAAACTTGTTCACAATTCGGTGTTTCATGAGCGCATGAAACACATCAAAGTTCAAGTCAATTTCATATGCATATTCAAAAACACAACATTCAACTCCAGTATTGCCCCGCTCAAGATCTGAGGAATCCAAAGATTGGCCAATCTTGAGTATGTAGGGGTTATCATGAGAGGAAAAATTGATGTCAATGGTTGATTCATTTAACATAACTTGTGTTTCAGATGGAAGTAATATTTGGATATAGGAATCATCTGTACCCATGTATGTGAGAATAACATCATCATCTTGACATTGGATAGTGTTAATAGTGGGAGAGTCGTAATCAATCATTTCAGGATGAATGAATGTCTTCACCAAGTCACTTGCACGTGATAAGTTTGAGTTATTCATAAATTCTCTCTTGTACTCTCAAGACTGTAATGAATTAGAGGGGAAAATGTTAGAATAATTAAGTTAGAATAGTTAATTAGTCAATATGTCAATTCATCCTAATGGATAACTATGTGAGTAAATAACTCATATGAGATTTATGTGATAACTATGTGAGTAAATAACTCACATTTACTCACATAAGATTTATGTGCTCTTTTATATTGGAGTTTATTTAAACCCCCGCAGATATTTAGGAAGATATGTGATATGTTTATCTCTCTATTCTATAGGGGCTAATCTTATGCTATTGCTTTGTATAAATAAAACATTGTTTATAATGGTAATTTAATCAATAAAATGATATTATGTTTGGCTATTATTTTGTAGCTCTAAAAGTTCCATTCACTTTTATTAGTCATTCTCAATTGTTTCAAGTTTGTTTCAGCTCTCCTACACTGAATTTGCATTGTTGTTCATCTGCATTTTCATCACCTCACACACTTGAGCAACTTTGACAACTTTTTTCAACGTCAACAATATTTGCGGCTTTTCTGCCCTCTTATAGTCTCCCTTTCCAGTGTGTTTCTTGATTGTCGTAGATTTGTTTTGGTTGTCTTTTTCATTTTTGCACTTATTTTCATGTTGCTTTTGCATGATTATCATAGATTTCTTTCAGTTGTCTTTGGAACTTTTGCACTCATTTTCATCTTACTTTTGCATAACATTTTTCTTGAGGTCATTTGGGCTGTTTTCATAGCATCACTTGTCATTTTGTGACTGACTTGAGTGGCTTTCTTGCATCTTCGTCATATTATCACTTGTCATTTTGTGGCCGACTTGAGTGGCTTTCTTGCATCTTCGCTAACTTGAGTGGCTTTCTTGCATCTTCGTCATATTTAGACTGTTTCTTGCATGCTTTTGCACAATGTGGTGTGTGTTTTGCATATAACATTGTTCTTGAGGTCATTTGGGCTGTTTTCATAGCATCATTTGTCATTTTGTGACCGTCTTGAGTGGCTTTCTTGCATCTTCATCATATTTACACTGGCGTTTTTTTTGGCACAACGTGGTGTGTTATGATCAGTTGGATTGCTGCTTTAACATATCATATCGGTTCTACATCACTTGTTGCATATACTACCTCTATCCCTAGTCTTAGCACATTTTTCTGCATGCTTTTGGCACAATGTGATGTGTTATGATCAGTTGGATTGCTTCTTTAACATATCATATCAGTTCTACATAACTTCTTGCATATACTACCCCTAGTCCTAGCACATTTTGCTGTATGCTTTTGGCACAATGTGATGTGTTATGATCAGTTGGATTGCTGCTTTAACATATCATATCAGTTCTACATCACTTCTTGCACATACTACTCCTAGTCTTGCACATTTTGCTCATTCTCAGCTTAGACTTTTAATTTACATATCATGTTGGTTCTACATCACTTCTTGCACATGCTACCCCAAGTCTTAGCACATTTTGCTCATTCTCAACCTAGACTTGCAATTTTTTTTGTTACAATTGGACTAGATATTCTTTATTGAGTAAAAGCATCTCTAGAATATATCCTTAGTAACTTTATCTCAATCTAGAGATCATTTTGAGGATTATAGAGATATTTTGAACTAACTTCAGTGCCATTGCATTGAATTTGCTATATAAAAATAAAAAAATGAAATGCTATATAAAAATTAAAAAAATGAAAAGATTAGATGAGCATCCTCAACTTTCATCATCAATTTTGAAACTAAGAGGAGGCTTTGCTTGTGTTTCTTTAACGGATATAGGATTAGCTTAAGTTCACAACTGACCTATTTCTAATTCTGTATTGATGAAACTAAGTGCAGGCTTTGCTTGTGTTGCTTGAATAGATATAGCATTAGCTTAAGTTCACAACTTGTTTCTAATTCTGTATTGACGAAACTAAGAGCAGGCTTTGCTTGTGTTACTTGAACGGATATAGCATTAGCTTAAGTTCACAACTTACCTAAGCTTTGCTTGTGTTGCTTGAACGGATATAGCATTAGCTTAAAGTTCACAATATTACGAAGAAGTAATATTATTATTATTTCATACCCATGGGATATTATTATTTCATACCCATAGGAAATGTTTACAAACATGTATTTATACAAATATTAATGCCAAAAATATTTCATATATAATAGGGTAGGCATTATCTTATCCCGATGCAAAAGCTATGCAACCTTGGAGATAAGCATATTACAAATGAACTATAGAAAGCTGGAATAAACAAACTTATTTAATAATCCTAACTACCATGAGTAATAAAACATTACTCAGTTACATTTATTTTAAATGGTGAATTAATCACCCCTTAGGCTAAACTTAATATCCCTCCCCGCCGCCCCCCCCAATTCAGCATTGTCTCAAGTTTGTTCTGAAAACATTTGCCTCGAATTTTTCTTGCGCAAGTGCTTTAGTGAAAACATCTGCACGTTGTTGATCTGTCGGGCAATACTAGAGCTAGATGTTGTTTTGAACATGTTCACGAATGAAATGAACTTGCACCTCAATGTGTTTAGTGCGTTCATGAAATACTGGATTGCGAACAAGCTTCACCACTCCTTCATTGTCTATATGAAGAATCGTTGGTTGATTCTATGGTAATCCAAATCCTTCAAGTATATGTTTGAGCCAAATCATTCCACAGACAACTCTTGTGGCACGAAATTCTGATTCTATGGAGAATCTCGAAACACAAATTTGCTTCTTGCTCCCCCATGATATTGGTTCAGATCCCAAAAAAAATACAAATCCTGAGGTAGATTTCCTATCATCAATATTCCCTGCGTGATCTGAATCTGAATATCTTGTTAAGAAGATATTATCATTCTTTTTTTACTCTAGGTCAAAATCCATGGTTCCTTTTATGTATCTTAATACCCGCTTTGCTGCTTTCCAGTGAGAAACTTTGGGCTTTTGCTTGAATCTAGATAGATAATTGACAACATAGCTGATGTCTGGCCTAGTATAAGTTAGGTAAATGAGGCTCCTTATCAACTGTCGATATAGAGTTGCATTTAGCTACGGTGATGGATCTGCTCGAGACAACTGAAGTTTTGTCTCCATAGGTGTGGCAATTGGTTTGCTATCCATCATGTGAAACTTCTGGAGCATTCCCTGGCATATTTGAGCTAAGATATAAATATGTGATTTTCTCTCTGCCAAACTTCCAAACCAAGACAATAATGCAGAAGCTCGAGATCTGTCATGTCGAATGATCGATTTAGATGTTTCTTTGTTGACTAGATCATCGACATATACAACCACGATAACCATCTCCCCCTTGTTTGAGGTCGAGATTCAGATCATATGGACTTATTTTGAATCCATGTTTTAAGAGATGCTCATCAATTTTGATGTACCATGCCCTGGGACATTGTTTAAGACCATACAATGATTTGACGAGTCTACAAACTTCATCTTCTTTTCCTGGTTTGACAAAACCTTATGGTTGAGTCATGTAGACTTCTTGTAATTCTCCATTAAAGAAGACACTTTTCATGTCCATTTGATGCACTTTCCAGCCAAACTGTGCGGCTAGAGCAACAATCATCCTTATAGTTTTGATCTTTGTTGTGGGAGAAAATGTCTTCTCATAGTCAATGCCTTCTTTCTGAGCATATCCCTTAACAACCAACCTTGTCTTGTGCTTGTCAAGACTCCCATCAGCTTCGTACTTTGTTTTAAAAATCCATTTGTATCTGATTGGCTTCTTCCTTGCTGGAAGGTCTACAAGCTGCCATGTTGTGTTCTTCATCAGTGAATTATATTCTGCATTCATGGCATCTTTCCAAGGTTTAGAATGTAGGGCTTCTTGAACTTTAGAGGATTCAACAGATTCAATAAATGTACTCATTAAAGCCAAATTGATTTCTCCTTGAGCCATACTGAGAGTCCTCAGTCCAATGGTGGATGTATCTAGAACACCGTTCGGTTTAGCATCTCTTAGTGTACTTGTATACCATTTAAACATGCATTGAGCAGTTCTTGTGGGTGGTGGAGCTACACCATTATTCCCATCATCACTATCATCTTTTGCATTATCTATGGGACTTATTTGTTTATCAGGTGAGCCTGTAGAAGGAACTTCTGCTTCTTTCTTCTCAAACTCAACATCCCTGCTAGTGTATACTTGTCTGGTTTTTGGATCCATAAGTCTATAGGCAAGTGCATCTTGCAAGTGCTTCTTCATTGTACCCTAAGAACACATATTTTTTTACTTTCATATCAAGTTTAGTTCATTCTGCTTTGGGAATGTGCATACTTACTTGGTATCCACAAACTCGAAGATGTGATATAGATGGCTTTTTCCCTGACCAGGCTTCATGTGGATTTATTCCATCAAGAGCTACAATGGGAACCTTATTGAGTAGATATACAACACTTTTGATTGCTTCTGCCCAAAATGTCTTTGCCAAGTCTGAATCATGTAGCATACATTGCACCATTTCCACAATAATACGATTCCTCCATTCAACAATTGCATCTTGTTGTGGTGTATGTGGAGATGCCATTTGACGACGAATGCCATTTTATTGCAAAACTATTTAAATTCATTACTGGTGAATTCCCTCCATGATCTGAGTAAAGGGTCTTGATTTTTTGCCCAGATTCTATTTTAGCAACCACTTTGAATTTTATGAAAGTTTGAAAGGCTTGACTGTTTATTTTCACACAGTAGACCCACATGTTTATAGAATAATCATCAACAAAGAGCATGACGTACTTAAACCTAGCATCACTAGGTGTCATTGGTCCGCACAGATCGGTATGCACCATATCGAGTTTTCCATGGGCTCGATAAGTACTTTCCTGAAATGGAAATCTATGTTGCTTGTCTGCTAAGCAATCTTGACATTTGTCTATACTCTTTTTAAGAGGTGGCAATCCTCTTACCATGTTATAGTGATGAAGTGTGTCAAGATATCGAAAACTGATGTGTTCAAATCTTCTGTGCCATAATTGTGCCAAGTTTGTATCCTTTGCTATGAGTCCTTGATTATTTTTATGAATGAAATCAAGCTAAAACATATGGTTCACATTGGATTCTTGTACAACAAGTTTTGAAAATTTGGATTTATTTATTATAAAATACATTTTCTTTCCACCTTTACAGTCAAAGTCAATCTTCAAATTGTGGTCTAAGAGTTCACTGACTAATAACAAATTTTTGGTTAAACTAGGTACATAGAGAACATCTATGATTTTACAGATTTGTGTGCTTAAGGGTAAGGCAATGTTGCCAATGCCTTGCACACTGTATGAGGTATCATCACCTAAAGAAACATGATTTTTGTTCGATGTGTCTTTCAAAGTGAAAAATCAATCTTTTCTCCCTGTCATGTGTCAGGTTGCACCCGAATCAACGTACCGGATGTCACTTTGTGAAATGGATTCTTTATAAAAATCGACAGAATACAAGAAGTCTTCATCTTCATCATTGTCTTCCCGTTCATCAATGTATTCTATTGCTTTATTTTCTTCTGCCAAATGCCTTTTTCTGTCCATGTGGTTTAATTTGAGATGATGGGGACAATTGTTGGATAGTGGGCTTCTGGCCACTAGAAGATCCCTTCTGAAAAGTATTATACCAACAATCTTTTAACTCATGTCCTTTACGACCACAAATGAGAGACATTGTTTTTGTGATTTACCCCCTTGTGGATTTTGCCAAGGACTCTGTTTTGACGATGGCTTTGAAGACTTGATGGGTTTCTTGCCTTTCTGTGAAGCGAGAACATATTCTTCTCCTTCTTGAGTATTGAAAGACTCTTGTTGCAACATGTTCACCAGTTTTTTAAAACTTGGTTTTTGTTTTGTGACAGTCAAGTGATGACAAAAATCCTATATGAGGGTGGTAGAGATCTCAAGACAATGGGTAGAAGAGAGTTATTTGAAACTGTTTCACCCAAAGATTGTAGTGATGCCTTTAGTGTTGCAACATGTCTAAGAAAGGCCTCAACCTTTTCCCCTGATCTTAATTTTAGAGAGTGAAGTTGACTTTGTAGGTGTAGAATAGTGCTCTCTTTTTTGGCCTCATATGTTGTTTGTAGCTTTGTCCCAAGCTTCCTTGGTGGTTTTGGCTTCATGAATGTGTGGTTGCACTTCATCCGATACCCCGAACATTATGATCAATTTCGCCTTCTAATTGGCTTTGTCATATTTACATTGTTGTTCAATGTCTGTTGCATGTCTGGTGTAGGTGCCATCTACAATAGGCCAAATTTTCTCAAATTCCAGTTGAATTCTGATCTGTCTTCAATGCAGAATAATTATCGCCTTTGAGTAACTGAGAATCCAACAAAAAAAATTTGGAGCTTGTGTAGCCATTATTAAGACAATGGGTGATGGTTTGGCTTTTTATCACTCCAGGTATACAAGTCTTCCTTTCTATATACTGTCAAATCGATATACAAGACCTTTCTATATATGCACCCTTCCTATATACCCGTCAATACAAAGAAGAAGCTCGCCCTTTCTATATACCTATCGGTATGTGAAAGAGGTGCTAACGTATGTGAAAGAGTCTGATACATGGTATCTAGACAGTACTGAAAAGGGTTCGTCTAATCATTAGCACCTGCTTAGATGGAATTCCTCAACGCGCGCGAAAATTCACTATATACTTGAAAATTCCACCTTCAGTATTTACGTCTTTCGATTGTAATGAACGGATAAATGAAAGAAAGGCTATGAGTGCATGTCTTATTTCTCCCTGATAATTTTATAGGGTCAATGTCCAGACGTCGTTGCAACTATGTTAGGCGATGTATGTTGTAATTCAAGTGCGACGACTTTACTCGTAAATGTGAGTTAGAGGCATCGCTTGCATCGAACACCATGAATGAGTTTTAAAAAAACTCGTGATTTAGTGCAATTTTTACAATAAAGAAATTTACAATTCCTTGCAATATGTAATACAATATAGAAAAGATTTTTACAATGCACAATTTTTGTTTTTGGGCCTTTTGTTTTAAATTCCCTTTTAAAAAATGATTTTTTTGTTAAATTTAGTGGAATGGTTAAGTTTAGGGGTTCCATTAAACTTTCTATTTAGAGGGATGTGATCTTTGCACCTTTTGTAAATGAAATTTTTGATAAAAGGATAACTTGGAAGGATTTGATCTTTGCACCTTTTGTAAATAAAAGTTTTGATAAAAGGATAACTTACCAATTGGTATATAGGTGGTTTTGAGATATTTTGACAACTAATTTCATTTTAATTGGGAAAACAAAGGCTAAATGGATTTTTAAAACACAACTTATGAAGTGGAATTCACCTTGGATATCCTTGGTTGACAATTCTTTCAACTTTCTTTACTCCACTTTAATCTCCCTTTGCTCCACGTGTCAACTTGAATTATAGGCCAACTTTGTAGCACCCAAACCGCTGTATGACACTTTGCACAACTATACATCAGGCTTGGAGGTGGAAGTAGACGAAGCAAGGAATCCAAGACAGTTCTCAAATCTGAGAAATCACTTTTGAACGGCCTATAATGGAGAAAAACCAACCTTCTGGTTAATCTGCTACTGAAAACTGCTTAGTCACCTTTTAGGATCCCAAAGTGTTGTACGACCACGTGCACATGTGTACATCAAAGTTTGAGATGATGCAGCTCTGAGCAAGGATCACTCTCCAAAAAATAGATTTCAAAAATGTTGAACGTACAGCTCATACTAGCAGAAAATCGATCCACTGTAGAGATTGGCGAAGAACAGATTGCAGGCGTCCAAAGGATGGTACGACCTAATGCAAAAATGTACGTCTTGATTTAAGGTCTTCAAGGGAGTGACAGAGGTCTCCAAAACATTTCAGGTCCAAACAATGATTCTATCACAAGATATGAAGAAAAACTGATCAATATCAACTTGCAGATTTTCTGACAGCAAGGAACCAGGAAACGATTTTGCCTCCAAAAAGTTGTATGACCTGGTTCAAATGAGAGCTGCTATTTATGGCACATGAAGGATAGAGAAATTTATCACCTCTAATCAGAATTACCTTCCTATGACTTGTGTATGGCTCATACTGAAGAAAATTGTATGGAAAAGTGAAAAAAACAAGTTTCCAACAACTCTGCAAGTGCACTAAAATTATTTTAGCAGAGTCTAACTCTAATAAAATATGTTGCTCCTTTTACAAGCTGATTCAAATGTCCTTGGAGTGTACGGGCTTCTCCCGGATTCATCATAGGTTCAAATCGTCCATGTTTGATACCAGATATTACGGAGAAAGAATATTATTATTATTATTTCATACCCATGGAAAATGTTTACAAACATGTATTTATACAAATATTAAAGCCAAAAATATTCCCTATATAATAGAGTAGGCATTATATTACCCTGATTCAAAAGCTATGCAACCTTAGAAATAAGCATATTACAAATGAACTATAGAAAGTTCGAATAAACGAAATTATTTAATAATCCTAACTATCATGAGTAATAAAACATTACTCAATTACATTTATTTTAAATGGCGAACTAATCACCCCTTAGGCTAAACCTAATACACAACTTATTATTTTAAATGGTGAATTAATCACCTCTTAGGCTAAACCTAATACACAACTTACCTATTTCTAATTCTGTTAATCAACATTACTCAATTACATTTATTTTAAATGGTGAATTAATCACCCCTTAGGCTAAACCTAATACACAACTTACCTATTTCTAATTCTGTTATTTGATTAAGAGAATTAGGAGATTTCATTTATTTTATTAGTAAGTTTGCTTGGCTTGTTTCATTTACTACAATTAGATTAAATTTTATCCTCACTACTTAGATTAGTCTCAAAGAAACACAACTTACCTATTTCTAATTCGTCTCAAAGAAACACAACTTACCTATTTCTAATTCTGTTATTTGATTAAGAGAATTAGGAGATTTCATTTCTTTTATTAGTTAGTTTGCTTGGCTTGTTTCCTTTACTAAAATTAGATTTAATTTTATCCTCAATACTTGGATTAGTCTCAAAGAAGCACATGCTAAATTTTATCCTCAATACTTAGATTAGTCTCAAAGAAGCACATGCTACTCTAAACACGAGCTACTTCTACCACATATTCCCAATCTTTCTAAACTTATCCTCTTAAGTCAATTCTTCTAATAGGATTTTGCCTGAAAGTGTGTCTTCTTCTTTTCTTCTTCTATTTTATCTTGGTCATTTGATGATGAGACCCAGTCAAGATCAACCCCTTAGAGCTAGGAGAATCCCATGTCATGCAACCAGGCCTCATGGCCTCAGACCATAATAGTGTTAACCGGAAACTCCGTCAAATTGACCTCAAATCCATGCCATACGCTCACGTCGTAGTCCCACAATTCCAAGCCCGCAACATTCACTACATGCTTGCTAAGGCCTTTTGGGAAGGAACCCACAAGCAAATACAACAGTTACAACTACAAGCCCAACAAGCTAATCAATCAATCAACTAAGTTCTTAAGTCCTATATTTCTGTTTATTTCAGTTGTCACACCCTGATCCTAGGAAATTGAGTATGTGAAGTAAGATCCATGCCATACCCTCACGTCCTAGTCCCACAATTCCAAGCCCTCAACATTCACTACAAACTTGCTAAGGTCTTTTGGGAAGAAGCCCACAAGCAAATACAACCACAGTTACAACTACAAGCCCAACAAGCTAATCAATCAATCAGCTAAATTCTTAAGTCCTATATTTTTGTTTATTTTGGCTGTCACACCCTGATCCTTGGAAATTGAGTATGTGAGGTAAGACGTGTAGTTTTCCTAGCATACAGACAATCAATCAACTAAATTCTTAAGAATACTTGGAAATTGAGTGAGGTAAGCCATGTAGTTTTCCTAGCATACAAACTACGTTGCAGGGGTACACCCTCCCCCCTGGCGTCCCTGTTTGGAGACGCCTCCGGCAAGGGGACGTCCCGGGTACTCCTGAAGGCGTCCGTGGCTGTACCGAAAACGTCCGGCACGGCCACAGATGCCTCAGGGAGTACCCGGGACGTCTTCGGGCGTGCTCGAGGGATTCCGGCAGAAAAATGGCGAATTTTTTTTAAAAAAAACCCGCAAAAAATCCTTAAAAAAAACCCTAAAAACTAAGCAACCCTAAATGTAAATCCAGTTCGAACCCAACAGTAAATAAATAAAATAAACATTTGTCCGGGCGTTCCCGAGGGATTCCGATAGAAAAATGGCGAATTTAAAAAAAAAAAAACCTCAGAAAATCCTTAAAAAAACCCTAAAAACTAAGCAACCCTAAATGTAAATCTAGTCCGAACCCAACAGTAAATAAATAAAATAAACATTTAAATATAAGTTTACATTTAGATATGGACATCTAGTTTCTTATACTTTAAGTTATATTTTATTTATATACTTTCAGGATGTTTGAGAGGGGTTTCGGACCGCTAGGAGCTATAATGCAAATTCTAGGTTTTGGAGGATCCTATCATATTTCAGAGTTAGTCAGATTCCAGGGTTTCAGGGTTTCAGACTTACCCATATTTCAGGGTTTCAAGATTTCAAGGAGACATCATAGGAGGTATGAAGGCTGCATGAAGGAATGTATGCGTGATAGAATAGTATGAGAATATCTCTTGCAAAGTGCCACAAGCTGATCCCACCCCATTCCTTGTGCACCTCTTAAGGCATGCACTCGTGAGATTCAATGCACCGATGAGCCCTTGTGAGAGAAAGTGTCAATAAATGATAAAGTTGAAAAATAATGGGAGTGGCATTCACGATTTTGTGGGCAATCGAGATGATTTATTCTAGATTTGAATGTACATCTTGTGTTTGAAGTAATGAATGAATATTATATATTTTAAGTGTTTTATCATTTATAGACAAATATTTTCATACTATGTAGTTTCAAGTGTTTTACTAAAAAAATGAGTAATATACACTATATATATATATATATATATATATATATATATATATATATATATATACAGACGTACCCATGATGTATCCAAATCAAGGTTTTTGAAAAATGATGTACCCGCGTACCCGAGACGTCCCCGTATCCGTACCCGAACCCGTACCCAAACAACATAGCATACAAACAATCAATCAACTAAATTCTTAAGTCCTATATTTTTGTTTATTTTGGCTGTTACAGCCTGATTCTTGGAAATAGAGTATGTGAGGTAAGACGTGTAGTTTTCCTAGCATACAGACATGAAACTTGACTTTATACACAATTATTGAAGGCTAGAAAAAGGAGATTGAGTTCACATGTTCAAAAAGCAAACGAGTCAGAGCTCTTCCCATGCAAATGTTATTTATTAACACGAGACATAGTTAATTTTATTTTCTTGTATATACAAGATTAAAGATTTATATCTTTCAGGAACAAAATGAATACATTTGCTTTTTGAAAATGTGAATGAATAGGGGTCTAGAAAATCCACCTGAAACCTCAAAAATGTAAGAGGATATAACACAACTGATTCTAAATATAGATATCAAAACGCGAATGAATATCAATCAATACCATTACAAATGTAATTGCTCAACTGAAAACACTTTAAATCTACTTATCCCATTTTTGGACGAGGCCTATTGTGCAAAAGGATTTGAACGTCTCAAACTTTGACTTAAATTTTCAACTCATGTGACATGTTGGTAGCATGTTCATAAACTTTTGAGATACAATGAAATACAAGATGCCTGGGAGTATCAAAATGAGCACTGAATCTTTTCAAGCTTTTTAAGATCCAGATGATGTCAGCCACATAAAAAATACAATTGAGAAAATGATGCTTAACAACATAGGGTGCGAAAGATTAAAATGCTACCGTTCCAAAGATGGGGGAAGTATTTACAAAAGAAAAATTACAGAGATTCAAGTAAAATGTTTCAAAGAGGTCCAGGATAAATGCCATTTTCCCTTTCATAATTCCATCTTTGTATCTGCATTTTCATAGCAAGAAAAATTTGAAGTGGGAAAACAAGAACTATCCTTACAAGCAAACAATCTACCCACTACTGCAATACACTAATCTGGTCTGAAAACAAATGTGAAAATATTAATAGATGTATACATACCCATTCATCAGGACATAAAGATCGATAATACCTAGCAAACTTGTCACATTCCCTGCTACCCTCTCCTTTAGCTTGAATGCATCTGTGTTTACGGGTTCATCAAATAGAAAATAAACAACCCTTGAAAAATGGAATGTGGAAAAACACATTTACTCTGCACAAAACACGCCGGGGAAAGATGTCATGAAGAAAGATTCAAATGAGAACAGAGAAAGAGTTCGCCATACTTATGATACTCGATGTAACGAGTGAAGCAGTGCCTTGTTTTATTAGTAGTAGGAAAACGAAAATCTGGTGGTGCTGTCTTTATGTCTTCAATCTGATTTACAGAGTCAAATAGTGAATCGCACATTTCGGAAAGATTTTCCGTTGCTTTGAAATGCTTACCTTATCCCTTAAATACAATTAACAGACAAGATATACATTTGTATAAATAGCTTGAATAAATTAACAGATTTAATATAGATAACAACCACAAGCTTAGAGAGTCCAAAAAGAGGATGGTAACACATGAATGCCAGAGCCAGAGTAAGTCTACTTTTGAATTGGGAGGATGGTAACACATGAATGCCAGAGCCAGAGTAAGTCTACTTTTGAATTGGGAGAATGGTAACGCATAAATGCCAGAGTAAGGTCTACTTTTGAATTGGGAAAGCTTTTTGTATAAATAATGTCAAATAAAACAGATCTCTCTCACATTGGTTATCCATTGATTATCTCAGAAAGATTATTTGCAACAGAGCTTAAAGGAGGAGGACGGTAACGCATAAATGCTGAGTATGTCTACATTTGAGTTGGCAAAGTTTTTGTATAAATAATGGCATATAAACCATATCTCTCACATCGGCATATAAATTTATTTGCAACACACCTTAAATAGGATTATTTAAAACACACTTAACACGTATTAGAAGATTATTAAAATTGGCAAAGTTTTTGTAGAAATAATGTCATATAAACCATATCTTTCCCACATTGGCTATCTATCCATTGATTAATTTAAATTGGCAATTTTTTTATAAATAATGTTACATAAACCATATCTTTCTCACATTGGCTATCCATTGATTAATTGAAATTGGCAAAGTTTTTGTATAAATAATATCATATAAACCAGATCTTTCTTATATCGGCTATCACTGATTAATTGAAATTGGCAAAGTTTTTATATAAATAATGTCATATAAACCATATCTTTCTCAAATTGGCTATCCATTGATGATCTACATAAGATTATTTGCAACACATATTAGAAGGTAATTGAAACACACCTAACATATATTAAAAGGTAATAGAAACTAAATCCAATTATGGGGATATCTTTATCTACATAAGATTATTTGTAACACACCTAACACATATTAGAAGGTAATTGAAACTGTACCAATTATAGGGATATGCAAATCCAATCATTGGTAAGATTATTTGTTGAAACTCAATCCAATTATGGAGATATGTAAATCCAATCATTGGTAAATATAACTGTACAAATAACTTGTAAATTATCTAACTTCATATAGATAACAACCATACGCGTATATGATGTATGATACTAAATTCAATTGTACGGATATACCGATCTATAAATATCTTGTTGATGAACAAATATCTTGTAAATTAGCTGTATAGATAACTTGTAAAATATCTAACACCATATACATGACAATAATGTGTATATGGTGTATGATACTAGACTGAATTGTACGGATATACTGATTTATAAATAGCTTGTAAATTAGCTGTAATATAATATAAATAACAACCACTATATAGACAGGATCACAAGGAATGACATATTAGTACTGATCTAGGGGGAGGAGATCAAAACAAATTGCGATAAACCCAAAGGAAGAAACACGAGAACGAGGATCAGATTCTATGAAGGCAAATTTGAAACATGGCTTTCTACGATAATTTATGACTTTGTACAGAAGCTTACAGGCTCGTGTTGGGTATCCCAAGGGTTGGACTTGAAAATAATTTTTAACCACTAATTTTCCTCCAATCACAGGTATGTTTAAGTGATATCAGCAGGTTAAGTGTTCAGATTCCAAGTGGCGGTCAGACTTTTATTTATAGAATTTCAGTTGTAACTGTAAGGTAATGCGGCTGGGAATTAATTTGGTTGAATAATTTCTGTAATATTATAGTCCAAGCGGCAGCAGTGTAATGGTACACTCCAAGAGTTCAACCTCCATTATAATAAGGCCATTTATGAGTTGATGGATGGCCATTGCAAGGTATATTTGAATGCTAGCCATGTTTTCAAATCTTGTGTTATGGTTCAGAAGAGGTTGCAGTGTAATGGTAGACACTCCCAAGAACTCAATCTCGACTACAATAAAGCCACCCATAATTCGATGGATGGCCATTGCAAGGTATATTTGAGCCTTACCCATATTTACAAATCTTAAAATTACAGTTTAGCTAGTTTACATAGAATATAGATTATAAAGCCACCTATAAGTTGATGGATGGTTATTGCAAGGCATATTTGAGCCCTACCCATATTAGCATAGTCTATATAGAATATAGATTATAAAGCCACCTATAAGTTGATGGATGGTTATTGCAAGGCATATTTGAGCCCTACCCATATTAGCATAGTCTATATAGAATATAGATTATAAAGCCACCTATAAGTTGATGGATGGTTATTGCAAGGCATATTTGAGCCCTACCCATATTTACAAATCTTAAGATTATAGTATAGCTTAGTTTACACTGAATATATTATAGTACAAAGGGATTTAAATTATCTTTTATTATTAAATAATTAAATTGTTAACTTAAATGGTTGTGATGAGTAAATGAAAAAGTTTGAAAACAGAAAGACAGGAGTTCAATTCTCTCAAGGTAGAATGCTAAAAAATTATCTCTATTTTTTAAACCTGAATTTATGTCTTAGATAGAATATAGATTATAAGGCCACCCGTAATTGATGGATGGCGATTGCAAGGCATATTTAAGCCCTAGAATATAGATTATAAGGCCACCCATAAGTTGATGGATGGCCATTGCAAGGCATATTTAAGCCCTAGTCATGTTTGGAAATCTTAAGATTATAGTCCAGCTTAGTCTACACAGAATATAGATTATAATAGAAGGTGATTTAAATTATAGCACAAAGTCATTTAAATTATTTTCTATTATTAAATAATTAAATTGTTTGAGGATTGTCATGTTATATAGTAAAGGAGAAAATTGGAAAACAGAAAGATACGAGTTCAATTCTCCTTAAGGAGGATACTAGAATATTGCCTCTATTTTTAAACCTTAATTTAACTTCCTCAACCTTCCTTTTCAGCGGTTTCTCACTTCTTTTAACAATGCTTTATTCACTGTTTTGGTTTAGTGAACGTATTTAAAATTTCTCAGTAAAGTTGTGGATGTATAATCCAATTAAAAAAATAAAATAAATAATTAGACTAAAACAATTTCACACAGATGACACGGAAAAAAATTATTTTTTATTTATGATTACAATAGAGAAGAAACCCAACTCATGTCTAACACATCAGTGTTTAGTCCTTATGGCCAAGATTAAATTATACATTATAATAAAAAACTACAATTTAATGTAAAGAAGAGAAAAATACAGTAATGGATTCTCGTTGAGGAGCTGGTTCAATGTAGCCCATTTCATGTACAGGCTGAGGAGCTTGGTGTCCTAATGTAACCTCCTCTACTTTCCTTCCTCGTACAGGTTCTGGGTCCACAGTAGCCATTTTTATTATTGCTGTTATTAGTGTTACCGTTACAGAAATATTTTCACCATTTTTATGCAGAAGACGTCGTCCTAATACAAACTGATACCATGCATAACTGGTTATCGACAACTAAGCTCTTCAAGCCAACAGATGGCAATCATTTGCTCCCTTGTCACCCTTTTCACTACATTACACAATGATTTTTTGGTTTTAAGATTTTTATATGTAATTGAAGGTCAAAAGACTATGGAACAAGCGATTATTTTAACTTCAAGATTTTAAATATAGTATTAAATTATAATTTTACAATTATCTTATGAATGAAATCAATGGAAAATCAATTTAAAGAATATAAGGGAACATAATACCCTTTTTTTTCAATATAAAAATTAATATTATTTTAGAACTTGTATAAAATAAAGGTAAGGGGGTAAATTTTGGTAATATTAAATTAGTCAATTCTGAAATTTTAAATATATATATAACAATTTTCTGTTTGTATTTTTGAAATTTTCGGAATAAGATTCAACTTTAAATTTTAGTTAGAGAATCAGAAAAGTTTTTGAACTTGTATAATATATTATAATTTTCTGTTTATATTTTTGAAATTTTTGGGATAAGATTCAACTTTAAATTTTAGTTAGAGAATTCAAAAAGTTTTTAAAGGTATGTCATTTAGACATTTAAATTAATTTCATTTTATAAGCTTTTCAATGCATATATAATTTTAAATTACTATCAAGAGTCAATAAGACATAATTCCAACAATTAGCACTACTTAAATAATCATATCACCACCCAAAATTTAGTTATTTGTTCAATTTTTGTCATTCATTTTCACATTTAATTAAGGTGGATAAATGTCATCTTCGTGTAGGGTGGCCATTTGATTCCCATTTGAAACCCTTAATTTACTATTTTTAGTAATTTTTCAAATTCTAAATTTAATAGTTATAAAGTAGAAAGTATGGAATAAAGAATATAAAGTTCAAGGCATAAATCTCTCCCATAAAGATTTTCCTCTTTGTATACATTCTTATTTGTGATAAAATATCAATTTTTTTGCAATTTCAATTCTACCAAATTCAATTTGCTTCTATAACACATTAAGCTCCATTGTTAGTGTGTTGTGCACCGAATCTGCATACATAATTAGATCACTGGTATCAGAGTGGTTCGTTTTATTCTTAGATGACCAATTGAACAAGCTCTGAACATGGTCTTGAGACACACAACCCCTCAAATTACCATCATTGTCACTTTAAATGATCTCCAATGGCAAGCTTGAGGAAACACAAGTTCCTTTCAAATAATTGTTTGATGAAGCCCTCAAGAAGTAGATTAGGGAGATGATGGCACAATTCACTATCATTTTTTTATGAACTGTCATTGAGGTTGCACCCTCTCCATCATCAAGCAAGCCCTTCAAGATACAAGTAAATTGTATTCATCTCTCTATTTAAGAAAAAATTACGCTGATGCATTAGATAAATTGTTTGTGTAAGAACCCCTCTATCAAGGAGTAGAAAGCGTGCCCAAATTTTATTTTCTTGGTTCTCCATGTTGAAGATCAACTCTTTGTTGATTCCCTAAGTTTTACTAAACACAATCTCAAATGATTATAATATTTAACTAACTAAGAAATTAAATATGTAAACTAAATTAAACAAATCATTTCATGTATTTTCATGCATTAACTAATTATGCATAAATCATTTAATTACAATAATTAATTACTACAAACTAATAAGGTACCATATTTTGTTTCAACATCTAATACAATTCAATTATTACATAAATAAATGTACAACATACAAAGTAATGATAACAACCATATAAAATATCATAAAGGCAATCTTATAGATACCATTTACAACTATTAAGGAAATTCCACATTTCATTTTAGGGTGATGTCATAATGTTCCCTAAATTGATACCAAAAGAGGCACAATAAATATATCAAATTTCAAAGTTATTGATCATATACATGTCTTATGATAATATCAATATCAGTCATAAAATTACAGCATATCTCCTAACTTTCAACAAATGTGAAAGTAAATAAAACACTACAACCAATTGTAATAAATGTTATGGTGTAATAAAATTATAAAATAATGATTAAAAGCTAAAGGCAATTTACAATCCAGTATTTAATTGACATACAACTACTAACAATTAAATAATGTACAAGTAAATCATGTCCAAGAGTAAGAGATTGTCCAAATGTTACTGAAGAATGAGAAAGAAGAGAGGGAGAATAAAATATAGGTATTTTTTTGTTAACCATAGAGCCACAAGATGCTCTGCACACCTTTCGTAATCCACACATGGCTCTAACCTTCACAAAGATATCAAATACAAGATTCAAAAGATAGAGAGGACACATTGAAGACATTGTTGTCACCTCATTAAAAAAACATGCAGACTACAAACAACAAACATGTTGAACAGAAAATAATTGATCAAACAATCAAGTGTGCTTTGGCTAAAGACTAAAAGGAAAACACATTTGCACATGTAAATATCTATATTTTTCCATCTCTAATTAAAAGCTATTAAATCCTCGATACACTCCATAATATCCATTTCCCATAATATTCAACAAATTCACTACAACTTTTAAAAGAAGAAAGCTAATGATTTCTATGTTTCAATCTCAAAACAAAAGGTAATCCACTATTAGTTTATAAATATTATAATGAAGAAGCCATATCATTCAATCTCATGATACATGTTACTTTAATTCACAACATGTTAGTAATGGTAGTTTAAGGAACATATTCATAAGGATATCTCACAAAATAAGGTCAGTCTTCACACAATAGGCTAAATAGGAGTGGGTATAAATAGAGAGAGGGAAGGAGGTTATCTCCACAAACATGGAGTACAAAGTCCTCTCTTTGCAACCAAGGATTTAGAGAGAACCCCAACCTCACTCATAATCACAACACAATCCTTTATTCAATCTTAATTTTTAAAATCATAAATTAACTCACATTATAAATTGTAGAAATCCTATCAAAATGTTTAAAGCCTTTATGTCAATTACATAACTAAGTTGTGACCATACTAATCTTACAAAGTAATAACAAGTCAAGAACAAGTTCTAAGAAAAGATCAAACCCACTTTTTAAGATAATCATTATCATATTGATTCTAACACTGATGTTTCATGGAGCCCAATGGCTCATGCTAGTTTTTAACCTTTATTTTTCTTAACCCATATCACCTTGTTTATAGTTATTTTTTTCTAGCCTTTGTCATGAAAATCAAATAAATTGTTGTCTTTATTGACAGAGTGATCTCAACATTAAGTTATAAATGCCATTTAAATGCTCAAACTTATATTACAAATTGCCAACATCCTTATTATAGTAAGAGTGAAGGGGCTATGTGAAACACTATATCAATCCAATCTCTTAATATAATGATGACACTAACATACTTATTGATATAATAAAACCGAAGCTTTTGAATAAGATATGTTTTCAATATTATATTTAATTATTGTAAAGACAATAATAACTAATAACCTCTTGCATCATCAAACATTATTCTCACAAAAAATTCATTCAAACATATTAAAAGTATTAAGTAATAATTTATTATTTTAAAAATAAAATTTTGATTATAACTTCACTCATACTTATAACCAATCAAACAACCAACTCAAACTAAAAACTTTATTGCACTTTTAATTTTATAAAAAAATTACAAATAAACAAGACGAAGTTGTACCTCAAAAACTTCAATAATCTATACCCTCATTATTACATCAAAAACTATCTATCTTAGAATTATGCTCTAAGATTTTATATATCCACCACAATGTCATCTACCTTAAAGCTATGCTATATAACTTTATTTATAAATATATATCATGAAGCCAAAGTGTATACACTCTATTTATTTGATGGAAGAAAAATAAATAAATATAATATTAAAATTATATACAACACATGTAAGTAATATTAATCTCGACAATTTAAAGGATGGCTCAAACTACAATCAAATCATTCATTATAATAACCAGGGTTAAGTCCAAGGCCAAACCATTTCAATGTATATTTGGATGAGAGGGTATCTTGCAAAGGTTAAATTTAAAAGAATAGTTTTAATTCATCAATCAGGACCAAGCCCTTTCATTTTACAAGAGTCCCACGGATACAAGATATATATCAATTACGTATCTAGAATAGGTAAGCCATTTTTGTTTAAATTAAAAAAATAAAAATAAAATTTGAATATATTATAATTTGAGTAATAAATTATTTGTAAATATATTTATGTCGATAGATGTTTATTTATTAGATCAAGCCTTTCTTTTCATACCTGATTAATTATAGCTATTTAAAATTGATTTCTAAATATGATTAGATGTCTTATTACTGACGTGTGACGTGGACCAATAGGCCCACTCCAATGTCCGGAATGGTTATCAGTTGGGATGCACTGATAAATCTGTTCTACATAGATTTATCTATTGAATTCAATAGCATTAAATTTGTTTCTTTTAGATTTTAATGCATATATAAAAAACAAATGTTTATTTGGCACAAATCAAAATACTATTGATCTAATTTATATATGAACTTATCATCTGTAAAAGTAGTTTTGATAAATTCATTTTCTTATTTTAATATACATAAACTAGAGACTGGATATACAATTATTGTGAGGAAAATTAAGTTTATCAAATACCACCTTAAAAGAAACATATTTTATTTGTCTCCATTTATTATTGATATATATATATAAATCAATATGTTTACGTATATCTTAAACTTTTTAAAGAATCTATAAATTTGTGATTTTGTTCTTATCAAAACCGTATCTTATGATTAAAAGGTTTTCAAGGGTTAGTATCAATCAAAATAACATTTATCCTCTTGTAAATAGAACTCTGTAAATAAATTATGATTAATTTAAAAATAAATTATGGATTTGAAGGATTATATTGTTTTGATAGCTCTCCCAACACACAACATTTTTAAAAAATTAATACATTTGTTCGGGTCCTAAAGTTCTGTACTATGTTGTTTGGTGGCTTTAAAAACCAGAGCATACGACACTCGCATTACATCTGCTAGCCGGAATTGTTGTTAAAAAAAATTGAACTCGCAAAATGACAAACCATTGATGCAACCAGTGAAAATCAATTTTGTGAGGTAGCAGCAGTCGGCGAGCACATCTGTAGTTATCAATTTGTTTTGTTTCTTAATTTTTATGGCTGAATCGTTGTTTTTGGCTTTTGGTTCTGGTGCAGGGTTGTGCTGGCGGGCTGGGCCAGGAACAATGGCGGCTTTGCTTCTCGTTTACAGCTTTGGGCTGTAATATTGCAGCCCAGGAACAAACATCCCGCACACGGCTGTGCTACCTGGTGTTGTAGGTTACATAATTTTTCTAAATATTTGTGTTAGAGGTCATTAATAGAATATTTTTTCAATGAATTTTATAATGTTCAATGCTCCTTCTTCCATAATGACATAAATTTACTTTAGCATGTTCAATTTAAATTTAAATTTACTTTAGTCATTGGATTTGGTAACGTATTATTAGAATCTCTTAACATATTATATAAATAATAATAATAATATATGAAGATTATATAATAAAATAGTTTGTTTGTAATTATAGTTAAGTTAAATATAAGTAAAAAGTAGGAAATAAAAAATAAGATCGGACAACATACGACACTCAAAATAAACTATATCACATAAATTAAGTAGAAATTGTAACATATGAAAGAGGAGGTGGAGAATCATCCTTGGATGGTAGAGTTGTTAAAGCAGATGGCTTTATGGTAGGAGGATCCCGTACCACCCAACTATCTAGGGGGTCTAAAGGCATATCAATAGTCCAACCATTAGCAGGTTGTGCATGAATAATAATGCTAGCATGAGAGCCTCTACGAGAGGGAGTTATGTTAATATTACTACATGGCAGTGGTAAGCCCCACCCCCTGGATGAAAGTGAGGGGAGAAGTGACCATGACTATGCAACCAACATCTGCCCCTCTTGGAATGTGGCAATGGTAGCCTCTGAGGTTATAACAACCCCGTTGGGGTCAATTGGAAATACGTGAGAATTTTTTTAATTAATTAAATACATATACCAAAAATAGATTATACCACAAGAATCTACAAAGACCGTATGAAATACTCAAAGCGTGATAATAACAAACAAGCATAATGCATCACATATCACTGATCTCTAATATCATGAGAGCACATCACAATGCAAATACAAAAAGTAGTTATATTAACTTAGCTACAACTAATACAAGTCTACAACCAATGCTGTTAATGCATAATAACAAGTAATTACAACTCTTCATGGCAATATTCAATGATAAGTACAATACAATACAATGTACATATAAGATACAAGGCTCTCCGGAGCATAGTTCTCAAACTCAAGTATCTGTGGCAATCTCAAGTGTCGTTTCGATAAGTAGTATTGTTGTGAGGAGGGAGAGCATCATCCGAGCACTTTTTCACACCAACCACAAACCAACGGTCCCCTGCACTAAACCCATCAGAGAATGGCCCTCCCTTCACAGATGAGTAGATAGTGATAGCATGAAAATATAGAGAGACAAGCAAGTACCCGTTTGCTATATGATTTTTAAAAATTAAACATGTAATGTATCATAAAAAACCATTCTATTGCAAGATATCACACAAATTTATAAATCATACTCATGAAATGATAATGTATTACTAAAAATACTTTGGCCCAAAGTTTTATAAATAATCAATAATAACGATTTATAGATTAATCAAATTCATACACACCACTTAATCGGATTGCCTTCATTTGACATTGTGATGCTAGTAAGCCAGTGAAGTCCATCTCACTCCTTACTCTGCATCAACAATGCAGATTGGTCAAATATAATTAAACCATAAAATCTATATAATATACATCCTACTAGAAAACACATCATATAACATGCTAAACATAGGAGTAATTGTTGGTCAAATTTGACGCGCATACCAAACTGGTTTGAATGCAGTGTAGTGCCCTGAGGATCAAGAATGGAGAAAGGCTTGAACATATTTCTAGATGGAATGAGTGGTCCAAAGATATCATTTTGCTCACAACATTTTTGAAACACTTTAAGCAAGCTTAAAGTGTAATTTTATTGATCTTTTTAGAGACAGGTTTAGAGTTGTAGAGAAGGATCCAAGCAGTGTTGGAGGTTTGTTAATAATGTCTCCAAGGTGATCATGGGTGTTGATGAGTTGTCATGTGTGCTAGGATGACAATGACAAAGCCTACTTAAATGAGCTTCAGTGTTCTTGCATGGTTTTACAGTGTTCTATTTAGATAGGCAATTGATAGATGATATTAATGGTACAAACATATTGCAGAGACCCTATGGGGTGTTAAGAGTATTTGGACTGAGTATGAAAGTATATGGTATTCATATGGTTCTTCATTGTGTTCATCTAGACATTTTGGGTCTAGTAGTAGAAATTTTAAGTAGACAGTTTGCTGATGTTATCATTGCCACATGTGGACGAGTCAAGAAGAATTGGTCATATGATTGTGATCACATTAGACCCTAAAACATATGCACCAAGTTTCAATTCATCCGATGAAGCGCATCAAAAGATATGCATGTGCAAAGTCGACCTCCCAGGCAGTTTGACTATGTTTTCTGTGATAGGCACATAGACGTCATGCAAAACACATAGGTCGGCTCACTCCAAAATTTTATAAGTACACTTAGAATGCTCCTGGAGCCAGTGGATCAAGTGGGCACAATGTTTTTAGTCTCAAAAACATCTCTAGCAAATTTGGTCCCTCCATGAATTTTGTGCTTCAAGATATAAATCTTCAAAGTTGGTCAAATAAAGGGAGATATTTGTGCGAGAGTCAAATTAAAACCACTACAAAAATCCATTGGTGTTTAAATTTGATGATCTACAGGACATCAAATATGTCTGTGGGGACGTTAAATGATGTTCACGCGAATGCCAAATTTAAGCATTGTAAAGTAGCCATTGGGGTTTCAAAGAGATCCAAGATCAATGGCTTGCATTCAATCGTACACCTTGATTCAACGAAGCGAGGTAGCCTGACAGTGTCAATGGGTCCCTAGAATATTAGTGGAGTGCATTTAATCATATATCAAGATCGACAGAGTGAGATGAGTCAAAAGGGTCAGAGTATCTTGATGATGAATATAAAGAGGACAAGTGTCAAAAGTCAGTGGGCCCTGGTAGAAGATCAAGGATTTGCGTGCATTTATATATCTAAATCTAACGATGCGAACATAGTCAATAAGTTAGTGTATCTATGGGACCAATAAGCATAAAGACAGTTGGGCACAATATAAATGGTTCGAGTTGGCAATCGATAGCCAATAAACAAAAGTGAGCCTGAAACATTTTGATGAAAGTTGATAAGGCATTTTTGAGACCTGGGCAAGGTAAAAACAAAGGAACCAGAGCTCGAATATGATCCAGGTGGAACTAGAAGGACCAAGCCTTGCCAGTAGAGATCTATATAGGCAAAATAGGTCTTTTGAGCCTAATATAGAGGTTGAAGATAGAACAGTGATTGGAAAGCAAAGTCAAGTAGTTTGCAGGTTTCCATAGATATTGTAAATATGTAAAAACTAATAGTTGGATTGGTTTTCACATATAAACATACATATGTTTGATATTGAAGCAAATGCAGATGTAAACATGATCATGGAGAGGTGTCTCACATATCATTAGGGTCACTTTTTCAATAAGTAGATACATTTAGCCACCCAAAGAAGATGTGGCATAATATTATCAATTCTAAGACATGACCCTTGTCATCAGATCAAATAGATAATAACATGTAATTTCAAGAAGAGATTTGGTGATTAGATAAGGACAATGGGCATTTAATTCTTTTACATAATTTGTTCCTTGTTGATAAGATCATGACTCAACATCCTCGAGAATGCTAATCTATCAAGAGAATTTGGACCTTGTTCAATTTTTTCTATCCACTTAGTTCCTTCCTCTCTCATCCATTTTTTCTATAAATACATGCTTCTAAGCCTTGAAAATAATTTTTTTAATCCCTCTCTTGGGCATGATTAGACTCTACTTAGATTTGATCTTTGTAACTTCTTGAGATAAATAAAGGACTCTTTTCAGATTTTATTATTTTGGTATAGTGTGTCAATGTCAGATTAATTTGTATATGTGGTATAAACTTCTTCCTTGTCAAATCTTAAATCTCATCGAGCTACTATTTTATCTAGTTATATAGGTCAAGTTTAGTATTTAATGTTATTTGATTGAATTTAACAAGTGGATACATTGAATGGTTAGTGCCTTGAATCAAGCCTCTCCACCATTTTCCTTAATTTTTTTGATCATTTGGTGAACCTTTGTATGAAATACTAATGCATAGACAACAATTTGGAGTTGTATATCTGATCTCATTAGTATTTTTAAAAAATTTAGATAGAGTGGATGAACAATCACATTACTAGTGCATCACTTCTTTTACATATTTTTATGTGTTATTACTCATTTCTCTCTCCTTTTTCTCAGTCAAAATTTAGTTAAGGTGATAGATCCAAAAGAAAGCTAGCCTTCTCTGGAGGTTTGACCCTATGATAGGTGACCCACAACCTAGGGTTAGTCCCATGTTTGACTATATTTGAGTAGAGAATCTGAATAATCTCCTTCTCAGCTAAGGTGCAAATCTAGAACACCAACAATAACCAAAGCATAAATTTATTCTCTCAAATGTATGAATGAATCTTTCATTATTTTCTATCTTATACTAGAAATAATGATTAAAGTTTATATCACTTAGGTAAATACATATTTAACTACAAATTTTCACTATCACAATTAATTTTCAAACATACTACACTTTATGATAACTCATATTAGCATAGTCTATTATTTTAAGACATAACTACTAGTTTTTCATAATCAGTCTTATAAAGTAGTCTTAAATACAGGAAAACATAAGTTTTTATTCAAGTAACTTGATGTAACGAAGCAAGTCACAGTTTTTATGGAACACAATAATATACTATCATAACATTTGTTAAACTCGTAAGGTTGCATGCACACATACATAAAGTCTTACTAACTGTCAGAAAACATACTATTCATAGTAATAACCAACACATATATGTTTATTCAGTCAAATGCAGGTGTGAGTCTAAACATATCAATCACAATATGTACCATCTAAATTTAATATACATTTACACTGTAGTACCCTATGATATCCAATAATATCATAGTTCACAACTATATAAATACATATAACGAAACTTATGATTTCAAGAATCAAATAACTCACATACATAATAACAATCAAGGAAGTACATGATTATACCACCTGAGTATATCTTAAGTTAAAACTGTATACTAATATTCAAAGTAATATAACTTATAAACATGCATCACGATGCACCATTATTTGTCAAATATCTATACATATTAACACTCATAATATATACCACACACAAGCATTCAATACTGATTACACATATAACTAATAGTCAATCAATCATTTGCAAAGAAATATAAAGCTCATGAACCTGTATAAAATTCATTTAAATATCTCATTCCATTTTAATATGATTATAGTTTTGGTCTCTTAGACACCTGATGACTAGATAAAATCATACTTTTAGCTACAAGCTCAGACATACGACCCAACGCAGTCATTTTTATTATGTAATTATATTGCATACTTAAATGTATGTGTAGATATAGTAGAATAAGACTCAATACACATGAAACATAAGATAATTCGAACTAGCATTTACTATAAGTTTAGGGGTTTGAATGCATGCATTCGTTATCTTAATTACATATAAATATATTCTTAATCCACTCATGGAATTATAACCATAAGAATACACCCTCATATATATATATATTTCTTATTAAGCATAACGTAACTCGGCTTAATGATACATTCACATTCTGTGTTTTATTTCACAATTTATATGACAAGAAACTCCTCATATTAAAATAAGGACTACATTGGATTCCTTATATATCCCATGCCTCATTAAACCATCAATCTTGTCCAAGTGACATATGCTATTATGCATTATGTATCATAGATGAACTAGTAATCACAACATACTAATTACGAGACAATTAATGTATGGTAATTTATGCGCAAAACACACTCATATACCTCACATATGACATATCCTTAGATATAATGATATGAACATAAATATAACAACTAATTGCTAATGAGGTCCAAATAATATATATAATCTATATATTGATTAGAATGAATGTTTGATGATAGTTATATTCCCTTATACATCTAGGCATTAGAATACATGATGGCATTAAAACAAAACATGTCTCTTAGAAAATCTCTTCCACAAGATTTTTCTCGAGTGAGTCATAAAGAATCAAGAATTTCTAATGTAAAATAAATCTCATTAGATAGTCAAGCATTTGTGGCATCAGAAAATGATATTACAGTTAAATTTTTTTTACATATGTCAAGACGTAGACACAGTTCCTCCAGAGCAAAACATGAAAAGATCTCAAAGAAGTTATTTCAATTTGTGTTATAAATTGTTTTCGTAGTTCAAGTATGCCAACTTCACACACTAAGAAATCAGTGTGCACCTCTTTATCAACACTTCATGATATAATTGGTGCAGATAAAAGTTTTAAAACTTCTCCATCCAACACCCATGCTTGTGGACAATCAACGGTGTAAACAAGTTTCAGCTTCCCATAACTAGTTCAAGTAGAGGATAATGACATCGATCTACTTGGAAACTCCATTAACAAAGAAAGAACGTTCTGTATAAGAGAG
Source organism: Torreya grandis (assembly GCA_037957365.1). Classification (NCBI taxonomy): domain Eukaryota; kingdom Viridiplantae; phylum Streptophyta; class Pinopsida; order Cupressales; family Taxaceae; genus Torreya; species Torreya grandis. Next base: position 2,519,665 of record JARHVA010000004.1, on the reverse strand, counting down.
CCAAAGGTATTTCAAGGGCACATAAAGAAAAAGAAGTCCTGATAATAAATGGATTGAAGAAAGGAGCTCACTATTATCTTATCCACATTGTTCACTCCAACCAAATTACTAAAACTCTTTTCAAGAGAGGCTACCACTGCCAATGACAATCCATATTTAAGCTCATAAATAAAAATTTGAATTGGTAGAACGATGTCTTTGTATCCAACATATTCCTCTGAAAGTCAAAGAATAAAGGAAGTACAAATTTACTGCCAGTTTTGAACTTCTAAAAAAAGTTAGTTGTAAATCCAATTCGTCGCCTTGAATTTGCCTCATTAATATTTTTTAGTTTTAATGAAGAAGCCATAAATTCTAGAAAGTCAACAGATTTAGCATTGACAGATCTATATCAAGAAGGATCAGGGCGATAAATAACTTTGGATGTAAGGTTATGCACCTCCTTTTTCATTCCTTGTTTAAGTATATTAGCTCACTCATTGCTCGATCAGTTTTATAACACTCTTTTCTTAAATACATCAATGACCTTTCTATTTATATTCTCTTAATGGGTCTTAAAATTAGCGTCGCCCAAAACATGGGAAAATAGATAGTTCTACAAGAAAAGATTATCATTGAATGCACTCATTTCATTCTGGAAAATGTCACAATCATAAATCAAACAAGTCTAACTGGCGAAGCTAAGGAAACAAGGATAATCACATCCTTGATCATACAGTTGATATGAAGGTGTCAAATTCTTTATGTTCTAAGTTGAACAATTATAGCAATGTAATATTTGGAATACTGTGACCAATCTCTATAGAGTTATTTTCTGTTTCAGATCAACTAGTAATTAAGACACTCATGTTCATCATATACTTCACCTATTGGTTAAATTATTCCATTAAAACATAATTGATATATATCGATGTATATGTATCCCAAACTTCTGAAAAATATACAGACATTTGAAGAATATAATCACTTAGAATTTTTCACACAAATATACTATAAAATTTGAAAATATTGTCTACTTAGCAAATTTAACGGTTGATCTTGTTACTTGGTTACTTTCTTTTCTTTTGTGTCTCATTATGCAACACCTTTCTTCTGCTTCCCTCTACTCCAATTTTCCTTAAAACTCTTATATGCCCCTCTTTTCCTTAATTTTCTCTTTATAAAAATAGGTGTAGCCCCTTTTTGTTTTAAATAATTCTTTTTTATTTTTATTTTGATTTTTAGTTATTTTTAATATATTTGATTTTTTAAATTTAGTCTTTTACTTTTCTTTTTACTCTTTATTGTTTTTTTCCTTTTTTTTATGGCAAAATCTATTTTTATTTATTTTAACACTAAATATCAAAATTTCATAATTTTATTAAATTGAATTAACATCCACAAATGTTATAACAATTTAAATGACAATTTTTTTAATTATTAATAATCTAAATTTTTAAATTTAATTTTGTGAATAACATTTTCACTAGCTTAAATGATAAAACATACCAATTAATTAAGCTACTAAATATACTAACAAATCATAGTAATCAACTTTTCAAAGCAAGTAGAAATAAACACACCATGCATAAACTATTTTTAATGCATTTTAACATGTGCTAACTATGGTGGTATGTGCAGGATTCTCACTAATTCTCTGTCATCCTCTGACATCTCCATCCATGTCACCCTCTCCAATGATGCTCTCCCTTCGACATGCTCAGAGGGATGGGTTCTCTTGCATCAACCGTACAAAAAATTAAGTAGTTAAACCATAACAATCATGATATACATTCATCATAAAATATAGATGAATTGATAAATCAATATGATCTTAAAGTAAATATATACTTATAGCTAACTCATAATAGTGTGATTATGTAACCTAAGCAATATCCTACTGTTTTATAACAACATACATCTCAAATTTTAGTTAAAATATAACTAAATTACATGTGTCAACTATAAATATCCACGAATAATCAAATAATTTATTTTGTGAGGAATTAGGATGTAACAAAGGCGATCCATCTAGCAACACTCGACTCATAGTTTAAGGGGCACTCCCCCACTAGTCCAATAACTTCAAAAGTTATCCCTATAATTTTGGCAACAAAAGAGCCTTCAATTTTGACAGGAGCCATAATGATGAGAAGGGAGTGAAAACCTATATTCTTCTAAATGGGTTTACCATAGGGCACCCCAAAGGAGATATAATACCTTAGTAGGATTTTTTAGACCTCATCACCTTCAATGGCATGACCTACCCATTTGGCACATAACATTGCACTCTGTTTATAAAGGTCAACAATTTTCATACCTCCTTTATCTCGAGGAAGGCAACAAATATCCCAAGCCACACGATGGAAACCCTTGGTATGTTTGTAATCAGAGCAAAGATAGTTCCTGAGAATTTTAGCTAAACTACTATAAGATGCTTTTGAGAGAGCCCAACACAAGGAATAACAAACATGGGTGACAATCAGAATATTGGTGCAAATTTTGAATTTCCCCACTAAGGATAACGACTTGGTAATCCAATATTTAACCTTCTTCCCCACTCTACTAATGACATACTGGCATAAATTAGTTGGACAACAATCAAAGGCAAAAGGAATTCCAAAAAAAAACAATTGTTCTCCATGCACAATCCATTTCCAATTAAATTGGAGAAGCCATTCGAGCATAGGAATCATACTTTGAAACATTGAGTCTTACTTCATTGTAAACTTGACCTAAAGGCCAAATAAAAAATATCAAGACACTTCATAACTTTTAGGAAGGTTCATTCTTGTTCTCGAGCATAGGGAATGTGTCATTCGTAAAATCCCAATTAATACATTGGGAAGAGTTTTCAGGTAAAAAGATACCTCGAACCAAGCCCCACTCAGTCTTAGAGGCAAGAAGATATCCTAAAACTTTTGTAGAGAGAACATATAAAGCTGGAGCAAGAGGAAAACCTTACCTGATGGAGCATTGTAGGCAAATACTATGAGACTTGAAGCCATTAATGGTGAGGTAGGCTGAAGCATCTAAAATTAAAGTTTGGACTATTGAAACAAAGTATTGGTTGAAACCAAGAGCCTTTAACATAGATGGGATAAATATCCATTCAATTCTATAATATAATTTTTCAAAGTCAAGCTTGAAAAAATGGTTTGTTGATGAGAAAATCTAGCCCATTCCATGCCCTCCTAGACGACAGTAAGATTAACAAGACTATATCTCCCTTTATTGAAATTGGTTTGTTTAGGTTTAACAATAACAAGAATATTAAAATGAAGCCGATTGGCAAGATCTTTGACAAAATTTTTGTAAGATACATTCAACAAGGTGATGGCCCACTAATTGGGAATGAGCTTTGGATCGTCCATTTTAGTGTAAAATTAATATTACCTTGATTAATTAAATTTCCCAAAGAATGGTTTTGCAGGGCTTATTTATAGACTTGAAGCAAGTCCAACCCAACAAACTTCCATGTAGCATTATAGAATTCACATGGGAAGCTATTGAGGCCCATGGATTTGCCATTACTATTGCATTGGAGAGCCTATGTGAGTTATTGGACGGTAATGGGTGAGTCACAAAGCCATTGGTTAGTCACTTTGACTTTGCGAGTAACCTCATCAAGGCATTCCTGCAATTCTTGAGATCATTCTTTCATGACCTCCTGGGCTTAGAACACTAGTTGGTAGTGATTCATGAAGGCTGAGGAAATGTCTAGGAGGGAGGTGAGATTGGTTTGTGTTGAATTATTGGCCTTGATCTGATCAAGAGTCTGCTTGGCTTTGAGGGGCTTGAAAAATTCTTTGAAAGCTTTGTCTCCAACCTTGAGCCAATGTCATCAAGCACACAATTGCACCCCTCTAACAACGTGGCTATCCACCTCCTTAATATGGTGTTTGCGTGAGGTAGTAAAATTCTATAGATGAATATCAAAAGGATTAATCTCAAGAAGGATACCCTTTGGAATTCCTTGAGTGTAGCCTCCTCACAACACTTCTTAATGCGTACAACTTACTTCCTATAGTAGTATAGAAAGGTGGTGGTGAATAGAATGGCCTTGTTCCACCACTCAATCTAGATGGTAGCATAAGGAGGGTGGGGGTGGGCAAGTTATAAAGTTTGGCAATCAGATAAATGGTACCAACATGGCCTAAGAGAGAAGTATTGAGGATGACCTTATTACGTGGCACATTGTACAACCCCATGACCCATTCCACTCTGTAGGAGATTGGAGTGTGATCAGAGAGAACCAAGTCTAGATGGATGGTGACAGATTGGCAATTAATGATGGAAAAATAAAAAATATTTTGTTTTGATAACATATAATGTTTGACCCTTTTGAGCACATGATGATCCCCAACATGACAATTAGACACATAAACCATGATGTGGCATTAAATGAGTGCCACCAAAGGAGAGGGTCAACAAGAGCCCATTTATTCTTGAAATAATATTGTGCTTCACATTTTATGAAGCACTACCTCATAGGCAAGTCACCAATTTTATTCTTGGAATGCTCAATCACATTAAAATCCTTACACACTAGCCATGTAACACTAGGGAGGTTGTCAGCTAAGGATCACCAAAGCAAAGATATGTCAGGACTATCATTAGGGGCATAAATGTTAAGGATGCACAATGAATGGCCATCAATAGCCAAGAGTAGCCAAATAACTTGGATTGATGGGTCCTCTCCCATGGTAATAATGAAAGGGGAAAACTTACGAAAAACCAATATGCTAGCACTGCCACAACCATCTTCATGCAGAGTTGAAAAATGGGTGGCATTATTCTAAATACAACACAAAGAAGGCTTTATAATAAATCTTAAAACTTTAACTTCTTGTAGACAAACAAAATCTAGATAACCTATCTGTTGACAAGCAACATGTACGTAGTATTTTTAGGACTCTGTAAGACCTCAAACATTATAGGATAATAAGTTCATTAGGAAATATTGTCCATCTGGAGCTCACCTTGTCTGTCCTCAAAATATGCTAACACTACAAAATTATTGCATTGGTCTGGGCAATAAATTATTCCCAACATAATGGATTAATGTTTATCCCCATGCTTGTCTCGAGGAGAGTCACCACCACTATGGGTGGGCTGCATGACCACTGGGAGAATTAGCTATTGGTTAAGGACATCCCAATAGTAGGGACCATATAATCATGGTAATTGTCAGAAACTAGGCTCTGCTAGGCCTAAGGGACTAGAAAAACATGGGGAGGTGAGGTGGGTATCTCTTGAGAAGGCTTGTATACTAGAGACGAAGCTATTAGAGAGAAGGGTTTCAACCATACTTGTAGTTTTTTAGAGTTAACCATGGTCCAATCATCCTCACTCTCTACCACCTTGGGCTTCTTGGGCTACAGATGGGCCAAGGAAGACATATAATGTCCTATAAGGGGACAATATTTGATACAATGGTCATATCCCTAATAACGAAAATAGGTATCAAACAAGTTAAAGTACTTTCTATGACCAACAAGAAACACCTACCTAGATATCAATGAACTCCTTCAGGTCTTTAGATAGGTCCACCTTGACACAAACTTGTTTGTTTGGGTAGGAGGATAACCACTTTGGTTGTTCTTGGTAAACAATGGACCCAATGGGCACAATAATTTGCTCTATAAATGACCAAAGGTGCATTGATAGGTTAATAAGTTCAACTTAGATGAGAAATTTAAGAGTGTTTTAGTCTATAACTTTGAAATCTTGGGTCTAGTTGTATAAAATGAAGAGTGTATTTTGAAGAAACCAACATCTTGATTTGGCAAGGAGGGTTTGGAATTTAGACGACTCTTTAAAAGTAAACTAGAAAAACCCTTTGGTGAGGTTTTGAACACCGACCACATGGACACCCACAAGCTCCCAGTGGTGTCAAAACCAATTCTAGAGAGACTTTTTTGAGGGGACTCGACCGACAAAGTAAGCAATACGTGATAATTTTTCATACCATTTGCATGTATTTTCAATAACATCACCAACAAGACATACCCATGGTTGAGAGGGAAAGGCAGTGGGAGTACCTTATCATAGATCTTTTGTAAACACTTGAAAACTGTGCACAACAGTTCTAGTTATCGAACTAACCCCTTGGGCCCCCTCAGGATTATCCCATAACTTTTTGACTGTAAACTTTAGTCAAGTTAGTTGACTAATTAAACTTACTAACTAACCTACTCTTGACCGAACTCAACCTTCACCCTTGACCACCATCGGTCACCCTGACTATCGATGGTCAGGTTTTCACTGCTTGAACACTTAAACTCCAACTCAACTACAACTTGCTTTTTTATTTTTAGATGTCTATTTTGTATGCAAATCAATGCATGTTGGTGCTAAAAATTAAAAAAACAGTTTGAGCCTTTTTTTAAACTAATTATTTCACCTCCCCTTTCTAACTATAAAAAGAGAGGAGGAGGAGGTGAAAGGGATCCAGATCCATAATCATCATCAAAATTTTCTGGGCAAGAGATTAGAGCTTTTTGTGTAGGTATTCTTCTAACTTCTAGGGTCCCAACTCTAGGACTTTTTCAAGCCATAAACTATCAACTACAAGCTAAGTCTATTATTCTTATTTTAAGTTTCAGTTATTTAGTTTCAATAGTTCTATAAGTCTATTTATTACCTCTTCCACCAGAACACCCTCTGACCATTCTCAACCACTTGAGTACCAAACCTTTACCCTTGATACTTCTAAGGTTCTCTCTTGCCATCATGACCATTAACCAACCTCCAATAACCTACAGAACCTTTCTATAACCAACCCATAACCTATTCTATCTAGAAATGACACCCTGTCCAAACCCATAGTAATTGCTGATGGTCACCCTCACCGTTGACAGTCACCTTGACTTTCGACGGTCACCTTGACCACCAATGGTCACCCTGATTACCGACAGTCACCCTAACTGCCGATGGTCACATCCAACCACTGATGGTCACTATGTAGATCACTTTTACCCAAAATAACAAGCTCATACCACCTCTCAACCTCAACCAAAACCCTATTTTCTTGACCTCTATCACCACACAAACCCAAGAACAATAACCTGACCACATTTGAACCTACTTTTGATAGTTTAACATTTATATTTATTGTCATTTTATTAACATAAGAATTTATTTTGAAAAGTATTTATTTCCTTTGTTAAAATACTTTCATTTATGTTATGCAACCTTTTCTATCAACAACTTTATTAGCATTAACTTGTCTTAAAAGGTGGATTAAGCCTTCAAGGAAGTTACACACTTCTTGGATCTAGCTTGCTAGACAATCCACCCTTCTACCCAACTAATCAACAATTTTCTTGTGTCTTTCTTATCTGTAGGTCATTCCTCCCAAGACAAAGAGGATTATCTATAACCGTCTGGATCATGGAGCCAAACCAAATATTAGTTCTACTAACCTCACCCTTCTTTCAAGTTTTAGTCTTTATTCTTGAGAAATAAGACAAAAATTGAGTGAAACATTCTAGCACACTTGGTGGGACCTAATTGCATCTAGGTGTTTTTTATTCTTGTTTTATGCTCATTTAAATGAAATTAAATTTTATTTTGAGCTTAAAATTAACCTTTCATACATTATTTGCTTGCATAATTAGCTCACATAGCTTAGTTGATCAAGTAAATCAACCATAGCCTCACTTCTTTGCATGCACAAATCAAACTAGTTACACCAAATCAAACATCATAACACTTGACATAAGGCTTGACTAGGGTTTCCTCTCCTAGCAGTAACCTTCACCTATTGGCTATCTCACTTAGACGTCATTACCAAGGGGATAAACCAAAACTCAGCTCTCTAGTTGAGTATAATCTCTAGCAATCGGTATATCTTGGCTAAGCACCTGACATCCTTATCATTGTCATGTGTGAAGTAAGGGTGTAGGCCACAATATCAAACCACATATTGATTCCGATACATTTACATTTTGAGAGCCTAAACACAACCCGATACCAACCATAGACTTCTTTTCTAGTCCTTGCTCGACAATCCAAGTTGAGTCACATATTCTTTCTAACTTAAGGCATAAGCCACAAATGAGACAAAATGAACCTTAGAATTTAAAGTGATTTTAGTGTGTGTTTTATCTTCTTTGACTTTTCTTTGTTTGAGTTGTGAGAAATCTAACCCCCTGGGAAAAACCTTCTACCATCTTACCTTCACCCACATCATCTCCATTACCTTATTTAATGGAGAGCACTCTTATATTTTCTCCTGAAGATCCTAACTTTGTTAAACTCCTAGAAGACAACCCTCTTATCTTAGAGCATTACCTTGCATCAAGAGCCACTTGTGCTCCCAACCTTACCACAACCAACCCAACCTCACCTATAACCAACCCAACCTCACCTATAATCAACCCTAAAATCAACCCAACCTCACCTATAATCAACCCAACCTCACCTATAACCAACCCAACCTCACCTACAATCAACCCTACAATTAACCCAACCTCACCTATAACCAACCCAACCTTACCTATAATCAATCTAACCTCATCTACAACCAACCATTAAACTCTCAACAACCATTTGGTCATTGTCATAACCAACCAAAAACCTTTCAACACCTATTTGACCATTATCATAACCCACCTTAACCTCAACTATCTCAACCTCACCAATATTTGGGCTACCTATCTCAACCAACACATTAACCACCCCAACCTTACCAAACTTTTGATTATCTACCCCAACCATCATATCAATTATCTGAAGCCCCTTTGTGGAAACCTTATTTATCCCAAAACCAAGACTTGGTTTATCCCCTCAACCATTAACCAATTTTTTTAAACCAACCTACCTTACCTACCTTATCAAATCCAGCCAACAACTATCAACCCACCTTATCAACCTTACCCAACCTCTCAAACCGACCTACCTTATCAACCTTACCTACCTTATCAAACTTACCCACCTTATTAACCTCCCCAAATCAAACTAACAACTACCAACCAAACCTTTCAAAACCACCAATTTTATCAAACCTACCTAGCCTATCAAATTCATCAACCATGTCAAACCACCAACTTCATCAAACCAACCGATTAGATCATAACCCCAAGAGCCATGGGTGCACCCTCTTTCTAGGTAGTATACCCTACTGGAGGAATCATATGCCTCAATCCTTGAAAAAAATCTTGGAGGCTTCTATCATTATCTTCCAAAACCCATTTAGTTTATAGAGAATGAGTTTTGTGTTTATCATCACACAAACAAACATACAATAGATAAATGTGGGTCTTTTAATATGTTTGTCTAAAACTTTATTGATCAAAAGGAGGTTTCAAAAGATATTCTACAGGTTCTCCCCAACCTAGCCTTGAATATTGTCAGGAAATCCATCATTGAACCTCTTTCTACACCCATTGTTGTGCAAGCTCATAAACAAAGCCTTCAACACAATGAGGTCCCTTCATTAGATTTGGTCCTTAGTGAACCTAGAACTAAAGAAACCATAATCAAAACCCCAACCAATCCACTTGTTGACCAAGTAGAACCTTCTCAATTTTCCTTTAAAACTGAAATTAAGGAAATCAACCCACCTCTTTGACTTCCCCTTTTAGTGGATCAACCTCAAATCAACCTACCTCTTCCACCTCTCAAAAGGTGGAATCACCCCCACCAACCATACCTATTCCACCTACCCTTTTATAGACCCAATAAAATTTACCTTACCCTTTCCACTTCCTATTTTAGTGGAGCAAACCTCAAACCAACCCAACCTACCTCTTTCACCTCCCCTTTTTGTAGAGCTAATCCAAAACACCTCGCCTATAACTAATCCAACCTTGCCTAAAATCAACACAACCTCAACCTTAACTAAAACCAAACCTATTCAATTGATCTATAATATGATCATTTTCATCTATCTAATGACATTGTCTTTGATTCCATTACCTTTTGAACAGTGTCAAATCTTTGTCACATTACTTTACCAAACAAACCAAACAAACAAGTAAACCCAACCAACAAAATAAATCAACCACCCATCCTATCTCCCCAAACCAATCAAACCAACCTCTAAACCAACTCAATCAACAATTATCAACCCAATTTTTGATCCAATCATAACTAACTTATATCAACCTAAACCGACATCAACCCTTCATTCAAGATTTCTTGAATCTCAGCTATCTTTTATCCATGATACCCACACCTCACCTAATCTCTCTCATTGGGATGATCCGACACTCTTGTCTAACCCACCTTTATTCCAAGATGATTTTCCCAACATCATTTTTAGACCCCAACCCTACCCAAATCTGACCCAACAATGTTTCCTTCACCATAGCACCATAAGGGAGATCCCACTTGAACCACCGCCTACAACTTGAACTCCGTACTAATAACTAACAACTAACAACTAATAAATAACAAATCTTGGGAGGCAAATGAGGTCATCTTCATCCTTTCTAAATCCTCTTTACTAACCAACGTCTTTACGCAAGAATATTTTTCTGCCTCAACATTCATGGAAAGAGTGTCTGGGGGAATTCTCCCTCCAAAATCTTTGACCAAGAAATAACCTGAACATTAACCAATAACCAAACTGAACCTTAACCTTTTGCCTACCAACTTTAACCAATGACCAAACCAACCCTTGGTACTTATGCATCAACCTACACCTAGCCTAACACCAAACCAACCTTAAACTTAACCAAACCTTGACCTTGACCAACCTTTTATCAATAACCCAAACTAACTTAAACCATAACCAACCACCATTAATCATAAATGCCAACTCAAAGCCTAACTATCATCACCTAACCAACCTTGCCTCTTGCTTTGTCAACCGTCCATGGAAGGATCAAACTGGGGGAGTTTTCCCTCTAAGAGGCTTTGTCCATTTATCAACTCAAAACCTTGCCTTAATAAAATGACCAAACCAATTCTTGGTATTTTCTTACCACAACCTACACCTAACCTTGACCTTAACCCAACCTTTTACCTCCAACCTAAGCAAAATTTCAATTTCAACCATTCTATTAAAGCCTCTTTTGGTCTTTCAAACCTCATAACCCTACCTTTTCACCTAACTACCCAATCAACCTAGCAAACCAACCCAAACCAACACCTAAACCTACCTAACCAAGGCAAAAATCAACCACCATTGCAATCCAAGCAAAGTCTAGCAACAATCACCTAACCAACTTTGTGGAGGAAAATGGAATCATTTTGTTTCATTCTGCCTACTTAACCATCGTCACTCCAACATCTTTCCCACGTCTAATCTAGTGTTAGAAGGTAACTGGGGGACATCTTCACTCCTGATTTGCTCAAACCGTTTACATGTAAGTGTGGATCTAGGGCATATCAAAACCTAAGCCCCTCAATGCTTTGCATTCGCATCTCGTTCTTAGTCATCTTTTGTCTAACTTAAGCTCATCCCTTATTTTCAACCACCTTCATCTCCTTATTTTAAAGACAACCGATTAAAATAAGATCATGTGATTATCCATCACAACCTTAGCCTAATCCTAAGCATGGGTACCATGGCTCTACCTATGGGATGATTTTCATGGTACTTTCTAACCTTTATAGGATGGATCCCCATGGTTGTTGTCACTTAAACTTCTTTTACGCATCATCAACCTTCTTTAGCTATGGTTTTGCCTCTGTAAAGGAAAGCCGACAAGCCTATATAGACTTGTCCATGTCTAAACTAACATAAAATTAATTTCGGATACCAAATATCACTTGGGTCAAATCTCTCGCATGCAGACTGCTCCTCTAAAGGACAACTACCCAAAACTATAAAAAATTGCTTAAAAAGGTAGATTGCTCCCTCAAAAGATAGCTATTTTACATAAACAAATCCAATGCTTAGACCACTCCCTTGAAAGATGGCTAAACCAAACATTTGTCAAGCAATTACTGGGAAGATTCCCACATTGATCAACTTCCCAAAACCATAAACTTAAATCAATCAAATGACCTCAAGTTAAAAGTAAAAAACAAAGCAATCCCAAAGAAAACTTCCATTAGCTTTCACACAACATTAGTAGACTTTCCATATCGATCAGTCTACACCTAACATAAGAACATGGAATTATATAGGTTATTTACAAAAGGGGAAAGTCATCCCCATGAGAAGGTTACACTACCATCCATTAACCTAATTCATTCATCTTTCTCTCTTTTTACACTCTACAAATCAAGGAATTTTGAGCTTACTTGGCACTATGTGATCAAGCTACTTCTTTTAACCAACGAACTAACACCAATGTAATGCATGAAAAGGGCTTATGTTCTTAAGCCAACCCATCTTTACATTTTGGTCTTTGCCAACTAGAGCATTTCAACCTCCTTCTACTTTCATGACCACTTGAGAAGATGTGTGTGTTCTATCTTTGAGTCATTGAAACCCCAACCACCTAATTTACACCCGTCCACCAAATCGGGCAACCTATTTGAATACCAACCAACCAACAAACCAACCTACCAACCTACCAACTATGCACCCATTGGAAAGTACCTTTTCTACCAAACCAACCACCCAACCAACCATGCACCCCTTTGGAGAGCACTTATTCTCCACCACCCAAACAAACTAATTAACCTCAACTTGGTCATCTTAACCCACCTTTCACACTTTTTACGACCCAAATTTGCTTGGGTCGTTTTGATATCATCATTTACCTTACCATTTTTGATGAACTTGTGCTACTTTTGTGCACCAACCATTTAGGTGCTTCAGAGCATGACCCTTTGTGATCCTAACACTTGCAACCATTTTTATCTTCTTAGGATCACATCCTACCTTGGATACTTTCAAATAAATTGACCTTACTTATGAGACTTGAGTTTATAGGAGTAACCCATATTAGCTATGCCTAACACTGTGGCTTGGTTACCTTGTCACTTGTCCTTCTAGTACCAACCTTATTTTATTACCTTACCCCAACCCCCCAACCATTAGATATCACCTTCTCCACCAACCACATCACCTTCCCATTGGCCATTTTGGCCCGACTCTTGCATGCTTTTTTATGACCTTACCTTGGTCCTTTTGACCGCACCAACTACTTTCCAAGTTGAATAGTTTTTTGAAGTTGTGCTATCTTGTGAATACCTGACCAAATTTTTTCTCAAGAACACTTTCTACCTTGGATACTTGCAAATACACTAGACCAATTTATGTTTTTATTTGGAGCACTTCCTACCTTAGATACCCATAAAAACATAGACCTTGCCTAGGAGACTTGCATTTACGAGTGTTCCCAACACCATGTCTGAATTCTGTCATGCAGTCTACTTGTCAATTATCCTTCTAACACCAACGTTAATTTTTACCAACTATGGCAACCAAGTCAATGTACAATCTTAGCTATCACATTTTTGCCATACTTTGTGCACATGTTCATGCTTTAGCACCCCACATATCACCCACCTTTTATCATCACCTTCACCACTCATCAAACCCACCTCTGATTCTATTTTACCTCATCACTTCTCGATTTGAGAGGGAACATCTTCTCTCATGCTCAAGGTAACCAAACCTTCGACCCACACTCCATTTTTGTTTTGTCATTTGTTGATATAAACTACATAATAAAAAGGGGTAAAATGCAAACATTAGAAAACCACACACAACATTTCTAATTATCGAACTAACCCCTTGGGCCCCCTCAGGACTATCCCACAACCTTTTGACCACAAACATTAGTCAAGTTAGCTGGCTAGCCAAACTGACTAACTAACCTACCCTTGACCGAACTTAGCCTTCACCCTCAACCATCGACGATCACCTTGATCACCAACGATTGGGTTTTCATCGCCTGAACACTTAAACTCCAACTCAACTACAACTTGCTTTTTTATTTTTAGTTGTTTACTCCACGTGTGAATCAATGCATGTTGGTGCTAAAAATAAATAACCACTTTGAACCTTTTATTGAACTGATTATTTCACCTCCCCTTTCTTCCTATAGAAAGAGAGGAAGAGGAGGTGAAAGGGACCTAGATCAATAATCATCATCAGAACATTTTAGGCAAGAGATCAGAGTTTATTTTGTAGGTATTCTTCTAACTTCTATCATCCCAACTCTAGGACTTCTTCAATCCATCAACTATCAACTTCAAGCTAAGTATATTATTCTTGTTTTAAGTTTTAGTTATTTAGTTTTAATAGTGTTGCAACTCTATATATTACCTCTTCCACCAGAACACCCTCCAACCATTCTCAACCACTTGAGTACCAAACCTTTACCCTTGATACTTTTGAGGCTCTCTCTTATCCTCACAACCATTAACCAACCTCCACCAACCTATAGAACCTTTCTGTTATCAACCCATAGCCTCTTCTAGCTAGAACTAATAACCTGTCCAAACCCATAGTAACTGTCGATGGTCACCCTGACTATCGATGGTCACCCTAACCATCAACGATCACATCCAACCACCAATGGTCACCATGTAGATCAATTCTACCCAAAACAACAAGCTCATACCACCTCTCAACCTCAACCAAAACCCTATTTTCTTGACCTCTGTCACCACATAGACCCAAGAACAATACCCTGACCACACCTGAACCTACTTTTGATAGTGTAGAATTTATATTTAATGTTATTTTTTAACATAAATATTTATTTTGAAAAGCATTTATTTACTTTTCTTAAGTACTTTCATTTATGTTATGCAACCTCTTTTATCAACAACTTTATCAGCATTAACTTGTCTTAAAAGGTGGATTGACAGCCTCCAAGGAAGTCACATACTTCTTTGATCTAGCTTTCTAGGCAATCCACCCATCTACCTAACCAATAAACTATTTTCTAGTGTCTTTCTTATCTAAAGGTCATTTCTCTCAAGACAAAGAGGAATATCTACAACTGTCTAGATCATGGAACACAAACCAAATCTAGGTTCTGCTAACCTCACCCTTCTTTCAAGTTTTACTCTTTTTTCTTGAGAAATTAAGCAAAATTTGAGTGAAACACCTTTGAGACCAAATTCTAAGCTCTTTTTGGTGCTATTCATCTTGTCTCCTACAACAACGATTACAATCAAGAATGGGGAAGCTATTATATAGGGCTAGCCCACCCACAAGGTGGAGCACCAAGCATAATTAATGTGCAAGACCCCTAGAAAGTTCCATAGAAGAGGTATACAAACTTGGCAAGAAAATTAATGAGGGAAGACAAGTTGACCATGGGAAACCCTAGTAGAGCTCAGTACAAATCCTAAAATGACATTTTGAATTTTTAGAAAATATGGATTTGATAATTTTAAATGTTGGCTTTTCAATAATAAATATAAATATATTTTAAAAATTAGAATATTGATGTACAAAGTTGTTTCAAAATTTTAAATTTATTTAATTACATTGATAAAGAGCACCTATCAAACTAAGCCTTGCCATTGGGGTTTGTATTGCTACTATAGCTTCGGTGCTAGAGTCTAGTCCAATGAGCTAACACACTAGCCCTTCACATAAGACCATGGTCTTACACGCTCACCTGAAGTGTGCAACTGAAGATCGGTTCCCATAGGTTTTGTTGCTCAATGTTATTACCATAGTCATATTCTTCCTTTTATGTAGTTAAACATATAGTATGTAAAATCACCAAATAAACTAATTTGATTCTAGTGTTTCCAAGCTCATCCACCATGATTACACAGACTACTGCCATCACTAGTTAATGTTGTTACTTTAGAAAAAGAAAAGGTAAGCTAGGTTCCATACTAAGTTCTAGTTATTACTCTCAACTTAACATAACACATTCAACTATCATGAATATAAGAAAATTATGCAATGTACTTAACTCATATATTAAGCATGATTATCCAAAAATCAACCACTATCAATCCATTATAAGGGTATTTATACTTGTTTATCCTTGACCAATTGTTTACATCATTAATGGCAAGAATAAATAACCAACAGACTCTCAACAGACTAAGAGTCATGACACTTAATAAACTAGCTTTGCCTAAGGACCCAAGCCTTTGTGCCCCCTATATACTCATAATATGTTGGATCCTTGCTGCCATGTGTTCATCTTCTCATGACTGGAGCAAAACTTTTGATCAATAAGGGCTAGGTGTCCCATACGAATCACTCCTTAATTACTCCCACTTTCCACATGCTCCCCAAGTATTTCGCTTCGGTTCTGAGTCCTATGTTCTTGAGTTCCTTGTGACTAATTGTTTCAGTTTTGATTCCTATGTTCTTAGGTTCCCCGTGAATAATTCTTCTTTGATTGGGTCCTCTTGTACAAGGGATTCCACACCTTTGTCCTCTCGCACCTTATAGGTTCTATGCCATAGTTCTTCTAGGCCTATCAAGTTCCATGCCATAGTCTTTCCATGCTATTGTCCTTCTACATTGTGCCAGTCCCATGCTAAAATGGACAATACTTAGCCAAAATTTAAGGTTAGCATTACCCCACACTAATCTCTTAGTCCATCCTAGACTAAGTCATGCTAGTGACCTATGTCAAAAATTTAGGTCCCACTTACTCGATCTCCTTTCTAACATTGGCCCAATATGATAATGCCTTGAACAACTTGGTAGTTAATTCTTATACAAACTCTTCGATACCTTCATATCCTCAAGTTGGCTAGAGGTCTCATTGGCCTTCTTGACTAGTTCATTTAGAGATGTGGTGGCATCCTTCAAGATGTCTTCAAGTGTTGAGACTTCCTTGAAAACCTATCCTCAGAGGGATACAAACTTGCAGTCAGTTATTAAAAATGAGTACTGATGGTTTACTCCATCGTCTCCACATATTTTAATGCCTTAGCGTGCTCGGTGTGGTCCCTTATTAAGATTGCAACATCACCCATCTATTACCTTTAGGCTTCTTCATCTTGGAGATGAGCCTCTAAGATTTTATTTCAGCATACCAACCACTCAAAAATTCCATCCAAAATGGGGATAACCTCCCCAACCCCTTCTAGGGTTCACTTGTAAACTTCTATTGCCTTGGTGAACTGCTTTGCTAGCTCTAGGCCCTTGTCTTTCAACATGGGCTGCTCCTTGCATTGTTTTCAGCAGGATGTTCACCAAGGTCTCTAACTTGTGTGTGGCATCCTCATTGAGAGGTACACCATCTACCAATGTTGGATCCTGATCTAAAATTACTTTGTAATGTTTTAATGTTCTCACTTTTGCCTTTGTGGCTTTTTTGATCTACTGCTTTAGAGTATCCACTTCCTTAGTGAGTGCCTATTTTGCATCAACTTCCTTATTATACATACCCATAATTTGGCATGTTTCCTCTCAACAGTGTGCACATTAGAATTCGATAGAATGTTCTAGCATGTGACCTCCATGGTCAGCTTCAAAAATGCGATACTCATTAGAAGAGGGGGATCTTTTGGGGATCCACCCATAGTGACTTAGGTAGTGCAAGAGCATCAGGTCCCAAGGAGAGACTGTCTTGGGGGCCTCAAATTCCCACTCTTCATTATACATGTCCAAAAGAAAAGACACCTTCTTCCTTGTTTCCAAGGTTTCATCCTTAAGAATGAAGTGCAACCATAATATAACATCCTGTCAGGGATGCTAAATTGATAACATTCACTTAGATTGGCACTTGCATCATCATCGAGCTCTTCATCAGACCCAACTAATTCCTTCCTTTTAGTAGGGTCACTCTCTAATTCGACCCCTACACTAGTAGCCATAGAAGTGCTACCAATGGTCATTTCACTCCTTTCTTCCTCACTATCCCCATCTTTGCTATAAAGATGCTCTGCATCAAACAATGAGTCATCAGAGATAGGGTCTTCCTCCCACACTAGGGAGGGAGTCTTCTTGGATTTAGAATCTAATGTTTGTACCTGTATTATAGAGATTTCTCGTTGAGGCACTTGTTCTATGGTCTACTTCTATGCAGCTCCTAAGTATGATTTTGGGGAATATGGTTGTGATGTTTGAGGGGGTGAGGTAAAAGTGGTAGAAATGTGTGTAGGGGAGGTGAAAGTGGAGGGACTTGTGGTGGTGGTGATTTGGGTATAGATGGTTGGGTAGGTAAAGGGCATGGTGGAGAAGGGCTAGATGGGGATGGGCGAGGTGGGGATGGGCATGATAGAGAATGGCAAGGTGGAGATGGGCACTATAGAGATGGATGCAGTGGAGAAGGGTGAAGTAGAGATGGGCGTAGAGGTGAGGGGACTTGTTGTGGAGCTTGGGTAGTCTTATAATACTTTGGTAGTGTCTATTGACCACTCACGTTGGCTTCATGCTCAACTTTTTCTTCTTTAATGGTGGCAATGATGGAATCTTTTCCTTAGGGTCTCCACCCTTTGGATCTTTTTGAGGGTACAACATATAAAACAAGTTGTGCACTTTCTCTCCCACCATTATTTATTTGACCTTTATATCTGTCAGGTCCATCTCATTCCTCTCCCAATAGGCCTTTTTATCTAGATATAAAACCATTTTTTGGAAAGTGTGAGTCTCCAAGTTTATCTTCTCAACCTCCAAGGTAATGTGTTGTGCATCATAGATCCGATTCATAGAGTCCATGAATTACTGTACTGAGAAGGCATATGATAACTTCAACCATGTAGAAAGATCTTTAAAAGGGATCATCCTTATGTGTGCAAGGGAGAAGTATTGCTTCACTACAAACTAGGCTTGCTAAGTAGCCAAAGGGGGTAAATCCTTTGGGATGCACCACTCATTTTCAAATGCCTCCTTCATGCCATCAAACCAGTACCTCATCTTGATTTTGTAGGAGGGGTGATGTGTTAAGGGCATGTGGATGCCTTATAACGCTTTGTAGGGGATCTGTGCATGGGTGGGTATGTCTACTTCAGTGCTCTCAAGTTGTAGTCCGATATGATGATCTCATCAAAGACTAATAAGAGAAGAAATACCCCCCATGGAAACCTATGTTTGGGAATTTGATGGGTTTTCTCTGCATCTTCAATAATCTTCTAGCTAAAATACATAGCCTAATTATATTGTAAGCCTTGGGTGACCTGGTGGGTGATGTATAGGTGTGCCATGTCAACTTACTTCCACCAATCGGTCCCACTAATTTTGGTCATAATGATTCACATCGCAACCTAGAGGGTAGGATCTTGTAAGTTCTTTATGTGCATGACATGGCCCTACTTCTAATACACAAGTGTCGTAGTGGTCTTTTGGACCTCTTCGATGTTGGCTAGGTCATTGGCCACATCTAACCTTGAGTACTATATTCTTGTGACCTTACTTATCTTCTCGAGCATGATCTTCATACTATGCCCAACAAATTAGATATAATCCTCATGGATGTGCAAGACAAGGTACTAAACCACCTTTGTGGGTTTTCCAAAGTATGGTAGATTGAAAAGTTAGAATAACCCTACAACATCCAGTGTGTTGAAGATCTTGAGATCAAACACCACTTGGTTTTTGGTGTTCTGACACTTGAATCGATAGTCATTTTGAAGTTCAACCTCATTTCCAGGTTGTTAATGGTTATAACTAAAGATTGTGCAAGTGGAGACCTTGGAGACCCAATTGTCCATGCGCAACACTAATTCTAGGTACTGCATTTCCTTGATTAATAGAGGTGGGGGTGAGGATGATTGAGTCTTATTTACTTGGTGCATCATGCTTGATTCCTCTCTCTCCACATGCTAAAATTTCTCTTTTGGAGTCTCTTCCCTAATCAAAACCATGTCTCACCCACGTACCTCTTCTTCCTCTGTTATTATAGGTAATGGTTCAATTCTCAAGGCCTTTTTATTAGGTCACATCACCCTTTGTGGACCCTGAAGGTTGATGCATGACCATCCAACATTTCCAAATGAATACATGGTTACATCTAATGACTTTGGGTTTTCATCTTGAGTATTCTCTAATTGCAAACTTCTATAACTTACAACTTGTAAGCTCTCTCTATCATGGCCATGTCTCAAAATTATTGGAGAGTTGCCATGATGATGTCATGTTGGTGTCATAGAGATGCTCTAGTGAGTGGATGAAGTGCTTTGTTAGTCTATGTGACAATGAAAAAGTGTGCATTGTGTTTGTTCTTGTATGACAAAGTGTGTAATGTGCATATTATAGTGTGCTTTATGTATGGGTGGTTGATCTTTAGTATTGACATAGCTTGAGAGGATCAAAGATGAGTATGGAGGATTAAGCATGTGCAAGGGGTCCTATAAGATGTGATCCATACTTTGAGAGCTTGTGTGCATAAGTAGAATTTATCTGGTTGATCATAGTTCTAATCTAGACTCTTTGGGTCTAGTGGTAGAAAATCTAAGTAGGCAGTTTGATGATGTCACCATTGCCACGTGGGAGTGAGTCAATGGGAGATGGTCATATGTTTGTGATCACTATAGTCCCTGATTGTTATGTGCTAGATCTCAAGTCATGCATCGAAGCACAATTAAATATATAAGGGTGTAATGTTGGATTTTCAATCAGATTTCACTATTTTCCCATACTTAGCCAAATTTACAAAGTGGCCAAAAAGAGCTGAGTAAGCATGTTGATGAGGTCAACATTCACACGTGTGGAGGTGTGAGGATAAAATGATCATATGGGTTTGTTCATTTTTGGACCTATTATATTTATGCTAATTTCCAGATCATGTAATTTAGTGTGTCAAAAGTTATGCATATGCAAAGTTGGGCTCCCAAGTAGATTGACTGTCTTTTCCCATACTTAGCCAATTTTGTAGTGTGGAAGAAAGAGCTAAGTAAGTGGTTTGAAGGTGTTATATCTTACACGTGTGAAGGTGTAATGAAAAATTGATCATATGTGTTTATTCAATTTTGAGCATAGATCATTTATGCTAATTTTGATATCATGCGCTAAAGCACAATAGAAGTTATGGATGCTTAAAGTTGGCCTCTTAGGTATATTTGGACATGGTTGGCTCTGTGACATAAATTTATGAGAAGGCATGTTAATGGCATTATATCTCACATGTGAAAGAGTTCTAGGAATAGTAGGTCACATGGTTAGATTCTCCTAGGGAAATAAATCATTTGGTCTAAATTTGAGATCTTGCGGGTAAGCACATAAGAAGTTATTAAGGTGCAAAAATGGATACTCATGCATTTTGATAGGGTTCCCATAGTCATTTTTGAATGAGTTAAATCTCGAGCAAGATAAATAGTGCACAAGTGCTCCAAGGAGTTAGGAGGCAATAAGATAAGGATAGGTACACGATGTTTAACATCTGAGTAAAGGTAAAGGATAATGATCCAATGGTGAGCATTGATCGTTATTGACCTTGTTGATCCATAAAGATCGATGGAGCACATTAAGTCAACATTTCAAGAGGACACGAGATGAGGTCAAAGTGACTATGGTTTAACATTTGAGTTTGGTGGTCTATGCATTAAAGCTCAGATAAGATCGATGGTGCGAGATCGATCCTGATCTGAGAGTCCATGAGATTCGAGCATTGTGTTCAAAGGTTAACTATGATCGTTGCTAGTCAAATATTTGAATTTTACACAGGAAAATCTAGAACTATATATTTCAATCATATCTCTTGATAGAAGATGAATTTACTCATGCAGTAAAAAGAAAATTAGTAGAGGAATCCATGATGCATCTGGCTATATAGATTTGAAGATTTGAAAGTGTGTGAAAAAAAAGATATTGAGCCTAAAAGTTGACTATGTTTTTGTATATGTTCTACAAGTGACCCGAGAAGGATATTCGAGCTTGTATTGGTCTTATTTTGATGTCTCATGATGAATTAACTATTGGAGAATTATGCAAACTCCATGAGGATGCTCTATGTGGATTTTGGAGGTGTGATCAATATGTTTTGAGTATGAACAATTCTTGAGAAGTTGACTGTGTGTTTGTCCATGGTGACTGTGTGCATAAAGTTTGTGTTTGAGTTGTTTGAGCATACACAGAGGCAAGCTAAGTTGACTGTGATCATTTGAGGATGTCTTAGGGGATATAAAGAGTAGACATATGTAATTATAAGTGGTCCTGTATTCATGTTTTGCTTGAAGGTGAGCTATATGGATGAATACGTCTCCATGAGACCTACAAGAGCTACAAGTGCCTTATTTAAAAGGTGTAGCTACTTAAGGGTGACCCATAGATGCTATGGCTGACCTATGTAGATTGTATTGAGCCTTATATTTGTATGATAGATGTCTTAAGGGTTAAGACATGCCTAATGGCTAACCAAGATGGTGTTGATCAAGATTGCTCTATAAATAGTACAACCAAATATGTTGCATTCTAGAGTTGGTGTGAGAGACTAAGGAATGAATTGAGAGAGACTTGTATGTGTGTTGGGGAGTGAAGGAAAGGTAGAGTGCCTTGAGGATGATTTAAAGAGTAGATCAGATTGAGGATTGTATATATGAATTTTCGGTCATAATTCTGTTGAAAGAGTAGAGTTCTTATTGTTTGAGTGTGAGTGAGGGTAAAGTGTGATTAGTAGAGGTCCATCATCAAGTATTATTGACATCAGTTCAAAGGTGGATTTTTTTATAGGTGATATTGTGTTAGTTCAACATATAAGGTGGTTGTATCCTCCTTGCAAGGTAAAACTTACTAAAAGGTCTAGTTGTTACAACTCAGCTAGACAAGTGTAGTAGCACCTTGTGGGATTAGAGTCTCACTAAATAGTGATTCTAGTTCCTTGATCAGTTACAACTAGTCTAAATTGGATCTTATGTTTATAAGATAATAGTACAATTATAGGTTCTAGTGGGTTTTATTCTCCAAGAGGGTTTCCCCTGTATGTCATGTGCTATTTGATTGATCTTTCATTGTCTCTTGCTTATTGATATGAATGATATGTATGCTTCATGAATGATTGTGGTAACTAGT
The DNA here is from genome assembly GCA_037957365.1 of Torreya grandis. Taxonomy (NCBI): domain Eukaryota; kingdom Viridiplantae; phylum Streptophyta; class Pinopsida; order Cupressales; family Taxaceae; genus Torreya; species Torreya grandis. Next base: position 2,496,894 of record JARHVA010000004.1, on the reverse strand, counting down.
TAAGTATTTGTAAAGATCAAAATTGAATTTGGATTACTTAGGCTCACTAATTCACCCCCCTCTTAGTGATTGTACCTCTAACAATTGGTATCAGAATGAAATCCTTTGGTAAAATCTTGATAACTTGAAGATGATCCAAGGTACAATGGCTAGTTAGAATATGCAAGGTGGTTTCTCTACTAAGAAAGCTTTGATGTTCAATGGATCCAATTATGCATTTTAGAGTTCAAGGATGAACACCTACATTATGTCAATAGGGTTTGATGTATGGAAATCAGTTTTGGATGGTTATACTACTCCTATTATTCCTTCATCTAGTGTTGCAGACAAGAAGCTATTTGAGAACAAATCTAAGGCAATGAATACCATCACTTGTGGTCTTACAAAAAATGAGTTCATAAAAGTAAATCATTGCACATCTACCAAGGAAATATGGAATAAATTGAATAATATTTTTGAAGGAGATTCAAAGGTAAAACTTTCTAAGTTGTAGACTAATAGAGGGCAATTTGAAAGTCTCAAGAGGAATGAAGAAGATATTGTGGCATCCTTTCTGTAGAGAGTTGATGAGATTGTAGATATCATCAGAGGTCTTGGAGAGAATCTTGAAGAGACTACTATTGTTCAAAAGGTATAAGGTCTCTATCCCCTAAGTTTGATATGAAAGTATTTGCTATAGAAGAGAGTCATCACCTTACTCAGTTGAAGATGGATCAATTGCATGGCACCCTTACTGCCTATGAGATGAGGAAGAATGATGATATACCGCCAAAGAAGGAAGCTGCATTCAAGTTAGATATGAAACATAAGAAGAAGTTCCAAGGTAATAAATCCAAAGAGGATGACATATCTAACATTGATGATGATGAACTAATGGCTTTGATTACTAGGAAATTCAACACTAGTTCAGGAAAGTGTAAGGGTAAACTACCCTTCAAATGTTTTAACTATGGAGAAATAGGACATTTTGCTCGAAAGTGACCTCATAAGCATGAGAAGAAAGATAATGAAGATCATGATGAAGGATAAGATGAAAACAAGAGGACATATAGGAAGAAAGTATTCAAAAAGTATAACAACAAGAAGAGATCCTTCAAGAACAAGAAGAGTCTTTACACCAAAGAAGATTGCATATCATCAAATGAGAGTGAAGACAATGACTCAGAATTTGATCATGAAGATGATGGTCTTGTTGAAGATGAAGCCCCATTCATGGCTGAGGAAGGAAATTGTTCACATCATAAGAATTCTACTTGGAGTGATTTAGATGATGATGAAGATGAGGTGGACTATGAGACTGCATTGACTAATGTTTATGAAGAACTAAAGATTGAGAAGAAGATGAAATCTAAACTCAAATAATTTGAGGAGTAATTCAGTATGTTTGAAGCAAGAATGGATGAAGATGCCAAGGATCATGAAGATATGGTCAAACATCTTAGTTGTCAATTGGAAGTCATGTCTACAAGCCTAAAGGCTAAAGAAGATGAATGTGCAAGGTATGTAATTGAAAATAAGTCATTGAAATTTGAGTTAGAGAAGGTATCTAGTAAGGTAATTTCATTTATGATATTTGAAAAGAGATCAAGTGATTTAGACAACATTCTGAATGATCAAAAACATGTAAGTAATAAGATTGGTCTTGGATATAAATAAGAACCAAAGATTACAACTCAAGACAAGATGAAGACCAATGTGAACAATGTGGATCAAACTTTGAAGACAAATCATTAGAAAAGGAATGAAGGTGCTGGTAGAGTAAAGACAAATTAGATCATCTAGCCAAATTCCATGAGGTATGCAAGATTCAATGGTCACTATTATATATGTAATTAATTTGGTCATAGGTCTAGAGACTGCAAGAGATCTGTTAGAAATGAATTTGCATGGGACTATGATGGGGGTCATCGGTCAAAAGATGTGAACAAAATAAAGTGCTTTAACTATCTTGATGTGGGAAATTTTTGAAAACCATTGTCCACATAAGTTTAGACAAGGTGAGTCCTCTTAAAAAAGGAGAGGCTAATTTTTTTGTCATGACACAGGACACACTGCAAATTTTTGTCCAAATAAGATAAGGCAAGATATGTTTCTTGTAAAATATATGGTGTGATAAAATTGTGAACAAAGAGGTCACATTGCTAGATTTTTCAAGCAATGACCTACAAGATCAAACTCCTAGATTTCAAGAAAGAAGGCAAGTTAACACATGGAAGCCAAAGGTGAAAAGTGTGAGTTATGATGAGACTGGAGGTCCAAGTAATTTGTTTGCTATGGTGGAGAATGATTCTAAAGTTGAAGAGTACCAAGAAGTCTCATTATATGCTCATATTAAGAAATAAGAGACTAAGCTCAAGGAGAAGACCAAGGTACTGGTTGAGACTAGTCCTGAGGTATGTATGGATCCAAGTGAACATCCTGCTATTGGTAAGGATGTATTATGTAAAGAACATCAACTGTCTGTGCCTAATGATGATGTTCCAAGCCATAAGGAATATTATATATAAGAAAAGGATAATTCTATAGTGGTTGGGGAATTTTTTTCTCTAAAGCCGAAGAAGAAGAAGAACTACAAATATCAGATGAGCAAGGAGGAGATGGAAGATGAGGATTTATTTTTGTTTTAGAGCATTGAGGTATAGAAGGTGTCTCTATCTATGCTTCTTAAGAGACTCCTTTCAAGTGGAGAAGCAAGTGTTGTTTTAGTGTTTTTTACTTGAAACTATCTATAGGGATAGATTGAAGGTGCTCAAGATGATTATGCCAATCAAAGAAGGTCTTTTGCTAAGGGGGAACAATAAGTTCATGAGCATGTATTAGAGGTTTGTGAAAGAGCTATAGTACAAAGTCAGATTGGGTGGTTCCAGGTGGCTTAATGAGTTTGATGCATTATCAAGAAGTGTTTGGTGCTCAAAAAGGTTTGTGTATTCATTTGTGGTGGGTTCCAGGTGTTTTTGAGGTTTGAAGGTATGTATGTGCCAATTGAAGATTTTTGAGTGCTCTCAGTTTTTGGCTTAAGAACTTGCAAGTCCTAAAATGAGTTATAGGAGTTCAAGGTTCCCAATGATGTGTAAGCTCAAATCTTTCTCTAGAAGTGTGTGATGGATATTTCCAAGTGTTTAAGAGCTTTCAGAGGTGTGCGTTGACCAGAAGGAGGTTTGTTGACCCTGCTTGTTTTGAGTTTCTAGGGTTTTGAACTATGCTAGAAAAGTAGTTTTCCTTATGAGTTGAGGTTTGAGGATTCTTAATTTGTTGAATGGGCCTAATGGGTGGTCAAATCAAGATTTACATAGAATTGAATATTTGTGGTTCTCATTTTATTCAATATTTTTATCAATATGGAGGGCTAATTGGCTAGTAGGTTTGTGAAGGAAGTATGTTGCAGAGGATGATCTTAGTAATGCAAATTGGTGTGATTGAGGGGGTATTGAGAGTTCTCTAGATATGAAGTTTTAAGTCCTGAAGATGTGTCTACTAAAAATTGTAGACTATGCAAGTTTTAGGTAGGGCTATAAGGAGGCTAGACAGACATAGTTTGAAGAAGAGTGATTTTTGCTTAGTTTCTCCAAAAGAGAAAAGTATGAGTATCTGAAGGTATGTTCTTAGTTTGGTTTAGTACATGTTTCCTTTTTTTATAGTGTAGATGCAGAGTTGGTGGTCATGGAAGTGTCTTGAGAAATAAGGCTAGTGAGCCTGCATGGTGGTTCTTCATGGTGTGTGGAGATATGAATATGTTTATAAGGTGCAATTGCTTAGAGTTCTTAGGGGGAGTACCTCTCATATTTTTCTTTCAATTGGAAGTTTATCAAGACAAGCAAAAGTAGGCTCAAAGTAAGGAGGAGTTTGTATTATCTTTACAAGATGGTCCTTTCCTATTTTGATAGTCTTTTCAGGTCCTCAGGATCAATGTGTGCCCACTTTGTCATTGTGTCAAATGGGGATAAAGTTCCTATTGGGGAGAAAGTTCCTATTTTAGGAGTAATTTGAAGAGAGATAAGATGAGTTATATATTTCTATATTGATGGGTGTTGACATCAATGACAAAGGGGAAATTATTGGAGAGTTGTCATGATGATGTCATGTTTATGTCATGGAGATGCTCTAGTGAGTGGATGAAGTTCTTTGTTAGTCTATGTGATAATAAAAAGTGTGAATTGTGCTTGTTCTTGTATGACAAAATGTGCAATGTGCTTATTTTAGTGTGCTTTATGTATGGGTGGCTGATCTTCAATATTGACATAGCTTGAGAGGATCAAGGATGAGTATGAAGGATTGAACATATTCAAGGGGTCTTATAAGATGTGATCCATATTTTGAGAGTTTGTGTGCATACTTATCATTCATTTGGTTGATCATAGTTCTCATCTAGACTCTTTGGGTCCAGTGGAAGAAAATCTGAGTAGGCAATTTGATGACATCACCATTTCCATATGGGAGTGAGTCAAGGGGAGATGGTCATATAGTTATGATCACTATAATCCCTAATTCATATGCACCAAATCTAAAGTCATGCATCTAAGCGTGGTTAAAGATATAAGGGTGTGAAGTTGGATTTTCAATTAGATTTCACTATTTTCCCATACTTAGCTAAATTCACAAAGTGGCTAGAAAGCGCTCAGTAAGCATGTTGATGAGGTCAAATTTTTCATACATAGAGGCGTGAGGATAAAATGATCATATGGGTTTGTTCATTTTTAGACCCATTTTATTTGTGCTAATTTTTAGATCATGCAATGTAGCATGTCAAAATTTATGTATATGCAAAGTTGGGATCCCAAGTAAATTGATTGTGTTTTCCCATACTTAGCCAATTTTATAGTGTGACAGAAAGAGCTGAGTAATTTGTTTGAAGGTATTATATCTTTCACATGTGAAGGTGTAAAAAAATTGATCATATGGGTTTATTCAGTTTTGAGAATAGATTATATATGCTAATTTTGATATCATGTGCTGAAGTATGACATAATTTATGGATGCTTAAAGTTAGCCTCTTAGGTAGATTTAGACATGGTTGGCTCTGTGATATAAATTTATGAGAAGGAATGTTAATGGCAGTATATATCACACACGTGAGAGTTCCAGGAATAGTAGGTCACATGTTGAATTCTCCTAAAGAAGGAGATCATCTAGTATAAATTTGAGATCCTGTGGGTAAGTGCAAAAGAAGTTATTAAGGTGAAAAATTGGCTACTCATGCATATTGATAGGGTTCCCATAGTCATTTTTGAATGAGTTAAAGCTCGAGCAAGATCGACGATTCACTAGTACTCGAAGGAGTCAGGAAGAAGTGAGATGAGGATAGGTGCACAATATTTAACATCTAAACAAAGGTATAAAATAATAATCAATTGATGAATCAACATTCATATAGTTTGATCAATGGTGTGCGTTGATCATTATTGACCTTGTTGATCCATAGAGATCGATGAAGTGCATTAAGTCAACATTTTGAGAGGACACAAGATGAGGTCAAAGTGACCATGGTTTAATGTTATATTTTGGTAGTCTATGCATTAAAGCTTAGAGAAGATCGATGGTATGAGATTGATCTTGAGCTAAGAGTCCATGAGATTCAAACATTGTGTTCGAAGGTTAACTATGACCATTGCTATTCAAATATTTGAATTTTACATAGGAAAACTTAGAGCTATGTATTTCAATCATATATTTCAATAGAAGATAAATTTGCTCATACAGTAAAAATAAATTTACTAGAGGACTCCATGGCACATCTGGCTATATAGATTTAAAGATCTAGAAATGTGTGTAGATAAAGATATTGAGCCTAAAAGTTGACTTTGTTTTCGTATATGTTCTACAAGTGAACCAAGAAGGATATTCGAGCTTGTGTTAATGTTGTATCAATGTCTTATGATGAATTAGTTGTAGACACCTAAAAATATCCCCTTGAACATTTTTAGTATCACATTACTTTGGACCTATTCTCGACTATTAGTTAACTATCTAACTAGTTAGCTCACCCTTAAACACCCTTTACACCTAGCCACCAAACATTTTAACCATTTTTGCACTAATGGATCGATCGTTGATGGTCACCCTAACCGTCAATGGTTAGGTCTGCACCCCTGCAACACAAAAATCATCCAGCTATGGATGAGCTTGTACACGAAAAATAGAAACTTTCCATGCACATCTCACAGCTTTCTTTGTTTTGAAACAAACATCTTTATCCTCTTAACTTAGCAACTTTCCCTCAAAGCTTCCCTCCTCACTTAACAAGTTTTTGTTATAAATGTAGGGCTCTTGGGAGAGTTATGGATCTCGAATTTGCATATCCAGGATCTTTTATTTTCTTTAAGACTCAACTATCAAATCTTCAACATAACAAAGGTACGTTATTTTATTTTTAGTATTTTCTACTCTTCATTTGTTATCTTGATCAGTCAGTCAGAACCCTCTTTCCCACTCCTAATACCCACCTAATACCCTTTCATCCACATACACCTCCTTTTGTCCACTAGATACCCTTTGTAACTTATTCTAGAAATTCATTGATAGGTAACCATAGTTGGTTACTATAACTGTCGACGGTTATAACAACCACCACTGATCAACCTATTCAGGACAATCATTGATGATCACCCTGATCACCGATGGTCACTGTCATTCCAAAATAATAGTTTGTTATTTTGACTCTATTTGTACCCTACCAGATCTCCTTTAGCCTTCTTACCAGTGCATAACCCCTTTTTTGACCTCTCTAGACCTGACTACAATTTATCTCTTGCATGTAGATGACCTTACCTGGATTAGCATAGGAAGTTGATAGCATATTTGACCTCCCCATTGTCCCACAACCCTTCTTCATTGATCAAAGTAACATTACATTCGAGTTAGCTCTGTGTACTATGGTTTTCACATCTAATTACGAGGACATCGATGAACAAATAGCTATAGTTTAGGAGGATATTGACATAACTATGGAATTCTAGAACAATTACTTTGATCGTATTAATCATGTTATGAACTAGATATCTTTGATATTATTTATAAGACACCATTTCCATATATATATTTCGTAATTTCTTTTTTACTTATGAACTTGAATTTCAAACATGGTCTGACATCCATTTAAGGAATCATATTCCTTTCTTGGGACTGGTTTGTCACCAAGCAACCCACTTATCTTTATTTTAATCCATTTTTTGTAAGTTAATATGATTTACAGGTCATTCTTCCCTAGCCTAAGAAGGAGTTCTCACTTTGTCTAGATATCAATGTGCACAATTATACCAGGTACCCATCCACACACCCTTAATACTCACTTTCTTTTATCTACTTTCAGAACTAAAAAATGAAGGAAATAAATTGAAACATTTTGGCATGCCTAGTGGGACCTAGTTCCCTTTCTTCTTTAATTATTTTCTCATAAAATGAAATCATTTATTTTAGGCTTAAAAATTAACCATTTGCATTCATTGATTGCTTGTTGATTTTAGTTCATCTAGTAACTTAAGAGGCAAAATAATCTTATTGTAGTATTCACACTTGTTATCACACACAAAACTGAACCACAAAATAACTTACACATCAAAACATACCTGAGACAAGGCCCATTGGGATTTCATCACCCTTTGGATCACCTTACCCTAATTGGTGATCCCACTTGGATTTTACCACAAAGGAGAAGACCCACTCCATTCTTTGATGGAGTATAAACTCTAGACAACTAGTATGTATTGGCTAAGTAGCCTGGCTTAGCTTTGGATTTGTGAAGTGTGGTGAGTAAGCCCCCAGTACCAAGCCATATACTTGGTCTAGTGCAGATTCTTTGAGCACCAAAACTTAACTTGAAACCATCCTTAGATGGTTTTTTTTAGTACCTAAATCATAATCCAATTTTACCTTTCACACTCTTTAAGGCATAAGCCAAAAGTGATTTAAAATAAATCTTAGGATTAATTACACTTTTAGTGTGTGCTTTGTTTGCTTTGGGATTTTATTTGACTGCTCATTATTTGAGGTGAAAGATTCGTTATCCACTTCCAAATTTTAATATGGTTTTGACTAGACAACAAGTAAAAAATCAAAATAACCAACCACCACTATCATCTTCATCCATGGATTATACCTCAAATGCAGATAAATATCCCCATGGTTCACCCCACCATTCTCCTCCACCACCATCTCCTTCTAGAATCTCAAATGTATCTGAAGGAGATCTAAACTTCACCACCTTTCTCGACAATAATCTAGTTACCTTGTAACATTACCTCAACACCTTGCCTCATTGTATCCCCCTACTTTGATTCCTTCTTTTGAACCTTCTCTTGGTATGCCATTTCACCTCATGGTAGGAACCACTTCAACCGAACCATTAACTTAGACCTCTTCCAACATCCCATCCACCCAAACCCAAACCAACCTTCCACCACCCAACCAAACACCACCAGTTAGACCCCATGAGGGTTCAACCTTACCATCAATTACCTATGCCCCATCTATAGTGGCATTATCTTCCACTTTGGCTTGTATCTTCCCTTCAGTTGCAACCAATCCTTCAACCACAATTCCACTTCAAAGCTTAGTGCTCTCCATACCACAAAACCTTCCTCCAATTAGCACTAGGGTAACCACCCAACCTCAATCTTACCAAATTCCTCCTACCTCAAGCATACCAATCACATCTTTTCCTCAAAATGTGCCTATGACAACTTACTAATATGCCCATAACCCACAAGGGTACATACCAACCACCACCCAACCTTTTATGGCAAGCAGTTCTTATGTGTTGCCATCTCAACCTCTTGGCACCACTTATCAGTATGTGGCTTCATCAGTGCCAACTGCTACCTATTCATACATTGCCACAAACCAACCTCAAAAAAATGTATCTCTTAATTATGTGGTTTCTCAACCCAAACCTGACCTAATCAAAATTCTCATGGACAAAATGACTAGTTTGGAGTCATCCATCTCCTCCTCAACTAATCTTTTATCTTATGACCAAATTTGTAATGATCCTATCCATCCATCTGTACCCATTCATACTTACACTCATCAATTAGAATTTCCCAAATTTTATAAATTCCAAGGTAAAGAGGATCCTTAACAACACCTAAGATATTCTCATCATGCTTTCTACTTAATCGCTTATGATGATGCTCTCCTCCTTCGAACCTTTCCCATGTCATTATCTGGGGCCGCACTTGACTAGTATAGTTCTCTTCCCACTCATTCTATCTTTTCTTTCTCTTAATTGGCACAAACCTTTTTGAAACACTTTTCTATAAACATATCTAAAAAGGTTTCCATTACACACCTATACTCCATCAAACAATTTGAAGATGAGTCCATTGTTGATTTCATTGCTCGATGGAGAGGTCTCATTAATCAACTAACTCTTCCATTACCCCAACCTAAATTAATTAAATTATTTTCCTAGGGTTGTGCTAAACACATTGCTCCAACTCTCCAAGTCCAAACCTTTAGGACCTTTGATGAAGCTTTTACTATGGCCCATAAACTGAAAAACCATGCTATTGATGAAGGAAAGTTGAAGCTTTAGGATAAAAATTCTAGTTTCAAATCCATTGAGTCATCTTCTACCAAAACCATGAACCCAACCAATTCTAAAGTGAAAGCATCAACACATTTTCTCATTCTTAAAATTTCACCTCTTCCAACCGTCAACCAAACACCTTGAACCAATAATCTTTCCTGTTAGGTGAATATTTTGTCAATCAGCAAACTGATGAGCAAAATAGGTCTGACCAACCACAGCAAGGAAGATTGGTCGGCCAAGTGTGTAGGTTTACCACATCAAAAGGGGACAAATCTCTCCTCTCATCAAGGGGAGGTTCCCTATAAGTATGAAGGGGCTATATACTATAAATATATGCAGAAAATAACACTCAGGGGTAGGGTATCACCATCCATCTCTCTTTTTTCAAAGATGATAGTCACAAATAAAGGAGAAATCTTGGTGAAGACACTGAAGGCACTTCTCTTCTTTTAGAAGTGGTCTTACAAGAAATAGCAAGAGTTCTTTCAGGTAGTGACAAATGACTAGTAACAGGGTGCAGTAACTAACAAAATGAAGTATAGCACAAAGTCTCCACTTTAGGTGCCCAAAGAGTGAGATACAAAGAACAATGAGGGCACAAATTCATCCCAAGGTCTTTTACACAGAAAACAAAAAATAGCTAAACACACTAAAAGCAAGTGTAGATAGCACAAAGTCTTCCCACAGTTGGCTTTAGGACACCTTCCTAATTATCTCTACAAATTCTGCTTATTTCATCCAATGGACAAGAACACATTTAGAAGACAGACATAGGAATAATCCCTTAAATGATACAAGCCATGACATCACAAAGTCTGAAAGTAGCTTTCTCATTCAAACAAGGAAATATGATTAACAACCTACGCTCAAAGTCTCAGTGATCACCTCTCAATTTTGGTAGAGTTTTGCTTCTTGATCTCTTTTGCAAAAAGAAGGGATTTACAATATATAGCAACCCAAAAAAGACTGGTACTTTTTTCTTTGGAGTGACCCATGTTGCATTCAATGCTTTGAATGCGTCTTCAGTTTTATCAAAAGACCATGCTAAAAATAGGGCGGCTACCTTAATTGTGGCGTGCCACTTCATTTCACATGTCTTCACCTGGGCTTGGGTCATCTGGTCTATCTCTTGCTGTCTGCGCAGCTATCTACTTTGCCTTTACTCCAAGGGAGATAAACATGCAGCGTCTTCAATGTTTAAGGGCTCAAATATCTATTTTGAGGAATGTTCCACCTACTAGAATAACTACTGCGTAGATATTTCTCTCTTTGTCTCTCCCAGGTTTTGTCTTTTTTTGGAATCTAAGCTCTTAGGGCTATGTTCCTAGCTTTTCTGGCTCTTTGGGCTTCTCCTCTCGATGGTTCTTTCTTTCAGTCTTGGCCTTAAGGCCTTTGAATACATTCAGGTCCATGCTCAAGCCTTCAAAGATCAACGGCTATTTCATTGCCATGAATTTGACGTCTTCGGGCCCATCATCATTTGAAAGCCAACGACTAGTTCACGAGGCTCAACTTTGACGTCTGTGGGCCCGTCATCCTCCTTGGCAATTTCTTCATCTTTCTTATTTTGTCCTTTCTGAAGGGGACTTACCTTTCGGGGTCTTTGAGAAAGGTCCACTTTTTGGTCGTGGAGAGCCCCCTACAAGGGTACCTACCCTTCGGGGTCATCCTTCGGGTGGTCTTTGGAGTCCTTTGACTTTGGGCGGTCTTTGGGCTCCAATTCCTTCAGACAAAATGTCTGAAGGAATTCCTATATTCTTTCACCTTTGCATCTTTCCCGCTTGCTTCCCTCGGGCTTCATCCTTTGGTTGGGCCAATTTCTTCGGATAAAAGTCCGAAGGAATTCCTTCAGACTTTTTATCCGAAGGAATTACCTTGACAGCTTTACTGTGGAAAATCCTTTCAAAGGAATTATTTCATTAGTTCGGCTTTTGAAATGGTCCAATTCGCTCATTGCCTGCCCTCTATAAGGGCTGTCTGACCTCCAAGGTTGTCTTTCGAAAAAGTTACAAGGGTCCATTTTGGCAGCTAAGTGCCCTCCGCAAGGGCACTCTTCAAGCTTTCGGAAGACTCCTTTGGACTTCCCAATTTGAAATTGCCTAAGTGTTGAGAACATGTTTCTTTCCTATAGAGTCCATAGAAACCAACCTACAGAGTCTATAGAAACAAGTTCATAGATCTGGGGGAGTCCATAGAAATGAGAAACCAACTTGTAGAGTCTATAGTTTCAGGTCCGTAGAATTGGCAGAGTCTGTAGAAACTAAGTCTATAGAGTCCATAGTTTTCAAGCCTTGAAGTCTGTAAAAACTAAGTCCATAGATTTCTTCCTACAGAGTCCATATAACTGAGTCCTTAAAAATGAACCTGCAGAGTCTATAGAATCCTTCCTGCAGAGTTCGTAGAAACTAAGTCTATAGAGTCCGTAGTTTTCTCTAAGTTTTCTCTAACTTTGAAAGAGTCTGTAGAAATCTAGCTTGTAGAGTTTGTAGATTTATTCCCATGAAGTCCATAGAATCCTTTTTGCAGAGTCCATAGATTTCCTTCCTGTAGAGTTTGTAGATTTCCTTCCTACAGAGTCCATAGATTTAACCCTATGGAGTTCATAGAATTTTGCCTGTAGGGTCCCTTAGCTGAAAAAGTTTGAAAAATAGAGAATTTGAAGGCTCATAACAATTTTTGAGAAGGGAAGAGAGAATTTTTGGCTTGTAGGACCAAAAATAGTTCATGTGTTGTCCCAAAAATGAGTGATAGACTTTGGGAACAACAACTAGCTCCAGTTGGAGAACTTCCTTCAGTTAAAATTTTGGAACAACTGAGGGGAATAGAGACCATAATCTCCAGTGCCTTTAAGTATGCCATTAGGCTATGTAGTCATGCTAACCAACAAGAAAGCAAGGTGCCAAAAATGAAAACTAAAAAAAATACAAAACAGAACTAAAGACTATACAAATATACATATGTATAGATGATCTTATCTGATACTTCAGGAGTTGAAATGATTTAGATGCTACCCATTGTGAGGCAGAGAAAAGAGTATGCCATCTTGATACTTCAATAGGAAACTATTTTCACCATTGAGCTCATAGATAGTGAACATGCCTCTCCATAGGGAATCAAATTTCCCATGCATTCCCTTTGGTTCCCTTCTCTTGTCCCATAAAAGGACTCGATCTTCAATCTAGAAATCTCAGGTTTTTGCTTTTTGGTTGAAGATCTTCTTCACCAAACTTTGGTGTGCAACAATTCGGTCCACCACCATGGTTTGCTACTCATCCAACTCAGTCAAACACATGATCTTTTTGTCAATGGAGCTTTCATACGTTTGATCTTTGACTGCCTTTGCCAATTTTAGTGCTGACAATTCTAGGGTGATCAATATATCTGCATTGAGACCATACAAAATTTGGAAAGGTGACATATCTATCACCCTCTTGGGTGTAATTCTATCTGCCCATAAAGCATGAACCAATGCTTTATGCCATGTTCGATAGTTGTCATCCACCAGCTTCTTGATGATGGTCACTAGGTTCTTGTTGCTTGATTCAGCTTGGCCATTCTCTTGTGAAAAATAATCAAAGGAGTGGGAGAGGGTAATCCCATAGTAAAAATAAAATTGAGTGATCTCATGAGAAGAGAAACATGCAACATTGTCTATCATAATCTTGGTTGGAACCCTGAACTTGGAAATGATGTTCTCCTTGAGGAAATCACATACTACTTCTGAAGTAGCATGCTTGGTTGGAATTGTTTCCACCCATTTGGTGAAGTAGTCTGTGGCTATGAGGACATAATCATGTCCAACACTTGAAGATGGGTTTACAACACCAATGAAATCGATTCCCCATTGCTGAAATGACTCTTTTATCACCACTGGCTTGGAAGGCAGGGCAGCTAACTTAGGTCTTCCAACAAACTATTGGCATAGTTCACACCTTCGTACCCATTTGTATGCATCTTGAAACAAAGTAGGCCAGTAATACCTGGCTCTAAGAATCTTGTGTGCAGTTACAGGAGAAAAAAATGTCCTCCACAGGCCAGATTGTGGAAGGACCTCAAAAGTTGGTTCTGCTACTCTTTATTCATGCAGTGAAGAAACACTCCATCAAGGCTCCTCTTGTACACGCCGTTGTCCCAGAAGACAAAATTGATAGTTTTTAGTTTGACAGTCCTCCTTTCTTTACAAGATAGGTGGGCGGGACACTCACTATAAGTAAGAAAGTGAGCAATACTTGAATACCACTCATTTGTGGTGGAGATAAAAAGGACTGTTGGTGTGTCTTTTACTTCCTTTTCTTCATACTTTGCTTCTTTGGATCTGTTGTTAGCAATCAATTGACAAAGGCCCTTTCCCTACACCAGATTCGTCAGAGATAACTAGATCAAACTCCTAGATTTTAGCAATCTAATTCCCCCTTTTGGTTCTAAACTCTTGCTGAGTTAATATAGATTTAATTGTGGTATCATGAACCAGGGCAGTAGTGTGGGAATTCAAAATGTAGAAATAGAAATGATTCACTGCCTTGACCACTGCATAAGCATGCTTCTCCATGTTTAAATACTTCATCTTATGAGCTTTGAGAGGATAGCTCATGAAGGATATGGGAGATTTCACACCTTCTTCATTCTGTTGAACTAGAATGGCTGAAAGTGTGTGTTTAGAAGCATAACTATACATGATAAAATCCTTGGTATAATCTGGACAAACCAGAATTGAGACGTGGGCAATGGTTGTCTTGATGTCCCAAAATGCTAATTTTCCTTCTTCAGTCTAGCTGACATATCCACAATATGATGAGTCTTCTCAGTGAACTCAGGGATGAACCTTCGTAAAAAAATCACTTTTTTGAAGAAAGAGTGAACTGTAGTCTTACTCATGGGTATAGTAAGCTCCTAAATGGACTTGACTCTTTTTGAGTCAATCTTTATGCCTTCTTAGGATACAATGTGTTCAAGAAGCTTCCCTTCTGTCACCCCAAAAAATAGACTTCTTGGGGTTTTAAAAAAGGCCATTTTAGCGGTAGCATTTCATCACTTGTTGCAAATGGTGCACATGGTTAGGGCGATGCTGGGAAAAGACGACCAAGTCATCAAGGTATACCACAATGAAATTACCCATTTCATCTTTGAAATTAAGGTCCATTGCTCTCTAGAAAGTGGTGCCAACATTTATTAGGTCAAAAGGCATTCTCTGATATGCAAAGGTGCCCCAAGACATGGTGAAGGCAGTCTTGTGTTAGTCTGCTTCATCAACTTCAACTTGATTGTATCCCAAGAAACCATCTAACATTGATGACATCTCTGAACCAGTCACTGTTTGAAGTACTTGGTCCATGATGGGCAAAGGATAGTTATCCTTTAAGGATGACTGATTCAAATTTTTGAAATCCACATAGAGGAGAATTTCACCATTCTTTCTCATAAGTACTATGTTGGCAATCCATGTGGAATGATGGATTGGAAAGATTATCTTGGCATTTAGCATTTTTTGTATTTTAGATAGAATAGTACCTAATATCTTCAAATTATACTACTTGGATTTTTACTTGTAAGGCATCGAATCATCCTTGAGAGGAATTTCATGCCAATTTCTTCAGGCTTGAGTGACTTCAGATCATCATAGGAGTATGCTAGGACATCCATGTACTGGCTGGGCAGAGAAGTGAACTTGAACTTTTCTTCTGGAGTGCAACACTTTTCGATGTTCACCATCTTGGGATTTTCCCTGGTACCCAGGTTTACTTGATCAAACTCTTGAGAAGAGCTTGAATTCATTTGTTGCTGTTTGATAAACCTGTCATGCTTGTCAAACAACTTCTCAAGGGAAACCAGGCCTTTGGAAATTTTATTCCCCCTTAGTTATAGGAATTCTTCACCTGCGTCTAAATTTGATTCATGAGTTGGTTCACTACCTTCAAAGTGGACCTATTCAAAGTTGCCTTTTTGTTCTAAGAAGGCAATTATTTGGTGGTCACCATTAAATACTTGCCAATGATTGGCATTGTCAGGTACACTTGGTTAAAAGACTAGTTTTATAGTGTACTTATTTCTCTTAAAATTAGGGTGAGGAACCAAAAGAGTTGCTAAAAAAACCAAAGCATCAACTTTATCATTAAATTCCTTGGGAACTGCAGAGACGCTGAAAGCATCAATGTTTTCAATTTGGTCCCAAATCAGATTGTGGTAGTGGCGTAATCTCTCATTTTTGGTTTAGTACAAGTTTCTCACTTAACAAACCATTAGTTCAATGTCTCTTTTAGCATGAAGGAGCTTGATGCCCCTATCTTTAGCAGCCTTCAATCTAAGCATAAGAGATTCATATTTAGCCGTATTGTTAGTATTGCTGAACTGCAACTTGTATGATGAAGGAAAAATATATCCTTGAGGAGACATCAATATAATCCTGGCTCCTAAAATGGTAGAGGAACAAATACCATCACATTTTAGCATCCATACCTCATTTGAAATTGATTTCTCTTTAGATTTCTCCATACTTGGAAGGGGGAATCCTTCTGCATTTGCACCACACTCTCTTATGTCTTCTGTTGTTCTATCTGAATCAATTTTCAGACTGTCATTTTCTAAAGTTTTATTAGCTGAAACATGAACATTCTCTGTGGTCAAGACATAATTACCCATGCTTGAAGACTCAAACATAATTTGAGCTTTCAGGGGCTGATATTTTAGTGACCACATACTTTACTTCCTTCTCAGGGAGCAGTCTCTTTATGACACCTTTAACTAGGATCCTTGCTTCAGACAAGTCCATGATTAACTCACCACCAACATCTTTGCAAAAATTTCTCTCAAGAAGAATGTCGTATGAGGTTGAGACATCAGCTACCAGGACTGTCATCTTGATTGTCTTTTCCAAGAATGTTGCAAATGCAAATTAGGCATCTTTGATTTGTCCTATCAGTGGCACTTGTTTATTTTCCATGGAGAAACACCTCCCAAATGTCTTGGTCAGTGTGAGACCAAGGGATTCAGCTACTTTAATAGGCATGCCATTATTTGACGCACCTGAGTTTATGATGCAATTGTTCAGCTGATGTCCATTTATCAGCAGGGAGACATATAATGGTTCAGTCCTTCTAGGAGCAGCAGGAGGAGTAATGACAAGGTTATTTTGGGTGTATGTGGGGGTGACCTTTGAAACATCTGGTCCTACTTGGATAGTTTTATTCATCACACATTCCACTAACTTATCCAACTGCTCAGGGTTGGATTGAAAAAATTCAAATTAAGACATTTGGATCTTAGTTCTCTTGACATGGTCAATTATGTCAAAAGTTTGAAATGAATTATGAAGAGGGAAAGGGAGTTCATCCTTTTGATTTTTGGAAGGGGGAGGACTAACCTACGAATTTGAAGTTGAAGGTGAAGGCAAGTTTGGATTACTTACCTTTTTAGCAATCATTGGGTCCTTTGGATGGAAAGACAAAGTGGTTCCCCGCTTAGTAATTGAAATTGCAGGCTGAGATTGCTCTCCTGCTTTATCCTTATCAACTTGTTGGACTGATTGGTTATTAAACCATGTGAATACAGTGTATGATCCCTCAGCGGCTTTACCTTCACTTCTAGGTTCATCTTAATAATTTAAGAAACCAATGTTGGAGTCACCAGCTAATTCTTCTTCTCCTTCTATGAAGAGATTAGCATCATCTTCAGGGTTTAATTCAAGTTGAAAAGAGAAATTTGATTTTGCTTCAAGGTATCCCACTACTAAATTAGTTGGAGGTGCTTCAATGGCCATTTTCCCTTGAGTGGGAGGAAGACAGTTTAGCTGCCCTTGATTCCTGGCAGCATTGCCTTGGTATGCCTGATTAAGGAATGTACTTCTTGGTATATCTCTATATGAAGGAGTAGATGACAGCCCTTGCACCATTTACTTTTTAAGAGCAAGTAATTCATTGGCCAATTTTTGCACCATTAGATTAGTGGTGCTTATAGGTGAGTATTCTGAAGATGAAGAGGATTTTCCTCTGTTAGGATCTCTCCTTATCTTTCCTACCAAGATAAAGTCATCTTCCACTTCAGTAGCTAAGTCCTGAGCAGTAGCAAGGTCTATGTGCTTAGCACTTCTCAGTAGAAAACTCTATTCAGGCAACTGAGTTGATAAAAAAATATTTTAGGTTCTCAAGTGTAGGCTAAGCAATTTTAGGAATCCAATTTCTCAGCTTGTCAAACTTGGCAATGAAATCTCTCATCGGTTCATGAAGTTATTTCTTCATCTGTGTGAGCTGGGCCAGTAGGGCATGTGAATCTTCTGCAGGCTTGAACCTTACTTCAAATTTAGCTTTAAGAGTGTTCCAATCAGTTACTAATCGAGCATGCAAGTGGTAGAACCAGTCTGCAGTAGCACCTTGTAATGTTTCCATAAATAGTCAGACTGCTACATCTTCAAATTACACACCTATCACATCACACACTATACTAAAGGTTGTAATGTGTTCATCAAGGTGAACTCTCCCATCACCAAATAATTTAGAAAAATTCTTCCTTGAACCGTGTGGAAGCTCATGTAGGGGTGGAGTTAGATTAAGTAAGCCAAAAGAGTTACCCCAAGGGCCTCGAACTGCCATGATTAGATTATGGAAAGCAAGGATAACAAATCTAGGTGGAGTATGTATAGGTAAAGCTTTGGTGATATTAGAAAAAGAAGATCTACCTTGTATTGGTGACCTGGTACGGATGGGAGGAACACTTCTAGATCATTGAACTTGAGGTTGTGGAGGAAATAGATCAAAATTTCCTTGCTGCACCAACTCAAAAATTGGGTCAACAACACCTTGGGTTCTCTGACTTTTGGTATAGCGTGGAGTTTCCAGATTGTAGGATAAAAATGGAAAAAAACTGGTCCTACTTTAGCTTGAGCTTGAGGCTTCAAACTGTTTGTTTTTCTCTAACAAAATAAATGGATAATGCTATAAATGGATAATGGGTAAGACCCAGATGAGAGTCGCCAGAGTATATAATGGATAAGGATAGGAACTGCTTCAATCTAAAGCTTGAGGCTTCAAACTGCACGTAACGTCACCAACGGAGTCACCAAAAAATTATTGGGTGAATATTTTGTCAATCAGCTAACTAATGAAAAAAATAGGTCTGATCAACCACAACAAAGAAGATTGGTCGGCCAAGTGTGCAGGTTTACGACATCAAAAGGGGACAAATCTCTACTCTCATCAAGGGGAGGTTCCCTATAAGTATGAAGGGGCTATATACTATAAATATATGTAGAAAATAACACTCAGGGGTAGGGTATCACCATTCATCTCTCTTTTCTTAGAGATGATGCTCACAGATAAAGGAAAAATCTTGGTGAAGACACTGAAGGCACTTATCTTCTTTTAAAAGTGGTCTTATAGGAAACAACAAGAGTTCTTTTAGGTAGTGACAAGTGATTGGTAATAGGGTGCAGTAACCAGCGGAATGAAGTATAGCACAAAGTCTCCACTTCAGCTGCCCAAAGAGTGGGATATGAAAAACAATGAGGGCATAAAGTCATCCCAAGGTCCTTTACATAGAAAATAGAAAATAGCTAAACACACTAAAAGCAACTGTAGGCAGCACAAAGTCTTCCCATAGTTGGCTTCAGGACACCTTCCTAATTATCTCCACAAATTCTGCTTATTTCATCCAATGGATAAGAACACATTTAGAAGACAAACATAAGAACAATCCCCTAAATGATACAAGCCATGACATCACAAAGTCTGAAAGTAACTTGCTTTCTCATTCAAACAAGGAAATATGATTAACACCCTGAGCTCAAAGTCTCAGTGATCGCCTCTCAATTTTGGCAGAGTTTTGCTTCTTTTATCAAAAAGATCTCTTTTGCAAAAAGAAGGGATTTACAATATATATTAGCCTGGAAAATACTGGCACTTTTTTCTTTGGAGCATCCCATGTTGCATTCAATGCTTTGAATGCGTCTTCAATTTTGTCAAAGGACCATGCTAAAAATAGGGCGGCTGCCTTAACTGTGGCGTGCCACTTCATTTCACATGTCTTCTCCTGGGCCTAGGTCATTTGGTCTATCTCCTACTATCTACATAGATGTCTACTTTGCCTTTACTCCAAGGGAGACAAACATGTGGCATCTTCAATGTTTAAGGGCTCAAATATCTATTTTAAGGATTGTTCCACCTACTAAAATAACTACTGCGTAGATATTTCCCTCTTTGTCTCTCCCAAGTATTGTCTTTTTCTAGAATCTAAGCTCTCAGGGATATGTTCCCAGCTTTGCTAGCTCTTTAGGCTTCTCCTCTCGGTTGTTCTTCCTTTCGACTTTGGCCTTAAGGCCTTTGAATGCATTCGGGTCCATGCTCAAGCCTTCAAAGATCAATGGCTATTTCATTTCCATGAATTTGACGTCTTTGGGTCTGCCATCATTTGAAAGCCAATAGCTAGTTCACGAGGCTCAACTTTGACATCTATGGGCTCGTCATCCTCCTTGGCAATTCCTTTGATTTTCTTGTTTTTTCCTTCCTAAAGGGGACCTGCCTTTCGGGGTCTTTGAGAAAGGTCCACTTTTTAGTCGGGGAGAGCCCCCCCACAAGGGTACCTGCCCTTCGGGGTCATCCTTCGGGCGGTCTTTGGAGTCCTTCAGCTTTGGGCGGTCTTCGAGCTCTAATTCCTTCAGATGTTTTGTCTGAAGGAAATATTCCTTTGCCTTTACATCTTTCCTGCTTGCTTCCCTCGGGCTTTATCCTTCGATCAGGCCAATTTCTTCAGACAAAAGTCGGAAGGAATTCCTTCAAAATTTTTGTCCGAAGGAATTGCCTTGACAACTTTGCCACGAAAAATCCTTTCGAAGGAATTCCTTCATTCATTTAGCTTTTAAAATGGTCCAATTCGCTCATCGCCTGCCCTCCACAAGGGCTGTCTAACCTCCAAGGTTGTCTTTCAGAAAAGTTGCAAGGGTCCATTTTGGTAGCTAAGTGCCCTCCGCAAGGGCACTATTTAGGGTTTTGGAAGACTCCTTTGGACTTCCTGATTTGAAATTGCCTAAATGTTGAGAACCTATTTCTTTCCTACAGAGTTTGTAGAAACTAACCTACAGAGTTTGTAGAAATGAGTTCATAGATCTGGGGGAGTCCGTAGAAATAAGAAACCAACCTGTAGAGTCCGTAGTTTCAGGTTTGTAGAACTGGCAGAGTCCATAGAAACTAAGTCTACAGAGTTTGTAGTTTTTTAGCCTTGAAGTCTGTAGAAATTGAGTCCGTAGATTTCTTCTTGCAGAGTCCGTAGAACTGAGTCCATAGAAATGAACCTGTAGAGTCTGTAGAATCCTTCCTATAGAGTTCATAACATAAAAACTAAGTCTACAGAGTCTATAGAACTGAGTCAGTAGTTTTCTCTAACTTTGAAAGAGTTTGTAGAAATCTAGCTTGCGGGGTCTGTATATTTCTTGCTATGAAGTCCATAGAATCCTTCCTATAGAGTCCATAGATTTCCTTCCTGCAGAGTCTGTTGATTTTCCTTCCTACAGAGTTCATAGATTTAAGCCTGCGGAGTTAGTAGAATTCTGCTTGTAGGGTCCCTTAGCTGAATTTTTTTGAAAAATAGAGAATTTGAAGGCTCATAACAATTTTTGAGAAGGGAAAAGAGAATTTTTGGCTTGTAGGACAAAAAATAGTTCATGTGTTGTCCCAAAAATGAGTGACAGACTTTGGGAACAATACTTTCAATGGCCAAAACCATACCCAAAATTGGGTTCCTTCAAAACCATTCACCCTGATTGGGGAATCCTATACATCAATGTTGGAAAAACTACTTAAAGTTAATCTAATCCAACTTTCACCCATCAAACCCCTTCAAAGATTCAATACTTCTCACCCCCTTCCCAGATGGTATAATGAGAATGATCATTGTGACTATCATCAAGTTGTTGGACATGATACTGATAGATGCAATACTTTTAAAAGCATTGTCCATGACCTAATTGATAAAGGGGAGCTTGTGTTTGGCAATCCTAATGATCTTTTAAACTAATCACTTGATATTTTCTGAAAACCATTTCCAAACCATCCACCTTCAACCCAACACCATGAAAACCAACCTGAATCCTCCAATTTGCATGAGGCACATGAAATCAATGCCATTAGTAATGTGCCCACAATTGAAGAAGTTATTATCCCTATCACCCAAATCAAGGAAAACCACCTACCTCCAATTCCTTTAAATGCCTAAATGAAGGAAGTAACTATCTCTTCCACTTCCTTAGATGAAACCATGGTTTCACCCATCCCTCGTATGGTGGAAACACCTAAGGAGATGGTCACTCCATCGACCATTTCATTCACTTCTCCAATCTAACTTGAAAAACCACTTATCCCTTGGGACAGCTGAATTGAGGAGGAAGCTAAACCAACCCTTCCACCTGAAACTATTACCCTTACCACACCAAACACAAAATCATCTGTATCTTCCTTGAAATCCATTTCTCAAGAGACAATACCCCTATCTACCCAACCATAGCCTTTAGAACCTTCCACCAAGGATAACAATATTGAAAGCACTCCATCCCCAAAGGATTTACACTTTGAAGCTAATGATTAGGGAACAATTCCTATTTATAAACCCCTCTCCTGACTAGTTCAAAGTTTGGAATTCACCTCCAAACCTAACTTTGATAGAGCCACCTTTTGCATCAGCCTATACTCTTGTATCAACATAAGACTAAACCTTCTACTTCACTGAAATCCACTCTCGAACCTGTTATTTCAACTCTACCAACTACTCCTAAATTTACTCAGGAACCACCTCAATTACCCTTATCTAAAATTTATAAATCACCCTGTTCTTCTTTTACCATGCCAATCAAAACCTTAGGGATCCCTCCCACCAAATCCTGCTCAGCCTCCTTTGAGACTGGATCTAACCACACCAATCCAACCAAAACCTAATCCAATTAAGCACATTAAGGAGGAATTTCCTAGACCTCAACTTTGAGGAATAACCATACCAAATCCTTCACCTTTACCTTCTATTTATGATCACATCCTTCCACCATTCCTATAACCTACTCTTCCTCCAAAAAAACCATCTCCCCTTTTGCTACCTATAACGAGCCCATCTCCTAGTTCATCATCATTCCTCACCAACCTTTCCCCATCCACCTTCCTATCTATTAAACCCTCATCATCTAGACCCCAAATTCCTAAACTAATTATAACTAAGCCAATTCATTCGAAACGTCTATCCAGGCTTACCCCACCAACCATACCTCCTGTTAAAAAGCCCTTACCCAGTAAGGAACCTAAACCAAAAACCCAAACTCTACCATCTCCAAAATCCTTATCAAAGTCTTATACAACTATATTATAAAGGCTCCTACAAGATTCTACCATTAACTTACCCCCCATCAAGCCTTTTGACCCCACTCACCAAAAGCCAACCTGGTTCAATGATAATTAATTTGTCTTTACCATAGAACCCCTAGGCATGATATAGAGAATTGTAAATCTCTCCAAGCTATCATTCATGGCCTTTTAGAGGAGGATGATCTATTATTTGAACCTTCTTTAATCTCTTTGCCTCTTTTACCACCTATCCAATCATCCTACCAATCATCTCCTTCTCTACTCTCGTCGAGGAGTGAAATAGAGGAACTGAAGCAAGTAACTACTCCTCTTATCCATATTATTCATATGGTAACTCAGTTTAGAGCCTAACACAAGGAGAAGGATAACATAGTCCAACAAAATGAAAAGGGTAAAGCCAAGGCCACCATTCCATGGGATTACCCTTCAACTCCTCAACCAACCAACCAAACCCAAAAGACTACACCTTCACCTTCATAACCATCCAAGCCTAAAGTCTCCATTTTGGGATCCCTTCATCTTCCAATGCACCTTCATTCATCCAATGCCTGCTGATAAAACAACTTCACCAAACACCCATCAGAATGAGTCTTTATGACATAATTAGCACCTCACCTCAACATCATCAAGATTTAATCAAAGCAATGCATTCCATAGAGGCTTAACCTGATGATCCCCAACCTCTTGCATCTTTGATTAGAGTTGTCAAACATGTTACTAGCATCACCTTTTAAGAGTCTAAAATCCCACCATATCATAGCAGAGATCTTGATCCCCCTCTTTTTATCACAACATCCATCAATCATACACATGTCAAAAGTGTCATGATTGATGAGGGAGTGAGTATCAATATCATCTCCTCCCATGCCTATGACTAACTTCAATTACCTAAAAACATCATGTCAGAAAGCTCAGTGGTTCTCTGATCATTCAATGATACCTTAGCTACTACTCTAGGGATAGTTATTCTCCACATTTGTTTGGGGCCTCAAACCATTCCTAAACTATTTTACGTTGTAAAGGGTGAATTTTAATATAATGTGTTACTTGGTAGCCCTTAGATCTTCACCATGGCATACATCCCTTCTACCCTTCACCGATACATCAAGTTTGAACATGAGGGACAAGTCATTACAATCAAAGCTGATCCAAGTCTCTTCACTTCTTGTAATATGATGTATCAGCCCAATGATGTCCTTATTCTACTTTCACCCTCTTCACAACCAACCACTAGCCAAAACACCACATCAAAACAACATACCAACACTTATATTTCCAACAATGGTGAAGCATACACTAGTTCAACTATTCCTTCATCACAAATCCTAGTCGAGCACCCCTTGCAATCCATGTTCCAATGACTTACACTTGGGGAATATCAAATTTTATCTTTGGATGCTTTTCCCTCTCCCAATATTGGTATCCTTGTCCCCTTTGGCCTTCACATAATATAACATATTTTGTCTATGGGGGACTTGATAAATTGCTTCTTGCACCCACCACCATGCCTTTTATTTAGCCATTCACTTTCAAATTTTCTTACCTTAGGAACCTAACCTTTGCCCAAATGTACCTTCATCAATGTGCTTGAAAAGGGTTTGGGTTTAGCCTCTATGAACAGGGACCCATGAACTTCCTGTTATCAAAACTCATAAACCTCATGAGTTCTTTGGCCTAGGGTATGTTCCCCCAGAAGAGCCCCGACCAACCTCACCAATCCCTCCTCTCCCATTTGGAGAAAAACCAATCTCACCAATTCCACCTCTCTTATTTGGGGAACCACTAGCCTCACCTCTCCCATTCGAGGAAATTCTACCCTTATCAACCTCACATTTCTAATTTGAAGAACCTCTACCCTCACCAAATCTATTTGAAGACAACAACATCATCCCACCTAGCTTTTTTTTATTAACATCATCAATTTAGGTTCCCTAACTTATCAACAAGAAGGTCAAACTAAAACTATTCCTCTCATCCACCCCAAAATGATCACGCATTATTCTCCCACCATTAACACCATCCAATGTCAAGATGACAAATCTATTCTTACCTATGTGGGTGTAGTGGATTCTTCTCTTCAAAAATCCCTCCGTCTTGAAAACCAAATAATGCTAAATGAGTCAACCACAGATGTTAATTTGGGTACTTAGGAGAACCCTCATATTGTCAAGATTGGCCAATCCTTAACTCTTAAGGAACAAAGAAACTATATATCCTTCCTTCGTGATCGTAGCATAGCATTTTCTTGGTCTTATCAGGATATGCCTGGTATTGACCCATCCATTACCCTTCATAACATTGTTACCCATCACGAGGTTAAGCCAATCCTATAAAAACTTCATCGAATCCATCCCTATATAGCTCTTCTTGTCAAATAAGAACTTCAATGCCTTCTATCTGTTAATTTCATTCAACCCATTGACTATCCACAATGGGTCTCTAACATTGTTCTTATCACCAAACCCACTGGGGGACTCTAACTTTGTGTGGATTTCTGGGATCTTAACCTTTCATGCCCCAAAGATGACTTTCCCCTACCTAACATTGACCAACTTGTTGATCTTACCACTAGCCATGAAATGTTATCCCTCATGGATATATTTTCAGGATATAACCAAATCTTGATTGTTCCCCAAGATCAACATAAGACATCTTTGATCACCCCATGGGGAACTTTCTGCTATCATGTCATGCCTTTTGGCTCAAAGAATGTAGGAGCAACATATCAACAAGCCATGACCTACATTTTTTTTAGGTATCTTTTTTCAGGAGGTGGTGAAAGGGTTAACATGATCAGATAACTGGGAGATAAAACGATGGATTGACTAAAGTTTGCCTTGTAGGATATAAAGTTACTTTAGGTTGGTAGGTGGAGGCATTTCTAGAATACCTTTGAATTTTACGGGGTCTATTTCTATTTCATAAAGGGAAACAATGAATCCCAATTTTTTTCTTGATAAGACCTCGAAGATGTATTTCTTTGGATTAAGCCTGACATGATAATGGATAAGTCTTTCAAAGATGATGGATAAAATGGTGAGGTGATCCTGGTGATGTTTAGATTTACTAAGAAAATCATCAACATAATCCTCAACTATTTTATGAATGAGGTCATGAAAAATATAAGTCATGGCTTGCTGATAGGTTGCTTTGGCATAAGGAGTAGGTTGTTTATTACATCAACCGCAACCTCATTGACTATAAAACCTGATACACACATCCAAAAAAACTATACCTTGCCTTAGTTTTTGTCACCTCTAAACTTCGTCACTATCTTCTTAACCACAAAACTTATGTCCTTACTAACACTGACCCCCTCAAGAAGATGCACTCTAAGCCATATCATAGCCAATGTATGGCTAAGTGGCTCGTGATTTTAGCTGAGTTCAATCTTGAGTTATTTTTACAAAATTCCATTAAAGGACATGTCATTGAAGACCAATTAGTTGAATCCCCTCTCCCTGATAATTAAACTCCTCTTTTTTCCTTCCAGATGAGTCTATAGCTACTCTTTCTTCAGAATAACCCACCTATCAAATGACTATGTATTTTGATGGTTTCAAGTGTCAAAATGTTGGGGGTGCTAGCATAGTCCTCATTCTATTAATGAAGAACCTCTACCTCTTTCTTTCAGACTCAATCTTAAATGCACCAATAATATAGCCGAATAGGAGGCCTTGATCATAGGTTTCCAAACTACCCTAGCTTTAGGAATCAAAACTATATGCATCTTTGGAGATTCTCAACTTATTATCAACCAAGTCACAGGTGCCTATCAATGCAAAAATGATGTTCTTCTGAAGTATAAACAACATGCTGACAAACTATTAGCATCATTTAACCATTATACCATCTAATCAATCCCTCACTCTACAGACAAATTTGTAGACACAATGGCTTCCATTGCATCCCAAATTCCATTCCAACCTACTAAATCTAAACTATTTGCCACCATACACCATTTTGTCACCCCATTTTACCTCAGTCTCTATCTTCCTACCATTTTCCAAGTGGCAACATCACATTTAGACATTTGGTATGACCAAATCTTTGACTACCTTAATTTTAATGTCCTTCTGCCTAATCTTTCAAGAAATGCTCATAGATATTTCATTGAAATCAGCTCTCACTACTTAATACTAGGGGACATTCTTCATAAATGAGGCTTTGATGACCTCTTCCTTTGATGCCTTTGTAGCCATGAGGCTTCTTGTGCCAGTAAGGAAGCATGTGATGGCATTTATGGGAGACACTTCAATGGTCTAGTTGTTGCCAAATGTATCCTTCGTCTAGGTTATTCTTGGACCACTCTCAATCAAGATTGTTGTGACTATGTCAAGAAATACATCAAATATCAGCAACATGCTAACCTTCATCATGCACCTCCTCATGGTCTTAAGGTATCAACTGATTATTGGCCCTTTTCACAATGGGGTCTTGATCTTATTGGAGAAATCAATCCACATTCCTCACAAAAAAATTAATATATCATTAACACCATGGAATATTTTACCAGATGGGTTGAAGCTATTCCACTAATCTTGACCAAAGCTGAAAAAATCATTGATTTTATCAACCACCATATTATTTTCTGCTTCGATGTTCCTCACAAAATCATCACTGATAATGGTAAATCCTTTAAGAATAAAAAGGTCCAAGTTCTTTCCAATTATTTTGGTATTGACCTAAGTTTTTCTTCACCTTATCATCCATAAGCTAATGGATAGGCCGAAGCTTCTAACAAAACCCTCATCAAAATGCTCACCAAGGTGGCCAATGATTTGAGCAAGGATTGGTACCTCCATATCCCATTTGTTTTATGGGCCTACTGCACTACTATCCGAACTACTATGGGTGCTACACCTTTTTCTTTTGTCTTTGGAGCTGACACTATCCTACCTCTTGAAGTCCAAATCCCATCTCTTCGCATATCCTTACATGAGATTATTTTTGAAAGTGACTATCATCAAGAATGTTTAACACACTTATAACTTCTTGATGAACATTGCTTTGCTTCCCTTAATCATCTTCACATTTATCAAGAGCATATCAAGCAATCCTATAACAAACATTTGAAAATATGACAATTCAATATAGGAGACCTTGTCTTCAAAGAAAATCAACATGTCACTAACATGGAAAAGGCCAAAAATGGCAAGTTTGCTTTCAATTGGTTAGGACCTTACATTATAACCCTTAAATATGGATCAGGTGCTTATCACTTGTCTTCTCTCAAGGGTAGGCCAGAATTTGAACCCATCAATGTATCATATTTACATCTCTTTCATTGTTAAAACAAGGTTCACCACACTTCTTTGTCTCACTTAAGCTTGCCCCTAGGTGCATTAACCTTCCCTTCCATCATTTTGAGATCAATTGATTATATAGAACCATGTGATTTATTCATCACTATAGCAACCTAATCTTAAATATGGGTACCCCGACCCTACCCATAGCATTGGTTCTCATGGATACTTTCCATCTTTTAATAGACATAATCCCATGATAATTTGTTTCTCAAAACCCCTTCCCCTAAAACTATTGTGTCTAGATCCTGCTTCTACATGGGTAGACCTTTCAAACCTGAATAGACTTGTCCATGCTTAAATTACACAACACATCCATACTTCAAAATACATAGCAGATTGCTTCCTCGAAGGTCAACTACCACATCAAATCAAAAGTTGCTTAAAATAGCTTGCTCCCTCGAAGGATGGTTATGTTAAAACAAACCTTAGACCACTCCCTCAAAGGATGGCTATAAAAAATATTCATTCTAAGCTTCCCACATTGATCAACTTAAACAAATGATAAAGCAATAAAGCAAAATCCAAAACTAATAGGCAACAATCACCTCTTATATATATGTTCATTGTAGACTTCTTGCATGTATCAATCTACCTATTATTCAATCAAACTGCAATTGATCAGTCTACACATCATTATATAGCAAACTAATGCCATGGACTTGTCTATCAGGGTTCTTTAGTCACCTATGGAAAAGTTGATCATCTTACAGCCCACAAAATCCATTTCCCTTTACCCATAAATTCAAATCCCTACATGTTACCTAACAATGAATCTAAGGGATTATGAGCTTACTTGGCATGAAGTAGTTGGTATACTGGTTTTCTTAATGAAACACGATCTTGAGACATATTTGATGGGTTTTGTATTCACTAAGTTGATCCATCTATGGATTCTTATTGTTTGGAACTCACTAACAAAAGGCATTATGCTCCTTGTATTATCCAAGCATATGGGCATCAATACTACGCTTATACATGCCACAAGCATAACCTCATATCATTAACCAAACATCACATCTTTATTATACATTTTTAACATCATGTGTTAGTCATCCACAGTAAATCCATGAACCATACTGTCAAAATAAAAAATAAAAAATTCTCATCAAAATAATAAACATCATATGAGAATCACATCGTGCCTAATATAATCCATAAAATAATGTCATATTCAAGGTTTCACATCACAATATAAGCATCATCTAAATTACCAAAATAATTATCAACATTATACATCTCCTATCATAAACATTCATAAAGCATGAACAAATTAACACATCTCAAAACACATCTATATCCATAATATATATGTGTGGATCTATATGTATCAACAAATGTACATATCTATCGCTCATAAATACATCTTGCATCTTAGCACATAGGCTGGCGTCAAAATATCAAAAACATACATCATATAAAATTTATGCTTATGATCCTAGAGCACCTAAACTAGAACCACTAGCACCTACCCTTGTACCTATACCTATCCCAGGTGGTTTCCCTATCATCAAACTCATTAACAAATCCCATTGACCAGGTGATGCAAGTGTCACCCCACTAGCTAAGCTAGCCTGATACTCCCCCCATCTCTACTCATTAGAACATTGTGCTATCAAAATGCCCTCATAATAGTGTAACTCCTAAATGATCACTAGGTATCTGGCCTGTGTCACAAATTCTGGGGGTGCCACAACTACTCCATTGGGTCATCACAAAGATTCCATCTCTTGGGTCACCAAACCAAGTGAGGTCCTCACCTGATCATGCTCTCCTATCACCAACAAAATCTAGCCTTGTAAATTGGCCACCTAGCCCTGTAAGATAGTAACTTGTGCATGTGCTTGGTATCTTTGTACAGTAAATCCACCTAACTAGACCTGAAGCATGGCAACCTATCCTTTGAGTGTGGCAATCTACCTCTACAGAGTAGTGATTTGGGCCTGAGCTGGTGCTAAGGCCACTACTATCTATGGGTCTCCCTATCATGGATCAACATCCATCGACCACTACTCCCCATCTCCCAAACCAAAATCCATGGTTGTGTACCTCCCCTGAAACCAAGTGAGGTAATCACTTGTACAACCTACATCATCTCCATCCCTTAGTGACAACTCCTCATGATCAAACTCCTCATGTGGCTGTGGCTTTGGCAAATAAAACTCTACATCCTTCCTCCTATATCACACTGAATCAAGAGGGATACCCTGCACCAGCCCAAACTACCATCACACACACTCAAAAGGGATGTGCTTTATCTCTCCATCATGCCTCCCATAGGCCCATATCCAGATCTATAGTGGAGTGTGGAACTTGTATCCAATCTACACCGACCATGTTTGATATAGCCTCCACACTACATCACCAGGCACTAAGCTCTCCAAGGCTCCTTTAAACTAATCAATATCCTATGAACCGCCACCAACACCTATCATTGACCCATCTCTCAACCATCTATAGAAGCTAACCATATAATTTGTTGGCTAAAATCCCTCTATAGGAAGACCCAAGGGTCTCAACACCTGTATATGCTTGTAAGCCCAATAGTGCAATACAAATCCCACACTAATGCCATAATGCATATGTACCGTAAAGCCCCACAACTCTCTGTATATCTACACCAATAATACCTATGACCATCCAAACACAACTCCACCCATAAATAACTCAACCAACACCCCCAATAACACACGAAGGTATCTCTCTCTGATCGAATCTATCAATACACAGTAGGTAACTACTAACTGCAACATAGTTAGCAAATGTCTATCCCTTGGGGTTCTCAAGTATAGCGGCCTGATACTGAACCCTCTAGAATATAATTGTGCATCACCTCTATCATCTCCATACAACATCTCCATACACTTGTCAATCTCATCCCCCTCAATATGGTAGATGGGATCACCCCAAATAGGTAGACGTGTAATCTAGTGCACATCCTCTAATAGGATGCTCATCACCCCTGCCAATAACCAAAAGGTGTTAGTCACCAGATCCCATCTCTTGATGAGGGTGATTACCATCCCAACATCTCTCAGAGGCATTGGTAAGGTTGCATCACTTTGAAACCCACTGTCTCCATGTGTTGCCAATCATCTATTAACATGGCATCCCTCACCTCTACAAAGATCTCAAACACTCGATCTCATAGTTGGATCTTATCTCATGCCTATAAAATAATTATATCAAGAATTAGGTGATAACTTATCCCTATGAACATGAGGACTATCAAACACTAGCATCTTTGCTAACACTATCAACCCTTCCTAGACTACATACACCTCTCACCCACTCAATCTTGCTCACTCTTCTCACCTCCATCCTACATATCATCTCTTTCTACTTAGATATTTGAAAACCTACCAACCTTTCATCAACATAATAAATATTAAAAATCTAAATTTACAAACCATCTTACACATTACTCAAACATGCTATTTAAAACCCCTAGAATATCACTACCAACTCAAACAACAAAAGCTTAAGACACAAAATAAAACCCAAATTGACTTGCTCAATCACCGATGGATCTCTCAATGGTCAATGGTCTCCTTGGGGCATTTTTACCCCTGGGGTCAACTTTTGTCGATTGGGTCAACCATCAACGGTCACTGTTAGTGACCATCATTAGTGAGCCTTGACCCCCCAACCTCCTCTCCACTCTTAGCTTAGCTACCCTAAGCTACCCTATAGCTCCTACCCACCATTTTTATACTCCCTCTATAACCCTATATACATTTAAACACTCTCAACTCTTACCCATATCCATCTACATCATTATACATCCTCTGAGACCCTAACATAAACTAAACCCTAGGGTGCAATTAATTAGAGCTTTCAAAACATTAGCATGAGTTTACACCCACTTTATCTATTGTATTTTTCCATTTTTACCATTTTTATCAATTCAAGAACAATACCTACCTCATTCCATGACCTATGGCACCATCAAAATCTAAGCCAAGCCGCCTAGCCACGAGTAACTCCTGCATCCTTTTGACCCCACTCAATCAATAGCACATCACGTACTTTTTGGTGCCCACCAACACTTTCATATGCCAACACTTAGGAAAAATAACAAATTGATAAACTCATGAATAAGGACAAATGGTTGGCTTTTCACCTTTTTACCATGGTTTTAGGGTTTTCACCCTAACTGTCGATGGTTTCCTAACCATCGATGGTTACCTAACCATTGTCAAAACCATCAATGGTTGACCCTCAACGTCATCAGTCAGATACCCAACCCTAACCATTGATGGTTGGAGTTTTATTTACTCCACTATCAACCAAACCTAAGCCATGAAACACATTGGGCCTTACTTACTTAGGAGTTTTATTTATGACTATACCTTGACTTATTCGGGAATCACCTTCTCCCCACACTAAGAACTACATTAGGCCTGGAGTCCATGTTGGATCCATTTATCCATGGGACTATGTATACCGTGTCCTCTTTCCTCGTGCATCAAGAGTCAACTTTACCACCCCCCACACCTTACCCAACCAACAAACATATTTTCCTGTATCCACCTTAATGTCAGCACATTTTGTAACCAACTTATTTATACAGCTTACAATGACCTTACCTAGGTCATTATTGACCACTTTGACATATATGGCGATGATGAACTTTTTAAGCACCACCTTGTGTGTAACCCAACCATTCATGTTTTTCTCTAAAGCACTCCTTACCCTGGATACTTGAGTTAACACTAACCTTTTTTAGGACATTTGATATGAGTAACTCGATCATCTATGACCAATGCTAGGGACCGATTACCTTGTCATTTATTCTAGAACCCAAACTTATTTTTATCACCATTGGCCATTTTTATTGTTGCATTATTTTTGCCTTTAACATCTAGTCAATCTTTGTGTGCATAGTTGCATTTTGAATACCCATACTTTTTTTTTCTTTTATCAAACCATGACTCAATTTCCCTGTTACCTCATCGAATCTCACTTTGAGGGGGAATACCCTCCTCCCATACTTAGGGCAACTAAACCTAGACCATCAACCTTCCATTTTTGTTCTATGACTTACTAACCTAAATCCACACAACAAAAAAGGGAAAAATGTACACACCTAAAAACATCTCCTTGAAGATTTTCAGTATCATATCACCTTGGACTTATTCTTGACCATTAGTTAACTATCTAGCTAGTTATCTCACCCTTAAACACCCTTTACACCTAGCCACCAAACATTTTAACGTGCTCTCATTGACTCTTTTTAACCCTTTTTGCACAAAGGGATTGACTATCAATGGTCACCCTAACCATCGATGGTTAGGTCTCCACCCTTGTAACATAAAAATCATCTAGTTGTGTATGATCTTGCACAGGAAAAATAGAAACTTTCCCATACACATCTCATAGCTTTCTTTCTTCTAAAATGGGCATCTTTAACCTCCCATCTTAGCAACTTTCCCTCCTCACTTAACAAGTTTTTACTTTAAATGTAGGGCTCTTGGGAGAGTTATGGATCTCAAATTCACATATCCAGGCTCTCTTATTTCTTTGTGTAGGCATATGACATCCCAAAACCCTATTCGTGTGTTTCTTGAAGGTCAAATTACCGTTAAGATGCTCGAATCTCTTCAGCATGTTGATGCAGGAAATTGCACCCTTGGCAAGGAGGTCAAACTCCTGCATTCTCCTCACAACATGGAAACTCCCCTATTGCCTGTGGGACTGGCGAAGCTGGAGGGGAGAGTCTCTAGATAAGGGCTAGCTCCCTTTGATGTATCATATTTGTTTCAGCAAGTGCAAAACACATATAGGTATTGATATATAAACAACTATATAATAAGGGGGGGAATGAAAAGGGAAAAGAGGATGCAAGAAACAAAAGCCTACTCTAAGGAGGTGATACACCAAAAAAAGGTGACCTTCTCACATCCACTCTCAAAATTAGACAAACACATTTATACGCTTCACCCTTGGCGGAAGAAACAATCTACAAAACTTGACAGGGAGGTTTAAATGAAAAATATAGAAAAAGGAGGTTCACCAAAGGTGCTATAAGAGGCACTCTATAGATAATCCCTTCTGTTCTGCACTCCAAAATAGAACTCTTCTCCTGTTAGCTGCAGATGGCGCCTTGTAGATAGCTGGTGTGTTGGTGTTGAACCTGTGAGAGCATCAAAAGACAATGACTAAACACAAATCAACACTTAGGACATACACATAATATCTATCCAAGAAGAGGTGAAAATTTGTGTTTATAGATTCAGGTAGAAATTTTAGTAGGGCTGCGCCTTGTAAAATTTGTGGAAAAGATGATTACAAAATGACCAAGTTCGTAATATATATGAGAAGCCAAGAGGCCCATTTGGCACTCCTTTTACAAGTGGCATACGTGTCCCTTCATGAAAAGAAACAAGTCGCTCAAAATATTAATGAGTTGTTCATTTTGTCTGCTCAAAATCTGTATTTCTCTTCTAGGTGACTTACACAGTTTGCCTTCTCATTTAATGCAAAATGGAGGATCCAGTTGCTTCACTAGCTGCTTACGTCCCAAATGATCCATTTGCTGGCACTATTTCACCTATTGGAATCACCTCTTCAATTAGCGCCAGTTGGACTAACTACTCACTCATTCCTTGCTTATCACTTTGTCCATTTTGTCTTATCTAGCTCATTCAGCCCCTGGGGTGAACATCTTGGTGGGTCACTACATTTTGAGCTCCTTTCCATGGCCAGCACTCTCCTTTGCTTTTGAAACATTTCACTTGTTAATTTTGATGTTCACATGACCGTCATGCTTTGAAAACCAATAGATATTTCATCGTCTTGAATTTCACGGCTTCCTGAACGTCACCGTTTTAAAACCAACAGCTATCTGGCTCTGTTAAACTTGACAGCTTCTAGGACATCACCGGGTCCCTGATGGCTTTGAACCTTCTTAATTCCTTCATGGGCACTCTCCCTTTGTCTTTATTACCTTCTTGAAGGGAAGTGTCCCTTTGAATTTAGCTGAAAGTTTCCCGCAAGGGCATCTGTGCTTCGGGGTCCTTCGGTGGGTCCCTGTTTGCCTTGTACTCTTCCCCATGCTCCCATAGACAAATTGTCTGTGGACAATTTCCCCGGGGCTGCCTTGACTGTGTATTTTCACGGACAAATTGTCCGTGGACAATTCCCACAGACAAATTGTCTGTGGAAATTCTGTCTGCCCATCGCTTGAGGCTTAGATGTATGCGGCCCGAATTCCTTCAGACTTTTTATCCGAAGGAATTCCTTCGGACAAAAAGTTCGAAGGAATTGGGACTTAGCCAATTTCAATCAAATCTTGAACTTGAACTTTGAATTTGAACTTTGAACATTGAACTTACCCTTTCCCGGGTCCTTTTCCTTTGAAGTGCCGGCCCTTTGGAAGGGTACTGAACCTTGAAGACTGCCCTTCAGCCAAGGACATACCCTTGAACTAAGTATGAACTAGGCCCGTTGAACCAAGCCGTTGAACCAAAATGGTTCAACAGTTCAAAGGTTCAACCAAGCGCACTGATTTCCTAATGAACCAAGCCGACGAACCCTTTCCATTAAACTTTTCTGTTGAACTGAACCCGTTGAACCAAAATGGTTCAATGGTTCAAAGGTTCAACCAAGCGCGTCGATGAGCCTTTGAACCAAAGACGATGAAATTCCTCCATTGAATTGAACCATTGAACTGAACCCGTTGAACCAAGATGGTTCAACAGTTCAAAGGTTCAACCAAGCGCACCAATGAGCCTTTGAATTGAAGTTGATGAACTTCCTCCATTGAATTGAACTGGAACAAGGCTGTTGGATTTTGAAGGAGATAAAACAAATGTTGATAAACCAACCAGTTGAACCAAATGATTGAACCAATCATGTTGAACCAAGCAGAGAACCACTAGCATTGAACTTGTGCAACCTGAAACAACTATCTTCAAATAGTGAAGAAAGAAGGTGAACGATTTTGGCCTGTGGGCAAAAATTGGTCAACACAGCACTCAGCTATCAAATCTTCAACATAACAAAGGTACTTTGTTTTATTTTTAGTATTTTCTACTCTTCATTTTTTCTCTAGATCAGTCAATCTGAACCCTCTTTGCCACTCTTAATACCCACATAATACCCTTTCATCCATAGACACCCCCTTTTATCAACTAGATACCCTTTGTAACTCATTCTGGAAATTCCTTGATAGGTAACCATAACTAGTTACTATAACCATCAATGGTTATAGCAACCACTATCAGTCACCCAACCATCACCAGTCATGACAACCACTGATGGTCACCCTAACCACCGATGGTCACTGTCATTCTAAGATAATAGTTTTTTATTTTGACTCCATTTGTATCATATCAAATCTCCTTTAGCCTTTTGACTAGTGCATAACCCCTCTTTTGACCTCTCTAGACTTGACTATAATTTATCTCTTGCATGTATATGACCTTACCTAGATTAGTATAGGAAGTTGACAGCATATTTGACCTCCCCATTGTCCCTCAACCCTTCTTCACTAATCAAAGTACATTGCAATCAAGTTAGCTCTGTGTGCTATGGTTTTCACATCTAATTACAAAGGTGCCAATGAACAAATAGCTATAATTTAGGAGGATATTGACATAGCTATGGAATTTTGGAACAATTACTTTGATCGTATTAATCATGTTATGAACTAGATATATTTGATATTGTTTATCAGGCACAATTTCCATATATATCTTTTATAATTTCTTGTTTATTTATGAACTTGAATGTCAAACGTGGGTTGACATCCATTTAAAGAAGCATATTCCTTTTTTGGGACTAGTTTGTCACCAGGCAACCCACTTATCTTCCTATTAATCCATTTTTCATAAGTTAATGTGATTTGCAAGTCATTCTTTCCTAGCCAAAGAAGGAGTTCTCAGTTTGTCTAGATATCAAGGTGCATAATTATACCAAGTACCCATCCACACACCCTTAATACTCACTTTCTTTTATCTACGTTTAGAACTAAAATATGAAGGAAATAAATTGAAACATATCATATCATAGCATTGGTTCTCATGGATACTTTCCATCTTTTAATAGATGGAATCCTATGATCATTTGTTTCTCAAAACCCCTTCCCCTACAACTAATGTGTCTAGATCCTACTTCTACATGGGTAGACCTTTCAAACCTAAATAGACTTATCCATACTTCAAAATACATAGCAGACTACTTCCTCAAGGACAACTGCCATATCAAATCAAAAGTTGCTTAAAATAGACTTCTCCCTCGAAGAATGACTATGTTAAAACAAACCTTAGACCACTCCCTCGAAGGATGGTTGTATAGTTTCTTTGTTCCTCAAGAGTTAAGGATTGGCCAATTTTGACAATATGAGGGTTCTCTTGAGTACCCAAATTAACGTCTGTGGTTGATTCATTTAGTGTTGTTTAGTTTTTAGGAGGGAGGGATTTTTGAAGAGAAGAATCCTCTGCACCTAGGTAGGTAATAATAGATTTATCATCTTGACATTGGATGGTGTTAATGGTGGGAGAATCATGCATGATTTATCTGCATCTAAGGTATAATCCATGGATGAAGATGATGGTGGTGGTTTGTTATTTTGATTTTCAATTGTATATTCAAAACCATATGAAAAATTTGGAAGTGGATAACGAACCTTTCACCTCAAATAATGAGTGATCAAATAAAATCCCAAAGCAAATAAAGCACACACTAAAAGCACAATTAATC
This sequence comes from Torreya grandis, assembly GCA_037957365.1. NCBI lineage: Eukaryota > Viridiplantae > Streptophyta > Pinopsida > Cupressales > Taxaceae > Torreya > Torreya grandis. The sequence goes on along the minus strand of JARHVA010000004.1, from coordinate 2,459,029 downwards.
AAACTTCCCTTATGGTTCAGTTTTGTGCGTGATAACAAGTGTGAATTCTATGATAAGATTACTTTGCCTCTTAAGTTACTAGATGAAATAAAATTAGCAATCAATCAATGAATGTAAATGGTTAATATTTAGGCCCAAAATAAATGATTTTGTTCAATGAGCAAACAATTAAGGAAGAAAGGGAACTAGGTCCCACCAAGCGTGCCAAAATGTTTCAATTTATTTCCTTCATTTGTTAGTTATAAAAGTAGATAAAATAAAGTGAGTATTAAGGGTGTGTGGATGGGTACCTGGTATGATTACATGCATTGATATCCAGACAAAGTGAGAAATCCTTCTTTGGCTAGGGAATAATGACATGCAAATCACATTAACTTATGAAAAATGGATTAATGGAAAGATAAGTGGGCTGCCTGGTGACAAAATAGTCTCAAGAAAGGAATATGCTTCCTTAAATGGATGTCATCCCACATTAGACATTCAAGTTCATAAATAAACAAGAAATTACAAAAGATATATATGGAAATGGTGCTAGATAAATAATATCAAAGATATGTAGTTCATAACATGATTAATATAATCAAAGTAATTGTTTCAAAATTCCATAGCTATGTCAATATCCTCTTGAATTATAGCTATTTGTTCATTAATGCCTTCGTAATTTGATGTGAAAACCATAACACATAGAGCTAATTCAAATGCAATGTTACTTTGATCAGTGAAGAAGGGTTGTGGGATAATGGGGAGGTCAAATATGATGTTAACTTCCTATGCTAATCCAGTTAAGGTCATCTACATGCAAGAGATAAATTGTAGTCAAGTCTAGAGAGGTCAAAAAAGGGGTTATGCATTTGTCAGAAGGCTAAAGGAGATTTGGTAGGGTATAAATATTGGGATCATAAGATGGATCATTTTGAAAGTTCTCAATTCATATGGAGAGGGAAAAGCATCCAAAGCTAAAAGTCAATATTCCTTGAGTGTAAGTCATTGGAACATGGATTGCAAGGGGTGCTCGATTGGGATTTGTGATGAAGTAATAGTTGAAATAGTGGATGATTCACCATTATTGGAAATATAATTGTTGGTGTGTTGGTTTGATGCAATGGTTTGGCTAGTGGTTGGCTGCAAAGAGGGTGAAGGTAGAATAAGGACATCATTGGGTTGATACATCATATTACAATAAGCAAAGGGACTTGGATTAACTTTGATTGTAATGAATTGTCCCTCATATTCAAACTTGATGCATCGATGAAGGTTGGAAGGGATGCATGTCATGGTGTGGATCCAGGAGTGACCAAGTAATACATTATATTAACACTTGACCTCAACATTGCCAAGCTTTAATCAAAGCAATGCATTCCATAGAGGTTCAAACAGATGATCCCCAACCTATTGCATCTTTGATTAGAGCTATCCAACACATTTCTAGCATCACCTTTTAAGAGTTTGAAATCCCACCATATCATAGCGAAGATCTTGATCCCCCACTTTTTATCATAGCATCCATCAAACATACACATGTCAAAAGGGTCATGATTGATGGGGGAGCAAGTATCAATATCATCTCCTCCCATGCCTATGATCAACTTCAACTACCTAAAAACATGATGTCAAAAAGTTTAATGGTTCTCTGATCATTCATTGATACCTTGGCTACAACTCTGGGGATAGTTATTCTCCACATCCATTTGGGCCTAAAAATAGGACATTTTCAGGTGTCACATCACCTTGGACGTATTATTGACCATTAGTTAACTATCTATCTAGTTAGCTCACCCTTAAATACCCTTTACACCTAGCCACCAAACATTTTAACGTCTTCACTTTGACTCTTTTTAACCCTTTTTGCACCAAGGGATTGATCGTCGACAATCACCCTAACTATCGATGGTCACCCTAACCATCGATGGTTACCCCAACCGTCAATGGTTAGGTCTCCACCCATACAACACAAAAATCATCTAGCTATGGATGATCTTATTAATGAAAAATATAAACTTTCCCATTCACATCTCACAACTTTCTTTCTTATGAAATAGGCATCTTATCCTCCTAACTTAGTAACTTTCCTTCAAAGCTTCCCTCCTCACTCAGCAAGTTTTTTCTATAAATGCAGGGCTCTTGGGAGAGTTATGGATCTTGAATTCACATATCTAGGATCTCTTATTTTATTTGTATAGGCATCTAACATCCTGAAACCCTATCTGTGTGATTCTCGAAGGTTAAATTATCGTTACACTACTCAAATCTCTTCAACACTCAAATATCAAATCTTCAACACAACAAAGGTACTTTGTTTTATTTTTAGTATTTTCTACTCTTCATTTATTCTCTTGATCATTCAATTTGAATCCTCTTCCCCACTCCTAATACCCACCTAATACCTTTTCATCCATAAACACCCCCTTTTGTCCACCAGATACCCTTTATAACTCATTCTGGAAATTCCTTGATAGGTAACCATAACTGGTTACTATAACCGTTGATGGTTATAACAACCACCACTGATCACCCAACCATCGTCGATCAGGACAACTGCTGACGATCACCCTAACCATCGATGGTCACTATCATTCCAAAATAATAGTTTGTTATTTTGACTCCATTTGTACCCTACCAGATCTCCTTTAGCCTTATGACCAGTGCATAAACCCTTTTTTGACCTCTTTGGACCTGATTACAATTTATCTCTTACATGTAGATGACCTTACTTGGATTAGCGTAGTAAGTTGACATCATATTTGACCTCCCCATTGTCCCATAACCCTTCTTCACTGATCAAAGTAACATTGCATTTGAGTTAGCTCTATGTGCTATGGTTTTCACATCTAATTATGAAGGCATTGATGAATAAATAGCTATAATTCAAGAAGATATTGACATAGCTATGGAATTTTGGAATAATTACTTTGATCGTAATAATCATGTTATGAACTAGATATCTTTGATATTGTTTATCTGGCACCATTTCCATATATATCTTTTGTAATTTCTTGTTTATTTATGAACTTGAATGTCAAATATGGGATGACATCCATTTAAGGAAGCATATTTCTTTCTTGGGACTGATTTGTCACCAGGTAGCCTACCTATCTTTCTACTAATCCATTTTTTATAAGTTAATGTGATTTACAGGTAATTCTTCCCTAGCCAAAGGAGTTCTCACTTTGTCTGGATATCAACGTGCACAATTATACCAGGTACCCATCCACACACCCTTAATAATAACTTTCTTTTACTATTTTTAGAACTAAGAAGTGAAGGAAATAAATTGAAACATTTTGGCACACCCGATGGGACTCGAACCCACAATTGCCTAATTAGAATTCAAACTCTTGAATTCATATTTTCCTGACCTCATAAATTTTTCATGATCTCATCTATACAATAGTCGAAGACTATGTTGATGATTTGATTTGAAAATCCAAACATTATCAGGATCACCTCACCATTTTAGCCATCATCTTTGAAAGGCTTATCCATTATCATGTCAGGCTCAATCCAAAAAAATGCATCTTTGGGGTCTTATTAGGAAAACTTCTAGGCTTCATTGTTTCCCTTTGTGGAATAGAAATAGACCCTGTAAAAGTTAGAGCCATTCTAGAAATGCCTCCTCCTAACTTAAAACAACTTTGTAGCCTACAAGGTAAACTTCAGTCAATCTGCCATTTTATCTCGCAGCTATCTGATCGCTGTCAACCCTTTCACCACCTCCTAAAAAAATATTCCTCCTTTAAATGGACCAAGGAGTGTCAAAAATACTTTGATGCAATCAAGGAGTATCTTTTTTCTCCACCTATCCTTATTCCCCTAAAGGAAGATCAACCCTTTAATTTATACATATCTACCACTAATCATTCCTTGGGATCCATGCTCACTCATCGTAATGACCAACATAAGGATCAAGTTGTTTATTACATCAGTTGCACCCTCATTGACTATGAAACCTAATACACCCATCCAGAAAAACTTTGCCTTGCCTTAGTTTTCATCACCTCTAAACTTCGTCACTATCTTCTTAAACAAAAAACTTATGTCCTTACCAACACTGACCCCCTCAAGTATATGCACTCTAAGCCATATCATAACCAATGTATGACTAAGTGGCTCATGCTTTTAGCTGAGTTTGATCTTGAGTTTATTCCAAAAAATTTCATTAAAGGATAGGTCATTGCAGACCAATTAGCTTAAGCACCTCTCCCTAATAATCAAACTCCTCTTTTTTTCTTTCCAGATGAGTCTATAGCTACTCTTTCTTCAAAATATCCCACCTACCAAATGACTATGTATTTTGATAGTTTTAAGTGTCAAATTGGTGGAGGTACCAGCATAGTCCTCATTCCTATTAATGAAGAACCTCTCCCTCTTTCTTTCAAACTTGATTTTGAATGCACCAATAATATATCCAAATATGAGGCCTTGATCATAGGTCTCCAAACTACCCTAGCTTTATGAATCAAAACTATATGCATCTTTGGATATTCTCAACTCTTTATCAACAAGTGATAGGAGCCTATCAATGAAAAAAATGAGGTTCTTCTGAAGTGTAAATAACTTGCTGACAAACTATTAACATCATTTAACCATTATACCATCCAATCAATTCCTCACTCTACAAACAAATTTGCAGACACAATGGCTTCCCTTGCATCCCAAATTCCATTCCAACCTACTGACTCTAAACTATTTTTCACCATACACCACTTTATCACCCCATCTTACCTCAGTATCAATCTTCCTACCATTTTCCAAGTTGAAACATCACATTTAGACAATTAGTATGACCAAATCTTTGACTACCTTAATGTTGGTGTCCTTCCGCTCGATCTTTCAAGAAATGCTCACATAGATTTCATTCAAAGCATTTCTCACTATTTAATACTAGGGGACATTATTTAAAAATGAGGCTTTGACGACCTCCTCCTTCGATGCCTTCATAGCCATGAGGCTTCTCATGCCATTAAGGAAGCATATGATGGCATTTGTGGGGGACACTTCAGTAGTCTGGCTATTGCAAACATATCCTTCATCTAGGTTATTATTGGCCCACACTCAATTAGGATTGTTATGACTATGTCAAGAAATGCATCAAATGCCAGCAACATGCTAACCTTCATCATGTACCTCCTCATGGTCTTTAGGTATCAACTAACTATTGGCCCTTTTCACAATGGGGTCTTGCTCTTATTGGAGTAATCAATTTGCATTCCTCACAATGAAATTAATATATCATTACCTCCATGGAATATTTTACCAAATGGGTTGAAGCTATTCCACTAATCTCGCCTAAAGCTGAAAAAATCATTGATTTTATCAACCACCATATTATTTTCCACTTCGGTGTTCCTCAAAAAATCATCACTGATAATGGTAAATCCTTTAAGAATAAGAAGGTATAGGTGCTTTGTGATTCTTTTGGTATTAACCTAAGTTTTTCTTCAGCTTATCATCTGCAAGCTAACGAATAAGCCAAAGCTTCCAAAAAAACCCTCATCAAAATGCTCACCAAGGTGGTCAATGCTTCAGGCAAGGATTAACATCTTCATTTCCCATTTGCTTTATAGGCCTACCACACTACTATCCAAATTGTTACGAGTGATACACATTTTTATTTAGTCTTTGGAGCTGATGCCATCCTACCTCTTGAAGTATAAATCCCATCTCTCCACATATCCTTGCATGAGATTTTTTTCGAAAGTGACTATCATCAAGAATGTTTAGCACACTTAGAACTTCTTGATGAACATGGCCTTGCTGCCCTCAATCATCTTCACATTTATCAAGAGTATATCAAAAGAGCCTACAACAAACATTTGAAAATGCGAGAATTCAATATTGGAGACCTTGTCCTCAAATAAAAACCAACATGTCACTAACATGGAAAAGGCCTATAAGGGAAAGTTTGCTTTTACATGGTTAGGACCTTACATTATAACCATAAATATGGATCAGGTGCTTATCACTTATCCTCTCTCAAGGGTAGGTCAAAACTTGAACCCATCAATGCATCTAATTTGCATCTCTTTCATTATTAAAACAAGGTTAACCACACTTCCATGTCTCACTTAAGCTCTTCCTTGGGTGCATTAACCTCCCCTTCCATCATTTTGAGATCAATTGATTATATAGAACCATGTGATTTATTTTTCATTATAACAACCTAATCTTAAGTATAAGTACCCTATCCCTACCCATAACATTGGTTCTCATGGATACTTTCCATCTTTTAATAGATGAATTCCCAAGATCATTTATTTCTCAAAATGCCTTCCCCTACAACTAATCTGTCTAGATCCTGCTTCTACATGGGTAGACATTTCAAACCTAAATAAAATTATCCATGCTTAAATTACACAACACATCCATACTTCAAAATACATAGCAGATTGCTCCCTCAAAGGATAGTTGCCACATCAAATCAAAAGTTACTTAAAATAGACTACTCCCTCGAAGGATGGCCATGTTAAAACAAACCTTAGACCACTCCCTTGAAGGATGGCTACAACAAATATTCATTCGAAGCTTCCCAAATTGATCAACTTCAATAAATGATAAAGTAATAAAGCAAAATCCAAAACTAATAGGTAGCAATCACCTCTTATATATATATTCATTGTAGACTTCCCACATCAATCAGTCTACTTATTATTCAATCAAGATGCAATTGACTTTTACAACACAAGTAGACTTCTCACATTGATCATTCTACACATCATTATATAGCATGTTAATGCCATGGACTTGTCTGTCAGGGTTCTGTTATCTCCAAATCTTGCACCCTAGAAGAGGGCTATTTAGGCCTCCTCTAGATTTGGGAAACGTTGGGACATTTCCAGGAATGTGGGTGTGACTATAAGTGGAAATGAACCTCTAGGTTGAAAGGGCTAGCTCCTTGTATTAGCTTTTATGTAATAAAATCGATAGAACTAGCTTGTTTGGATGAAAAGGGTAAAAAATTTTCATAAATAAAAAGCTTAGTCTAAAATGGTGATACACCAAAAGTTATTATCCACATGTATGCCATGTACTTTTGCACAATACATTAGAATACAAGCCTATTATTTGAGCTCTAGAAGATTCCAACATAAATATTTCAATGTAGAGACAAAATGAATGAGATCACACAAGGTAAGTAACTAGAAAAATAACCTGTATAGTCCAAAAAAGGGTTACAGATACGCAAAATCTCATACAACTAGAATGCACTCTACATGACCTGTTGGATCAACTCTTTGCTCAAAAGCATGAAAGATAGAGAATAAAAGGATAAAACATTACTTGTTGTCACTTTGTATCTCTTGCATGCCCAGGCAAACGTCCAAAACTTAGAAAGAAAACAAACTTATGCTTCTTTACTCAAGGGCAAAAAAATGGCAAAACATTCCAGCAGGGCTTCACCATACTATTTGTGTATGAAATAACAATAGCCCAAGGGTCTTATTTATAGAAAAGAGAGAGAGAGAAGGGAGGTCTTTTGTGTGAAAGAGAGGAATCAAATCTATTAAAAGTCATTATCCTCAGATGTAATTGCTTTTTGTCAATGATGCTCATTAGGGCACTCTGATTGATCTGTGTCACCTTCTTAAACACCATGGGATTTCTCCCCTGAATATACTTCCAAAAACCTACTTAATATAAATGGGATACTTGGGGAAGGCACACAAATAGTCCTTGTCAATAGAGCCACTTGTTAGAAATCTCTTTCAGCCCCAACCACTTCTCCTTGACTTGTTGATTTGTGCAATGGCATGAAAAAGGTCACTTTCATTCAATTTGGATGTCTTTCCATTTTGATTGGTCCTCAAGGAATGACTTAGGTCATGGTTCAGTGCTGTTGACTAGCCATTTGATCAAGCTCATAAGCTAGTTAGTTTCAAAAATCCAATTTGCTTTTATCTAGACCCTTTTGGGTTTTCTGAATGACTTCACTTATAAAAATTTATAAGCAAATCACTTGCTTAAACTTGATTTACACCTATAGACACATTCAGGTTTTCTTGCCTACTTTGCTTATAAAAGCTTATAATCAAAGCACCTTGGGAAACCTGGTTTGCACTTCCAAGATCTTTTCCGGTTTCCCAAGCTCTTCTACTTATAAAATTCATAATTCAAGCATGTTGGGAAACCTAATTTGTATTGATGTCTTTCGGTACATCATGAATTGACCCAATGGTTAGTTGTCCACCTTAAACTTGATGTCTTGTAGCACGTCATGAATTGACCCAACAACTAGTTATCCACCTTAAATTTGACATCCTATGGCATGCCATGGATTGACCTAATGGCTAGTTGTCCACCTTAAATTTGATGAATTGCAACATGTCATGGATAATCCAGTCGAGTTTATTGTTTGGGCAATGGCTTGACAATTTTCTTGAAGTAATTCCTTCGAGAATTTGCTTTCGGACTTTTTGGCAAAGGGCAACATGTTCCTTCGGGAACTTTTCCCGAAGGACACTTGTAGGAAAGTGTCCTTTAGAAAAGTTTCAAAGGACACCCAGGAAGGGACAACCTTTGGGGAAAAAGCCCTTAAGAAAAATTTGAAGGGTAATCTTGGAAGAATGAGCCAAAAAGTGACCATTTGGAAAAATTCTCGAAGGGTATTTGGACAAAAAATGTCCCTTCAGAAAATTTTTGAAGGGGCATTCGGGAAGAGACAAAGCAAAAGTGCCCTTTGAAAAAGTTCCAAAGGGACACTTGGGAAAAAAGTGCCCATCAGAATTTTTCCAAATGGTCACTTGGATAAAAAAAAAGTGCCCTTCAGAAAAGTTTCAAAGGGACACTTGGGGGAAAATAAGGCAAGTGAAGTGCCTTCAGAAAATTTTGAAGGGCACTTCAAAGGGAAGTGGCCCTTTGGAACTTTTTTGAAGGGTACTTTGGGGCTAAGAAAAAAAAAGGGGCTAAGGCAAAATAAAGGAAAGGGAAAAATAATGAAGGGAAAGTAGAACAAGGAAAGACCAAAATATCAAAGGCCCAAACATAGAAAATGAGCAAGGAAGAATGAAAACTAGCTGAAGAGGAAACACAAATTGGTTATGTAGAAAAGGGGAAACATGTTCTCTGGTCACCTATGGAAAAGTCAATCATCCTATAGCCCACAAAATCCATTTCACTTTACCCACAAATTGAAATCTATACATGTTACCTAACAATAAATCTAAAGGATTATGAGCTTACTTGGCATGAAGTAGTCAGTATACTAGTTTTCTTAATGAAACACGATATTGTGACACAAATGATGGGTTTTGTAATCACTAAGTTGATCCATCTATGGATTCTTATTGTTTGGAACTCACTAGAAAAAGGCATTATGATCCTTATCTTATCCAAATATACGGGCATCAATACTACCCTTATACATGCCATAATCAAAACCTCATATCACTAACCAAACATCACATCTTTATTATACATTTTTAACATCATGTGTTAATCATCCACAACAAATGCATGAACCATACTGTCAAAACAAAAAATACAAAATTCTCATCAAAATAATAAACATCATATGAGAATCACATCATGCCTATTATAATCCATAAAAGAATGTCATATTCAAGGTTTCACATCACAATATAAGCATCATCTAAACTATCCAAAATAATCATCAACATTATATATCTCCTAATATAAGAATTTATAAAGCATGAACAACATCAACTCATCTCAAAAGACATCTAATCCAAAATATACATATGTGGGTCTACATGTATCAACAAATGTACATATCTATCACTCATAAATACATCTCATGTCTTGACACTTAGCCTAGTGTCAAAATATCAAAAACATACATCATATAAGATTTTTTCTCATGATCTTAGAGCACCTAAATCAGAACTACCAACACTTGCCCCTGTACCTATCCCTATCCCATGTGGTGTCCTTATTGGTTGACCCACTGCCAAAGCCCACATATCAGGTGATGTAAGTGTCACTCCACCAGCTAAGCTAGCATGATACTCCCCCCATATCTACTCATTAGGACATTATAATAGTACAATGCCCTCATAAAATCATAACTCCTTAATGGTTGCTAGGTATCTGGCCCATATCACAAATCTTGGGGGTACCACAACTACTCCACTAGGTCATTACAGAGAGTCCCTCTCTTAAGTCACCAAACCAAGTGAGGTCCTCACTTGATCATGCTCTCCTTTCACCAAAATTTTTTTGGCCCTATAAATTGGCCACCTAAGCCTACAAAGTGGCCACCTAACCCTATAAGACAGTAACCTATGCCTGTGCTAGGTTTCTTTATATAGTAACTCTACCTAACTAGCCCTGAAGCATGGTAACCTATCCTTGGATTATGGCAATCTACCCCTACAGAGTGGTGATTTGGGCTTGAGCTACTGCTATCTATGGGTCTCCCTATCCTGGATCAACATACATTAGCTAGTTCTCCCCATCTCCCAAACCAAAATCCATGGTTGTGTACCTCCCTTGAAACTAAGTAGGGTAATCACTTGTATAACCTACATCATCTCCATCCCTCAGTGGCAACTCCTCATAATCAAACTCCTCCTATGGATGTATCTCTAGAAAATGAAATTCTATATCCTCTCTCTTATATCACATTGAATCAAGAGGGATACCATGTACCAAGCCAAACTATGGTCACACACACTCAAAAGGGATGTGTTCTGTCTCTCCATCACACCTCCCATAGGCCCATCTCTAGCTCTACAATGATAGAGTGTGGAACATGTATCCAACCCACACTAATCATATTTGATATGGCATCCACACTACATCACCAGGCACTAAGCTTTCCAAGGCTCCTTGAAACCAATCAATATCCCATGAACCTTCACTAGCACCTATCATGGCCCCATCTCTCCTCCATTGGTAGAAGCCAACCATATAATCTATAGGTTGAAATCCCTCTATAAGAATACACAAGGGTCTCAACACACATATATGATCATAATCCCAACAATGCAATACAAATCCCATGCTAATGCCATAATGCCTATGTACCCTAAACCCCCACAACTCTCTATATATCTGCACCAATAATACATGTGCCCATCTAAACACAACTCCACCCACAAATAACTCAACCAACACCCCCAATAACACACCAGGGTATCTCCCTCTGACTAAATCTATCAATTCATAATAGGTAACTGCTAACTGCAACATAGTCAGCAAATGTCTACCCCTAAGGCTCTCTGGTATAACAGCCTGATACTAAACCTTCAAGAATAGAACTATGGGTCACCTCTATCATCTCCATAAACTTGTCAATCTCATCCCCTTCAATATGGTAGATGGGATCACCCTGAATAGGTAGATGTGTAATTTGGTGCACATCTTCTAATAAGATGCTTATCTCCCCTGTCAGTAACTAGAAGGTGTTAGTCATTAGATCCCATCTCTCGATGAGGGTGACTATCATCCTGGCATCTCTTGAGAGGTACTAGTAATGTTGTATCACTCTAAAACCCACTATCTCCATGTGTTGCTAGTCATCCACTGACATAACATCCCTCACCTCTACAAAGATCTCAGGCACTCGATCTCATAGTTGGATCTACTTTCATGCCTATAAAATAATTATATCAAGAATTAGGTGATAACTTATCCTTAAGAACATGAGGACTATCAAATAATAGTGTCTCTACTAACAATATCAACCCTTCTTAGACTACCTACACCTATCACTTGCTTGGTCTTGCTCACTCTTCTCACCTCCATCCTACACATCATCTCCCTCTACTTAGATATTTAAAAACCTACCAACCTTTCATCAACATAATAAATATTAAAATTATAAATTTACAAACCATCCTACACATTACTAAAACATACTATTTAAAACCCCTAGAATAACACTACTAACTCAAACACCAAAATCTTAAAACACAAAAACAAAACCCAAAATGACTTGCTTGACCATTGATGGATCTCCCAACCATTGACGGTCTCCTTGGGGAATTTTTACCCCTAGGGTCAACCATCATCAGTTAGGTCAACCATCGATGGTCACTATTAGAGAACATCATTGGTGAGCCTCGACCCCCCAACCTCCTCTCCTCTCTCAGCTTAGCTACTCTAAGCTATCCTATAACTCCTACCCACCATTTTTATACTCCCTCTACACCTTTGTATACACTTAAACACTCTCAGATCTTACCCACATCCATCTACCTCATTATACATCCTTTGAAACCCTAACATAAACTAAACCCTAGGGCACACTTAATTAAATATTTCCAAACATTAGCATGTGTTTACACCCACTTTATCTATTTTATTTTTCCATTTTTACTATTTTTATCAATTCAAGAACAAGACCTACCTCATTCAGTGACCTATGGCACCATTGCAATCTGGGCCCAACCGCTTGGCCATGAGCACTAGCTACATCCATTTCAACCCCACTCAATTGCTAGCAAATCACACACTTTCTTGTGCCAACCAACACTTTCATATGCCAACACTCAGACATGACAAAAAATAGATCAACAAACTCATGAATAAGGACAAATGGTTGGCCCTTTGCCTTATTACCATAGTTTTAGGGTTTTCACCCTAACCACTAATGATTGCCTAACCATCGATGGTTGGCCTTAACCACTAATGGTTACCTAACTATTGATGATTGGCCATAACCACTGAAAGTTTCCTAACCATCACTGGTTATCCCTAACTATTGATGGTTGCCTAACCATCGCTGATTGACCCTTGTGTCACTAGTCAGATACCCAACCCTAACCATTGATGGTTAGAGTTTTATTTACTCCACTATCAACCAAACCTAAGCCATGAAACATACCCACATTGGGGCAATCCATTTATGACTATACCTTGACTTACTCAGGAGTCACCTTTTCCCCACACCAAAAACTACATTAGACGTGAAGTCCATGTTGGATCCATTTGTCCATGGGACTATGTAGGCAACATCCTCTTGTCTTATGCATCAAGAGTCAGCTCGACCAACCCCCCACCCCTTACCCAACCACCAAACATATTTTCATACATCCACCTCGATGTTGGCACCTTTTGAAACCAACTTATTCATACACCTTGCGATGACCTTGCCTAGGTCATTATTGATCGCTTTGACATATATGACCATGATGAAATTTTTAATCACCACCTTGTACACAATCCAACCATTCATGTTTTTCTTAGGAGCACTCCTTACCCTAGATACCTGAGTTAACATTGACCTTTTATAGGACATTTGATATGAATAACTTGATTAGCAATGACCAATGCTGGGGACTGGTTACCATGTCATTTCTTCTATAACCCAAACTTATTATTATCACCATTGGCCACTTTTATCATTACGTGATTTGTGCATTTAGCATCTAGTCACTCTTTGTGTGCATAGTTGCATTTCGAATACCCATACATTTTTTTTTTCTTTTATCAAACCATGACTTGATTTTCCTATTACCTCATTGACTACTACTTTAAGGGGGAATACCCTCCTCCCATACTTGGGGTAACTAAACCTAGACCATTAACCTTCTATTTTTGTTCTATGACTTATTGACCTAAAGCCACACAAGAAGGGGAAAAATGTAGACTTTTAAAATGTCCTCTTGAACGTTTTCAGTATCACATCACCTTGGACCTATTCTCGACCATTAGTTAACTATCTAACTAGTTATCTCACCCTTAAACACCCTTTACACCTAGCCACAAAATATTTTAATGTGCTTTCCTTGAATCTTTTTAACCCTTTTTGCACCAAGGGATCGACCATCGATGGTCACCCTAATCATTGATAGTTACCCTAACCATCGATGGTTACATCTCTACCCCTACAACATAAAAATCATCCAATTGTGGATGAGTTTGCATGAGAAAAATAGAAACTTTCCCATGCACATCTCACAGATTTGTTTCTTCTAAAATGTGTGTCTTTATCCTCCCAACTTAGCAACTTTGCCTCAAAGCTTCCCTCCTCACTTAGCAAGTTTTTTCTATAAATATAGGGCTCTTAGGAGAGTTATGGATCTCAAATTCACATATTTAGGCTCTCTTATTTTCTTTGTGCAGGCATCCGACATCTTGAAACTCTATTTGTGTGATTCTCAAAGGTCAAAGTACCATTACGTTGCTCAAATCTCTTTAGCACTTAACTATCAAATCTTCAACATAACAAAGGTACTTTGTTTTATTTTTAGTATTTTCTACTCATAATTTGTTCTCTTGATCAGTCAGTCAAAACCCTTTGTCCCACTCCTAATACCCACTTGATACCCTTTCATCCACAGATACCCTCTTTTGTCCACTAGATAACCTTTGTAACTCATTATGGAAATTCTTTGATAGGTAACCATAGTTGGTTACTATAACCATTGATGGTTATAGAAACCACCGCTAGTCACCCCAGTCAGGACAACTACTGATGGTCATCCTGACTACCGACGATCACTATCATTCTAAAATAATTGTTTGTTATTTTGACTCCATTTATACCCTACCAGATCTCCTTTAGCCTTCTGACCACTGCATAACCCATTTTTTGACCTCTCTCGACCTGACTAAAATTTATCTCTTGCATGTAGATGACCTTACTAGATTAACACAAGAAGTTGATAACATATTTGACCTCCCCATTGTCCCACAACCCTTGTTCACTGATCAAAGTAACATTGCATTTGAGTTAGCTCTATGTGCTATGGTTTTCACATCTAATTATGAGGACATTGATGAACAAATAGCTATAATTCAAGAGGATATTGACATAGCTATGGAATTCTAGAACAATTAATTTGATCATATTAATCATGTTATGAACTAGATATCTTTGATATTGTTTATCAGGCACCATTTCCATATATATCTTTTGTAATTTATTGTTTATTTAAGAACTTGAATGTCAAATGTGGGCTTACATCCATTTAAGGAGGCATATTCCTTTTTTGGGATTGGTTTGTCACCAAGCAGCCCACTTATCTTTCTATTAATCCATTTTTCATAAGTTATTGTGATTTACAGGTCATTTTTCCCTAGCCAAAGGAGTTCTCACTTCATCTAGATATCAATGTATGCAATTATACCAAGTACCCATCTACACACCCTTAATACTCACTTTCTTTTATCTACTTTAAAAACTAAAAAATGAAGGAAATAAATTGAAACATTAGCTATTGGAGCATTATGTAGACTCCATGAGGATGCTCTATGTGGATTTTGGAGGTGTGATCAATCTATTTTGAGTAGGAACAATTCTTAAGAAGTTGACTGTGTGTTCGTCCATGGTGACTGTGTTCATAAGGTTTGTGTTTGAGTTGTTTGAGAATACATAGAGGCAAGCTAAGTTGAATGTGATCATTTGAGGATGTCTTAGGGGACATAAGGAGTGGATGTATGTAATTAGAAGTGGTCATGTGTTCATGTTTTACTCAAGGGTGAGCTATATGGATGAATAGGTCTCCATGAGATGTATAAGAGCTACAAGTGCCTTGTTTAAAAGGTATAGCTGGTTAAGGGTGACCCATAGATGCTATGTCCAACCTATGTAGATTGTATTGATCCTTATATTTGTTTGATATATGTCTTAAGGGTTAAGCCATGCCTAATAGCTAACCAAGATGCTATTGATCAAGATTTCTCTATAAATAGTACAACCAAAGATGTTGGGTTCTAGACTTGGTGTGAGAGACTAAGGAACGAATTGAGAGAGACTTGTATGTGTGCTGGGGAGTGAAGGAAAGGTAGAGTGCCCTGATGATGATTTGAAGAGTAGATCATATTGATGACTATTTGTATGACCTATTGGTCATAATTCTAATAACATATTAGAGAGCTTGTTGTTTGAGTACAAGTGAGGGTGAAGTGTGATTAGCAAAGGTCCATCATCAAGTGTTGTTGACATCAATTCAAAGATGGATTTTTTTATAGGTGTTATTGTGGTAGCTCAACATATAAGGTGGTTGTAGCCTCCTTGCAAGGTAAAACCTTTTAAAAGGTTTGGTTGTTGTTGCAGCTCAGCTAGACAGGTGTAGTAGTACCTTGTAGGATTGGAGTCTCACTAAATAGGGATTGTAGCTCCTTGATTAGTTTGTAGTTGGTATAAATTAAATCTTATGTTTATAAGATAATAGTCTAATTATAGGTTCTAATGGGTTTTATTCCTCAAGAGGGTTTCCCCTGTATGTCATGTGCTATGTGATTGATCTTGCATTATCTCTCTTGCTTATTACTATGAATGATATGTATGCTTCATGAATGCTTGTGGTAATTGGTTAAGTATTTGTAAAGATCAAAATTGAAGTTGGATTATTTAGGCTCACTAATTCACCCCCCTCTCAGTGATTGTACCTCTAACAAGTTCCCCATGTTTTTCTTGGTGAGAAGTGATGCTTTCCTCAATACCTATATTAAATTGTGACTTCTCTGTATTTTGGATCTAGTATTTGCCTATTCTCAAATTTTGTATTTTATTTTTTAGCTCTGGTATTCACTTATTCTTAGCTCTTTGGCTCTATTAATCATAATTAAATGTAAAGATAAAGAGTATAAAGAAGTTAACTAGCCAATTTATAGGCTCAAAGGGGGGTTCACCATCATTACTACTTTCCCTTCACCCAACACTTCATGTCATTAATGGGGATATTTAACATCCACCATGCTTTGATAGTCTCTTTTGGCATTTAATGCTTTTAATAGTATTGTCATGTCATGTCTTTGGCACATTTCTTTCCATAACTATTCTTTCTACATTAATGGCATGTCCCATCTCATGCCTTCCTTTGAAGTGGATGACAACTATGTCCCATGATTTTTTATCCAAAAAGTTACAAAATGTCATAATCCCATTTACAAATACTCAATCATTTGCACAACAGATATATAATATTATTCATAATATTTTTTATTAATACCTTTTAATAATTTATTTTAGTTGCCCCTGTTTACAGTAGAATTAATTAGAATAAACAATTAGGCTTCATAATTAACTTACATTAAATGACTTGTGCACCCTTAACACATTGCATGCTTAGATTCCTTGTGCACCCTTAACACTTTGCATGCCTAGATTCCTTGTGTACCCTAAGAACCTTTCACACCTATATAATTCATGTGCCTATGAATATTTAAATTAATATTTCATATCTCTTTTACCCCACACTAAAATGAGTCATGATCCTCCACAAAAATAAAAATGATACATTAAATATAATTACATTAAGAAACATTTGTGCAAAATAAAGGCAACAATTTTATTGAAAACAAGAAATCCTAAACTAATGTCAAAATCCTTACTGACTACAATACTTTACTTATTCAAAAGTGAAATACGGCTAGAGCTGACTTGCATTGTAATTCCCAGGAAGGAACTAGCCATCCAACCTTTATAATCGACATACTTCAGTAGGTTAAATGTTATGAATGATGAAAGGACCATCCTAGTGAATCTAAAGTTTTCCAAGATGGTGTAGAAACTTGGAGTCGTATAGTAAGACCTTCATGGCCAGAGTAAAATTTTTGTGCTTTAAGTGGCAGTTACACCATGCCTTTTATTTGTATTTTTTCACACCCTGACTCTAATGAGTGAGGAAATGGGATTCATCAATCTATAATAAAAAATCTAAGCATACATTAGGATGCCTCATCATCCAATTGTCTTACACACGCTATATAGAGAGATGGTACTAAAAACTCAATTGGAAGGATTATTTCTTTGCCAAATACCAAATTGAATGGGGTATTTTATTCAAATGATTGTAAGTTGTTTAATAAGCCCATAGGACCATAGATACCCTATCATCCTAGTCCATTCAACCAATATTTCAAATATTCATCAGGGTGGTGCCTAGGATCTTATTTAAGGCCTCGGTAGTGCCATTGGCTTGAGGGTGGTACAACATTATTTTGTGATGTACAATCATGAATTCATTCAGTAAGACAAATTATTTCATTTAGGAAATGGGTACTATTATCACTAGTGAAACCTAATGGGCATCTATACTAAGTTATGATATTATCCCAAATGAAGCATACAAGAGTGGATTTAGTACAATATTTTGTAGGTGCAACTTTAGCGTAATGCATTAAGTAGTTAGTTACTATGATGATATATCAAGAACTTGTTATTTGCCCAACTAGAGTAACGGGGCCAATAAAATAAGTGGCCCATTTCTTAAATGGTTCCTGAGAAGGGATTGGTTGTATAGGCATATCATCTCATTAGTTAGGTTTACCTATGTACTAACATATATCACACTGTCTAATGTATTATTTAGTGTCTTGAAAGAGAGTAAGGCACCATAACCCAACCAATAGAACCTTACATTTGGTAGCCTCTCGAACATAGTGTCCTCCAATAATACCTTCATGAAATTCTCTAAGTACTTTAGGATGCTCATGTTGCATAACACAATGCCAAAGAATCTTGTCATGACCAAGTTTGTAAAGGTCCCTTCCTATGAGTTGAAATGGTGTGGTATGAACTACGAGTTGCTTCTTGGCCTAAGGAATGAGATAATTGGGCACTGAACTAGAGGTCAAAAAAGCAACAATATCCTAAAGCTAATCAGGTACATGGTTGACATGGAAGAGTTGAACATCAGGTAACTCATCTTCAATGGCATGTGGAGGTTCTTCGGACTCAATCCTAGATAAGTAGTCAAGTCCACAATTGGCTTTCCCAGGTTTCACCATGATGGAAAATTATAACTCTTAGAAAAACACTATCCAGTGATAGATCCATCCATGTAGTATGGGTTTATTGACAAGGTACTTTAAAGCCTCATGATCTATATAAAAAATAAAAGGAGTGGATAACAAGTACTATTAGAACTTCTATAGAGCTTAGACCATCGACAATGCTTCACACTCTGTAGTGGCATAGTTCCTTTCAGATAGAGTGGGATTTTTGATAGAAAAATAGATTGGATGATCCAGGTGACCTTCACCTAGTTGTGTAAGGATTGCACCAATGACCATTCTAGATGCATCAACATGGATTGGAATGATTTTGTCCAATTAGGAAACTAGAGGATAAAAGCAGTGACCAGTTTGTCTTTCAGTGTTTCAAAAGCTTCTTTACAAGAACAAGTCCATATGAAATGACCATTATGCTTTATAAGTTCCTCTAGGGGCACAAAAATCTTTGCATATATGTGGATGAACTTTATATTGTAATCGGTATGACCCAAAAAGGCATGGACCTCAAACTAAGTCTTGGGCATTGGGAGGCAAAGAATAACAGACACCTTTGTCAGGTCTACAAGAAGTCCCTTATAAATAATATGTCCTAATAACCCACTAAATGGTGTAGTAAATAGGTATTTATTTAAGTTCAAATATATTTGTAAGACCCAATAATGCTCAAGCATAAGCCTAATCTTAGAATAATGGTCCTTGACCAAATCATAAACTATCTAATCATCCAAGTAAACTTGAAGAAACTTATTGATTAAATCCTTAAAGGCTTCAACAACTACTCATGAAAATATAGTTGGGGCAATCTTTAACCTGAAGGGCATGACAATATACATTAAGGATCCCCATGCAGTGGTAAACATTATCTTCAATTGGTCCTCTTCAACTATCTATACCTAATGGTATCTTGAGAAACCATCGATGAAAGTATATATCTCACATCCAATAACTCCTTCAAGGATTTCCTTTGTGAAATGTGTTGGGAAGTGGTTAGTGACACATGATGTATTAAGTAATCAGTAGTCTATGAAAATATGGATGTGTCTATATTTTTTGATACTAATCACCATAGGACTAACCCATTCAGATTCATCAATGAGGGTGATTACTCCAACACAGCATATATTTGATTTCCTCTTTGACGTGTGCTCATAGACTAGGATTCATTCTATATGGTTGCTTTCTGACTAGTTGAGTGTTGTCAATCAACTTGATATGCATATTTATTAAGGATGGATGGACTCCCTTAATTTTTCTATAATTTCTTATAAAGACATCCTGTTATTTCTTTAAAAATTCAAATATTTTAAAAATCTCTGTTTCAATCTAGTAATATCCTACTGTAGCCATATTTGGTTGTTACTCTGTGCGATGTTGCATTGAACAGTTTGAATGGGCCCATTATAAAGGTTATCTAGATTGATGCTAGTATCATGAAAAATTAAAGGGTCAAGTCTATTGGATCCTTCACCTTCTTCCACGTGAAACACTACCTGTTCTTTACCTAAACATATTTCTTCGCACTAGTATTGATCAAGGACTAGTTCTGGCATGGAAACAACTTGTGATGATGATTCATTGAAGAGATGTAGAGGTTTTTTAGGAACATGATGTATATTACTTATATGCTATTCAATGGGACTTGGATCACCAACAATTTCTTCACGTATGGCTTGGAGGGTGAGGCATAAATCCATTCTTGGAGAAGAATAAGATAGGGCTGATTTTATGTTTCCTTTAAGAGATGCCAAAATTGTGTTCCCATGTGTCTTTCTTCATGAACATACCATGCCATTATCTAGGGATGTAAAGTTCCATAGAATGCATGCACCCACAAGTACTCTAGTAGGTACGACTCTTCATTTCTCCACATTTTCTTGCAAGCTTCTATATGGGGTTTAGGTGATAGTACTCCACTATAATTGATTGCACCCTTGACTTTGTTGTCATGATGTAACCAGTGATGCAAGGTAGATCATATTTGGTCCCACTAAAGGAGTTATCCATGATGGGTTCACCACCATATTGTATCTATACCATTGAAGAGATGAACTAATTACCTTATACGATGACTTTCAGTGTCATAGAATTCTTTAAGGCACTTTATGAAGTCCTGTACCTCTATTTGTCTATGGAACCATGGATCCTCATCGAGTCTTTCAAGAGGTGCCTCTATGATTGGTCCCCTCATGACTTGATCGGTGATAAGGTGCACAAACTTATGACATTTATGAAACTGGCATGGAATTATCTCCCAACTTCTAATTGCACTACACACTCATCCAATGAGGTCATAATTGCTATGTACCCAATAATTACAAGCATTATTTGTAGTGTCAGAGAGGGACTGAGTGTCCAACCATTTGAGAACACCATCAAGAGTTAAATCCTATTTCTCATTATCTCTAACATTATAGATGTGGTTAATATCTTCCTCCACATTGATGGGTTCTTTATAAGGGGACCCCTGTGTTTGATCTAAGGGAATAAAAACATGTTGGTTAGTGTTCTCAAAATAAATATACCACTTATTGAAACTTAGATTTGTATTATTTTCATAACACCAAGGCCATCCCAACAAATCTAGGAAGTCATCTACCTCAACTAATTCAAGAACCTCAAAATCTATCTTGAAGGTTACCCCAAGTATATCAATTATGGCATTCTTGAGGAGACCTATTGGTAAAGCCTAAGTCTTATTAGCCATGAATAACACGTGAGGTGATGGATGCAATGTTAGATTAGCCATTTTTTCTAGGCATATTTGGTGAGGACATTCACTTATGTGCCAGTGTCAACTAGTATGTCCCATATTACCCATCCATTGATGACAACATTGACTAGTATCTCTCTATCTTTTGGGGGAGAAAAGGGAATAGGAGTGTCCTACCTCTAAGCATGATTTAGGCAATGATCCTAAATATATCAAGTGACTTGGGTTGAGCATCATGTGGTATTTGTGCTTGATTATTAAGCCAAACACTTATTCGTGGGATAATGTCTTCATCCAGCATGTGCTTGCATAGTTCCTGGAAGTCATTGTGTACCACATTTTATGGTTCAGCTGCCCTTTGCATAGTAACATGTTGTATTGATTCTTTGTCTTTAAGGAATTAAATCTCTCCTTGGATTTTTTGTACCAGTTCCATCATATCTTTGAGGACATCCTTATACTACTAGGCATTAGGATACTTTCTTGCTCGTGGGTCTTCATGCTAAACTTTTTCAATAGAATTTGAAATATATTGAGACTATCCTTCACTATGTGCGGTAATATTCACTTGTTGAATAATTGGGGTGCCTTAACGTGCATGATAATGTGGTTTATCAACGTATCATCCAACACCCTTTTCATTTTGATCCTTAGTGATAGCTACGTACAAGTCAGGATACTCTTCCAGTCGGTGGTCTTTATTACAAAAAGCACATGTAGGGTAGTCCAAACAATCTCTTTGGTAGTGGTCTAGGGATCCACATTTGTAACATGTCTTGGGCAAGAAATGACCACCTCCTCATCCTTATCCTCATCCTCAACCTTGGTAACCACCATTATCCTAGTTTTTGGATACAAAAGTCTAACACGCACCACACACTCGTGCTTCATAGATGTCACTAATCAGTCAATAGTCATTAGTGTCATGAGTATAGGCATCACATATCTTACAATAATCAAACACATTTGAGTGTGTTTCTCACTAAAAAAGAGGTCAAGAACATACATCATGTTCTTTATGATAGATTTCACATGAGAACTTCAATATAGTGTGGATGTTCTTTTACAAGTAGTTATTTTGGGTGTGACCTTCAGATTCACAATTAGTGCACCAGAGACCACTACGAGTATCATGTGCATTATTTGTAATTAATTTTTAAAGCTGTGATGTCATTAAAACTATCTAAGATTCCATAAATGGGCTGATCCTTATATCAATACTTCCAACTTCTCCAACATGGAGGGATGCTTCTAAGGCTTCATATAGGCTAGTAAAACTAGTATAAGACAATATTCATTGGAAAGGTAGTAACAAATCTCCCATAAACTATTGTGCATGCTGTGCAACATTGATTTTAAAGGAAAACTTTGATAAGAGAATTTTAAATCTTAAGTCATACTCTTTCACACTTTCAACAAGTCCCTATTTGATGTCTTTCAACACGGCTATGCTTTGTTCAAATTATGGAATGTTAAACTCTTGAATAAATGTTATTTTAAGTTGATCATAATTGATGATATCTTGTGAACTCCAAAAGTGTAGTTGAGAACTATGTGTTTTTATGCTCAAAAGAAGTGATGCCTCATGCCCTCCAAAAAAGTTCACATTTGTGGATATGCTCAACTACATTATGCCTTGATATTATGGTAAGTGAAACATCATTTTGTAATATACCATTGTTGTCTGAGGTGCCTCAACTAGTGGTTTTTGAGAAATTCTAAACCATGTCCCTTGATGGGGAAGTCCACTACCTCCTCTTGTGACTCTACCTAGTCTACCTCCAACACCTCCAATATTAGTGCTCACGATATGGGGTGTGATAGCCAGGTGATTATCCAAATTTGGTCCTATACTCTATCTACTTTGAGGGCCAAGTCCTTCAGGCATCCCAAATTACACCATGAAATTCCCTTGAAGGGGAGAGGAAAGTGCTAAGTCTGTATGTATGTCAAATTGCTTAGTTCCAGTATCCCTTACTAGCTCAGTCTCTAATTTCACACTATCTATGGCCTAATTATGTATGTGTACTTCATCTGATTCAAGAGCATAAGTATGCACTATGGTTGGGGAGCCTAGTTGGTTCATACTTGGTTCTTCAGTTCCTGTCATCTAGCTAGTTTATCTTTCATATGATATTAGTGGCATAGGGCATGACTCAAAAGTGATGGGGTCCTCTTTATGTGTCTTTGCTTCCTTGTAGATCCTAAAAATACTTCTTGAGTTTTCTCAGTCCTTTCCCACATTGCTAACTCCTATAATCCTTTACCGAGCTTCATCATCCTTTTGCTTCCATAATGCCCATTGACTGGCTACCATTCTAAACCCATAATATTTTTTACCAACTCTTCTCTACTCCCCTCCCAAATGTGTAGCTCATGCATAGAAGGATTTAGCTCTCCATTGGCATAGTTTCAAGTCCTAAATAAATAAATAACTTCTTTATTTATAAAACAAAATGTCTAATGTAACGGCCATGCGGTTCTCAAAGGAACTAAAACTTGGATTCTTTAGGACATGAATAGGTGGTTATAGCATACTCTAGAATGTAGCTATTTAAAAATCGTTTCCACAAAATGTTAACAACTCTAGTACATGGGGTTCTAAGTCATGTTAAAGCTCTTTGTCACTCTAGGGTCTAAGATTGTCTTCTCCCCAGGTTTCAGGACCATCTTTTATCATATATAGAGAGCCAAGTGTGCAAATAAACTGGGATCTCAGCAAAGAATTTTTCATACAATGCACTATAAATATTTTTCTCTAACCACTACCATGTGGAAACTCCTAGTTTAAGATAGGGAACTACAAAATTATCTTCAACTCTGATAATCCATTATTCTATATTCTCAAGAGTAATGGGCTCAAACATTTTCCATGACTGAGCAACAAGAACTTTGGGTCCTGTCAATGGAACCAAAATCTTGGGGTTTATATTGTTAGTATAGCTTCGGCACTAGAATCTAGCCTAATGAGCTAGCACGCTGGCCCTTTCACATAAGACCATGGTTTTGCACACTCACTCGAAGTGCATAGCTGGAGATCGATTCCTGCAGGTTTTATTGCTTAGTGTTATTTCCTTAATCATATTCTTCCTTTTATGTATTTAAACATATAGTACACAAAAACATAAAATAAACTACTTTGATTCTAGTGTTTCCAAGCTCGGCCACCATGATTACATAGACTACTGCCATCACTAGTTAACATGATTACTTTAAAAAAACAAAAGAGAAGTTAGGTTCCATACTAATTTCTAGTTATTGCTCTCAACTTAACACAACACATTCAATTGTCATGAACATAAAAAAATTATGTAATGTATGTAACTCATATATTAAGTGTGAGCATCTAGAAATCAACCACTATCCATCCATTACAATAGGGGTAGTTATACTTGTTTGTCCCTAACCAATCATTTACATCATTAATGGCAATAATAAATAACCAATGGAATCTCAAGAGACTAAGAGTCATAGCTCTTAAACAACTAGCTTTGCCTAAGGACCTAGGTCTTTACGCCCCTATATACTCATACTATTTTGGATCCTTACTTCTATTTGTTCATCTTCTCATGGATGATGAAAAACTTTTGATAAATAAGGGCTAGGTGTCCGATATGAATCACTGCTTAACTGCTCTTGCTTGTCACACACTCCCCAAGTCTTTTGCTTCAGTTTCGAGTCCTATGTTCTTAGGTTCCTTATGACTAATTACTTCAGTTTTGAGTCCTATATTCTCGAGTTCCTCATGACTAATTATTCATTGACTGGGTCCTCTCATGTTGGGAATTCCACACCTTTGTCCTCTCACATGTTGTAGGTTCCATGCCATAGTGATTATGTGCCTATCAAGTTCTGTGCCATAGTCTTTTTGTGCTATGATCCTTCCACACCATTTTGGTCCTGTATCAAAATGGATAATACTTAGCCAAAATTTGGGGTCAAAATTATGTACATGATCAATGGTCCACATTGAATTTTGAAAGATGAATACGATAAGATTCTCCTACTCTCAAAGCATGATGTGCATTAGTACCTCTATATCATAGTATTAGGTTTGGTTGCCATCAATGTTAGTTTTTGAATTTATTACCTTGCCATTGAGTTGATCCCAAATTTTGAATAAGAAGAGAAATAAACAATATTTTATACTCCTCAGTTTTTAGGCTATTATTTAAATTTATATTTAAAATTACCCTCTAAGGATTCATGATATTTTTATAGGAAGACCAACCATTATGTCTTCTTGCCTATGGTTTCAATCATTCTAAATACTAACATTGACCTTCAAACATGGTGGTCTCAAATAAATACACCTTGAAAAGGAATTAGATTTACCAGTATGCAATCAGAAAGTAACCTCTTCTAGAATGTAGCAATTGAAATTGTTAACATTGATTATCAGGGTTTGAATTTCACTATAATCTCAAGAGCTCCTACATTATAGGTTATTTACACGTCTTACATTTGTATTCCAAACTATGTAACAAGTTTTACGTTTGTTGGATTTCCAATAAAAAATATAAATTTATTTAAAAATGTGACATATTTATGTACAAAGTTGTTTCAAATTTTCAGTTTGATTTTATTATGTCAATGGATGGTCACCTATTGGATTGAGCCTTACCTCACATACTCGATTGATGGTTCACATTCACTTTTGGAGGATGAATATGATAGGCTTGTCTTGCTTTCAACATCTATTTTGTATTGGTGCCTTTGTGTCACATTATTGGGTTTGGTCACCATGGATGTTGATTTTTGAATTGATTGCCCTATCATTGAGCTAATACAAAATCTTGAATATGAAGACAAATAAACAATAGCTTCTACTTATAATTTTTAGTCTATTATTTAAATTATTTTCAAATATATATTTAAAATTACCCTCTAAGGATTCAAGATATTTTTAGAGGGAGACCATCCATTAAATATTCTTACCTTTAGTTTTTACCATTCTATATACCAATATTGACCTTAAAATGTGGTGGCCTCAAATAAATACACCTTGAAAATGAATTGGATTTACTCATATGCAATCATAAAGTAACCTCTTCTAGACTGTAATAATCGACATGGTCAACATTGATTGTTAGGGTTTTAATTTCACTAAAATGTCAAGAGATCCTATATTGTAGGCTATTCACACATTTCCTCATTTGCTTACATTTGCATTCCAAACTATGTAACAAGTATCACATTTGTCTATTCTTCCATTCATATCAAATGTCAACTGTCTAGATAAAAAAACATGAAATCTTTGATGTCAGTGGTCTAGATCCAAACCCACTTCTTGTCATGTATGCTTCCACTGGGTAACATATCATTTCCTTAAAAAAATATCCCTTTAAAAATGTAATTTCAACAAATATACCTTCATGTATGCTATCAATGTCATCAAAAATCATCTCTTTTTATGGTTTTGTACTAGAAATGTGAAACTTGTGCCGACTACCTCCATTTACAGACATACCATGTATGTAAGAAAACAATATGGTTTAAGTATTTCAAGGAGTTTTGACACTTCCATCACATTATTGATAATTTTATGGAAATAAGGCTTAACTCGGTTTTAGATGTATTTTTGCAACCTCTTACTCAATATTAAAAATGTTGAGCCAAAAATTAAGGATCTAGTGTTACTCATGTCTAGAACAAGCATCTCATTGTTCTCATAAGACACATGATAAGTGCACTGAATAAACATGCTTGAGAAATAAAGGAACAATTTTTCAATGTCGGTACAAAGTCCTTCGACAATTGCATAAAAAAACCTCCATAGTCATTGAAGATAATGGGAAAAGAAATGCACTCCTTCCCATAAAGATGATAGATAATACCCACAACCCATATGTGATTTCCATTTGGAGAGTAAATATTGATTTCTAACTGATTTTATTTGGCAAAGTTTTATTGAAAATATTGCTAAGAATACATCGAAAGCATACAATCAATCAAAAAATTTCCACCATTTATTATCGAGTATTTCAAAAAAATTAAATTTAGATGAACGATCTTAAAATGCCTTTAGGAACCTTCTAACTAATATAACTATCGATCTTAATATCAATGCACATGAAATTTTCCATATGTTAATAGGGAGATATGAAGTATAAGTCACACATATTTTTTTAAAATAAGTATGCGACAAGTGTACGACATAATGCTTTTTGTATAAAATATGGTCTCATGTAGGATAAAGAAGCACATGTAAGTTGAACGGTTACTTTGAGTACTTTAGTCCATAAAATGAAAGGTCATGAAGAAAAAGAGTCATAATTGAATTAAAACACTACATATACTCTAATTTTTTAAAGGAAAAGGTTAGAATGAGATAGAGATTATCATATGGTACTATTTGATTATGTAATCTATTGATAACTTTCTCCTAAGGGTATATAAATCTTTCTTGAATTAAGTATATATTCCTTTTGAATTGATATATTTTTAATTAATGTTTAAATCCAAATTACATAAACTGGTAAAATGATAACAAGTGGATATAAAATTATGATGAGTAAGAATAAAGTTTTGCATATAAACTTTCACTACATGTAGCCTTAGTTAGATCTATTTCACTCTTGCAACAATTCAGAGTCTCATTGCAACCTTCATAAACTACAACACATAACATGTTGGAGAGTTGTTAGTGATGTCATGTTTATGTCATGGAGGTGTCCTTGTGAGTGGATGAAGTGCTTTGATATCTTAAGTAACAACGACAAAGGGTGTAATGTGCTTGTCCTAGTGTTCTTGAAGTTGGCTTGGTTGATCTTTAATTTTGGCATGATTAGAGATGTTTAGGGATGAGTATGGATTATTAAACATGTGCAAGAGATCCCTACGATGTTATCTATGCTTTGAGATCTTGTGTGCATAAGTGGAATTCATTTGGTAGTCCATAGATTTCATCTAGACAGTTTGGGTCTAGTGGCATAAAATATGAGTAGGCAGTTTGTTGATGTCACCATTGCCACGTGTGGATGAGTCATGGGGAGTTAGTCATATAGTTGTGATCATATTAGTCCCTAGTTTCTATGCACTAAATCCTAGGTCAAGCACCTAAGTGTAATTAAAGATACGTGGGTGCAAAGTTAGGTTCTCAGGCATTTTGATAGTGTTTTCCCATACTTAGCCAAATTTGTAAAGTGGTAAGAAGACCTGAGTAAGCATTTTGATGGTGGCATATCTCACACATGTGGACATTTTAAGAGAATGTGATCATATGGGTTTATTCATTTTTGTGCCTAGTTTAATTATGCTAAATTTTAGATCATGTGATGTATCATGATAAAAGATATGCATATGCAAAGCTAGGCTCCTAGGTAGTTTGATTGTGTTTTTCCATAGACAAATTTGAGTGTGTTAAGAAAAGCTAAGTAGGCATTTTGATGATGTTATATATTTCACGTGTGAAAGTGTCAAGAGAAACTAATCATATGGGTTTGTTCAATTTTAATCCTAGTTGATTTGTGCTAAAATTTAGATCATGCAATGAAGTGCATAAAAAGATATGCTTGATCAAATTTGGCCTCCCAAGCAAGTTTTTGACATAGTTGGCTCTGTGACTAAAGATTTTGAGAAGGCATTTTAATGACATTATATCTCACACGTGTGAAGGTTTTAGGATTAATTTATACATGGTTGGATTCATCTTTAAAAGGAAAACATATGGTTCAATTTAAGAGACATGATATTGATCATAACAAAATATATATTTCTCCAAAGTTGGCCTTCTAGGCATATTAAAAGGGTCCCCATAGTCATTTTTGCAAAAGTTAAAGTTTGAGAAAGATCGGTGATGTGCATTACTCTAAAAAATTAGGATACAGTGAGATGAGTATAGGTTCATTATGTTTAACTACTAATAAAAGGTAAAGGATAAAGATCTAATGGTGAGTGGGTGTTTGTAAAGATTGATCAAATGGTGAGTCTTGATAGTTAAAAACCTGATTGATTTGCAAAGATCGATGGAGCGCATGGTTTCAACATTTCAAGATTACATGAGATGAGGTTAAATTGATTGAGGTTTAATGTTTGAGAATTGGTACTTATGTGTTAAAGATCGAGCAAGATCGACATTATGTATTTGATTTGAGTAGTGAGGACATGAGATACGAGCATTATGTTTGAAGTTTAATTGTGACTGTTGGCATTTACATATTTGAATTTTTGTAAAAAGAAAACTAGAGCTCTATATTTTATCCATATCTTTTCTTAGAAGTCAAATTTTTTATTGCTATAAAATCAAAGTCATAGAGGACTTTATGACACATCTAATGAACCTAATTTAAAGATTTGGAAGTGTGTACAGTCAAAGATATTAATGTTCTAAGTTGACTGTGTGTTCATGTTTGTTCTTCAAGTAACTTGAGAAGGGTAATTGAGCTCATTTTGATGTTGTTTAGATATCTCATGATGAATTAAATATTGGGGAGTGTTGTATACTCCATAAGGATCCTCTGGGTACATTATGATGGATTGATCAATTCTTATTTTGTATGAAGAAAAGTCAATAAGTTGATTGCATGTTCGATAATGGTGTTCCTATGTATAAGGTCTCTATTTGATTTGATTAAGCATACATAGAGGTGATAAAAGGTGACTGTGATCTTTTGAGGATGTCCTATGGGACATAAGGAGTGGAATTATGCATTTGTAAGTGGTCCTATGTTCTTATTATGATCAGAGAAGTGTCAAAGAACTGAATGGGTCTCCATATGACCTAAAAGTGACTTAAGTCTATTTGAAAGTGAATTTTGCTTAAATGTGAGCCATGTGAGATGCCTTAAGGGTGAAGGAATGTATTATGGATGACAAGGATTATTGTGGACTTATTAATTCATGATTTCTCTATATATAGTGAAACCAAATGTGTTGGTTTCTAGACTTTGTGTGGAAAATTTGTGAGCGAAAGACTTGGGAGAGATTTGAGAGAGAATTGTAAGCAGGAAACTTGGGAGAGATATGTGAGAGCGACTAGTGTAAGGTGCATATGATAGTTATGGAGTGAAGGATAGGTAGTGTGCCTGTTGGTTGAGTTAATGAGCATAAAAATTTGTTGACTATGTGTATGACCCATAGGTCATGTTCCTTATGTCAGAATAGTGCTCTTGTAATTTGAGGATATGCAAAGAGGTCTGAGTGTGCATATGAGGAAAATTTGAGTTATGAAGGAAAGATATTGTGACATGTATATGTGAGAGGCCTAGTTGAGATAGAGAGTGTTTGTGTAGAGGTTAGAAAATAGAGACCCATCATCAGGTGTTAGAGACATCATTTCTATGGTGGAGGCGTTCAAAGGTAGGTCTAAAGGACTTGGTCTTATTTAGGGGTAGTTTCTCCTTGTGAAATAGGTGTTTCACTAAATACCTTTGGTTAGGAGGATATGATCAAAGTTTGTCGGTCTAAAGGAGTTGATCAGTCTCTTATGTTATAAATATTATCATTGATGTCAAAGGTCTAGCATTGGTGATAAAAGTTCCATTGCATTTAATGATGTTTTAAATATTCATATCTTGGCTAAATTGTGTTAATATTTATTTAATATTAACAAATATATTTTTAGTTGCATATAAGTCAAAAGAGGGCCCATGGAGAAGTCAAAGAGTCACGGGGTAAAGACAAAAGAGCAATGAGACGTATTTTTTCATGAAGAGTCATCTTGAAGAATTCTAAGAGTCACCATGTGAATACAAAAGAGGGTATGGCACATTTTTCCATGAAGGGACACATTGAAGAATATGAAAAATCACCGAGATAAAGACAAAAGAAGAAAGGACACATTTGCTTATGAAGAATCACCACGTGACTTTTTGAATGTAAGGATACAAAGGGTCATGCAAGTTTGGTGTCATTTTCCATAAGGATTGAAGGGTCACAAATGGTGAATTCCAAAGGTCATTTCGAAAGCTATAAATAAAGGCTTGAGAAGCCATTTGTAATATGCAAGAGAGTGCATTATTTGCATTTATTTTTGAGGAGATAAAAGTAAGAGATATTGTAGAGTTCTATCATTTGTTGAGTAAGCAACATTAAGAGATAATTGTGTTTTATACACAAGAGGAGTTGGTGCTCCTATCGGTTGGTGCTCATAAATATTTACAAGGGGTTGGTTCTCACAAATAGTTGCTATGTTGGTACTCGACAAAGGGGTTGGTGCTTCTGTAAGTTGGTTCTTGAAAATTTTGTAATTTGAGTTTGTTTCATTCTTATACTTGAGATTATTCTCTGTGGTTTTTTTCACTTTAGGTTTCCACATAAAAATTTGGTGTCTCTCTCTCTCTCTCTTGTGTGGTGCATTTATTATTTCAATTTTATTTCATATCTTGAATGTGTGATTAAGTGGTTAAGAAAAAGAAATTAGATTAATTAAAAGATATATAATATACTGATTCACCCCCCCTCTCAGTATATTTCATGCTTAACAATTGGTATCAGAGCAGGTTCCTTTTTGAAAAAGTTTTATAGCTTGAAGGTAGATCGGGAAAAGCATGATGGTTAGATCACATGAAGGTTTTTATACAAATAAGGCACATTTTTTTGATGGGATAAATTATGTTTTTTGGAGCATAAAGACGAGGACTTATTTGATGGCCCTTGGATTAAACATTTGGCAAGTAGTGGTGGAGTATGAAGAGCCACAAACACTTGTAACTAATTCAATAGAAAAGAAAGCAAGTGAAAATAATTCTAAAGCTTTAAATGTTATTTTATGTAGTTTAGTGAATCAAAATTTGTTAAAGTTATGCAATGTAAATTTGCTCATGAAACATGGGTAAAACTTGAGATTATTTACAAAGGTGATGGAAAGGTTCAACAAGATTAGCTTCAAACTTTTATAAGATAGTTTGAGAGTTTGAAGATGGAAGAGGAAAAAATATAGCAAGTTATCTTTTGTGGATTGATCAAATAGTTAATCAGATTCAAGGTCTTGGAGAAAAGTTAGAAGAGTTAATTTTGGCAAAAAAAGTTTTGAGATCTCTACCATTGAGATATGATGCAAAAGATCGATGAGCTACATGGTATTCTTATGGCATATGAGATGCAGAATGAATAAGAGAAATCATCAAAGAGAGAAGTTGCTTTCAAGACATCAAAAAAAGAGAAGGCTAAGATTCAAAAATCAAGTGATAGTTCTAGCAATGATGAAGATGACAACGAAGCCATATTCATTCACAAGTCGAAAAAGGGCATAGGGAAATATAAAAAAAATTACCTTTTAAATGTTTTAATTGTGGAAAGATTAGTCATTTTGCAATTAAGTGCCCAGATAAGGGTAATGGTGACAATGAAGAAGGAAAATCTACATACAAGAAGAATTTTAAAAGAAAATTTAAGAAGGGATTCAAGAAGAAGAGTTTATGTTCTAAAGATCCTAGCTCAACCAAAGATAGTGGAGTCAGTGATTCAAAAGAAGAAGAGATTCTATTCATGGCTATACATGAAGATATCTCTACAAGCAAAAGCAAAGATGATCAAGAAGAAGAACATGATGAAGCCAAAGTGAATCTAGAAGGAAAACTCATTTGTGCCTTAAAAGAGTTAAAAGCTTTTGAGAAGAAGAATCAAAGATTAAAGCTCTAGATCAATAAAAATAAAAAGAAGTCAAAGGAAACAATTGAAGATCTACAAGCACACTTTGAAGAAGCCAAGAAGAATGAAAAAGATCTAATGGCACTGTTTCAAAAAGTAAGTGAAGAATGTGAAAGGTATGTTATTAAAATCAATTTTTTGAAAGCAAATCTTAAGAAAACAAATAAAACAATCAATGATAGAGTAGCCAATGATTTAAAATTTGAGAATAACACTAATATGTTGAATAAGATGTTAGAAATTAAAAATCAATGTCAGATAAGACATGTATCAGATTTTAAAAAGAGAAAGGGGAGGCCACTACTTTCATAGAAAAAGGTTAACACAGAAAAAGGAAAGAGCTATGTTGAAGCTCTTATATAAGAGAAAATAAAAAAGGAAAAAATTAAGAATACATAAGACATCTCAAACAAAGAAGGTTGGAAGGAGCAGAGCTATAAAAGGCAATCAGGTTAGAGATACACAAACAGGTCCTATTTTTATAGTTATATATTTTTTGTAATAGATATGGTCATAAAAAAATAGAATGTTAAAAAATGGCTAAAAATTTTAAAAATAAGGAGAAGGAAATTCATGCAGAGTCAAGTAAAAGCCACAACTCTTTTACTCCTCTATCAAGCTTTAATGAAGAGGCCATAATATGTTACAAGTGCAACAAGTTGAGATACTTAGCTTGATAATGTAGAAGCATGTTCGAGTCAGTCAAGAAGGACCAGAGTTTCAAGGCTCCATTAATCAAAAAGAAAGTTTAGATAGGTTCATAGTAGAAGAAACAACATAAAAAATCTATGTTAGTACAAACAACTTTGCATGCAAGAAATGAATAAAATCCATGGTTCATTGATAGGGATGTTCAAGGCACATGATAGGAGACAAGAGTAATGCCTAAGAATATATCGAGGAGGAGAATTCATGTTAGATCAATTTATTGAGCTTTGTGAAGACCATGGAATAAAGAGACATTATTCAACAGCCAGAACTTCACAACAAAATGGAGTAGTTAAACTGAGAAACAAAATAGTTTAGGAGATGGCAAGGACAATGCTAAATGAATCCAAGATACAAAATAAATATTAGAGAGAGGCAGTTGCTACGATAGTGCATATTCAAAATAGAACATTATTGAGAGTCAATAGTGACAAGAATCATTATGAGCTCTAGAAAGACAAACTAGAAACAATTGATTATTTTAGAGTTTTTGGTAGCAGATGCTTCATAAAAAGAACTGATAAAAAAATAAGTTTGCATCTAGAGCAGATGAAGGTATATTTCTTGGTTATTCTTGCAAAATTAAAACTTATAAATGTTATAACAAAAGAAGCAAGAAAATATTTGAAAGTACAAGTGTCAAGATAGAAGAAGAAAGAGCACAAAGAATCAGTGATCTAATAGATATTCTTAAAATCACTGAAGAGAAAGATTTTGAAGAATCAGATGAAGATGAGAAGAATGAAAAAAAAGACACCAAAACCCCATCCAAATATGTCTAGAGAAATCATAATGAAAGTGACATCATCAAGGACATAAATGAAGAAATTAATACTAGAAGAATGATGGTAAGTGAATCTAAGCAAGTTAATTTCTCTTTGTTATCCAAAATTCAGCCTATAACTTTTTCTAAAGCTAGACATGATAAGCATTAGGTTAAGGCAATGGATGAAGAATTAAATTGGATAGAAAATAATGATACATGGAAATTAGTGCCTAGATAAAAATATCACAATGTGATAGAAATAAAATGGGTTTACAAAAATAAGTTGAATGAAAATGAAAAAGTGACTAGGAATAAAGCAAGATTAATATGTAAAGGATATGTTTAGATTGAGGGAATAGATTTTGAATTTTTTTTGCATCAATGGCAAGGCTAGAAGCTATTAGAATGTTTCTTGCATATGTCATGTTTAAAAATTTCAAAGTATTTTAGATGGATGTCAAATTTGCCTTCCTAAATAGGAATCTAGAAGAAGAGGTCTACATTGAGTAGCCTGAAGGATTTATTCTCTCAAATATTAGTAGCCATGTATGCAGATTGAAGAAATCACTATATAGATTGAAACAAACTCCCAGAGCTTGGTATGTAAGACCTGATAAGTACTTGTAGGATTAAGATTTCAAGAGAGAATTTATTGATAGTAATAGCTACATCAAAACAAAAGGTAAGCATCAATTAATTGTTGTGGTATATGTTGATGACATCATTTTTAGAGAAAACATTGAAAAGATAACAAATTTTTTTTTGTGATAATATGCAAAAAAAAATTTGAGATGTCCATGCTTGGATAATTGTCATTTTCTTAGGGTTGAAAATATTTCATTTAGATAAAGGAATTTTCATATCTCAAAGTAAATATGCCAAGGAAATGTTGAATAAATTTAGTTTTGAAGATTGTACACTAGTTGGCACACCAATGAGTAGATGAAATAAAGTGAGCAAGGATGAAAATTCACCTATTGCAGATCAATCCTTGCATATATATATGATTGGTAGTCTTTTATATTTGACAATATCAAAGCTAGACATCATGCATGTATTAGGTATGGTTGCAAGATATCAATCAACTCCAAACGATAGTCATATTCAATTGGTGAAGAGAATATTTAGATATATCAAGGGGACATTAGATTATGGATTGTGGTATCCCATAGGCATATATTTCACTTTGGTTGCTTATATAGATTCAAATTGGGTAGGTTTCTTAGATGATAGAAAGAGTACAAGTGGAGGAGCTTTCTTTCTCGATGATAGCTTAGTATCATAGCTAAGCAAAAAGTAGAATTTAGTATCACTTTCTATAGCTGAAGTAGAATATATTGCAACGGTATTGCGTTATACTCAAGTGCTTTGGATGAAGCAAATTTTTGAAGATATAAAGGTGAAATATGATGAATCTACTTCTATTTTTTGTGAAAACACAAGTGCTATTAATATTTTGAAGAATCCAATGATGCATTAAAGAATAAAATATATTTCCATTAGATATCACTTTTTGAGAGAGTAGGTTTCAGATCAATAGGTTAAGATAGAATATATCAATACTACAAAGCAAATTGTAGATATTTTAACAAAGGCACTACCAAAAGACACATTTAAGTATCTAAGAGAGAAGTTAGAAGTAATTTATTTTACTCCTTGCCATTGAAGATCAACATCTGTTGAGGGGGAGCTAAGTGTTAGCTCCAAGACAGGCCCTTTTCCATTGATGTCAAAGGGGGAGAAGTATAGGTATAGGTATAGGTATAGGTGCTGAATATGTATAGGGAACAAGTACATATTGCTACAGTAAGGGGGAGTTACTGTATGTTTTTCAGATGGTAGTATGTGCAAGTTTATGTTGCAGTTTTAGTTTGAGGTTGCCATTAATGACAAAATAGAAGATTGTTGAAAATATTGTCATTGATGTCAAAGGTCTAGCATTGGTGATAAAGGCTCCATTACATTTAATGATGTTTTTAATATTCATATCTTGGTAAATGTGTGTTAATATTTATTTCATATTAATGAATATATTTTTAGTTGCATATAAGTCAAAAGAGGGCCCATGGAGAAGTCAAAGAGTCATGGGATAAAGACAAAAGAAGAATGGGATGTATTTTCTCATGAAGAGTCATCTTGAGGAATTCCAAGAGTCACCATGTGAAGACAAAAGAGGGTATGGCACTTTTTTCCATGAAAGAACACTTTGAAGAATATGAAAAGTCACCGAGATAAAGACAAAAGAGGAAAGGACACATTTGCTTATGACAATTCACCATGTGACATTTCAAATGCAAGGATATGAAGGGTCATACAAGTTTGGTGCCATTTTTCATGAGGATTGAAGGGTCCCAAAGAGTGAATGCCAAAGGTCATTTGGAAAGCTATAAATAAAATCTTGAGAAGCCATTTGTAATATGCAAGAGAGTGCATGGTTTGTATTTGTTTTAGAGGAGAGAAAAGCAAGAGATATTGTAGAGTTGTATCATTTGTTGAGTAAATGAAAATTGAGAGATAGTTATGTTTTATACACAAGAGGGGTTGGTGTTCACAAATAGTTGATGTGTTGGTGTTTGGCAAAGGGGTTGGTGCTCTTGCAAGTTGGTGCTTTCAAACTTTGTAATTTGAGTTGGTGCTCATTCATATACTTGAGATTGTTCTCCTTAGTTTTTTCCACTTTGAATTTCCACATAAAAATATGGTCTCTCTCTCTCTCTCTCTCTCTCTTGTGTGGTGCATATTATTATTTCAATTTTATTTCATATCTTGAATGTGTGATTAAGTGGTTAAATAAAATAAATCAGATTAAGTAAAATATATAATATATACTGATTCAGCCCCCACTCAGTATATTTCATGCTTAAATCTTGTTGTAATTTATTATAGGACACTAGCCCATTTGTGTTGTAGGATTGAGAGTGGGTTTTATTCCCCATGAGGGTTTCCCACATGAATTATGTGTTATGTCTTTAATCTTGTGAATGCATTGAATGTATAAGATCTTTTGTTAAATTCTTCTTATTGATCAATTTGATATATGTTGATTGGTTAATAGTTTAAAGGACTATAATTGAAATTGAAATATATAGGCTCACTGATTCACCCCCCTCTCAGTGATTGTACCTCTAATAATTGGTATCAAATCTAGTCTTTTAGTAAATGTTTAACATCTTGAAGGTGATACAAGGTACAATATGGGTAGCCATCAATGAGGTTTATCTACTAAGCAAGCACCAATGTTCAATAGATCCAATTATGCATTTTGGAGTGATAGGATAAGGACATACATTATGTCCCTAGGGTTTTATGTATGGCAATCTGTTATGGATGGTTATGTTGTTTCTACTACTCCTTCATCTAGTGTTGTAGACAAAAAGTTGTTTGATAATAATTTTAAGGAAATGAATGCTATCACCTATGGTCTTATAAAAACTGAGTTCACCAAAGTAATTCATTACACATCTACCAAAGAAATATGGGATAAATTGAAGACTATTTTCGAAGGAGATTCAAAGGTTAAGTTGGCAAAGTTGCAGACTCACATGAGGCAATTTTAATGTCTCAAGATGAACAAAGAAGATACTATGACATCCTTTCTACAGAGAGTTGATGAGATTATGAACATCATCAGAGGTGTTGGAGAGAACATTAAAGAGGATACTATTTTTTAAAAGGTATTGAGGTGTCTGTCCCCAAAGTTTGATCCAAAATTTTTTGATATAGAAGAGAGTCATGACCTTACTTAGTTGAAGATGGATCAATTGCATGACACCCTTACTGCCTATGAGATGAGGAAGAATGATGATATACCACCAAATAAGGAAACAAATTTCAAGACTAAAATGAAGACAAAGAAGAAGTTCTAAGGTAAAAAACTCAAGGAGGATGACATTCCTGATATATATGAGGATGAACTAATTGCTTTGATTTTAAGAAAATTGAGAACAAGTTCAGGCAAGTATAAAGGTAAACTAACTCTTAAATGCTTCAATTGTGGTGAGATATGACATTTTTCTAATAAGTTCCCTCATAAGTATAAGAAAGATGATGATGAATAACATGATCAAGGTCATGATGATGGCAAGAGATATTTTAGGTCTGATAAAGGAAAGAAGGGATTTAGAAGGTTTGATAACAAGAAGTACTTTTAGGACAAAAATTGTCTCTACACCAAAGAATATTATAGCTCATCAGATGAGAGTGAAGATAATGACTCAGAGTATGATCATGAAGATGATGGTCCTATTGAAGATAGAGCCCTTTTCATGGCTGAGGAAGGAAGTTACTCATAATAAAGGGAGTCTACTTAGAGTGATTCAAATGATGATGAAGATGAGGTGGACTATGAGACTGCATTGACTAATGCTCGTGAAGAATTGGAGATTGAGAAGAAAATCAATAAGAAGATGGAATCTAAACTCAAGGATTTTGAGGAGCAATTGAGTGTGTTTGAGGCAAGAATGGTTGAATATGCCAAGGAGCATGAAGATATGGTCAAACATCTCAGTTGGCAATTGGAAATCCTGTCTACAATCCTAAAAGATAAAGAAGATGAATGTGCAAGGTATGTAATTAAAAATGAGTCATTGAAATCTAAGTTAGAGAAGATGTCTAGTAAGGTAATGTCATTTTTGAGATTTGAAAAGAGCTCAAGTAATCTAGAAAATATTTTGAGTGATCAAAATCATGCAAGTGATATAGCTAGTCTTGGATACAAAAAAGAACCAACGAATGCAACTCAAGACAAGATGAAGACTAATGTAATTAAGAAAAATCATACTTTGAAGACAAATCACAAGAAAAGGATTGAAGGTGCTAGCATAATAAAGACAAATCAAATTAGACAACCAAATTCCATGAGCTATGGAAATTTTAATGGTTATTGCTATACTTGTAATCAGTTTGGGCATAGAGCTAGAGAATGTAGAAGACTTGTTACAAATGAATTTGCATGGAACTATGATGAGGGTCATCAGTCAAAATATGTGAGCCAGGCCAAGTGATTCAACTATCATTATATAAGGAAATTTTCAAAACATTATCCATTCAAGGTAAGACAAGCTAAGTTTCCATTAAAGAGTATGGTTTGTTACAACTATGAACAAAAAGGTCACATTACTAGATTTTGTAAGCAAAGGCCTACATGACTTAACAAGTTTTATTAGGATCCTAGAGTGCAAGATAGAAATAAAGTGAACTCATGGAGACCAAAGGTGGTAAGTAGGAATTATGACGAGTCTACAAATCCAAGTAATCTATTTGCTATGGTAGAGAATTCTAAAAATGTTGAAGAGTGCCAAGAACTCTCATTAACTGCTTATGTTGAGAATGAAGAGACCAAGCTCAAGGATAAGACCAATGTATTAGTTGAGGCTAGTCTTGAGATGTGTATGGATCCAAGTAAACATCTTACTATTGTTGATCAAACATCATGCAAAGAACATCAACTGTCTGTACCTAGTGATGAGGTTCTAATTTTCAAGGTTGATGCTTCAAATGAAAAGGTATGTCAAGATTCCATAGTTTCTCCATGTGTTGTCAATTATATATTTAAATAAAATGAGAGTAATATAGAAGAATAACCAATTTTCATAGTTCAGACTAAGAAGAAGAAGAATAAGAGTAAGAAGTCTTATAGCTACAAGATGATTTCAGTCGTTACTGAGGAGATGTGGGCCACTCCTAACTTCTCCTTGTTTTAAGGACATTATGGTGCAAAGGATGTTTCTATCTATGATTATTAAGAGACTTCTTTCAATGGAGAATCAAGTGTTGCTATGATATTATTGATATGGTCCTAGAAGACTAGAGTTGAGTGGTATCAGTAGGAACAAGTATGCCCAGATGGAAAATATGCTAAGGTAATGTCATGATGTTGGTAACTGTATATGAAAGCAATTTGTAGGGTCAGATTGAAGGTTACTAAATGGCAAAGGAGGATTTGTGATTAATCAAGATGATATTTTTGCATATAAAGGTTTGTTGACCTTATTGTAACATGTTCCAGGTGGTTTTTATGATATGAAGGTATGTTGAAGTATATTTGGAGATTTTTGTTAGCTCTCAGGGTTCTCAATTTTTGGCTTAAGGGCAAGCATGCCTAAAATGGGTTATATGAAGTATATGTTCCTAATGGTGTGTAAGCTCAAATATTGGTCTAGAAGTGTGTGATGGTTGTCTCCAAGTGTGCAAGAAATGTCAGAGGTACGCGTTGACCAGAAGGAGGTTTGTTGACTTTATTTGTTTTTAAGATTTTAGGGATTTGGCTTATGCTATAAAATTGGTATGAATTATTATTTGATGTATGAGGCTTCTTAATCTATTTAATGGGCCAAATGGGTTGTCAAATCAAGCTTCATAGAGATTTTAAGGTTTGTGGTTCTCAAGTTATTCAAGTTATCTTTGAGGCCTAATTGGGTAGTAGGTTTGTGAAGGAATTATGTTGTAGAGGATGATCTTGTTGTTAAAAATTTGTGTGCTCAAAGGGGCATATGAGAGTGCTCTATATATGAAGTTTTAGCTCTTGAATTTGTGTCTACAAAAAGTTGTGGGATCTACAAGTTCTAGGTAGGGCTATAAGGAGGCTAGAAAGGCCTAGTTTGAAGAAGAATGTTTTTTTCTCAGTTTCTCCAAAAAGAGAAAATTATGTTTGTTTCAAGGAGAGTTATTAGGTTGGTTGAGACCATGGACCTATCTAGTGAGTGGCATGAATTTTTGTTGGCGGTCTTTGTGGTAGCTTGAGAGAGAAGGCTAGTAAGCATGTGTGGTGGTTCTTCATGGTGTGTGGAGATTTGAAGATGCTCAATTGGTGTAATGGATAAAATATCTTAGGGGGAGTCACTCTCAAATGTTTCTTGGGTGATTTCCATCAGATTCCAATAGTTTTTATGTGTTATTTCTTCATTGGTTGTAGTGCTTGGTTGAAGAGAGTGTTAACATGAAGCAAGAGGAAGTTGTCAAGACAAGCAGAAGTAGGCTCAAGGTAAAGAGGAGTTTTTATCATCTTTATAAGATGGTACTTTCCTATTTATGGTCTTTTAAAGTCCTTAGGATCAGTTGTTTCCCACTTTGTCATTGTGTCAAAGGGGTAGAAAGTTCCTATTGTGAGAGTGCTTGAAGAGAGAGAAATTGAGCTGTATATTGCTATATATGATGTTTGTTGACATCAATGACAAAGGGGGATTTTATTGAAGAGTTTTTAGTTATGTCATGGTGATGTCATGTAGGTGTCCTTATGAGTGGATGAAGTGCTTTGATAGCCTAAATAACAATTGACAAAGTGTGCAATGTGCTTGTCTTAGTGTGCTTGAAGTTGTCTTGGTTGATCTTCAGTTTTGGCATGATTAGAGATGTATAAGGATGAGTATAAAGTATTGAGAATGTGAAAGAGGTCCCTAAGATGTTATCTATACTTTGATATCTTGTATGAATAAGTGAAATTCATCTTGTAGTCCATAACTTTCATCTAGATAGATTGGGTCTAGTGGCAGAAAATCTAAGTAGGCAGTTTGCTGACATCACCATTACCATATGTGTGGATGAGTCAAGGGGTGTTGGTCATATGGTTGTGATCAAATTAGTCTTTAGTTATTATGCATTAAATCCTAGGTCATGTACCTAAGCGTAATCAAATATATGTGGGTACAAAGTTGGGATTCCAGGCATTTGGATAGTGTTTTCCCATACTTAGCCATATTTGCAAAGTGGAAAGAAGAGCCGAGTAAGAATTTTAATGGTAGAATATCTCACACTTGTGCATGTTTTCAGAGAAGGTGATCATATAGGTTTGTTTATTTTTGTGCTTAGTTTATTTGTGCTAAATTTTAGATCATGTGATGTAGCGTAATAAAAGGTATGCATATGTAAAGTTAGGCTCCTAAGCAGTTTGATTATGTTTTTCTATACTTAGCCAAATTTGAGTGTGACAAGAAAATTTGAATAGGAATTTTTATGATGTTATATCTTGCATGTGTGAAGGTGTTAAGAGAAAATGATCATATGGATTTATTTAGTTTTGATCTTAGTTGATTTTTACTAAAATTTAGATCATGCAATGAAACACATTAAAAGATGTGCTTGTTCAAATTTGGCATCCTAAGTAGGTTTTTGACATAGTTGGCTTTGTGACAGAATATTTTGAGAAGGCATTTTAATGACATTATATCTGGCATATGCAAAGGTTTTAAGATCATTTTGGTACATGGTTGGATTCCTCTTTGAAATGAAAATATATGGTGTAATTTTAGGGACATGAGATTGATCACAACAAAAGATATATCTATCTAAAGTTGGCCTTCCAGGCATATTGAAAGAGTCCCCATACTTAGTCATTTTTGTATAAGTTAAAGTTTGAGCAAGATCGATGGTGCACATTCCTCCAAGAAGTCAGGACACAGTGAGATGAGGATATGAGCATGATGTTTAACAAATGAGCAAAGGTAAAGGATAATAATCTAACAATGAGTGGGTGTTCATATATATTGATCGAACAATGAGCGTTGATAGTTAAAGACCTGATTGATCCATAGAGATTGATGAAGTGCATGGAGTTAACATTTTAAGATTGTATGAGATGAGGTCAAAGTGACTAAGGTTTAATGTTTGAGCATTGGTGCCTATGTCTTAAAGATCAAATAAGATTGGCAATGTGTATTTGATCTAAGCAACAAGGACACGAGATGTGAGCATTGTATTCAAATTTTAACTGTGACCGTTTACATTTAAATATTTGAATTTTGCAAGTGGAAAACTAGATCTCTATGTTTTTTCCATATCTTTTGATAAAGTCAAATTTGCTATTGAAGTAAAAAAGAAAAGTTATAGATAAATCCATGGCACATCTAATGAACTTGATTTGAAGATCTAGAAATGTGTACAATCAAAGGTATTAAGGTTCCAAGTTGATTGTGTGTTCATTCTTGTTCTACAAGTAACCCAAGAAGGGTAATTGAGCTCATTTTGATGTTATTTAGATATCTCAAGATGAATTGGCTATTGGGGTGTGTTGTATACTTCGTAAGGATGATTTTTTTACATTATGATGGATTGATCAATCATTATTCTATATGAATAAAAGTTAAGAAGTTGACTATACATTCAGTAATGGTGTTCTTGTGTATAAGGTCTTTGTTTGAGTTGATTGAGCATATGCAGAGGTGAGCAAAGGTGATTGTGATCTTTTAAGGATGTCCTAATAGACATAAGGAGTGCACCTATGCATTTGTAAGTGGTCTTATGTTCTTATTATACTCACATAAGTGTCAAAGAGCTGAATGGGTCTCCATAGGACCTAAAAGTGACTTAGGTCTATTTGAAAGTGAATTATGCTTAAATGTGACCCATGTGAGATGCCTTAAGGGTGAAGGCATATATTGTGGTTAACAAGGATTGTTTTGGACTTGTTAATTCATGATTTTTCTATATATAGTGAAACCAAATGTGTTCATTTCTAGACTTTGTGTGAAAGATTTATGAGTAAGAGACTTGAGAGAGATTTGAGAGAGACTTGTAACCATGAGACTTGAGAGAGATATGTGTGAGAGAGACTAGTGCAAGGTGCATGTGAGAGTTATGAAGTGAAGGATAGGTAATGTGCCTATTGGTTGAGTTAATGAGCATACAAGTTTGTTGACTATGTGTATGACTTGTAGGTCATTTTCCTTATGTCAGAATAGTGCTCTTGAAATTTGAGGATATGTCAAGAGGTCCAAGTGTGCATATGAGGATAGTTTGAGTTAAGAAGGAAAGAGATTGTGAAATGCCTATGTGAGAGGCTTGTTTGAGATAGAGAGTGTTTGTGTATAGGTTAGAAAATAGAGATCCATCATCAAGTGTTGAAGACATCATTTCTAAGGTGGAGCTATTTAAAGGAGGGTCTAAAGGACTTGGTCTTCCTTAGGGCATTTACTCATTATGAAATAGGTGTTTCACTAAATACCTTTAGTCAGGAGGATATGATCAAGTTTTGATGGTCTAAAGGCATTGATCAGTCTCTTGTTTGCAATTTATTATAAGATAGTAGTCCATTTGTGTTACAGGATTGAGAGTGGGTTTTATTCCCATGAGGGTTTCCCACAAGAAATATGTGTTATGAGTTTGATCTTGTGTATGCATTGAATGCATGATCTCTCTTGTTAAATGCTTCTTGATCAAGTTGACATATGTTGATTGGTTAATAGTTTAAAGGATTGCAATTGAAATTGAAATATCTAAGCTCACTGATTCACTCCTTCTCTCAGTGAATGTACCTCTAACATAACATGCCTTGATGGGTAATTCTAGGGACTATTGTTAACACCATATGTTGTAACAAAACCCACTCATTTTGTGTAAATGACCATTTTTTTCATTGAATAGTAGCAAAAATATTATACATTGCATGTCTATAAATCAATCTAATTCACTTGTAGCTTTATTTTTCATTAATGCATACATGGAAAAACCTTCTTCA
Organism: Torreya grandis; assembly: GCA_037957365.1. Taxonomy (NCBI): domain Eukaryota; kingdom Viridiplantae; phylum Streptophyta; class Pinopsida; order Cupressales; family Taxaceae; genus Torreya; species Torreya grandis. Next base: position 2,414,158 of record JARHVA010000004.1, on the reverse strand, counting down.
TTGGAGTCAAAAAAATTATAGAAGAAATAAAGTGTGGGTCTTATAACAAGCATCATTATGTTTAAAAATGGGAAAAATAATGATATTAGATATTATTTGTAAATACCCTCCATTATTTCCAATTCTCTCTAACTATTATATTGCTTATGCATCATTTTTTAAGAACAAAATTGTTGACATGTAATTAATCAACACTAGTGTGAGGCTTTCCCTCAACATAAGAAAATAATTTGGTGAAATATTTATTATTACCTTTGGTGACTTGGGCCAACTTCTTCTAGTACATGCCATTCCAATATCTCTTGGGACATCATATGGTTAAATCCTTTGACAAATCTTTAACAGTTTGTTTACGTTGCACAATTCTTTAGTGAAAAAAGGTTTTGATATGAGCCAAGTAGTTTTATGATATCTGTTGACCATTTTTTGCCCAATAGGCCAAAAATCAGTCCCCTTTTCCTCCTGTTGTTCTAGGCCATTTCATTTTTTTTATTTTGCACAATTCTAGGAATTTTTACAGACTCTGTAGGTTAGTATTTTGGCGCATGAAGAATCAAATCAATTAGCCTCGGTTCAACACCTTGGTTCAATGCCTGGTTCAACGCCTGGTTCAATCGCTGGTTCAATCGTCGGTTTAAGGCCTTGATTCAACCATTGGTTCAATGTTTAAGTTCATCGGCAAAGTTTAAGGCCTTGGTTTGGCAGCTTTTTGTTCAAGCGGCTTCAGGTTCAACAAGCTCAATTCAAGGGGATTGGCGTGCAGTGTTGAACCATTCAACTGGTTCAATGGATTGGTTCAATGCGTTGGTTCAATCATTCAGTTCAAGTGTGAGCAGTTCAAAGGGGTTGGTTCAACGAAGGGCTCGGTGCGCAGCGTTGAACTGATTCAATGAGTGGTTCAAGTGAATGGTTTAATGGGTTAGTTCAATGAGGCATCCCAAAGTTGAAGGGCAGGTGCCCTTGCGAAGGGAATTTTCTAAGTCAAAGAGCCCTTGTGGAGGGCAAGGAGCATCTAAAAGGCAGCCAAAGGGTAAGTTCAAAATTTTGTTTAAGGCCGAATTATTTTAGACTTTTTGTCTGAAGGAATTCCTTCAGACAAAAATCTCAAAGGAATTTAGGGGAAGCTCAGTTCAAAGGGGCCAAAGGAATTCAGGGGAAGTCAAAGTGGCCAATTCTCGTGGACTTTTTGTCTATGGGAAAAAGCCTGAAACAAAGGCCCGAAGCAAAAAACCCACAGAAAAGGCCCAATGAAATTTACCAAGGACAGTGATGTCTCGAAAACCATCAAAATTAAGCACACAAATTAGCCGTTGGGTTTTCAAGTGATGACAGGCGCGCAAATGTCAAATTTTACATCAAGAAAGCTAGAGCATGGAAAGCACCAAGTGGCAACCGTGGAAGACTTTGACATGCTTTTTAGGAGCAACATAACATGCCATGTGTCCCCTGTAAGGCTCGATAGAAGATGACAAGTGTCAACATCTATGGATTTCTCTTTGTGCTTCATTTTTCAAAGAGAAGACTAGTGGGCCTGAATGGGTTGCTAAGAGCTATGTGGAGCATGCCAAGTTTCAGCATCTGCAAAGAATCAAAAGAGTCCCAAAAGTTTTCTCAGGCAGCTAAAGGTTCTACGGAAGTGGCCACATGTCACCTTCCGTAGAAATCTCAAAAAACACTTCCATAGCCTCTAAGTTAAGCAAAAAGAATAGGCAGAAGTGGCCATGTGTCAACTTCCACCTGACTCTTGAAGGACCCTCTGAGGTAAGCAGATGCTGCCACATCCCATTATCAGCTCGATGGAAGCTGCCACATGTCAACGTCTACATTTCAAGTGTCTTCTAAGTGCCCAAGCAATAGACTATGACATGTGTCAAAAGCAGATACACTCTCAGCTAAGAGCCAAAGGAGTAGCAGAAGGAGCCAGAGGAGGCAAAATGGCCAAGTGTAAAAGCAGACAAAGTGATCCAAGTGGTGCAAGAAAGTGTCGATTCAAGGAGTTATTCTGATGGTTGACATAGTACCTGCCATGCAATCATCAAGAGGTGCAACAGTGAATGACGTGACCCATTTTTATTCATTTTGTATTGATGAGCAGACAAACGGCAGGCCCATAATTTTGAATCATGATAGGAGCCGACACAACTTTATCTTCAAGCAGCTTCCTCATCCCAATGCTCAGAAGGCACATGGGTCACTCGTAAAAGGGTGCCAAAATGGCCTCTTTCTTCCTCTATAAATTGTAAAATTTCTCATTTGAGAAGGATCGACTCTCAGACTTAAGGCAAAACTCTACCCAAAAATCTATCGGCCTTGTAAGGTAGAGCTCTGCCAGATTTTACCTTCAATCAAGACTTAGCATTTTTACCTCCATATGGATTTGCACTCATGCATATGTCTATGTTTTTTTGTGTGTTAAGTCATTGTATTTGATGATTTCCACAGAATGACTCCAGCATGTCTAGTGCATTGTGAGTTTCTCTTTTGCAGGTTTTCCAGAAGTGTCCCTAGAGGAGTGTAGGCGCATGTGAATAGGCTGTCAAAGTGTGTCTCAGAATACCTTTGATAGTTCCTTCCTCCCTGTATCTCCACGGACCCCTGACTCACTAAAATAGAAGAGTTTCCCACGTCAGATGAAGTGTATGGGCGTTGCTTCTTGGTGAAAAGTGTATGTTTGGGCTGAGTAGATCAAACTTTTTTGGTTTATCACCTTTTCATTTTTTAGGCTTAAGTTCTTTTTTCAGTATCTCTCTCTCCCTTTTCATCCCCCCCTTTTCATTTTATTTATTAGCAGTAGGAGAAACTAGGGCCTAAAATATACATCAGAGGGAGCTAGCCCTTATCTAGAGACTCTCCCCTCCAGCTTCACCGGCCCCACAGGCAAGAGGGGAGATTCCATTGTTGCATGTGGACAGGCAAGAGCTCATCCTCTTTCCCTAGATGCAAATCCATGGCATCAACAGTTTTTGGCACGCCTAGTGGGACCAACTAGGATAAGTTGTGTCCATAGAGTTGAAGAATTTTTGCTGTGTTCTTCAACCAACCAGCCTTTGGAGGCTTTTACATCAACACCAATGGCGACTCTGAGTTAAATCAATTGGTTAAGCAGTTCTAGTACCGTACCATCAAGAAACAATATTTTGGTATGTATAATCCCATCGTTTAGAGCCATGGACCCTATTTTCCTTGGCCAACATGGCTATGATCATCACTAGCCTTATGTTGATCCTTATCAGGTCCAATATGAACAGTCCCAACCTTATCATAAGCTATATCAGCCTTATGCCCAGTTTTCTCAATATGTCACTTCTCCCACTCAACCCCGTCTCTTTGCCAATCAACCCATTTCCACCTTCAAATGAGCACTACTGGGATACAAAAAATATGTAATAGATCTTGACACCAGAAGGGGATGTGGCCAAGAAATTCTTGATCACGTCATCTACCAAGTGAGGAATTCACTAGATCAGGTTAAGAATGAATGGGCTCTTACTGAAAGAGCCAATGGCACAGGCTTACAAGTGAGATGCTGGATGTGAGTGGTTTGATTGCATCTTTGGAAGAGAAGTTGAGGATTCATGAGAGTCAGCCTTACCAAGTCTATCAACCTGCATACTCACTGCCCCAAGTATCATATCAGTCATATACAACCCTTGCTTATGAGCCAAGTCAAACCTGTCAAAGTGCTTTCCCTAATCATGTTGAGGAGAGTTTTGAAACAACAAATCTTGTGTTTAAGGCTAATCTTGATAGACATATTGAATTGGCAAACCTTTAGATGTAGCAGTCTATTTTGGCAATGAGGGAAGTGGAATCTAAATCTTCACTACCCTCTCACATTGTGGCCCCATCACCCCCAAAGGAGATGCCTAGTCTGAATAGCTTGAGCTGGAATAAAGTGGTTGAGTCATGGAATAGCAAGGAGGAGAAAGACATTGTCTAAGAGTGTGAGGTACAAAATGAGGTTAGTCTTTTTCAAGTCCCTCCCACCCTTCCTTAGGAAGCTCCTTGCATTTCATGGCAATCTTCATGTACTCCCCATCTCTATGATGATTCCCACAAGCTCCAAGAGGTACAAAATGAGGATGATCTAGCCAAATGGATTGAGGAATTAGAAAAGAAGATGAGACTACTTGGAGAAAGGGAGATGGAGTTTTCAGACTTTGTAGAGGAGCCGATGCCAAAAGACACCCCTTCCACCAATCCACAAGCTAATTTCAATATTGATGAAGTGTTGTTAAAGTGGAGGGACAAAAATAAAGAAATCTTGGCCCAAGGTCTGCCCTCTCCTATTATAGAGAAAACTCCCTCTTGTGTGCCAAATCCTTTCTATCAGATGGCACTTGTTCATTCTGACTCATCCGATGCATCAATCGATCCTACCCTCAATCTCATGCACCTAGCTTTTCAGCACACCTCTTTTTAGATAGCTCATCCTGTACATGAGTAGACCCTCCCAAATCTTCCCCAACCTCCTCAAGTCTTTCAACATGATCTCCAAATTTTGAGCTGGAAGAAGGAACATCATGAACCAGCTCAGGGCCTTGAAGAGGATAAAGTTGCTGCCTATTCACAGGAGCAAGATTCCAATCCCAAGATCATGAGTTGGAAGCAAATAATGGAATCTTGGGGCAGAAAGGAAGAGGAAGAGAAATTTTTTGCTCAAAACCTTAAAGAAGATGGGGCTGCTCCTGCTCCCAATGATGATTATGACTTCTAGGAAAGGCTTTTCCAGGAAGATGGATAGGCAAATTATAGAATTGGAGTCCAGAGTAGGTCTCCTCAGCAAACATGTGATGGACGTTTCAGACCAAATAGCAGATTCCATGTCTGAATACACTCCATCCACACACCTCCAAGAAAGCTATCAGGCCTTGCCTGATATAGATTATGCTCAGTTTATGACTAACCAGGGAGACTTCATGAGTATGGATGAGGAGAAGATCACCTTAGGTGACATGGAGGAACATGGACAATCTCTTGTTCATGTTTTTAATGATTCATTTGAAGTCATTGGGGCAGGCTGCACTATTCTTCAAGGAGGCTATGAGCTGGATAAGAGTGGAGAAGGTATCATTGGGACTCAAATAAGTATGCAAAGGGGTTGCAGGCTTTTAGATTTACCCCTTCAAGAGGTTAATGAATCTAAAGATACCTCCTTTGAAATTATCAAGGAAGATGGTCATACCATGGAACCCGAGCATGAGGCAGAAGAGAACAAGCCAGTCAATGATGCATATCAAGGGGCTTATGGTGATGGGCCAGCAGTGATTGATTTCTTGATGAGATACACCAGCCTGAAGAACCAATAGGAGGTAAGCTTCCAAGAACAAATAGAGTACGTATAGAAGCATGTTTGAATCTGATCCACTTAGATATAAGCCAATCCAGGTGACAGGCAAGAGGAGCAGGTCATCAAATCTCCTTTTCATTTAGCCACTTGTCTAGCATCATAAGTCTTCTTGCTAAGAAGGGGACTTAAGAATTTTTCCCTTTGATCCAGGAGGGGAGTAGATGTACTTGGTTAGTTATATATAGTAGTTGTTTTCAGTTTCTTTTCTTGCTTTCCCTAAGTGCAATTTACACAGGTAGTGTTTTTAGCCTTGTGTGTGTTTTCCTTTGTGTGTGGGGTAAAAAACTTCATGTTTGATTCTTGCATCTTTTGGGGCTGTTGCTGATCTTTATTCAAGCTGCATGTGACTTCATGCCCAATGGACTACAAGGCCACTAGTCTTTAAGCATAGCAGGCATGCTTCCCCTGGGAGTCACCAATTTGTTGACCATTTTTTGCCCAACAGGCCAAAAATTGGTCCCCTTTTCCCCCTGCTATTCTAGGCCATTTCATTTTTTTGATTTTGCACAAGTCCAAGAATTTTTATGGACTCTGCAAGTTAGTCTTTTGGCACATGAAGAATCAGATAAATTGGCCTTGGTTCAATGCTTGGTTTAACACCTGGTTCAATGCCTGGTTCAACACCTGGTTTAATTGTTGGTTCAATCGCCGATTCAAGGCCTTGGTTCAACCATTGGTTCAATGTTTAAGTTCATCATCAAAGTTTAAGGCCTTGGTTCGGTGACATTTTATTCAAGCAGCTTCAGGGTCAATGAGCTCGGTTCAAGGGGCTCAGTGTGCAGTGTTGAACTAGTTCAACAGACTGGTTCAATGCATTAGTTTAACCATTGGTTCAACACATTGGTTCAATCATTCAGTTCAAGCGCGAGTGGTTCAAAGGGGTTGGTTCAATGAAGGGCTCGGCACACAGCATTGAACTATTAAACCGGTTCAATGAGTGGTTCAAGTGAATGGTTCAATGGGTTGGTTTAATGAGGCATCCCAAAGCCAAAGGGCAGGTGCCCTTGTAGAGGGCAGTTTCTAAGTCAAAGAGCCCTTGTAGAGGGCAAAGAGCTTCTCAAAGGCAGTGAAAGGGTAAGTTCCAAATTTTGTTTGAGGCTGAATTTTTTCAAACTTTTTGTCTGAAGGAATTCCTTCAAACAAAAAGCCTGAAGGAATTTGGGGGAAGCTCAGTTCAAAGGGGCCGAAGGAATTTGGGGGAAGTCAAAGTGGCCAATTCTCGTGGACTTTTTTTCTGCAGGAAAAAGCCTGAAACAAAGGCCCGAAGCAAAAAACTCGTAGAAAAGGCCCAACAAACTTTGCCAAGGATGGTGACATCCCCAAAACCATCAAAATTAAGCACGCAAATTAGCCATTGGGTTTTCAAGTGACGACAGGTGCATAAACATCAAATTTTACATCGAGAAAGCTAGAACATAGAAAGCACCAAGTGGTAACCGTGAAAGACTTTGACATGCTTTTTAAGAGCAACAGAATGTGCCACGTGTCCCTTGTAGGGCTCGATGGAAGCTAACAAGTGTCAACATCCACAGGTTTCTCCTTGTGCTTTGTTATTCAAATAAAAGAGTGGTGGTCCCAAATGGGTTGCTAAGAGCTATGCAGAGCATGCCAAGTGTCAGTGTCTGTGAAGAACCAAAAGAGTCTCAAAAGTTTTCTCAGGCAGCTAAAGGTTCTGCAGAAGTGGCCACGTGTTGCCTTCCACAGAAATCTCAAAAAATACTTCCAAATCCTCTAAGTTAAGAGAAAAGAATAGGTAGAAGTGGCCACATGTCAACTTCCACTTGACTCTCAAAGGACCCTCTGAGGTAAGCAGACACTGCCACATCCCATTATGAGCTCGGTGAAAGCTACCACATGTCAACATCTACGTTTCAAGTGTCTTCTAAGTGCCCAAGCAGTAGACTATGACACGTGTCAAAAGCAGATGCGCTCTCAGCTAAGAGCCAAAGGAGTAGCAGAAGGAGCCAGAGGAGGTAAAATGGCCAAGCGTAGAAGTAGATGAAGCGATCCAAGTGGCATAGGAAAGTGTCAATTCAAGGAGTTATTTTGGTGGTTGACACATTACCTACCATGCAATCATCAAGAGGTGTAACAGTGAATGGCGTGACCCATTTTTATTCATTTTGTATTGATGAATAGACAAACAATGCAGCCCATGATTTTGAATCATGACAGGGGCCAACACAACTTTATCTTCAGGTGGCTTCCTCATCCCAATGCTCAGAAGGCACATGGGTCACTCATAAAAGGGTGCCAAAATGGCCTCTTTCTTCCTCTATAAATTGTAAAATTTCTCATTTGAGAAGGATCGACTCTCAGCCTTAAGACAAAACTCTGCCCAAAAATCTCTCAGGCTTATAAGGCAGAGCTCTGCCAGATTTTACCTTCAATCAAGACTTAGCATTTTTACCTCCATCTAGATTTGCACTCATGCATATGTCTATGTTTTCTTTTGTGTTAAGTCATTGTCTTTGATGCTTTCAATAGAATGACTCCAACATGTTTAGTGCATTGTGAGTTTCTCTTTTGCAGGTTTGCCAGAAGTGTCCCTAGAGGAGTGTAGGCGCATGTGAATAGGCTATCAAAGTGTGTCTCAAAACACCTTTGATAGTTCCTTCCTCCCTATATCTCCATGGACCCCTGACTCACTGAAATAGAAGAGTTTCCCACGTCAGATGAAGTGTATGGGCACTGCTTCTTGGTGAAAAGTGTATGTTTGGGTCTGAGTGGATCAAACTTTTCTGGTGTATCAACTTTTCATTTTTTAGGCTTAGGTTCTGTTTTCAACATCTCTCTCTCCCTTTTCATCCCCCCCTTTTCATTTTATTTGTTAGCAGTAGGAGAAACTAGGGCCTAAAAGATACATTAGAGGGAGCTAGCCCTTATCTAGAGACTCTCCCCTCCAACTTTGCCGGTCCCACAGGCAAGAGGGGAGTTGCCATTGTTGCGTGTGGACAAGCAGGAGCTTGGCCTCCTACCCTGGGTGCAAATCCACGACATCAACAATATCTATTTTTGAATGTTTCAAATGCTGAACCAAAATTTGAAGATTGTAATTTGCAATGGTCTTGAATAGATGCATCTTTGTCTTCATAATAAAAAATTTCATTTCATTCTTCAACACATATATGTAGTATTATAGTGCAAACCAAGATTATTTTTTTTGAGATCCTAACAAAAATCAATTAGAGACCATAATTATTTTTTCAAAAGACTAAAAAATTATGCTTATAACTAATTTGTGGGTATTTCATCATCGTGTTTAGTCATTTTTCATCATGACCCCCCTCTTCTTGACATAATTTTAAGAAAATTTTCCTTATGGCAATCAAATGGATGAAAAATCTAATGTTGTCCATTAATTTTAATGCACTAATGGACATTACACCCCACCCATTCCCACCATGCCCTGAATACCATTATAGGGTGTCCATTAACATAAAAAACCATTTTAAATATGTTGTAATGCACATTATTGAACTTATCATAGGCATTAAGAGACTCCATTATTCTCCTTTCCTTTTTAAATGCATTGAAATATTTTGCATGTCTCTAAGCTTTTCAGTTTTGGTCCTTTGATCCTATTAGAAATCACACCTTAGGAATCCCCAAAAAATTTAAAATATCCCTCAAAATCTTTGTCTTTATTATACTCCAACTTCTTTTTTATCAAACCATGAACTCTATTGTTAACAAAAAAATAAGAATAATACTATACTCTCTCGACATGCCCCACAACCCTCATTTCTAAATGAACTAAATGGATTATTTCCTTCTATAAAAATTCCAATGATCCTTTTCGTTCCCTATATATGTAGTGTAAAACCCTTATAATAGCATTTAAAGAAAGACCCTAAAAGAGACAAGCTAGATGTAACATTCAGAATTAGTAAGACTATCACAATACAATGCAATACAAATCGATAGATGATGTATAGCCATCAACATCCTCATCATCACCCCCTCATTCCTTGAGTTCATCCCTTCCTTTGCTTTCCTTCATATACTGGCCTAATTGAATGCCTAATTTTTTCACAAAGCTTATTATTTTGTGAAAATCATGGGTTGTTCAAATATTAAAATAATAAAGTTTTCAAAGTTACCACAGGGTTTTATTGGCACTACATTTACTTAAAAATATCCAATGCTTTTTCAACAAGTTTGATTTACACTATAATAATTAAAACCCATAAGATCATATCTCTTCCAAACATTTGTCTAAAAATCTATAAAGCATTGTTAAGAACTCAATTTTGTGTATATTTTTCAAACATTCATTTGAGAAATTTTGTCAAGATGGTTCACATGCCTTTTGTATAGTTCAACATTTTTGTAAAAATATGTTTGAGGATTTTTTTGAACCAATTAACATGCCTTTTTTATGGTTTCACATTTCTCATACATTTGTACAAATAGGACATTTTACAAAATAGTTTGCATGCCTATTTTCAAACAATATGTTGATAGGTGACCTCAATTTAGCTTCACCACTATGTCGAGCTTGAAAAAATATATATTTTTAAAAAGATCTAGATTCTACCTCATGCCCAAGATAATGCACATTTTTTAATACTTCTCCAAGAAATAAGAAAAATGTTCAATGTGATGGTCGAATTCCCTATGATGATTAAATGCATGTTAAATTTAACCTTGAATTTTCTCTAAAATAGTCACATTGAATCCAAATTTAAATTTGACTATTAATTGCTAATGTACATCACATTAGGTTTCCATTGTAAGTTACGCCTCTTATTTGTCACCTAATAAAGTTAATTTACCTTCTACCTTTATCACATCATCTCATTTTTTCATTTTTCATCGTACCACCCCTCTTCTCGACGTGACTTTAATAAAAACTACTGTATGACAGTGAAATGGACAAAAAATTAATGTCATCCATAAATTTGTATATACCACCTTGCCTTGGCTTCCATTGTAAGTTGCCCATTGATGGAAAAAAACATTCTAAATATGTTTCACTACATGTATTTGAACTCATAATGGGTGTTATAGACATTTTTTTCTATTCTTGTTTTTTGAGAGCACTGCAAACTTTTACATGTTTCCAGGATTTTTAGTTTTGATTCTTTGATCCTAATGTAAATGACACTTATTTGAGTCTATCAATATTCATGTTTTAGCTCCTTCATGTAATTAATAGTATAACAACTATAATACATCTAGTGGGGTGCATTCCTTACTTATTTTTCTCATACAATGTAAGATCAAATCAAAATAAATAAGAGATGCACATGCTTGGTTGGAAAGACAATAAAATAAAAACCATCAATGCCCTCATGTACAATAATAAACTAATGTCCTCATGATATCCATGTAAAACAACCCACTGTATTATAAAAAAATGTAATCACCTTTAAATTAGGGTTTCAAAATAAAAATATAATCAATCCAAATTCCATGTTAAGCTTAATTTTATATGGTTCAAAAATTAATCAAACATTTAATTAAATACTGAATTCTCTCAATCTTGTTTAAGTTTCAACATATCATATATCATAATCCCTATAGTATGCACCATGCCCTATTATTAAACAATGATATTAAATAACGTGGCATCCTATTCCCAATGATATCCTTCATAGAACACAAAGGTAATCTTACAATCACATGGGGGAAATAAATAAATTAATCTGATATAAAAATATGCCAATAATTAAAATCATGTTAATATATAAAATGAATAAAATAAATTGAAATTTAAATTGAAATGACTTGCACGCTACCACTCCCCAAATGGTAATCTTTATAGGAATGAACAACATAACATCGTTGAGGATGAAGGTGATGGTAGGGATGATGAAAACCTTGATGGGGGTAGTGGAAAACAAAGAGAAAAGAATCCATTTTGTCCTACGATATGTGTTTCTATGGATGCAAATGCTTTATTCGTGATAACAATAGATCTTGAGCATGTGGTTGCACTCGGTAAAAATAAAGTTTATGGAAGGTCTTACGAAGGTGGAGGAAAATAAAGGGAGGAAGATGCTCACATATGTGACAAAAACATAGTTAGTGATTATAATGTCAAATATATCAGGTCAGGTGGACTAGATAAATTGTTTCTTAATGACTCCCTAGTGTTTAAAATTTGTAAAAATAGAGGTAATCCCTTCCACAACTATGATAAGTTCTATAAGAACCAAATATATTATATTAGAGGTTGTTTTTCCATGCTTATTTTAGTTTGTCAAGGTTATTTATATGTTGATTATTCCTCTTATTTGGTTGCCACTATTGGTGGGGATGGAGTTTTCCCTAATGAGTTGCATTCTCCTCATCAACACCCTGGCTCTACCTTCCTAAAAATACTATAGTAGAAGATAAGGGTTTTTATGTGGGCTATATTCTTGCATATTTTATGGAAGTAAACCTTATTTTGGAAATATATGACCCCTCTCTTCTATCTATGGAGATAGACCATGGCAACATGCCTTTAGTTGGTAAATGCATTGGGCTATGTTCACTAATATTGAAATTATCAGATGGGTTAAATGTAATTGGATTAGTGTTGTTGAACACTCCTCCTTATTGAACATAGGTTTTTTCCTCATTTTTTATAGTTTTTTACTGATAAGGATTATATGTGGTCTTATGTGCCTTGGTTTCATGAAAGAAATGTCATCTTTTTCTATCCCCAGTCCCCATTCTTTGATCCTTCAATGGATAAAATCACAACTGCTCCTGTGTCAATTAGATTGTACACTCTTTCCTTGGTGATGAGGTATCTTGAACAAATCAAAATGTTGTAAAATAAGCTATTTTTGAAATTTTGATGTATATTCGATGGGAAGGATGTTTGTGAATGTTTAGTTAACTAGATATATCCAAGCCTCTTTCCCATTCAATTCAGATCAAGTCTTCTCTTGTATCATGGAATCAATTTATCAACTATGAGGGTCTCCCATTCAAGGTCTTTTGCTATAATAAAATTGGGGATCAGGTGGATTCTTGTTCTTCTCAAGCCCCTTATATTTTTATACCCCTACATATATGGAGAAAGAAAGATGTCTATCCTAACGCTTTGTGTGGAAAAATCATGGGAAATTATATTTTGAGTTTTAATCTCATAATTCATAGGTTTATCTACCCTCTAATCTAATAAAATAACCTCATTCTCCCCTTCCTCCTAGTGAAAAGGACTCACCAAGAAGCTCATAATGTTTGGGAGCTGAGGGTTGGGTTGTGTGCTGATAATGTGGTTATTTTTCATAAAACTCTAGATGGACTTAGTTATCAATAGTTTTTCACCATTCCCAATGATGGTCCAACAACCAAGTAGAAAGGAATAAAGATGGAGGAAAAGCATCCGAGGATGGATACAATAGACACCATTGGTGATCGTTCATAATGGAATTCAGATGATCTTCTCTCTTATAGAGGGATAAGGTTGCCTTATGCTCATGGGTAGATCCACTTCTTTGTAGTGGATTGTTTCTCTTTCCTCACTACCATTTTTTTGTTGTTTGATGGTTGACTAATTATTGTGATCTTGTTGAATTTTACAAGCTTCTTTCTGGTTAGGGTGTTATTTAACCCATTTTGAAGGTTTATCTTGTTGTTTGGTCTTCATTATTGTTTTGATTGTGGGGGTGGGTACTTATATAAACTTACTGGTTATTATTCTTGTGTGTTTGAGTTGATTATTTATTGTAGGCTTTGAAGTTTTGGGGGACTAGGTCCCTCATTATGTCCTAGGTGTAGTTTGTAGCTCTAATTTTTGAAAAAAACTATTTTTTCCTGATTCATAGTTCCACTCAAAAGCATTTACCCATAATCAAAAGGAAAAATCAATCAACATAAATGATAATTAATTAAACCATTAATTACATTCAAATTATTTCACATATCCATAACATAATATAAAATACTAAAAAATAAATAAAAATTCCTTTTTATTATTTATTTAAAATATGAAATAAGTATAAAAATATGAGATATGACACCATTTCCATTTTGGAAGAGTCATCAACCTAATGTTTAATAAAACAAATGAGGAAACATGCTCTCAAACTCAACAATGTCTTATCACATAACATCATTCTCAACATATTAGTCCTACTAAACTTTGCACTGAGAGACTTATAAGTTGTGAAAGAAAACATTGTGAGTCTCAAGAATCCCCAGGGGATTATCTAGAGTTATTTTTAGGTATTTAGCATGCAATGGTTTCCAATAAATAATATGGAATTCATGATCATGTTATCACTTAAAAAAAATACATGGAAAAAATTATGAAATTGAGCAAAAGCAGGGGTTAACGTACAAGTATATAAGCAACTAGATTTACTTCTACAATATTGAAGGGTCCCACAATTTAATGAGGTGGAAATTTTTTCATCATATATTTTATAGCCTAGTTGTTTCTTCTATTAAAATTTCTCTAATCATATTGACTTGAACTTCCATATCTTTTAACATATCATGACCAATCACAATCATGTTCTTTATATTTTTGTAACTAGTAGGCTTTTAGATCTTCTTATCATACAAAGCCTCAAAATGAGCCATGCTGAGATTTGAATGATGTGTATGATAGTGGAAAGTACTCATCCCACTTGTATTGTTGATCCATGTAGTAAATTATCTTCATATCCTCAAGGACTTGGTTCAATTTATTGGTCTACCCATCTATGTTTGGGTGGTAATCAGAATTTAAGTTCAAATTTATTCCCAATGTTACATGCAAGATTTTCCAAAATGTTGAATCAATTTAGGTATTCAAATCATACATGATCTTTTCTAGGACTGTGTGTAGTCTAAAACTTTCCTATAAAAATATCTTTCCAAAACTAGAAAATCATCCTTAAGACTTCCTAGGATGAAATGTGAAACATTTATGAGCTTTTACACAATAACCAAAGTCATATGATGTATGTTATTTGACATTGGTAGTCCTTGTACAAAATCTAAGTTGCTTACTAAAATTTCCAGCATGGAATATCATGAGGATATAGTAAACCAGTTGGACGCACACGTTTAGTGTTATCCTAATAACACTTTAAACACATTGTGACAACCTCTACAATTTTTTTTAAAGTCTTAGAAAATAATATACTTGTCTCATATCCACCAACATGTTTTCACTCCTAAGTGCTAATAAGGGTGAACAATATATGCTTCATCAAGCATTGTGATCCTCATATTGCTTAAGTTGGGGATATATATCCTACCCTTTCACCTTAAGAGACCTTATGTTTGGAACTCGTAACCACCATACCGATGGTCTTGTGCATTGGTCTCAAAATTAGTCTTAACTCTCTAATAGTATTCATGTGATGTCAACTAACTCATAATTTTTTTTTTGAAATTCATTATCACTATTTCCATGGTATAAATGTGCCTTATTTGGCTAAGAGGATTAACTAATATGTTATATTTTCCATTATTGTAGCAATATAAAATATTTAAATATAAATAAATTTAAGCCATTGACATTTTTGGGTGTTTAAATTCAGTTGAAAGTATTGATATCAAAGGTATTCCACATCAAGAAATGCCTCCATATTTGTAACAAATGTAAAATTATTACAAATTCTAAATCACATGGAACATAATCTATGATGCAGTCACGGTTAGGGGTATCAATTAAGATATGCCTTATACCATGTATCCCTCAAAGTAAACAATGGAATATACAAATAATTAAAAAAAAATAGATCTCATTGACTTGAATTTTTATAATTATAATGCATATACACACCTACAACAATCTCACAAAAAGGATGTAGTAAAAAATTAGACATGTAGATATATGTTTGTTAACTCATGGTCATTGCATGTATAGCTTGCTATTCACCCAACTAAAAACCTACTATGATGTATGATCATATAATCTAACTTACCTTTCACTGTTATCTCCTTTCTCTCTCCCCCCTTTTCAAAGAGCATAGGGGCATGCTTATATAGCTAAAAGACCTGTTGACTAATTTTTGACCCCAAGTCAAAAAATGGTCAACCCTTATAGGTTGAAACTTTTCATAGGGTTATCAAAACTTTATATGGTCTTAAATGGTCCTAAATAGTCTTCATTTCTAGCTTGGTCTAAGGTTTGGTTTCATATGTGCTTATCTAGTCTTAGGGGTAATATATGAGTCTTGGTATTGTCAAGTGTGGTCAAGGTCATGACATGGCTTAGATTCATTATAAAAGGTTACTATTGTGTCTTTAAAGTCACATATTTATGCATTAACCTCTTATAATGTTGATATGTGCCAAAAAGTCATTTTGGCTAACTTTTGACTTAATTTGGAGGATTTATATGTACCATCCAAAAGGACAAATATTTCAACAAGCCACCTAACATACTTGTTGTCATACATGGGTTATAGAATGGTCAGAACCTAAAACATATACATTTCAACACCTAAACTAAGCAAAATACTCCTTTACAAGAACTTTTGGGCACTTATACAAACTTAAGAGATAATTTTTAAAATGAAAAAGGTTTCATAGAATCTCTTGGAACTCTACATTTCAATTTTAGGCTTTGGATCAAGTTTCAAGTCTTACAGATGCATCAGATACTCTCTCTCCTCAATTTCTATCTTCATAAGCTCAAAATTGCAAATTCAAATGCATGGTACGACCAAGAGATAGAAAGTTGGAAGCTAAGACTTTGGAAATTGTTAAGGTTCATAATGAGATTCAACTTAGTGGTATTGGTTTGTAGATTCATGGCCCTTATTTTATGAACAAGTGCTAAGAATGATAGTAGGTCACTATGCCTTGTCCATTCAAGTAGGGTCTGATTTTGCTTCTATTTCTTCATGCCAAATTTATATGGAGGAGAATGGTTTTTTGGATTATTTTTAGAGGATATAATTAACCATTTCATGGTATTTTCATCAAGCAATTCAACTTCATGAGGTATTTTCTTCAAATGATAAAGGTGTCTTAAGTGTGTGAGTATATCACCCTACTACAAGTGTGTTTTGGTTTGTTTGAAATGTTTTTCACCTTCAAAATTTTGAAGTGCCTCATATTCCATGAATATTTTATCACTTTCATAATATTCATTTTATTTTTCCTTAAAATGAGATCTTTGTATATAGGCTTCAAGTATTTTTCTCTTTAGAGGCATGGTCTGTGTTCATAAGCAATCTTCTCTAGGTTTAAGTACCAATGTTTAGTATGAATGGAAATGAGAATTAATTTGTATGTATGAGAGAACACATTGAATACTGGATCTATAATAAATTGAGAGTGAAATGTCCAAATATGTAATCTCAAACAATATTATAAGGTGTTTCATTCACTCACAGGTTTGCAGACTAGTAAGTGAGCATTCATGGGGTCTAAGTTCCATGTTGAGTATGTTAAAATAGTGGATGAGATATGTAAATCCACTTAAAATAACCATTTGACCTTGATATACCCCTCACTAACACCATTAGACACATAAGTGAATGAAGAGACTCCAACTCTCATACACATACCTTACACATAAACTAACTGTATGCATATATCATACATATAGATGGACAAGTTGAGGATGACATAATGCTCAGTAAAAAGGCCCACAAGTTGTAATAAGGTGATAGGGATTTATAAAATAAATAATAAAAACTCAAGGGTCAAAGACTTAAGGATATTTCTCAATAGTCATACAAGCAAGAAAACATACCTACATGTTACAAACCTTTAGGTCCTCTTTTGACTAAAACCAATTATCTTGCCAAGAAGAAGAATTTTTAGGTACAAGAAACATGACTGAAGATTGATAAGAGAGAATTTACAAGTCAATGATAGACACCTAAGTGGTTTGAGATCCAAAAGAGAGTTGAGATGATTGAGTATACAACCCTAGTACTCACACACAAGTTTGAAGATGGCAAAGGTCTGAAAATGTAATAAAGAGTTAATGAACCTTGTGGTAGTGGAAGTGAATATTTTATGAAGTTGAATATCTTTAATATGTCATTATGGAGTTGAGAAACCATGTTTAAGACCTCATTTTTAGATTCCTCCCTAAGTAGCCACCTACAACCATGTACTAAACATGTATGAGGAACAAATGAGCATGTGAAGATTTTTGGCAAGTTAAGAAGGTTTTTAGATATCAATATTATAACAAGAAGTTATTGGATGTTCAAAGGTGTTAAAGTGAAGTAATAAAACCCTTAAATACACTCAAACACCTAATTCACACCCAGAGGTTGGTCTAGACACCACAAGCTATGTACAAAGCTTGAGAAGAGAATGCTACCTACAATCAATGATATGGGAGTTTGGGTGAAGTGAAAGGAAATGTTTAGTCAAGGTAAATAATGACAAGGTGTAGATAAATATGATCAAATCAAAATTTTTAAATCCCACATATATAGTTTATCTTCACCTATATGTCTGCTAGGTAATGCATATTAGTTCCAAGTTTGGAGATTAAGTAGAGTGTATATGAAGAGCATTGGGGTTTAGCTCAAGTGAATAGATATGTAAGTCAAACCATTTGAGGTTGAATATATTGAAAATGTGATCAAGATAAGATGATCAACATGACTTACCCCAAAGCCTTGCCTATACAGTCAGATTAGTGTCTAAAGGCATGCCTAAGTTCATGAGAGGTATTTGTTTGACTAAGGGATTTAAAGGTTTGTGAGAGGTAAAGGAAAATTTTGAATATTTCTTAGAGTGGTAATATCTCATTTAGACCTTCAGACCCAATAACAAGTAAGGCTAGTGTTGAAAACCCTGTTTAGGCTAGTAAATCCTAACACTTCATAAGCAAACCCATATGAACAATCATAGAAAGGGTAGCTTATTGAGGTTAAAGTGGAATTATGAGATTTTTGAGAAGTTAATTGATATAGTAAAAATATTTTAAGACCATCTACAGGTAGAGGAGGCAAGAAAAATGACATTTAAGCCTTGGAAACCACCTTGAACTCTCTTAATATAAGACTGTAACTTCATACTAGTTTTCTATCACCTATTATGATCATGAAAATATGCATGGGAACAAATGGTATTTAGGGATGATAAAGGGGTTATTAAACTTAGACCTTGGGGTGTCAGTTGTGGATTAGACCCATCACATGAATGAATAATGCCTAAGAGTGTCAACCCCTCTCTAATGGCCTGCTTGCAACCTGCGAGATACCATATTTTACTCATATATCCCATAAGGTTTTGCATGGGAATAAATTGTGTTTGGAGGTGGTGGAGATGTACCCTCACTATAATCTTGTGGTATTATGAGAGAGAAATAAGATATGTTCTTTATGAACAATCCTTAAGAACAAAACATGCCTAAAACCCTAGTAATGACCAATTGAGATAAGTGAGCCTCTAAAGCTCATGAAATAACCTGAGTTTACCATGAAAAATCATATATATTATTTTATAATCCAAGTAGATTCTCTAGGTGTACTTTTTCTATACTTATAGCTGTATAGATTGCATGAAATGCACTATTTTACAAGGATTTTAGGTGTTATATAGGGTTTTGAGTAATGGAAAACTTGAATTTTTTTGGGAGAGGTCATTTAGGATATATTTAATCTATTAAGTCCAAAAAATACATACTATACATTCTGGAAGTGATCAAACACAACTCATTTTTCAAGGCAGTCTCAAACATGCCTAAAATAAGACTAGGTTTTAAGGCCATTTCATGGTTCTCACACTTTCACAGGGTATTATGGACTCAATTATAAAATGGAGGTTTTTTATAGGATAATTAAATTTATTAAAATGATTTTGGGTATTTTCACATGTGTGGGCAAGATATGGAGTAGAAAATCATGCTTCTTGACAAGGAGGCCTAATTGAGGAGAGAGAAAGGTAGAAAAAGGCACTTACACTCATAGTCTAAATATAAAAATTTAAATGGAATTGTAAAGCCATATTGGGTGCTCAAATATGACCTTATTTTATTAGTAACATCTATACACTATCCTACACAAGGATGCTTACATGATTTTAGGGTTACAAAGAAAATAGGCCTAATGAGAGCTTGAGAAGCAATATGGAGTTTTGTGAGTTTGTTCCAGGAACCAAAATGGATTGATTAAGGTTTTATAAGGTATTTTAATGCCATTTATGGATATATTATGTCTTGAAGAATATGAACTCAAGTTTTGAGCCACTTGGACAAGGTTAGGTGTGGGAGATGAAGGGTTTCAAGACACCTATGCATATGAATGATGCTTTCCACTTAAATGTCTGAATAAAGGAGTTTATAAATGCATTATAGGTGTCAAAAATATGTATAAAATTATATCATGGTGAATTTATGATTAAAAGGTTCATTTGTCACCCTTCTTATGAAAATAAGGGTAGTTTTGAGGAGTTGTGCAAGGTGTCAAGTTGAGTCATAACTCTTATGCCACTTGGATGATGGGGCATATTCAGAAGAGAGACACATGTATTCGGTAGTCTATGTGGATTGTTCTATAACCACTCTCTTGATTTTAACTCTCTTGGACACTTATCTCTCTCCCTCTACTACACCCCTCTCTTTCTCTTCCTCATTCTTCTATATAAGTTTCCACTTTTGGCCTTGTAAGATATCCACATTTGGTATGGTGAATCCCTGGTAATTTTAAAATTGATTTTTATTTTAAATAAAATATTTAAATCTATTTTTAAGACCTCAAATTATTTCTTAAGTGTGTGAAGTAGTTCATAGTTGAATGGCAAGTGATAGTCATTTCTCCTTGTGTTCATCTCATTCTTTCATGCTTGGTGTAAGTAATATGACTCCTAATAGGTCACATGATGCATAATTGGTTGTTTTGTATCTCTTTAAGTGTGAAGAATATTATTAGTTTCTATGATTATACCTACTATTCATTTATATTTATAAATGAATTGCTTTATACCTTCATGTTGAAACACTTTTATTAGGAGAACCTTGGGTGTTGAGATCAATTTTGCAAATTACCTTTCATAGTGCAGGTTCAAGTAGTCTTGTGGAGTTAATCTTGGTGCATCACCTCTATTAGATTAGTGTTAATATCCTTCTATCCCTTTTCCTTCAAATCAAATACATTAGTGGTTAGTTGTAGGTGTTATGAAAGGGACCTAGCCCTTCAATCTAGAGACTCATCTCCCCCATAGGTCACCCACAACTTGAGAGATGTTTCCATGCTACATAAAATTTAAGGAGGATAGAGTATACCTCCTTAGGTTTAAAATTTGATTTATAACAAGATATACCTACTTACATTAAGTGGTTAGAAAATCACTAAAAAAATTAAATGTTTAACATAGTCATGGTGATAATACATCAAAATAGAGCATATTACATATTAACACAACTTGATGCACTATAACACATCACAAGTAACATGTTGTTAGCTTTATCTATTCACAATGATACCTATATAATAATAAATGGTTATAAAGTTGGTAATTATACCCTTTTTCCATTTATTAGATCACCTTGACCATTAAATGGATCTAAAGAGATGAGGCTCAACTGATAGGTTTAAGAACCTCTAATGAACATGTTGTCTTATAAAAAACCTTAAATCTATCTTGAATATTTTTGTGCCTTATCGTAAGGTTCCCAAATGGGTATAAAATGTGCATTAATGTTATACCAAATCTAAAAGTTCTAAGTTAAGTGTACTAATTCTATATCAACTTCTAAATTCAATCTCTTTCTCTAAACTTACCAAAAGTTATTGCAGTATTTGTGTGGTGAAGATTCAGCTCATCCAAGAAAATTTTCAACACACCAAATCTCATGCTTATGCATAAAATAAATAGACTATGTGGTGGATTTAGTGAATATTTTCATGCTCCAAAAGAAATAACAAACATTAAAAAATTCCTCACAAATATATGCATTACTATGCTCGATCAAAATACCTAACAAACCCTCTTGCATAAAGATTAATAATATTGTTTAAACTAAGACAATAATTATGCACATCAATTTTCTTGCATACAACTTAAAAATAAAGACTTATATATAATTAGAAAATTATGCAAAACTAAACTTAGCTAGTTTTCCTACTCTAACATATTTTTGGTTAATGTTGGATTATAAGTGTACCTAAATGCTCTTTCATCAATTTACCTCATAAGTCTTGAGTTAGTGATGCTCATGATCCACTGCGTAGCCTTATTGGAGTATAAATACACCCAATCCTTCACCTAAAGTGTAATTAACTACTAAAATGTTTCCATTTGGATCTAGAAATTTTAGAACTGATGTGGTTTTTAGCTCCTCTTTTAAAAGTTGAAATTATTTTTCACACTTTTATGACAACTCAAAATTATTCCCTTTTTGTTACAAAGAAGTGAAAGGGTTTGCTATCTTAGAGAATTAAACCTTCCAAAAATTTCATGTATTATCCTTCTAGTCCCATAAATTTTAAGACTTCATGCATGTTTTGAGGCACAGTCCATTCCACAATTATTATAATCTTGATTAGGTCTATTGTAATTCCACTTGAAAAAATAATATGAACAACATTATGTACCCTCTGTAATAATAATGATTGCATTGGTAATTTTACAAAGAGTTCCTTAATCTCTCCATGACTAGACTTAAGTGTTGCACATGCTCTTCCTTTGATTGAGAGTAAATGAATATACTAACAAGGAATAATAAAACAAACCAATCAAGGTAGGACCTACTTACATTAATATATTTCTCATTAGGTTCATGAATGAATATAGTGCATTGGTGAGTTTGAAGGGAACCATTATGAATTCATAATGCCCATTGGGAGTTCTAAAAGTTATATTGGAGACATCCTCCTATTTAATTATAATATGATGATACCCCCAATCTCATGTCAATATTTTAGAAAATTATCTTCCCTTGCATTTGATCAAAGAGATTAGGGTAAGTGCAAAAAGTTGGGGTGGAAAAAAGTGGAATTTGTTTTAACAAAAATACGATTTCAATGAAAAAGCATACATACTTTTGTGATTTAGGCTCAATAATAACCAAACCTAAACCATATACGTGTTACTATTATTTTTTAATGTGCCAAGCTTTGATGTAAGGAAAGTTGAACAATTGAAAGACAAGTTTTATATTTACTAAAAGAAATATTAATTGTAAATTATATTCCTTATACATTAAATTAAATTTTGTAAATATTAAAAGATTAGGACCACTATGTATTTTCTAGAATTGATCTCACTACTACACAAGTTACAATTTCGATGCTAATTTTTAAAAATCCAACTTGGTCAGTGCTTAATACATTATAGGATTTAAATATTAAACCTAAGGCTTTTATGGTATAAATTTTTTAGCTAATATCCATTTTGGGAAAACATATAGTCATTTTTAGGTTTCAGGGCCTTTTAGATTGCTTGGTAACATGTCTATAACATATAGGTTTGTTAAAATTCAATTTTACAAAATAACGCACATCAACCACCCATTTATACCTATTTTACTTGTGATTAGGTCTCTTATAGGCCAAAAGTGACATAACAACACCATATTCATTTATGGAAAGCATACATATGGATAATTTGGGGCACATTTATGAGTGGTCACCTCAATTCAGTTTGAGTGCATGCCAAAGTGGTGTGAATGGGGAAACATAAGTCACATTGGTGACCAACACCCCAACCACCCCTTTATGTTGATTTTACTAATGATTAGGTCCCTTATAGTTTAAAAGTGATTAAAAAACACTATATCCACTTGCAACCAAGGTAAATATGAATAACTTTAGGCATATTTGTCCTTGAATTTAGTTGAAAGTGGTGTAATTAGGGCAATGTAAGTCACATTGTGATCCCTACACATCCAAGCACCCATTTATGCTAATTTTACTTATGATCAATTACCGTATAGACAATAAGTGACACAACAACACCACATTCAGTTGTGACTAGGGAAAACACAAATAATCTGGGCACGTTTGTGAATGATCACCCTAATTCACTTCAAATTCAAGCCAAAGTGGTGTAATTGGGGTAACGTAACTCACATTGAAGACTTGCGTGTTGTTACCAAAATCTATCACTCATTTTGGGACAACATATGAACTATTGTGGTTCAACAGACCAAAATCCTCTCTTCCCTTTCCAAAATTTGTTCTTGGTATTCAAATTATCCATTATTCAAGCTTTTTTAGATTTCTACAGACTCTACAAGCTTGAAACTACGAACTCTGCAGGATCATTTCTATGGACTCTACAGATATGTTTCTATAGACTCCGCAGGCTGGATTCTACAGACTCTTTCAAATCTTGAGAGACTTAGAGAAAACTATAGAATCTACAGGCTCATTTCTATGAACTCCATAGGTTGGTTTCAAGTTTCTATGACTCTGCAGATTTAGAGGATTTTTCAATAGCTTCAACATGTGAACTCTCTCAAAGGGGCAAGTTTCCAACACTTAGGCAATTTTAGGATTGGTTCAATGCCTTGGTTCAACCAAAATTGTTCATTGGCAAGATTCAAGGGAAGGGTTGAACCATTGAACCATTGAACCCCACTTCCAAAAAGGTTCAACGGTTCAAAGGTTCTGTTGATTGTTAAAATTGCATTGTTTCTAACACCAACAATGGGAAGTTTCAGGAATGTGGGACTTGCAACCTGAAACAACCTCTAGATTTTAAAGAAGCCAGTTCTTTATATCAAGTGTATACTGGGAAAAGGGATAGGAATCAAATAGAAACACAAGTGCAAATGAAAGGAAATCTAACTATGGTGATGCACTTGAATTTGATTTGACCCTTAATTTTGAGCACAGTGAAGCTATATGTAAGATCCAATTACATTAAAGAGTGAACAAGGCATGATCAATGTAAAAGATGAAAAAAATAGAAACTGAGGCTCACTACTTAGACTATTTTTGGTAGTGACACAGAAAAATAACAACAAAGGCACAAAATTCAGTCTTCTTATTAATTATCCAGTCACATAAAAGGCATAGAAACATGCACAATTACATAAACTTTCTAACTCAAGAAAATAGAACAAAGGCAAATGACATTCTTGATCACAGCTAAAGAAAGTCTAAAACTCTTGACAATAATCTCTCACAAAAAATTCTCTCAATCTTCTGATGATGATCATATGGTGATCTCTGCACTCCTCTTTATAGCATTGGATTCACTCTAGATTGTCTGCACGTTCCCAATCTAATGGCCCAACTGAACTCTAACTGAATTGGAAGTGTCTAACAAAAGATATTTCTTAGGTTCTAAAATGTTTCGTCTTCATGTAGTTCATTGGCTGAAATAGATACACATGACGCTTCCTTCTGTCAAAAGGGAGAGGACACTTGGCCAATTCCCTTACTCTACTTGAAAACCTTTATTTAGGAGGCACCAGAAAATGACACTTAGCATGTTCCACAACACTTACCAAAGACACATGGCACTTTCTGCATTACTTATACTCTTTACTTTGTCTTTGCATTGGGGTGCTCTATCTTTGACATCTGTCATAATCCGCTTCTTCGAACTTTAACAATTCACAGAGAATGGGACCCACAACACTTCTCACCCTAGCAACTTCAAGAAGGGAATAGGGAAAGGTGGCACTTTTTGCACATCCTTGACAAGGGACACGTGGTGATCTCCACTACTTTTAACTACTTTTGAGAATCTCATTGAAGGTGACACGTGTCAGTCTCTGCATTGCTCTATCTATACAATAGAAACAATCAGGCCTCATTTCATATTTACACAAATGGTGACACTTGGCAGCTTTCGCTTGCCTCAAAAACAAAACTTAGGACCCACCATAGTCTTTACTTATCAATGAAACAAAGTGAAGATATTCCAGATGTTGACACATGGCGACTTCCGCTTTCTTTAACTATAGATACATGGGGTCTTCCATTGATTTTAAAAAAGTATATTGAAACCTTCTGCAGTTGCCACTTGGCACCTTCCGCTTGATCCTGATACTTAGCTTGTTGAAACCTTCTGCTCAAAAGAAATTTAAAACCTGGATGCCAACATGAAATGTGGATGCCAACACTTGTCGCGCTCTGCTAAATTACTACGAGATACGTGGCACATTCTGAGCAACCTACATAAATTATAAAATGTGTCTCAGCTGCTGACACTTGGCAGTTTTTGCTTGATCCTGATACTTAGACAAAATTATGGTAAAAAGAAACGAGCCCACGCTCTGAGTCAAAAACTTCACCGTCTCAAACCAAAGTGCACAGGGACAAAACTTGGAGTGCATAACTGAACTCAAAAAATGTAGAGTTTTTTACTCTACAGTTCTTAGCGACTCTGAAGACTTTTGAGCCTTCTCAAAAAGAAAAATCCACAATCTCCTACTCGATCAGATGTGACAAAAATCACAACTTCAGTAAAGCTATTTGATAAGCAAACTACTCATCATCAGATAATCCCTGCTTATTTTGCAATTCATTGAAGGCTAAATCAAGGTTGATAATATCCTTGTGGGAAAAATTCTACAAAATATGAACTGTATCCTTCAATTTAAATTCCAGCTAGGAAAAGGGAATCAAAACAACTTCTACATCAGGCACTGAGGAATCATCTCTTAAACTCTAAAAAATTGCTTGATCATTCTGCCTGGTTAACAACAAAGATTTAATTTCATTAATCATCAACATAGTGTTGTTATCAAGAAAAGGGGAAGGAAGTCCTAGTTGTACCAGATCTTCAATGTATTGTTTCATTTTGCTGATTCCTTCTTTCATCACATCTAGAAGTTCTCTACAATTGATGGCTGTAGAGTTGTAATTGAGAACCTCATTCACTCTTTTAGTAGTGACCATTCTGTCACTAATCCCTACTACTGACAACATTCCATTAGTTGCATCATATAACTTTTGCAACAATGTTTTAGAATCCAACACTCCCCTAGAAACAGTAGACAGAGTATTTTCAACTGAAGTCTCTACCTTTTCACACAATTTCTATGCATTTAGCAGAAAGGTTAGAGAAGGTTTGAGCTAAATAATCTCTTGAGAGATTCTTTTCCATATTGATTCATAAAGCTCCTTAACCATATTCAAAACCCTTGCATTCTTTGGCCTATTAGCCAACTCAAGTGTCAATTATTCTGTCTTTTATCGCTCGGCTTGAAATTGGGCCTGTATAGCAGTGGTATTGTTCTGCTCACTCCGCAGCTTCTATTGAAGTTGAATAACTTGTAGCAAGCTTTCCTCGCATTTTTCTTGTAATGCTACTTTTTCTCGCTTTAAGGTTGTCACTGCATCTTTCACCTGCATTAGCCCTACTTTTAAGGAATCATTTTGGGACTGAATAGCCTGGTGAGTCTAAAGAGAAATAGTATCTTGCAACTGTTTATTTAGACTCTCTATTTTTTTATCCTTTGTATTGATTTTTGTGGTCAAATTGATATAGTTTGCCTTCTCTTTGGCTAGATCAGCGTCCATCTTTTGTAGCTTCCTTGATATTTTCAAGTAATCTTCAGCTACTATAGAAGTGGATTCATTTAACAGCTTGACCCTATCTTGTGGTCTGAACAGGGACATGTCTATAGCCACTACATTCATTATGTAATCTTCAGGCTGCATCTATTCATTCAGCTTGACTATATTTGGTGACAAATGGGTCACCGTCAATTGCTATTAGATTGGGTCAAATTGTGACCTTAGATGTGGAGTAGCCAAGGCTCTATTATCCTTGATCCTCTTTTTCTCTCTTCGGGCTTCCCTCACCTTCCTAACAACATCTGCTTGAGTTTGGAAGGTAGAAGGAGAGGCAATATGGCCACCCACAAAAGGATAACCTTGTGGCAATCCATATTGAATAGCCAAATGTTGGCTAGGGGAAATTTGAGGAGGTATTTTCTTGGGTACAGAGGGAGAAAAGTTAGGTAATGATATAGCTTGAGTAGGGATAGATGGGGAAAAATGAGAAATGGGCACAATAGAGGTGGCAGGGGATATCATTTGTCCGGATGGAATCATCGCCCCTATAGGAGAAAAGAGAGATTGAGAAGAAGGAGAAATGATACTTACCTAAGGAGCCACTGAGGTACTTTGTAGTTGGTAGTATGAGGGTTCTACCCTCTCCTTTGAATCAAGTTGAAACCTCAACCTTTTATGTTTCCTTGGTGTTTCTTCTTCTGATTATGCTTGTTTTTCTTCAACATCTACCACTACTGCTAGTGGTGCTTGTACAAAACTAAGAACTTCAAGGACTGATGCTGATGGATAAGCTTTTGGTGGTGAAGATACCACACTCTTTTATTTTTCAATGATGCTAAGAGATTTGGGCCAAATAGTTACAACGACTAAAGCTAAGGTTTGCCTTAGGGCCTGTGATGTTTGGCTAGATCCTGCTCTGGCTTCTGGCTCTCTACCCTGTGTCGACAAATTGCTTGTATTAGGGATAGATACAGGAGACAAATGGCATTCATCCTAGAGTTCCTCCCATTTTTCATCTGAGTCTACATTTCCAAAAAAATGAGTTGTCTGACAAATTTCTTGCCTATATTTCCAATAGGCTTCTATTTTCTTAGCTCTCAGTCTTTATTATTTAGTGCCCTTCTTAAACCAGAAGTCATTCTAATTTTAGGATCAAAATCCCTTTGCTTAACATAAAAAGTTTCCCATGGTCTATTTTGTTGAAGCGGCAAATCCATCAATTCAACATAAAAATCAAGAATATCTTCTCTAAGATTTTTTCTATTTTCCCAAAAGGAATGGTCCTCATGCATAATTTTGACAGCAACTCTATTAGTCCTGATCCATGAAGTTATGAAACCATTTGGGTCATATACCCATTTATCTGTAATTAGAAGGAAACCCAAGAAAGCTAGCTTTCTAAGCAACGCAATCTCAATATCTCTGGCCTCTAGTGCCATGTTGTTTATCATCCATGGGACATCATACATTTTCTTCTTCTTTTTCCCTAAGCCATATTCATTATCTACCATAGACACCTGCCTAGTGACCTCTAAGAATGCTAACCTAAGGGTCAAAATCTTAGGTAGCAACACTGGTTCCCCATAAAAACCATAGACTCTAATAATAATATGATGGGATCCAAAAAATAAATCACAAGGGATAGGGCAATTGGTCATAAGATTTGATACACTTGGAAACAATCTATTTATAACTGGTTTTGGGCTCAGATGATAAAAAATAGGGGCAATAAAAAGTTTTTAGAATTCATATGGGTCGCTAGTTCTGAATAAAATATGTGTCCATGCAGACATAGGAGTGGTCCTTTGTAGACTGAAACTTGGGTCATACATATTAAGATGCATATGTTGGGAAAAGATGCCAAAGTTTTGATACAACATAAGGTGAAATAAATAAGAAGAATACCTGAAAACCCCTTTTGATTTGAACTAGGCAAGTTATTCCACCATTGAATATGCAATTTGCTCAGAGAAATCAAGTCGATACTCCTAAGTCTTGTCGACAGTTTTCAACCTGAAGAGGATAGCTATTTGTTCTCCATAGATGGTCATATCATCTTTCATTCTAAAAATGAAAGCCATCATAGAAAGTGCATCTTGACTAGCTTGTGCAAATTGTGCTCTTGCTGTAGGCAGTGTCGGCACAGTAGTATCATCATTGCCTAATTACAATTCTGATCTTAAAAACTTCAATTGAGTATTGATGTTTTCCCACATTTTCTGCATTTTAGCAATAGTGGGAAACGTGGCTGTCTTATCATGATACAGTGCCAACATTTCTCTGATAGCCTTTGATGTAATCTGTACCATGAATAGACCCTGTTGTATGGTATTTTAAGGTGCATGGAACAATTCGATGCATATTTCAACTAAGTCAAGACATGGATGCACACTTGAGACAATGAATTGTGCCATTTGGGAAGTCCATATCCTCATTGCAGATGTCTCATATTGTCTAACCTTGGCCCTCTGAATAAACCATTGATGTGTCCCTTCTCTAAGAGTTTTGATACTAGTTCTTTGAAGAATTGGGTCCATGATTCAATCTACAAAATATTTTACCTTCGTTGGGTTGTTTGCATGACCAACTTTTGGGACTCTAGTCTATGGGTAGGTCTTTAATGGTTGTGCAGGGGCTGAAGCATATGATTTTCTTGTAAAAAACTTGTCAATGGATTCTTAAATCCCAGACCCTTGTTGTAAAGACTGTGCTCCCTCCATATCTATATCTATTCTTGAAAATAATGAACTGTGGTAACAGGTATGAAACTTTTGCAATATAGAAGTCACTTTCGCTTAAGTAGGTTTGCTAGGAACTAAAAATGCAAGTAGCAAGAATTTTTTCACAGACGCAAGAATGTTTGAGACACTGTAAGCTTTAACTCTTGTTATGAAGTATTTATTGACCCATCAAGTCTCAAAATAGCATTAAACTCAGATAACCATTAGCAAATCTTACTAAATCTTCATGGGACAGTGAGATAGACACATTATGCAAGTGGCTATGTAAGGTACCATGGGGAATTTAAAGATTTGGGAGATATTTAATGTGTAGAGAATTTGAAAATTTTGAAAAAAGGCTCTGAGTTGTGGCTACGTGTTCAAAGAACACTTATTTAAAAGTAGAGTGGGAAAGCAAAATGGAAAAACAAAGCAACTAAGAAAGGGAAACTATCTAACTATAATACATTAGAGACACAACTTAACTAAAATATTTCAAATAGATCCCATTCATAGGAATATCTTCAGGTTCGTCTTCCATTGTTTCTAGCTCAAATGAATTTTTCTATTTACATGCACGAATTTTATAAGGGCCAGTCCATAATGCTTCAAATTTAGTGTGTTGACCCGGCTTGGCGGCTCTTACATCCCATTTTAAAACAATTGAGCCTTTTTCAAAATGGGGATTTAAAGTCCTTTTATCCAAACAATTTTTAATTATTTTTTGATGCTTTACCAATGAATCATGTGCTGCATCCCTCTTTTCTTGAACTTCTAAACGTTCCGCGAGTTTGACCTACATGGGGCCATTTTCCTCAATTTCAATCTGTTTAATTAGCTGGAGAGCAGGAATTTCCAAGCTTAGGGGTATTACAATAGGCTTTCCATAGACCAATTCATATGGGGACATTTTGATTACTTGTTTGGGCATGATTCTATCAGCCCACAGTGTTAAATTAAGCACTTTATGTCACTCTTTGTGATGATCAGCCCCTATTCTTTTGATGAGTCTAATCAGGGTCTTGTTAGATGATTCTGCCAAACCATTACCGTGAGGGTAATAATTAGAGGAAGTTTTCAGATATATTCCATGCTTTAATGCAAATTCAGATACTTTAGACCCTAAAAATGCTTTAGCATTCTCTGAAATTATGGTGCGAGGAGCCCCAAGGCGAGTAGTGATACTCCCTAAAAAATTTAGGATCACAATTTATGTTACTTCTTTGAGTGACACTACCTCGGTCCATCTGGTGAAATAATCTGTGGAAGTTAAGATCCATTTGTGACCCATACTAGACACTGTATTTATCATCCCAATGAAGTCAAGACCCCATTGAGCAAAAAGTTCATCAACAATTATAGGACTAAGGGGCATTGCTGCATTCATTCTCATCCCCACATAATATTGACAAGATTGACACTTTTTAACTAGTTGATAATAATCTGTAAATAAAGTAGGCCAGAAATAACTTGCCTCACTTATCTTTATAGCTGTGATCTTTGTAGAAAAATGTCCACCTGATACTCCATGATGCATTTCATGTAGTATTTTCTTAGCCTTAGCCTTTTCTACACATCTTAACAATTTACCATCAGAATTTCTTCTAAAAAGAACTTGTTCAATTAAAACAAAATGGACTCTTTGCATATTATAGTATCTCCTCTTATTTTGAGGGAGTTCTCTTGGGTAAATCTCATATTTCATAAAATGAATCATGTTTGTGACCCAGGTCCTGATCAACCTCTTGTATCCTCAATACAATTTCCTTTTCTGTTTTTGAATCTATCTCTTCAGGTATCATCTTTTTAAGCTCTTGAGTCATATATTGGCACAAAACCCTACCTCTAACTTAGTGGGTTTGACCTCTATATCATATTCAAGAATCTTTGTTATCCAGTTTGCTCTTTTTTCATTAATTTCACCCTCCATGATGTATTCTCTGACACTTGGGTGAGCCACAAGTATCAGAATTTTGCTTCCTAATACCATATGCCTGAATTTCTTGAGGGCTTTTACCATAGCATATGCTTGTTTCTCTACAAAGTTGTATCTGGTTTCATACTCCCTAA
Organism: Torreya grandis; assembly: GCA_037957365.1. Taxonomy (NCBI): domain Eukaryota; kingdom Viridiplantae; phylum Streptophyta; class Pinopsida; order Cupressales; family Taxaceae; genus Torreya; species Torreya grandis. Next base: position 2,382,686 of record JARHVA010000004.1, on the reverse strand, counting down.
GAGTCCTTGAGAAAAAGGCTATTGGGTGCTCTCCCTCTTGTCTATCATCTTTTTGTGTTAAGACAACAGCAATACTGAGCTCACCTCTATAGACACATTACAAAAGGCTTAGAAAAGTCTTGGTTTCTAAGTACTGGCGCTGTTGAGATAGCTTTCTTGACCTCTTCAAAGGCTTGCCTTCCTTCTATAGTCCACTTGAAAATCAGGTCTTTCTTTAACAAGAGTGTCACTAGTCTTACTAAGCCTGTAAAATTGGATATGAACCTACTAATAAAATTAATCTTTCCCAAAAAAGACTGAACTGCTTTTTTATTTACTAGAAGAGGTAGGTTCATTATAGCTGCAACTCTCTCAGGATCTATGGAGACTCCTTCTTTAGATACTATATGTCCCAATAATTTACCTTGAGGTACAACAAAGATACATTTCTTGGGATTCAGTGATATTTCAAAATTTTGACGTTTCTTAAAAATAGATTCTAAATGATCAAAATGATCAACAATATTTTTTGAAAAAATAGTAAGATCATCAAGATAAATCAAGATTATTTTATTTATAAGTTCCCCAAATGCTACATCCATAGATCTTTAAAAAATGGTTCCAACATTTGATAGGCCAAATGGCATCTTAGCATATGCAAATATTCCCCATTTGGTGGTAAAAGTAGTCTTGTATTGGTCTTCATTAGCCAACCAAATTTGATTGTATCTTGAGAAACCATATAGCAAAGAAAACCTCTTGGATCCAGCCACAGTTTGTAAAATTTGTTCCATGGAGGGCAAGGGATAGTGATCTTTCAGAGATGCTCTATTTAGGTATCTGAAATCTACACAAAGTCTTATATCACCATTCTTTTTCCTAACTGGTACTAGATTTGATACCCAGATTGAGTGTTTGATTGGAAAAATCATTTTAGAATATAAAAGTTTCTGCAACTCATCCACCATTAGAGGCTCAATCCTTGGATTCACTGGCCTCTATTTCTGTCTGATGAGCTTAGATCCTTCAGTTAGTTTTATTGTATGCTGAATAATGTCTCTATTATATCTATGAAGGTCTTCATAGCTCTAGGATATGACTCTGTCATATTTTTTACACAATTCAATTAGTCTTTCCTTTTCTTCTTGAGTTGTAGAGTTTTCAACTTTTAGTTTTTTTCCTTCACTCACCTCTTTTTCAAAATAATCTACTTTGTTTACTTGGAACCTTTTCTTCTCCAGGCTTACATCTTCTAGATCAAATAGGTTTTCTAAAGTGATCAAGCCTTTGGGAAGCTTATTAGTCTTCAATTATATAACTTGGTCTCCATATGCCTCTTCAATTTTGGTTTGCAATTGATCAGCAAACTCCTCTGATTGTTGTAAGAATGAGAGTACCTAAGAATCATTTTCAAATACTTGCCAATTCTCATCATTGTCTGGAATAGTTGACCTTACTATAACTTTTACTGACTCATTGTTAATTGATAAGCCAGTTGCTGGATCAAACTGTGAGCCAATCTGGGCCATCCTATCAGTTTCAAAATTTTGAATCCTAGGGACTACTTCAATATTGATTTCTTCAAAATATTCTATTAAGTCCTAAATTCTGTGTCTATAGAATCTCATCCTTACATTTTTGGCTATTGCCTTTTCTCTAATTTGTTTTACTACTAATTCTGAATCTCCTTTTACTATTAGATTCTTTATTCTCTTTTTCTTGGCTAACAGGAGCCCATGTACTAAAGATTCATACTCAACATCATTATTAGTATATACAAATTGGAAACGGATAGCCCTTAAAAAAATTTCACCATTTGGAGCAGCAAGACAAATTCCTGCTCCAACACCATTTTTACTTCTAGCCCCATCAAAATTTAAGGTCCAGATTTCTAAATCTTTTTTAGATTCTTGAGTAGTTGGCATTTCTTCTCTTAAAATCTTTGGGATTTCATGGTCTTCATAAAAAATAATATAAGTGCCCAGACCAGTAGAGTCATAATTTCCATATGGATCACTATGCATCATGGCTAACAACTAGTTATTTTCTTCTTCTTGATCATGCTCAGTCCAGTCACCTAACTCTTGAACAAGAATCCTTTCTTCCTTATTTAACATAACATGATCTACCTCTAATTTTGATGTTGGTTCATTGGTGATGTGATCATTTGATAGTGGTTCAGATAGAATTTTTATCTTTGAACCATATTTGGTTTTTAGAATGAGGTGAGACCAATCAAGAGACATATATCCTCCTATCTTAGCTGTAAAGTACTACTACATTTTGATTGACAATTATATTGGGACAAGTATATAATTGTGATGGGAGTTATTTAATTCTTCTTATTGTTTGCACTGATTTTCCATCTAGCTGCATAACTCTTTTAGTGAGTGGCTCATACTTTATCTTTAAAGCATCTGCTATTTGCTTAGGCATTACTATAGTAATAGCCCCTGAATCTATCATTGTATTATGCAACATTTTCTTGCCAACTATCAAAGTCAAATAGAAGGGGTCTGGTTTAGATTTTCTTACCTCTGGTGGATTGTTCACTAGGACTGTTGTCTGCAAATGAACTGTGTCTTTGAGCTTTTCTTTTTCATCGGGTCCTTCTTTGATCTCAGTATGTTTGGGAACTACTTGGCCTTGTAGAGCTTCTTGTAACAGTGTCTTTTGTTTAGGGATAGCTAATATGTCCCATATTGATACTTGTGTTGGAGTCCTCTTCAATTGATCTACCACATTTATCAGTCCCAGAGTTTGGGTTCTTGGAAAATAAGGATACCTTGCTTTTTCTTGAACTTGCCTAGGAACTACTTGATTTTGTAGTGGCTGAGGCACTTCTTGTCTAACAGTTGTGTTTCAATGACTTTGAAATGAAGGATTCTCCATAACTTCATTGTTTGCAACTTCAGGGTGTTCCATCATTCTTCTCTTTGATCTAGTATAGTAGTCTGATTGCACCACTGGTTTTTTGGAAGTAGAAGCTTCATTCAAGAATATTGATTCTTCATCTTCAACCCATGAGAACAAAGCATGTTCCGGGGCTATTTCTTCTTCTTGTTGTAAATACATCCCTTGCATCTGAGCTATTAAGACTAAATTTTGCATACCAGAAGATTGGTAGGCTTGATTGTCACTAGTACTTGCAAATTGTCCATCCATTCTTCTTTATTCTACTACCTTTTGCTGTAGATTACCCATGCGAAAATCTCTAGGCATATGAGCATTATTACAAGAGAAACACCAGGCATTGGTGTCATCTGCATAATTATTTTTCCCTTGAATAATCTTCTTATTCAAATTAGGGGAACAGTTTGTGAGGGTGTAGGGATTGCAACTAATTGATTTGCTGGCTGAGGGTTATTTTGCCTTTGAGGACCCTGATATTGGTTTGGCTGTGATAAAAATCTATTTCCTTGGTAGCCTTGATATTGGGGTCTAGGGTAAGAATTCTATTATCTCTTTATATTAATCAACTCATTAGAAAATGTCCTTAAGATGTTCTTGATATCATCCATCTCAGATGACTGGGTAGGGACAAGTTCTTTAGCAGGTGGTTGAGGATATTTATACATAGACACAGGTGGGGCTATGGAATTAGAGGCTTCTTGAGGCAATGGTAAGGTAATCTCTAGAAACATGGGCATGGGAGGCCTTGGGGGTAACTTCCCAGCATCTATTAAATTATTTTCAGCTCTGATAGCATAGTCATAAGCCTCTGGCAGAGTCTGACCTCCAAGTGACTGAATCATGACTGATATATCTGAATTTAAAGCCTTAAGATAAAATACTATAGCCATACCTGGTAATGGTCTTGTTGTAGTAGGAATCCTTTCCCAAGTCTTTTGAATTCTTGAATTGAAGTCAGTCATTTCTTCTTGTGGTGCTCTTTGGATAGTAATCAATTGTTGCAACAAAAAAGATTTATCACCTTTTTCTTCAAATCTTTCAAAGAAAAGATCTCCAAGTTGATCCCATGTAGATATTGTATTTGGAGTCAAGGATCGGTACCATTCCAGAGCTTTCCCTTTAAAAGAAGCTGCTAATAATCTTATATCCACATTTTGCTATGTGACAACATGTATAACACATACATTTGATACATCCTGCAAATATTCTTCAGGTGTTTTGAAATCTTGCCCACTAAATCTGGGTAGAGCTTTTAATGCATTTACTGGGACAAGATCCCAAGTGGCTGGTGGTATTGGGAGAATCAAAGGACTTTCAGTGTTCCAACTTGCATAATTTTTTGGGGCTATAGGTGCTCCCATATTTGCTCTTGGTATTGGTATAAATTGATTGAACCTTCTTCTTGGATTAGTTACCAATGGTGGTAGAAGAATACCTGGATTTACAACAGATTGAGATCTAGTTACTGATCTGCAACTCTAACTCCTTGTAGCTCTCTGGTTCATATGGTCTTGAAAGAAAATTCAAGATGGTGTCCCACCAGGCATGCCAAAAACTGTTGATGGTTAAAATTGTGCTATTTCTAACACCAACAATGGGAAGTTTCAAAAATGTGGGACTTTCAACCTGAAACAACCTCCAAATTTTAAAGAAGTTGGTTCTTCTTTATATCAAGTGTATACTAGGAAAGGGATATGAATCAAACAGAAACACAAGTGCAAATGAAAGGAAATATAACTATGGTGATGCGCCTAAATTTGATTTGACCCTTAATTCTAAGCATAGTGAAGCTATATGTAAGATCCAATTACATTAAAGAGCGAACAAGGCATGATCAATGTAAAAGATGGCAAACAATAGAAACTGAGGCTCATAACTTAGAATACTTTTTGCAGTGACACAAAAAAATATCAATAAAGGCACAAAACTCAGTCTTCTTATTAATTCTCTAGTCACATAAAAGGCACAGAAACATGCATAGTTACATAAACTTTCTAACTCGAGAAAATAGAACAAAGGCAAATGACATTCCTGATCACAGCTAAAGAAAGTCTAAAACTCTTGACAATAATCTCTCATAGAAAATTCTCTCAATCTTTTGATGATGATAATCTGGTGATCTCTGCACTCTTCTTTATAGCATTGGATTCACTTTAGATTATCTACACATTCCTAATCTAATGGCCCAACTGAACTCTAAATAAACTAGAAGTGTCTAACATAAGATATTTCTTAGATTCTAAAATGTTCTATCTTCCTGAAGTTCATTGGCTAAAATAGATACATAGGACACTTCCTTCTATCAAAAGGGAGAGGACACTTGGCTGATTCCCTTACCCTACTTGAAAACCTTCTTTATTCAGGAGGCACCAGAAAATGACACTTGGCATGTTCCGCAGCACTTACCAAAGACACATGGCACTTTTCGCACTACTTATACTCTTTACTATGACTTTGCATTAGGGTGCTCCGTCTTTGACATCTGTCACCATCCGCTTCTTCAAATTTTAACAATTCACGGAGAATGGGACCCACAACACTTCTCACCCTAGTAACTTCAAGAAGGGAACAGGGATAGGTGGCACTTTTCATGCATCCTTGACAAGGGACATGTGGTGATCTCTGCTACTTTTAGCTACTTTTGAGAATCTCGTTGAAGGTGACATGTGTCAGTCTCCGCATCGCTCTGTCTATAGTATAGAAACAATCGAGCCTCATTTCATATTTACACAAACGGCAACACTTGGCGGCTTTTGCTTGCCTCAGAAACAAAACTCAGGACCCATCATAGTCTTTACTTATCAATGAAACAAAGTGAAGATATTTTGGATGTTGACACGTGGCAACTTCTACTTTCTTCAACTAGGGATACGTGGCGTCTTATGTTGCTTTTAGAAAAGCATATTGAAACCTTTTGCAATTGCCACTTGGCACCTTCTGCTTGATCCTAATACTTAGCTTGTTGAAACCTTTTGCTCAAAATAAATTTGAAATGTGGATGCCAACATGAAATGTAGATAATGACACTTGTCGCGCTCTACTAAATTACTATGAGATACGTGGCACGCTCTAAGCAACCTATAAAAATTATGAAATGTGTCTCGACTACTGACACTTGGCAGTTTCCACTTGATCCTGATACTTAGACAAAATTTTGGCAAAAAGAAATGAGCCCGCGCTTTGAGTCAAAAACTTTACCGTCTCGAACCAAAGCTCACAGGGATAAAACTTGGAGTGCATAACTGAACTCATAAAATGTAGAGATTTTTACTCTACAGGTTCAATGACGTGAAAAGCCTTAGATAAATTTGAAAGTTTCAAAGAATAAAGGAATGAACCATTGAACCAATGAATAGTTGAACCTTGAACCAAAATGGTTCAATGGATTCAATGGGTTTGATGGATTCATTTAGTTTAAGCAGTCAAAAGACATAGCCAAAACAAAGAGATTGAACTAATTGAACCATTGATCTAAAGCTAGTTCAATTAGTTGGTTTAATCGGTTGGTTCAAGGGACTATCCCAAAGATGAAGGAGCAAGTGTCCTTACGGAGGGTAATGAACTGAAGGTAGGTGCCCTTGCGAAGGGCAAGGAACATTGGTTCAAGGGTCATAGAGAAGGTAGAAAAGATGGAATTCCTTCAGATTTGTTCAAAGGCTAACAGGGAACATTTCCTTCAAACTTTTTGTTTGAGAAAATTACTAAGTGAAAAAACCATTATATTTCCTTCGGGAAGATCTTCCTCAGAAAAGTAGATAAGGCAAAGGCAAATTCCTTTGGACAAAATGTCTGAAGGAATTCCTTCAGACTTTTTTCTGAAGGGAAAAGCCTGAAGGAAAAATCTCGAGAGTAAAAGCCCGACAAAAAAAGATGAAGCCAAGGAAGATTTCCTTCAAATAAATTGTCTGAAGGAATTCTTTCAGACATTTTGTCTAAAGGAAAAGAACTGACAAAGGCCGCTCAAAAAAATTAAAGCCTGAAGGCCGCCCAGTTGATCTCGAAGGGTAGGTACCTTTGTAGGGGGGCACTCGACACTCAGAAAAGGACCTTTCTCAAAGCCTGAAGGGACACCTTCCCTTCAGGGTGTTCCAAAGGCTTGATAAAGACAAAGGGAAAGCTTCAAAAAATCTTAGTCAAAAAGGAGACTTCAAAGAATAAGGATTGAACCATTGAACCTTGAACTACATGGTTCAATGGGTTTAAGGCCTCAAATAGTTCAAAGGGATGTTTCAAGCAAAGAACAAGGAAGCGATTGAACTAGGAAACCAAAGAAAATCACCTGAATCGTTGAACCATTAAACCAATGAACTTTCACAGGTTCAAAGGTTCATGGTTCAATATGGTTCAAACAACCAGCGACCATCGACGTCCCTATGGACGTCAAATTTAATGTAATGGAATATTTGTTAAAATTTGAATATGGCATAGAATTTGAAAAATGAACCAAGCAACCGGGTAAAAAGAGAGCCCGAGAGCTCAAATTGCTACAGAGAAGAGAGAACAATATCAAAAGATCAGAAATATCTACTAGGGAGTTATTTCAATAGGTAGAACAGTCTGCAAAGTAGATTTTTGAGCCCTTAAAACATTGAAAACATGGCCTGTTTGTCTCCCTGGGAGTAAAGGTAAAGTGGACAGTTGCATAGACAACAGGAGATAGACCAGATGACCCAGGCCTAGGAGAAGACATGTGAAATGAAGTGACACACCACAGTTAAGGTAACCACCCTATTTTCAGCATGGTCCTTTGACAAAATTGAAGACACATTAAAAGCATTGAATGCAACATGGGTCACTCAAAAGAAAAAGGTGCCAGTCTTTTTTAGGCTGCTATATATTGTAAATCCCTTCTTTTTGTGAGAGAGATCTTTTTTTATAGAAGTAAAGCTCTACCCAAATTGAAAGGTGAATACTGAGACTTTGAGCTCAGATTGTTGTTCATATTATTTAATCTGAATGAGAAAGTAAGTTACCTACAAACTTTGTGCTGTTATAACTTGTGTCATTTTAGGAGATTGTTCTTATGTCTATCTTTTGAATGTGTTCTTGTTTATTTAATCTAATAAGTAGAACTTGTGGAAGTAATCAAGAAGGTGTCCTGAAGCCAACTATGGGAAGACTTTGTGTTGCCTATAGTTGCCTTTAGTGTGTTTAGCTGCTTTCTATTTTCTGTATAAAGGACCTTGAGACAACTTTCTGCCCTCATTGTTCTTCGTATCTCACTCTTTGGGTAGCTGAAGTGGAGACTTTGTGCTAGACTTCATTCTGCTGGTTACTATACCCTGTTATTAGTCACTTGTCACTACCTGAAAGAACTCTTGTTGTTTTTTGTAAGACCACTTCTGAAAGAAGAGAAGTGCCTTCAGTGTCTTCACCAATATTTCTCCTTTGTCTGTGAGCATCATCTCTAAAAAAAGAGAGATGGATGGTGATACCATACCCCTAAGTTTTATTTTATGTATATATATATAGTATATAGCCCCCTTCATATTTATAGAGAACCTCTCCTTGATGAGAGGAGAGATTTGTCCCATTTTGATGTGGTAAACCTGCACACTAGGTTGACCAATCTTTCTTGCTATGGTTGATCAGACCTATTTTGCTCATCAGTAAGCTGGTGACAAAATATTCACCCAACAATTTTTTGGCGACTCCGTTGGGGATTGACGAGCATTTCCAGTCTTTTTCTAGTCTCTTCAAATTGAAGCATTTCATATCACTGGGGAACAACGTGAAGTAGGAAAGAACACTCCTAGCTCCATGCCAATAGTTTTTTGGTGACTTTGCTAGGGATGTTACGAGCAGTCTAAAGCCTCAAGCTTTAGACTGAAGCAGTTCCTATCCTTATCCATTATATACTCTAGCGACTCTCATTTGGGTCTTACCCATTATCATTATAGCATTATCCATTTATTCTATTGTGAAACAACGAGCTACTCCAGTGCTTTCCCATTGTTAATTTTTCCTCCCAGCTCCACACTAATAGTTTTTTGGCGACTCTGCTGGGGAAGAACAAGTAGCTTGAAACCTCAAGCTTCAAGCTAAAGCAAGACCAGTTATTTTCCATTTTTATTCTTTAATCTGGCAACTCCATGCTATATCAGAAGTCAGAGAACCCAAGGTGTTATTGACCCAGTCTTTGAGTTGGTGTAGTAAAGAAATTTTGATTTGTTCCCTCCACAACCTCAAGTTCAATGATCTAGGAGTGTTCCTCCAATCCATATCAGGTCACCAATATGAGGTAGAGTTTCTTTTTCTGCTATCAACAGATCTTTACCTATACATACTCCACCCAGATTTGTTATCCCTGCTTTCAATAATCCAATCATGACAGTTTAAGGCCCTTGGGGTAACTCTTTTGGCCCATTGAATTTAACTCCACCCCTACACAAGCTTCCACATAGTTCAAGGAAAAATTTCTCCAAATTCTTTAGTGATGGGAGAGTTCACCCTGATGAACAGATTGCAGCCTTCAACATAGCTTGTGGCGTGATAGGTGTGGAATTTGAGGACATAACAGTCTGACTATTTGTGAAAACATTACAAGGTGCTGCTACAGACTGGTTCTACCATTTACAAGCTTGATCAGTGATTGATTAAGACACTCTCAAAGCCAAATTTGAAGCAAGGTTCAAGCCTGCAGAAGATGCACATGCCTTGCTAGCCCAGCTCACATAGATGAAGAAAGAACCTCATGAACCTATGAGAGACTTCCTTGGTAAGTTTGACAAATTGAGGAACATGATTCCTACCATTACTCAGCCAACACTTGAAAACCTCAAATGCTTCTTCATCAACTCACAGCTGCCTGAAGTGAGCTTCTTGCTGAGACGTGTTGGTCACATAGACCTTGCTGCTACTCAGGAATTGGCTACTGAGGTGGAAGATGACCTTATCTTGGCAGGAAAGATAAGGAGAGATCCAAATAGAGGTAAATCTTCTTTTTCCTCTAAATGTCTACCTATAACCACCACTGATCCAATGGTGTAGAAGCTAGTAAATGAGTTGCGAGCTCTCAAAAAATAAATGGCTCAAGGAATGTCGTTTGCCCCTCCATATAGAGATATGCCAAGGAGAACATTTCAGAATCAATCATACCAAGGCAATGCTATCAAGAATCAAGGGCAAATAAATAGTTTTCCTCCTCCATAAAGGAACCTTGCCCTTAAAGAACCTCCAACCAACTCAGTAGTTAGATATCTAGAAATAGAACATGATTCCTCTTTCTAACCTAAGTTTGATAAAAAAATGATGTTGATCTCTTCATGGAGGACCAAGAAGAATCAGATGGTGACTCCAACATTGGTTTTTTGAATTACCAGGATGAACCTATAAGTGAAGATGAAGTAGCTGAGGGATCATATGTTGTGTTCACTTGGTCCAAGAATCAGTCAACCTAGCAAGCTGATAAAAAAAAGGTAGAGGAGCGACCTCAACTAGCAATTTCAATTGCTAAGCATGGAACCACTCTGCCTTTCTAGCCAAAGGACCTGGTGACTGCTAAAAAGTTGAGTACCTCAATTGCACCTTCACCTCCAATTTCAAATTCGTAGACTAATCCTCTCCCTTCTAAAAACCAAAAAGATTAAATCCCATCCTCTATTCCTAATTCATTTCAAACATTTGATATAATTGACCATGTAAAGAAAACCAAAATTCAAATGTCTGAATTTGAATTTCTGTAGTCCAACCATGATCAGTTGGATAAGTTGGTTCAGTGTGTAAAGAACCAAAACATCCCTAAAAGACAAGAAGCTAAGAAGGTAAATCATGATCCCCTAAGGAACATGTCTATCCCAAATAACCTTTTCATTACTCCTCCTTTTGCTCTTGGGAAAATAGAGCCCTTTTATGTTTCTCTGTTGATAAACGGTCACAAGCTGAGCAATTGCATCATTGATTCTAGAGCTTAAAATAATGTTATGCCTACCAAAGTGGTAGAATCTCTTGGTCTCACACTGACCAAGACATTTGAAAGATGTTTCTTCATAGAGAATAAACAAGTGCCACTGCTGGGACAAATTAAAGATGTCTAATTTGCATTTGCAGCGTTCATAGACAAAAGAATCAAGATGACTGTACTGTTGGCTAACGTCCCAGCATCATACAACATACTTCTTGGCCAAATTTTTTGTAAGGATGTTGGTGGTAAGTTGAGTATGGACTTATCTGAAGCAAAGATTCCAATCAAATGTGTCATGCAGAGATTGCTCCCTGAGAAGAAAAAAAATATGTGGTCACTAAAACATCAGCCCCTGAAGCTCAAATTCTATTTGAGTCTTCAAGTAATTATTTCTTGACCATAGAGGATGTTCATGTTTCAACTGATGAAACTTCTTGGAATGATAGTCTGAAAATTAGTTTAGATGAAATAGTAGAAGACAAGATAGATTGCAGTGCAAATGCAGAAGAATTCCCCCTTCCAAGCAAAGAGAAATCTAAGGAAATATCAGTTTCAAATGAGGTATGGATATTAAAATTTGATGGTATCTATTCCTCTACCAGTTCAGGAGCCAGGATTGTGTTTTATGTCCTCAATGAAATATTTTTCCTTCATCATATAAGTTGTAGTTCATCAATACTGATAACACTACCGAATATGAATCTCTGCTACTCAGATTGAAGGCCGCTAAAGACAAGGGCATCAAGCTCCTTCATGCTAAGGGAGATGCTAAGCTGGTGGTTTGTCAAGTGAGAAACCTATACAAAACTAAAAATGAGAGATTGCACCATTACCATAATTTAGTTTGGGATCAACTTGAAAATTTTGATGTTTTCAGCATCTCTGTAGTGCCCAAGAAATTCAATGATAGAGCTAATGCTTTGGCTATTTTAGCAACTCTTTTGGTTCTTCACCCTAATTTCAAGGGAGATAAGTACACTATTGAGCTAGTCTTTTGACCAAGTGTACCTGATAATGCCAGTCATTGGCAGGTGTTTAACAATGACATCCAAATCATTGCCTTCTTAGAATAAAAAGGTAGCTTCGAATAGCTCTACTTTGAAGGTAGTGAACCAACCCTTGAATCAAATTCAAATACAGGTGAGGAATTCCTACAGTTAAAGGGGAATAAAATTTGCAAAAGATTAGTTTCCCTTGAGAAGTTGTTTGACAAGCATGATAGGTTCATCAAATAGTAGCAAATGGATTCAAACTCTTCTTAGGAGTTTGATCAAGTAAATTTAAGCACCAAGAAAGATCTCAAGATGGTGAACATTTGGAAATGCTGCACTCAGGTAGAAAAATCCAAGTTCACTACTCTGCTTAGCTAGTACATGGATGTCCTAGCATACTCTTATGATGATCTGAAGTTGCTTAGGCCTAAATAAATTTGCCATGACATTCCTCTCAAAGATGATTCAACGCCTTACAAGCAAAAATCTAGGCAGTATAATATGAAGATATCATGTACTATTCTGTCTAAAATATAGAAAATATTGAATGCTAAGATAATCTTTCCAATCCATCATTCCATATAGATTTCCAACATAGTACCTATGAGGAAGAAGAATGGAAAAATTTGCCTTTGTGTGGACTTCAGGAATCTGAATCAGTCATCCTTAAAGGGTAACTATCCTCTGCCCATCATGGACCAAGTGCTTCAGATGGTGACTAGTTCTGAGATGTTATCAATGCTAGACAGCTTCTCAAGATACAATCAAGTTGAAGTTGGTGAAGTAGACCAGCACAAGACTGCCTTCACCACACCTTGGGACACTTTTGCCTATCAAAGAATGCCATTTGGCCTGATAAATGCTAGCACCACATTTTAGAGAGCAATGGACCTTAATTTCAAAGATGAAATAGGTAAGTTCATTATAGTATATCTTGATAACTTGACAGTCTTTTCTAAGCATCGCCCTGACCATGTGTACCATTTGCAACAAGTGTTGGAACGCTACTGTTAGAATGGCATTTCTCTTAACCCCAAGAAGTCTATTTTTGGAGTGACAGAAGGGAAGCTTCTTGGACACGTTGTATCTTGAGAAGGTATAAATATTGACTCAAAAAGAGTTAAATCCATCTAGGAACTTACCCTGCCCACGAGTAAGACTGCAATTCACTTTTTCTTCAAAAATGTGAATTTTTTACGAAGGTTCATCCCCAAATTTGCTAAGAAGACTCATCACATCGTAAACATGATGAAGGGGAAAGCCATCTTTAGCTGGACTGAAGAAGGCAAATTAGCATTTTGAGACATCAAGACAGCTATTGCTCATGCCCTAATTTTGATTTGTCCAAATTATACCAAGGATTTCTTCATGTATAGTTATGCTTCTAAACACACACTTTCAGCCATTCTAGTTCAACAGAATGAAGAAGGTGTAGAATCTCCTATATCCTTCATGAGTTGTCCTCTCAAAGCTCATGAGCTGAAGTATTCAAACATGGAGAAGCATGCTTATGTGGTGGTCAAGGCAGTGAAGCATTTTCGCTTTTACATTATGAATTCTCACACTACTACCCTAGTTCTTAATACCACAATCAAATCCATACTAACTCAGCAGGAGTTTGGAACCAAAAGAGGGAATTGAATTTCTAAAATTCAAGAGTTCGATCTAGTCATCAAACCAACGAAGCTAGTGCAGGGAAAGGGTCTTTGTCAATTTATTACTAACAACAAACCTGAAGGAGTAGGGCATGAAGAAAAATAAGTAGAAGATATGCCAACAGTCCTCTTTGTATCCACCATAAATGAGTGGTATAAAAGTATTTCTCATTTCCTTACTTATGGTGAGTGTCCCACCCACCTATCTCATAAAGAAAGGAGGGCTGTCAAACTGAAAGCTACCAATTTTGTCTTCTGGGACAATGACCTGTACAAGAGGAGCCTTGATAGAGTGTTCCTTCGCTGCGTGGATAAAGAGCAGCAGAACCAACTTTTGAGGTCTTTCTACAATCTGGCCTATGGAGGATATTTTTTTGCTCCTGTGACTACCTACAAGATTCTTAGAGCCAAGTATTATTGGCCTACTTTGTTTCATGACGCATAAAAATGGGTACAAAGATGTGAACTATGCTAACAGTTCATTGGAAGACCCAAGTTAGTTGCCCTACCTCTCAAGCCAGTGGTGATAGAAGAGCCATTTTAGCAATGGAGAATCGATTTCATTGGTGTTGTAGACTCATCTTCAAGTGATGGACATGATTATGTTCTCACAGTGATAGATTACTTCACCAAATAGGTGGAAGCAATTCCAACCAAGCATGCTACTTCAAAAGTAGTATGTGATTTCCTCAAGGAGAACATCATTTTTAGGTTTAGGGTCCCAACCAAGATTGTGACATATAATGCTGCCTATTTCTCTTCTCATGAGATCACCCAGTTTTGTTTTTACTATGAGATTACCCTCTCCCACTCCTCTAATTACTTTCCACAAGGGAATGGCCAAGCTGAATCAAGCAACAAGAACCTGGTGACCATCATTAGGAAGCTGGTGGATGACAACCAATGAACATGGCATAAAATATTGGTTGATGCTTTATAGGTAGATAGAATTACACCCAAGAGGGTGATAGGTATGTCACCTTTCCAACTTCTATATGGTCTCAATGCAGAGATACTAATCACCTTGGAATTGCTAGCACTGAAATTGGCAAAAGTGGTCGAAGATGAAACATATGAAAGCTCCATTAATAAAAGGATCATGTGCTTGACTAAGCTGGATGAGTAGCAAACTATGGTGGTCGACCGAATTTCTGTACACCAAAGTCTAGTGAAGAAGCTCTTCAATCAAAAAGCAAAAAATTAGGATTTCTAGATTGGAGATCAAGTCCTTTTATGGGAAAAGAGAAAAGAACCAAAGGGAATGCATGGGAAATTAAATTCCCTATGGAGAGGCCCATTTACTGTCCATGAGCTCAATGGTGAAAATAGTTTTCTATTGAAGTATCAAGATGGCACGCTCTTTTCTCTGCCTCACAATGGGCAGCATCTGAAGCACTTTAACTCCTGAAGTATCAGATAAGATCATTTGCACATATGTATATTTGTATAGTCTTTAGTTCTATTTTTTACTTTTCATTTTCATTTTTGGCACCTTTATTTTTAGGTAGCATGACTCCATAGCCCAATGGCACACTTAAAGGCACTAGAGATTCTAGTCTCTACTCCCCTTAGCTGTTCCAAGTTTTCAACTGAAGGAAGTTCCTCAACTGGAGTCAGCTGTTGTTCTAAAAATTTGTCACTCATTTTGGGAAAACATATGAACTATTTTGGTTCAATAGACCAAAATCCTCTCTTCCCTTTCCAAAATTTGTTATAAGTATTCAAATTCTCCATTATTTAAGCTTTTTCATATTTCTACGGACTCTGTAGGCTTGAAACTATGAAATCTATAGGCTCATTTCTATGGACTCTGCAGATATGTTTCTACGAACTCCATAGGCTGGATTCTACAGACTCTTTCAAAGCTCAAGAGACTTAGAGAAAACTACAAAATCTACAGGCTCATTTCTATGAACTCCATAGGTTGGTTTCTTGTTTTTATAAACTCTGCAGATTTAGAGGATTTTTCAACAGCTTTAATAGGTGAACTCTCTCAAAGGGGCAAGTTTCCAACACTTAGGAAATTTTAGGATTGGTTCAATGCCTTGGTTCAACTAAAAATTTTCATTAGCAAGCTTCAAGGGAAGGGTTGAACCATTGAACCATTGAACGCTGCTTCCAAAAAGGTTCAACGGTTCAATGGGTTCAAAGGTTCAATGATGTGAAAAGACTTAGAGGAATTAGAAAGCTTCAAAGAACAAAGGAATGAACCGTTGAAGCAATGAACCGTTGAACCTTAAACCAAAATGGTTCAACGAGTTCAACGGGTTCGACGGGTTCAACAGGTTCATTTGGTTCAAGTGGTCAAAAGACTTAGCCATAACAAAGAGATTGAACTGATTGCACCATTGAACCATTGAACCAAAGTTGGTTCAATCGGTCAGTTCTATCGATTGGTTTAAGGGACTGTCCCAAATATGAAGGAACAAGTGCCCTTGCAGAGGGCAATGAACTGAAGATAGGTGCCCTTGCGGAGGGTAGGGAACATTAGCTCAAGGGTCATAGAGAAGGTAGAAAATATGAAATTCCTTAAGATTTGTTTAAAGGCTGAGAAGGAACATTTTCTTCAGACTTTTTGTTTGAGGAAATTACTAAGTGAAAGAACTGTTATATTTCCTTTGGGAAGATTTTCCTTGGAAAAGTAGATAAGGCAAAGGTGAATTCCTTTGGATAAAATGTCCGAAGGAATTCCTTCAGACTTTTGTCTGAAGGGAAAAGCTCGAAAGAAAAAGCCTGAGATCAAAAGCCCGATGGAAAAAGATGAAGCCAAGGAAGATTCTCTTCAGACAAATTATCTAAAGGAATTCTTGAAAAGAACCAACGAAGGCCGCTTGAAGAAATTAAAGCCCGAAGGCCACCCAGTTGATCTCGAAGGGTAGGTACACTTTGCAGGGGGCACTCGACACTCAGAAAAGGACCTTTCTCAAAGCCCGAAGGGACACCTTCCCTTCAGGGTGTTCCAAAGGCTTGATAAAGATGAAGGGAAAGCTTCAAAAAGGCTTAGTTGAAAAGGAGACTTCAAAGAACAAGGATTGAACCGTTGAACCTTGAACCACATGGTTCAATGGGTTCAAGGGCTCAAACGGTTCAAAGGGATGTTTCAAGCAAAGAACAAAGAAGCGATTGAACTAAGAAACCAAAGAAAATCACTTGAACCGTTGAACCATTGAACCAATGAAATTTCACATGTTCAAAGGTTCATGGTTCAATATGGTTCAAATAGCCAGTGACCATCGACGTCCTCATGGATGTCAAATTTAATGTAATGGAATATCTGTTAAAATTTGAATATGGCACAAAATTTGAAAAATGAACCAAGCAACTAGCTAAAAAGAGAGCTCAAGAGCTCAAATTGCTACAGGAAAGAGAGAACAATATCAAAAGATCAGAAAAATCTACCAGGGAATTATTTTAGTAGGTGGAACAGTCTGCAAAGTAAATTTTTGAGCCCTTAAAACATTGAAGACATGGCCTATTTGTCTCCCTATGAGTAAAGGCAAAGTGGATAGCTGCACAAACAATAAGAGACAGACCAGATGACCTAGGCCCAAGAGAAGACATTGAAATGAAGTGACATGCCATAGTTAAGGCAGTCACCCTATTTTCAGCATGGTCCTTTGACAAAATTGAAGATGCATTAAAAGCATTGAATGCAACATGGGTCACTCCAAAGAAAAAGGTGCCAATCTTTT
Organism: Torreya grandis; assembly: GCA_037957365.1. Classification (NCBI taxonomy): domain Eukaryota; kingdom Viridiplantae; phylum Streptophyta; class Pinopsida; order Cupressales; family Taxaceae; genus Torreya; species Torreya grandis. The sequence continues at coordinate 2,365,552 of JARHVA010000004.1, read as the reverse complement.
TTGAGCTGCTATATATTGTAAATCCCTTCTTTTTATGAGACAGATCTTTTTTTACAGAAGCAAAGCTCTACCCAAATTGAAAGGTGAATACTAAGACTTTGAGCTCAGATTATTGTTCATATTATTTTATCTGAATGAGAAAGCAAGTTACCTGCAGAATTTGTGTTGTTATAACTTGTGTCATTTTATGAGATTGTTCTTATGTCTATCTTCTGAATGTGTTCTTTTTTATTTAATCTAACAAGTAGAACTTGTGGAAGTAATCAGGAAGGTGTCATGAAGCCAACTATGGGAAGACTTTGTGCTTCCTACAGTTGCCTTTAGTGTGTTTAGCTATTTTCTATTTTCTATGTAAATGACCTTGGGATGACTTTGTGCCCTCATTATTCTTCGTATCTCACTCTTTGGGCAGCTGAAGTGGAGACTTTGTGCTAGACTTCATTCTGCTAGTTATTGTACCCTATTACTAGTCACTTGTCACTACCGGAAGAACTCTTGTTGTTTCCTGTAAGACCACTTCTAAAAGAAGAGAAGTGCCTTCAGTGTGTTCACCAAGATTTCTCCTTTGTCTGTGAGCATCATCTCTAAAAAAAGTGAGATGGATGGTGATACCATACCCCTAAGTGTTATTTTCTATATATATATATATAGTATATATCCCCCTTCATATTTATAGGGAACCTCCCCTTGATGAGAGGAGATATTTGTCCCCTTTTGATGTGGTAAACATGCACACTAGGCCGACCAATCTTCCTTGCTGTGGTTGATCAGACCTATTTTGCTCATCAGTAAGCTGGTGACAAAATATTCACCCAACCACCCTTTCATTTTGACTTCACTTGTGATTAAAACCCTTATAGACTAAAAGTGACACAAAAACACCATTTCCACTTGTGACCAAGATAAATACAGATGATCTAGGGCACATTTATGTGGGATAACCCATACTCACTTTGAATTCAAGCCAAAGTGGTATGATTGGGGCAACATAGGTTACATTGGTGACCTACACACACCCAACCACCCATTGTCTATCATTTTTACTTGTGATTATGGGTATTGTAAGCCAAAAACCACACAATCCCATATCCATTTGTGACTAGGGAAAATACAAACAATTTATGACACATGCATGCCTAATCACCTCAATTCACTTGGAATTCATGCCAAAGGGGTGTGATAGGGGGAAATTAATTTGTATTGGTGACACACACACACCCAAATACCCTTTATGCTTATTTTAATTGTGATTATGTCCCTTATAGGCCAAAAATGACACAAAATGCCATATACACTTGTGACTAGGGCAATTATGGATAATTTTTGGAACATTTGTGTATGAAAACCTCGATTCAATTTGATTCAAGCCAAACTAGTGTGATTGGGGAAACATAAGGTGCATTGGTGACCTGCACACACCCACCACCTCTTTATATTGATTTTAATTGTGATTAGGTCCTATTATCCTAAAAATTGAATTCCCATAATTCAAAGTTTAAGCTCTTTTGTCATAACACACTATCAAGTTACTTAGTCTTCTCAACTCATGTGGACATTATTAAATCTTTCATTCATTCATGTGAACACAATCCCTAATAAGACCCCCTATTCTCCTTGATTATCCATCTTGAGTCTCATGTAGTCATTTTAGTTCATTTACAGATTAGTTTATGTCATTTTGTGAATTTATTTTCCTAAGGCTCTATTTCATCTAGAATGCCTTTCCCAAGGTCATTAAATCTTCCAAATACTTTCAAATCCTCTTCATTTTTTTAAATATTTCAAGATTGTTCATAAAAGTTTATACATCCAAGGATGAAACAACCATAAGAATAACCACTATAGGATTAAAAAGAACCAAAGTAGGAGGAACAAAATACAACAAATGTTATTACTATATAAAAAATTGGCCACCATAGTGTGGTACCAAAAAAGAACATAAGAAGCCACAAAAAACTAAAAACCACATCCTCTAGAATGACAACATGACCATCCAACCTAGTCACTTATCTTGCCACCATTATCCAAAAGTCCCAACTTGATTTGTAAATAGTAATTAGCTCCATGATAATAATTACTATTTATTTAAAAATAGTTTTTTAAAAATAAATATGTCATTTTCCAATATATATAAATAAAAAGAATTGACTTTTGAATCTGAATGTAATTTATCTGAACAATTCTGACTATGAGTAATTTGAATAACTCATTTAAATTTTATTTTTTAGTTCAAAACATTCAATCCACATTTTTATCTCTTCTAATAGTCTCTTAATTAATTTCCATGATTTAATTCCAAATATCAATAATAATTTAAAATGATATACTAATGGAAAACTAAAATAAATAGAGACTAGAGATTATTTATGGGGTTCACCAATTGGATATGTCCTTAGGTTCATTCAAATCATTCCATTATAAATAAAATGTAAATACAATGATTAAAACTTAAATCCCTGAATAACTTGCAATTGGTTGATCAACCTCTAAAGAACTTTGATTGCATATCATAAACGTCCTTCATTTCCAAAATGATAACATGTAAATATATATCTCCAAAATGGGCAATTTCTCTCTTCAAGGAGGTAAAACACTCTCAAAAAGTTTATAAACTACCTTCTGGTTTTCAAAAATCCCTCTCTATAATTTACATAGATTAAAAAAAGATTTTGCAATAGGCAAAATGGCCTCAATCAGGCTATCCCAAAATTCTACCTCTGTAAAAAAATAAACAGCTTCTGTAATATATTTTATACATTATTCTCTGTCTCAGAATCATCATCCATAATATAAAATAAATTAAGATTGTTTATAGCCAATGTTGGCTAACAATCTCAACTCTACCCCAAAGTATGCTTAAACTCCCATAATAAGCTGCATGAAAAATAACTGAATAAAATCCCACATTTGGTGAGTGGTTTGAATGCCATGATTAATTTAAAAAAACACTTGTCCATTAATAATATGGTCCACATTACCATTACCTTCCCACCAAAATGCCAACCATGCAAAAGTCAAGTGGAGTAAACGATGGATAATAATGATAAAGCATGCATGGTAGAAGTTGAATGCCAAACTTTAAAATATGCGGATAAAGTTATTAAAACATCTCCATAACATATTCCACCAATCGTATGACCATTTTAAATGCAAGTGGGTGATCCACATGGGAATAAAAGGTGGACAAAGGAGTTTAACATGCATCTAATTGTTTAACAAAACATCTCCATCCAAAATAAATTTCATAACAACTTTCCACGCCCTCATCCAAAGAACATTCCATGTGGGGAAATGTAAAAGGTGGGAGATAAATTTAATTTTGGACTTTAGTTTAAAACACATATCTCTAAAATAACACCACTTCCCACCAACTGCCAACCACGCTAAAGTGGGTATCCACGTGGAAAAAAGGTAAGCATAGAATAAAGTGGTTTTATTCTTTTTTTAAAAACAATAGCCCATGTTTTTAAAAAACATATCCCATGGTCTTTTTTTTAAACCCATCCACATAGGAGTCAAGGTGGGGATAATATATTCTTGGGACTTGGTTTTAAAAATAAAATATCAATGGTAGATTAAAAACCATCTTAAATACGATATTTAAATTAAATTTGGATTTAATTTAAAATATATCCCATGGTTAATAAAAAACCAATAATAATAGGATATTATTAATAATTTGAAAATGGAGGAATTATGGTGGAAATAAATATTTTTTGAACCATAAAAAAGTTCTCTAGATCAAACCTCCCTAATAAGACCCTTTTGGTCCCTAAAAGGTCAAGTCACCCACTAAATCTGTAAATGTTCACCCTGCAAAACATCACTGCAAAATATCATAGTAATGATTCAAAATTAAACTGAATCCCTGAAATGCCAATGAAAGAAATATATATCCAATACCAAATTATAGATATAAGTAAACTACCTATACAAATGTCACATCTCCAAAATGGTGAATTTGACAATCACTACAAAATAATCACTAAGTATAACTACAAACTAGTTTATTAGTGTAATCAATATACACACTAATTGTAACCACATTTTAAAGGTACAAATAAATGCCCAAAATGGATGATGGACTTATAAAAATTATACAATTATCATGCATGGCTATAATTTTTTTGTAAAATTATTATAATTACAAATGGTGACCGAAAAGGGTCTTATAAGCCTATATCTGCACAATGTAAATGACAACATATATACTAAAATGCAATTTTTTTTTAAAATAGACACACTGATAGTGCCCCATATAATCTGTATATACTACTGTCAAGGTTTAAAAATAATTTTTTTTCCGAAAATCCAAATGTGAGAAAATAATCCAAGTATGATAAACTTGTCCCTTAGCTTTTGTCTACAAGTTACTCCAATAAACCAAATTCTAAACTTAAATCATTTGAGAATATCTCCAAGTTTAAATATGAGTTAATTCTTTTATCAATGCATCAGTAACTCAAAAACTTATTTATAAAAAAAATATAGAACTTAGCAAACCCACAAATATGAGAAAATAATCCAAGTATGATAAACATATCACTCAAATTTCCTCATAGATGGTAGCTCCAAAAATTGTTCAAAGTCAAAATATATTCCTTTTTAATTTCAATGAAATACCAAAACTGCTTTGACCATATGCATGCTAATTAATACCATAACTATGCAAAATTAACATTAGAAAAGAAATGATCATTACCATCCAAATCAAAAATGAATGGAGTTATTTGTGGATAATAAGTAAAGAAGTGGTTTTCCTCTTGTTTTATTTCCAAAACTGGTGGGTTTAAAACAACTTCCTTTTTGCTTATGGATGCATCATTCTTCATGGATGTCTTCCTACAATACTTAGGACATAGTTGTGGATGCAATACCCAATATTTATTATTTTGATGACCACTTAGATTACAATGAATAAAATAATTATTACCCATTTTTTTCTCCTTAGAAAATAAAGATATCTTGCTAACTGGTTTTCTTTTCCAACATAAGGCAACACAGTGATTATCTAATCTACAAAAAATGCATGGATATTTGGACAAAAATCTTGTCATAATAAATCCTTATTTTCATAAATGAAATATACATTGGAATATTTAATAGGTTTAGGATAATGTGATGGTTGCAGTTTCTAACATTTGTCAACTCTATGTCCACTCTTGTGATAATGAGTGCAAAAGTTTCTCTTATCTTTCTTCTTGGATAAGGAAACATATTTACCATTTCTTGCCTCTAAATGATGAGATTGATCATTAAAACCTGTCTTATCTTTCATAAAAGAAAATAACTTCTTTAGTAGAGATTTTAGCTCCCAATAATAATTAACAAAATGACTATTTAACCCACAAAAAGTACAAGGAAAAGCATACCACATTTTTTGTATATCATAGCCATATTGTTCAAACTGAAAGAGTGCATTAGAAGTTTTAGAATTTACCAAATTCTTAGTGATATTTTATGTAAGAAAGAGGAGGTGAAATCTTAATACCCTTTTTTTAATTTTCTTACACCTCTCATCCACCTATGATGGTTTATTCTAAAAAACTAGTGGCTTATACACTTGGTAGTTGGAAGCTTGTCTTCCTTCTACAGATTTAGAACTCTCTCCAATTTCCATTCGCTCACTAGTATACCCCAAACCTATAAAATGAGGCCTATTCTCTACTTGTATGGGGTTATTTATGCCTTGTCCATTTTTACCAAGGCCTCTTCCTTCAAATCCCATTTTATCTAATAGTTTAAACCCAATACCCTTAGTGTGTTTTTCAAAAACACCAAAAACAATATCTAAAACTAAATGAGAGGAATTAATACATGATGACTTAATTACTATGTATTCATTTGTCATTATTTTTTCATCTGATATAGAAGGCAATTCTTCACTCATTCATCATTCTACAACTTTGCCAAGAGCTCATCCTTGGTCTACAAATCATATTTCAACTTTTCAATCTCCTCTTCCATGGAGTAGAATTTCAATCTCAAGAGAGAGTTCTCTTCTTGGATTTGTTGATTATATGACTCAAGCTCATCAAGATTTTCTTATTTTGATAACTTGCCCATAGTTCACCTATTCTTGTATTCAACACACAACTGAACCAACTGCAATAATTATCAAATACTAAAATTTTAACCACATGTAACTCACATTGTTAAATCTTGTTGATCAATTAATATACTACCAAATTGATCCATAAATAATAATTATCCTCCTGTTAATAATTAATATTTATTTAAATATGTATTTTTAAAATAAATAAGTCATTTTCCAATATATAATTAAAAGTAATTGACTTTTAAATATGAATGTAATTTGTCTAAACAATTATGACTGTGAGTAATTTGAAAAACTCATCTAAATTTTATTGTGCAATTCAAAACATTCAATTCACATTTTTATCTCTTCTAATATTCTCTTAATTAATTTTCATGATTTGATTCTAGATATCAATAATAATTTAAAATGATATACTATTAGAAAACTAAAATAAATAGAGACCAAAGATTTTTTACGGGGTTCATCAATTGGCTATGTCCCTGGGTTCATTCAAACCATTCTATTATAAATAAGATGTAAATACAATGATTCAAACTTAAATCCTTGAATAAATTACAATTGGTTGATCAACCTCTAAAAAACTCTAATTACAAATCATAAATACCCTTCATTTCCAAAATGATCACCTACAAATATATATCTTTGAAATGGAAAAATTCTCTCTCTTCAAAGAGGTAAAACACTCTCAAAAGGTTTATAAACTACCTTATGGTTTTCAAAAATCCCTCTCTATAATTTCCATAGATTAAAAATATATTCTACAATAGGAAAAATGGCCTCAATCAGGCTATCCCAAAATTTTGCCTTTGTAAAAAAATAAACTTCTATAATATATTTTGTAAACTATTCTCTATCTCAAAATCATCATTTACAATATAAAATAAAATAAGATTTTTTATAGCCAATGTTGGCTAACAATCTCAACTCTACCCTGAAGTACACTTAAACTCCCATAATAGGCTACATGCAACCAAATAAAATCCCACATTTGGTGGGTGGTTTGAACGCCATGCTTAATTTAACAAAATACTTGCCCATAAATAATATGGTTCACATTACCATTATCTTCCCACCAAACCACCAACAATGCAAAATTCAAGTGGAGTAAATGGTGGATAATAATGATAAAACATGCATGGTAGAAGTTGAATGCCAAACTTTAAAATACAGGGATAAAGATATTAAAACATATCCATAACATATTCCACCAACTGTATGACCGTTTTGAATACAATTAGGTGATCCACATGGGAATAAAGGTGGACAAAGGAGTTTAGCATGCATGCAAAACAAATTCCATAACAACTTTCCACACCCTCATCTGAAGAACATTCCATGTGGGGAAAGGTAAAAGATGGGAGATAAAGTTAATTTTGGACTTTAATTTAAAACACATATCTCCCAAATAACACCACTTCCCACCAACTGCCAACCACACTAAAGTGGGAATCCACATGGGGAAAAGGTAATCATGGAGTAATGTGGTTTTATTATTTTTTTAAAAGCAACATCCCATGTTTTTTACAAACATATCCCATGGTCCTTTTTTTAAAAACCCATCCACATGGAAGTAAAGGTGGGGATAACATATTTTTGGGATTGGGTTTTAAACATAAAATATCCATGGTAGATTTAAAAACATATTAAATAAGATATTTAAATTAAATTTGGATTTAATTTAAAATATATCCCATGGTTAATAAAAAACCAATAATAATAGGATATTATTAATATTTTGAAAATGGAGGAATTACGGTGGGAATACATATTTTTTGAACCATAAAAAAATCATCCAGATCATAACTAATCAGTCATCTCATACCCATGTCTCTACTGCCTAGATGTTGACTCCTTAATCTATAATGAGGGCTAAAGAACTCAGCCTGATGAAGCAAACTTTTAAATTTGGATTTCTTAACAAAATAAACAAGATTCTCAATTTCATCTCTACCACCCTTTTAAATAACCTTTTCCATCCTGGATGTAAGCTCACTAACATTAGACTTAATCAAATTCATAATGTTAGACTACATAATACTCCCATGAGTACCAAGAGAAGTCCCACACTTAGGAATAAAGAGATGAAGATCTACATGGCCAACACTAGAACTCAAGTTAAGACCCAAAACTATTCTATTAGCACTATCTAGGATCCCACTAGTCTAAAGATGATACTCCTAGAAACTATAAACTTGTAAGGTCAAAAGAACATCCATACTAGTAGCAAACTAGACAACAGTGCCATCTTTATCTTAGTCCAAAGAACCGACCCAAAGTAAGACATGTTCATTTATTTGCTCAAAATAAGACTCCATAATTTCCAAATCATATTATGAAATTTGAACATTAGCTGCAATATCGTGGCATACCCTCTAGTCTAGAGTAGTATCAATATAGGGTAACCATCAATATCTAATAGGAAGCTTGAGGTAATCTTCATGATGCTAGTCCTCAGAAAATTTTTCAATTGTCTATGACACCTTAAATTGAAGATAACTTTGCATAGAAATGAGACTAGAGATAACTTCAATTGTGAATTTAGTAAGCACCCTAATTAAAAGATATCCAAATTCTTTTCCTTCCAAATAAACCATAAAATCTCCATGGAAAACACCAACCAAAACTTATGGAAAAAAATATGAACTTTTTTCTTAGCACAAACATATTCAAAATCAATGTTAATCCCAAAAATATCACAACCAAACAAACATGACCAACCTTTTTAACAATATTTCTACACACTAGAAGCATAAAGACAAGTAAATAAATGGTGCTCAATGGTTTCCAAGTCACCACAGGGAAGACAAAAGGGCTTACTAATACCAAATTTATCAAGGACAATACTAACACCAAGCTTGTTAAGCACAAACAACCATCTAAAACACGACTTCTTAGGCTCAAGATACGAAGCCTAGATCACATCAAAACTAAATTTCTAGCTGTGAAGATGGTCACAAACTTGGCACTTATAGTTAAGACTAAGGTATATGATTTTGGAGAAAGATAGATTATTGTATAACATATTCATGGTAAATTAAATAAGAGGGGGATAGTTAATCCATTTAATGAAATCTTGAAATTCATATTCCTCATCAAAAATGGTAATTGAGTTGGTAGAATGGAGATATTTTGAAAGTAGTGTATAAGTCCTATATTGAGAGGACACCACTTGAAACCTATACTTAATTTCATTACATGAGACCTGACCAACTTGGTAATAAAGGTTATTAAAGGGCTATAGGCCCTTAGTAAATCAAACAAAGGTAGAACATCCCTTGATAAGTGTAAGAGGTCGTATGTTGATAGTAAGGTTCCACCAAATGGACTTATACCCCTGGCACCTTGAACCCAAACCATTAAACACATGTGATACAATAATAAAATGCTTAACCAACTCCTAAGCCTTCTATATTGAGCAAAAGATGGGAGATCCCACAACCTGAATTGAGAAAGATCCTATCAAAAGATAAAAAATGTGTAATCCTTTCCAATTGGGATTTCCTTTAGGAAAACCTCTTAAAATATTGTTCCTAAATAAATTCTTCCAAGTTTCATTGCACTTTATTGATCTGATAATCCACTTGAATGATGATGTAATCCCTTAGATTATCAATTCCTTCTCACCAATACCACCTATATTTTTAGGCTTACAATAAATCTCCTAAGCTACAACATGTATTTTCCTGTTTCCCTTCCCATCATACCATAAAAATTTCTGAATGATCTTTTACAAAGAATGATCTTAGTTTTATTAAACAACCAACATGAGACATAGTAGATACTATATTAATCAAGAATATTTTGGCACACTTGGAATCTTCTAGGTAGGGAAAGAATATGGCCATGCCATTTATCAAATTTATTATTGATTTAAAAAAATACCACTCCCACATTTGTTTAAAAGAAAGAATAAGATAAAAATTGATTCCTAGATATCTGACCAAAATATTTGGGTCTTTCCAATTCCAACCAAAATCCATAAGCCAATCTAGGGGTCTTTCCTCCTAGCAAATCATAAAGGATTTATGCATCAAAAATTTTGAACCATAGACAAAGTAATAGATATCCAGTTGAGTTGCAAGTTGATATAAATTATCCTTTTATAATATAGTGAAAAAACTTGTATCATCAACAAACATAACATCAATTCGTTCTAACTTATCAGGGAAGGAGAGACCTTTAATAGGGGACCCACAACAACAATCCTCAAAATTTAATGCAATGCTTCAACAGTGATAAAAATAAAGAAGGGGCCATCAGGAAACCCTATTTGATGAATAACTACATATTAAGAGATTATGTAAGATCACCATTAATTTCAATCACAACTGAAGCATATTTGAAAAAAACTTTGATCATTATGCATAATCTGTCTTAAAAACCAAAGGCTTTTAGCATCATGTCAATGAACGTCCATTAAATTCTATCATAATCCTTTTGAAAGTCTATAAGAATGATACCCACATATTGTTTAGATTATATTACCCAATGCATACCTTCTCAACTAGAAATGAGGTTATCAAGGATAAGTCTACCCTTCACAAATCCAATATGAGTATCTGAAACAATCTTGGATAATAAATAATATAGTCTCCTTTCAAGAATTTTATCAATAATTTTATATGAAACATTCAAAAATCTTATTGGCCTCCAATTTTTAACATGAGATTGGTCACCTTCCTTAGAAATAAGCTTGATAATACCTCTATTAATCTTAGCTCCAAGGGAGCCAATATTCACAACTTATTTAAAGACCCTAAGACAATCTTGAGCAATCCACTTCTTATTGGCTTTGTAAACCTCAATAGAGAAACTAATAATCCCTGGGGCTCTATCAGATTTTTAGGAGTCAGTTGTGGATAATACCTCATCCATGGAGATATCACTATCTAAGGAATAAGCTTGTTCAAGTGAAACCTTTTTAACAATACAACTAGTACAAAGGCTTATGTTATGCTCAACATGGAGGCCTGACACATTAGGAAAAAATGTTGGAGTAAAAGGATAAGAAGGCTTAATCTCTATATGGTCATCAATGACCATCTTGCCAACATCAATATTTTATATTTTTTTCTTAGTGTGTTTCACCTTTAGGATCCTAAAAAATAATTAGAAACCTTTCCCTCTGAGCTTGAGCCAGTTCAACCTAGATCGAATGTGAACACCTTTAGATAAATACATTTGATGTTGCCTAACTTGTTGTTTAAGCATAAATAGATTTTAAAGAAGGCCAACATCAACATGGTCCTTATGTAGATCATACTCAAAATAAATTATCTTCTCTTGAATCTCTCTAATAGTCATCCTTCTTCTTTTAGACTTGATCTAACCATAACATATAACAATTTTTTTTACTTAATTCAATGCTACTATTACATTGATTGATACTTGAGGAAGACTCACAAACTAGTTTACCAAATTTTAAAGAAGATGTATGGCCATATCTTCATGTTATATCTTTCAAGTGGGAAACATTGAGCTTATACATGCCTTTTGAGTCATCTTTGCTAGATCCCAAATCAACATTCAAGGAGACATTAATCTCAATGGGGTGGTGGTCATAAATGGTGAACGAGAAGACATTTACCTGATTGCCATTATCAACTTGATGAACATAAAATAAATCCTAGTTTAGATAGAATATATAAAGCTTATAATATACTCTCCTAAATTGGATCTAACTATTACACCATGTAAACCAAATACCATTACTTTGGATTTTACTATTGACTAAAGGGTTAGAAATATTATGAATACAATTCAACTTAGACTAAAATAAAAACTCCTTGCCTTTCCATGCATGAGTCTCACCACCCTACTTATCTTCTCTACATTAAATCATATTAAAGTCACCCTCACTATCCAAGGGATACCTCTAAGGTTAGACACAAGCTAGGTCCATAGTTCAATCCTATCCTTATAGTCATTTGAAGCATACACATTATAGACTTCAAAAACTTGATTATTTTACTCAATGACAATCCAAATTACTCTATGATAAGGAGAGAAGCCATGTTCCATAAGAAAGTTATCCCATTGGGTATTTATCAGTATTGAATCCCCACCCTTTCCTCTACAATGGCTAGTAGAGAAATGTGAATGATATGACCAAATATAGCTAAGAATATATTCAAATCTAGAACCCACTTAACTTCTTGAAGCAAAAAGAATTAATTTTTGTCCCTAGATTGTCTAAACTTTATAACAATAGGCTTCTTATTGGGTGATTCAATACCCCTCATATTCTAACTAATCATATTCATAAACAAAGGAGGGGGTTTATTTTGGATTCCATGAGGTCTTGGACCCTTCTTTATTTTGATAAATCCTAGTGAAACACTAAATCACCTTATTCTCCTTAGATTTATTTTGAGTCCTCCAAACTAAATTGAGGCCCTCCTTTGGCCCTTTTGCATTCCTCAACAAAATTTGCACTTGGAAGAGAAGCATAACTTGTCTCACTTTTTAGTCTCTTTACTCTTATTTTAGACTTCACAGTCAAATAAAGGCCATTAGGGTCCAAATGAGTGAAAGGATCTTCCTTAGCTACGGGTAAATATTTCTCCCTCAAGAAGCTAGGATTCAGAAAAATAACCATGGGAACCAAATAATTAAGAAACACATTTGGCCTAAAAACAGACAAGGAACTAGGGATAGAGGCCTCAAACCTAGGCAAAAAAATAAAGATGAAAACATATTCTTTTGAAGTACTTTATTTAAGAAAATAAGGAGCCTCTTCTTAGGGTTTAGTTAGGTCAACTTGAGTTGAATGAGCCTTAGGAACTAAGATTGAAGAAGCAAGGACAATTCTCACTATGACCACATTATCATCATATTGTTGGGAGTTATCTAATGAATAAGGAATATTTAGACCTAAAGGTAAAGGAACATCACTAGATGTAATGGAAGCATCAGATTCTTTGCCAGAGTCTTTAAATACATTATATTTGAATTACACTACATGGGGTGTTATGTCTCTATTTGTGTTTGGATCAAAGTAGGGGTTATCTCTCATAATCACATCATCAATAAAATTATTAAAGAAGACATCACTTTTAATACCACTTGTTTAAATATGACATTTTTGATCATTATTCATCAATTTTCTACTTTTATTCAAGATGGGGATTTTTTTTTGAGATGGCCATCCTTTTTGTAGAAAAAACAAACACTGAGACCCCCCAAACCATTAATATAGCATGAATAGGAATCCCCATTGACCCTAAATATTGGGGCTTTTGGGAATATTTCTAATCGTTCCAAGGAAATCAAGACCTTGACATGCATGTGGGACAAGGATATTTTAGTTTCTTCAATCCTTAAGACTTATCATAATGGTTTAAGGGCCTAGGGAAGAAAGTTTCAGAGTTGAATGAGAACATTTTCAATATCAACCCATCTAGGAGAAGATTTGACACAATATCACTACAGTCAATGTTAGGATTCTATGGAATAGCCTTGAACATAGATTGACTCACATTATATAAGTGTTTACTAATAAATCTTCTTTACATATTTGAGTTTTTAAATAGATCCATGAAAACACCTTCCTGAAACATTCTACAAAAACTGACATAAATACCCATTTTTGCCCCATAGAGTTTAACCAATTATAAAAAATCCTCAAAGGCAGTGAGTTTCTATTTAAACACACATAAAACACCCTAATATTTATCAAAATCACTTCCTTCATCTATAATTATTTCTTCATAGATTCATTTGGTCATAAAGTTAGGGTTGTTTCTAGGCCAGGGAATTTACCAATTTGATATGATCCTTTTTTGAAGCTATCAACCCTTTCTACACCATGCTTGATTATAATAAACCTTGATCCCTTAGAGTGCTTAGAAACCTTCCTTCTCTTGTTAAATATATTCTTACCTTTAGTGCCTTTCCATTCTTCCCTGATAACCAAATCTGAAAGAGTGCTCTCGTCAAGGCTATATTTTCCACTATCATTCTCATGGTGGTTTAATAAAGACTACCATCTCCCTCACACTACACATGAGCAACATCAATACTTATGGTCACCTCCATAAATAACCCTAAATAAATGTTACCAAAGCTCTCTAAAACCAAAGACCTCTATGACCTAGAAAATGATTACAAATAAACAAAAATGAGAAAAATAAAGGGTGACCTGAACAAAGAAAAACAAATAATAAAGATAAGTCTAAGACACCATACAACTAGGAAAACAATGACCACCATAAATTAAAGAACACATAGTAAATAAAGGCAAGGAATGAACTAAGGTGGAAAAGATAATCAAGGAATCAAGAGAAAAATATTGAAGTTTTGTTAATGGAAGATGACTCTTCATCTCATTTTTATATCTCCAAACTTCTCTATCCCCCATTGATCAATGATTTCAAAGTTTGATTTGGATAAAAATAAAATGTTTTATAGCTAATATAGCCTTTAAAAGCACTTTTGTGGCCTTCTAAAAGACTATTTACATTTAAATTGCTCTTAAAAATCTTGACAATACTTTAAAATTACTCTCAATCCTTCCACGTGGTGGCTTAAACTAAAAATAATAATAATCAAAAGCCACTTTTAATTAGCAATTCACAATATTTGGCTTAACTAAGTGGTTTCAAGTTATTTTACTTAGTAAACATGTAGTTTTATAGTACAAAGGAAATTTTGGTTAAAATTAGAACATGTTTTGTCTTGTGTGTCATTTAAAAGGCATTTTTACATGTAAATTGATCCTACTAAGTCCACCAACATGTACAAATTCCAAAGACTTTGAAAACTAGCAAAATCTCCTCCTCAACCCTCCATGTGGTTGTTTCAACTCTCCAAAGCAGCTTGAGCTAGAAAATGTGGTATTGAAGGTTGTTTAAATTCATGGTTTTGTTTATATAAGAGTCATTTCAGTAAAAATAGAACATAGTTTTGTATGATGCAAACTTCTACATGACTTTTTACATTGTGCAGGCTTTTCAAAGCCCTTTTACATGTAAAAGGCCTTCCCCAAGCCCACCAATTTTCTCAAACCTTCCAGGTGGATTTATAATATATGAAACATAGTTTTGAAGAATATAATACATAATTTTGCATGTTTAAAATGTGTTTTTGGTAAATAATATGTAGTTTTGGAAGCCATGTAGGCTTTTACAACTCTTTTTATACATTATGACCTTTATCATCTAAAATTACATACAAAAATATATTCTTGAACCCACTATATCTTCAAAAAAGATTCTCAAAACCTATATGTTGATTCTAAATATAACTAAGGCACTTTTCAAAGTTGTTTTTGGTGGCATGACAAAATATAACTTTATTTTGTGGTCTTCTTAGCTATAGTCTACATGATATGGCTTTTGAAGACTCTTTTGCAAGAAAAATACCTCTCTAAAGCCCACCATATTCATGTAAAGTCATTCCAACTATATAAAATGGATTTCAAAGAGATAATACATGGTTTCAAGCATTGAAACATGATGTTGGCATTTTGAATTAATGCATGACAATTTTGGTCTTCTCTAAACACCTCTAAGCACCTCCTCATTCTTTCACAAGGATTTTGAAGACATGAACAATTTCTCTTAGAAAATCTAAGGTAGTTTTTAAGGTGGCATTGAGAATAAAATGTGGTATTGAAGAAAATAAACAAATTTAAATCATTATATGTGGTTTTCTTAAGTCATTCTTTCTTACTTCAAGTTTTGAAGATCCATTTTGCATCTAAGAAACATATATAAAGCCTATCAAACTTTGGGTAGGTCCTTCAAAGACTTCCATGTAGAACCCAAGATTCATAGAGTTTTTTTCTCATATCTTCTATGTGTGAAAACATTTCATAAGTTTCTTAAGGTGGTTTTGGAGATATAGAGATAGTTTTGGCAGCATAACCAGGTTCCAAATCATTCAATACAACTCCTTAATCCATTATTTGCATGAAAGTGGATTTGAATGATCAAAAAGTAAGTTTATCATTACATGTATACAGTCATAACATTATAAGAAGTTTCAACATTATTTTGAAGAACTATGAGTGGTTTTGGAAACATAAACATGTATTGAAAACTACAAGTATTCCAAAACAAGATTTTAATAATTTATGTAGAACTTCATATCCACTGTGCTAAGTTCAATTCTTCCACGCAAGAATTTTAATCTCTAGATTTTGTCTAGAATAACCTGAATCTACTTGTTCAAGTTTTTATTATATCTTCCACCTCATCAAAAATGAATTCAAATACATGCGATATGAGCCCATTTCTATTCTGGACATAGCTATATCAAATGTCTCTAATAACAACATGAATCACATGAAAATTGATGATTTATGGGAGATGATGGATACCATGAAAAAGACTCCTTTGGGAGAAAATTTTTTTGATAGAGGACTCAAGCATGTTGCTAAGTTTTTAACATCTATTTAGTGTGAAAATTTAGTACTTACATGCACAAAATAATACAATCTAGAGGGCAGAGAAATACAATATGTGGATAGTCTATTAATAGCCAACTTGGATAAAAATTATATAGGCATAAATTTTAGTATTGATCATCATGATGAAACAATGGAGATCAACAAAAACATTTATTAATAATTTTAAATCAACCATGAGAGATGCAAAAAGGTGCGAAATCAATCTTGGTTGACTAATAAAAGAAGAGTAATTATCAAATAAGCTAAAAATCTATACAGATCTAATTTCAAAGAATAACTATCAGATATGACTACTCTTCTGAATAGGGTCATGGGAAATTAGGTGAAAAAAAATTTGTCATTGAATGTGCATGTTCACAAACATCATCTATTTTGGGGAATAGTTCATTGATTGATCTTTGATCATCAACAACAACATTTATGAACAATTGACCAAGTTAGGATCCACACAATAATTTTATATGACCTCATATTTGGTTTATTCCATTGCAATAATCATAACTTGGCTTAGTTTGATGGAAGTGAATAAGAACCTCCCTGGTGCATTGGTATATGACAAGTTCCATCAACTAACTCATGAGAAGGGAAAAAGTCATTTAGAGAGAGTAAATGATGCGTTCTCCATGACGCTATTCAAGACATTAGAAAAAAACCTTGTAGATAATATTTCCAATGAAGTGGCTACTCTAATCAGAAAATATAGGTGCTACTTCACTCATTTCCCAAAGTTCACCTATTTCAGGGTTGGTGGATTTTAAGTCATTCCTCTTAAACTGCCAAGATGTCCTCGAGATAGAATTATTTTGATTGAACTTTTCAAGTGGCTCAATGAAGTGCAAAAAAAATGTATCAATAAACATATGATAGGGATAACCTTTCCTATCAGCCTCAAATATTTCATCTACAAATCAACAAGAGATGTTGTTAATATTACAAAGTCACTGGTAGACTTTCCTATTTAACCACACATGAGGAGATTTGATTTTGATAGCAAGGATTTCATGAGAAACAATCTTAGAATGGGCCCCAACTATCCTCACATTTTAGAAATTGAAGATTATTAGGATAACTGTAAAGATGACTTCAAGTTTAGAAAAAGAAATTGGTCAAGGATGACCTTGAAACAAATGAAAGCCTTCATATTTGAATGGTTCAAAACAAACTTTGAGGATGATGGCCCTAACAATGTGGAAAATATTTTCTATGAAAATATTAACCTCACATCCATCCATTAATCAATTGGTCAATAATAAAATTAACGCACATTACAAAATGCACACACACCATTTTAGCAAGATCAAGAGCTTGGTATGATAAAAGGTGAGAGATTATACTTCATGAAGTCGTCTAAAAGATGAAGGAACTTCAAGAGGGGGAAAAAAAATTATT
The DNA here is from genome assembly GCA_037957365.1 of Torreya grandis. Lineage (NCBI taxonomy): Eukaryota > Viridiplantae > Streptophyta > Pinopsida > Cupressales > Taxaceae > Torreya > Torreya grandis. Next base: position 2,347,691 of record JARHVA010000004.1, on the reverse strand, counting down.
CTACTCTGATTTCTCAATCTTATAGGACCACAATATTCATAATAAAATCCACCTTGGTTGTCTCTGGAGGAGGAGATGGAGAAGATCCCAACAAAAAAAATCTTCCTAAATAGACATGTGAGGATGATCCACCAAGACAAAAAATCCAAATCAAGAGGCCCACTTCATCTAACACTACAAATGTCATACATGATATTGATCCTTTAATGTTTATTGACAACACTCCATGAGGTCCTTTGGAACACATGACACTTTGTATAATTGGGCATAAGGCAGGCCATCCTCTATGTTCTTTGCATCCTCTCTAGATGGGATTCAAGACAAATAATCAAGTCCAAAATTTGGCTTGCCTAGCTTGACTACTATTGAAAATTGAAATTATTAAAATAACACAATCCATCTAAAAATTCTTTTATGTAAAATAGGGTTATTTATAAGATATTTAAGTGCTTCATGGTCAATGATAACATGAATAATGTTCCAAAAAGGTACTATAAAATATTATGAAGTGCATAAACCATTATGAGCACTTCATGCTCAGTCATTATGTAATTATGCTTAGCTAAAGTATGTTTCAAGGATTAAAACATATAGAATGATCAGCATTATCATCCCCCATTTTTTATAATATGGTGTCAATTACCATTCTTAATGCATCAACATGGACATGGAATGGAGTATTCTAGTCCAAAAACTTCAAGATTGGTACACTAGTAATTTTTCCCTTCATTGTATCAAATGCTTCTTTTTGCCTCTCAGACCACAAAAACCATCCTTTCATAATAGTTCTTCTAGTGGCACCACAATGTTTTCATGGTTACAAATGAACTTGTGATAGTAGCTTGTGTGTCCCATAAAAGTGTGTCAATCCCTTAGCGTGGTTGTTATTTCTAACTGTAAGATAACATCTATATTTTCAAGATATACAAGAATCCTTTCTTTGAAAATAACATGACCAAGCAAGGTTTTAAAGGGTGTCATAAAAATTCACTTTTTAAAATTTAAGGAGATATGCAACTACCAAAAACACTCAAACATCAAGTTCAAATTTATGTGGTGGTCTTTGACCAGCCCATAAACCATCCAATGATCTAGGTATTCTTTGAGGAAATGATGAAAGGATTATTTGAATGTAGTCATGATGATGTAATAGAACACGACTAAAGAATTATTTATCCCAAAAGGCATAACATTATATGTAAATGTACCCATTATGTCATGAATGTTATTTTTGGCTTGTCCTCTTCCTCAATTTTCACTTATTGATAGCTGGAGAACCCATTAGTGAAGGTATATATCTCAAAAATTACCACTCCTTCCAAAATATCCTAGGTGAATGGATTTGGAAACAAGTCGATAACATATGTGACATTAAAAAACAAAAATTAATGTATATCTATATGCACCCATCCTCTTTAATGTTTATCACCATGTGTTTACCCACTCAAATTATTTAATTAGATAAATAATTCTAGCAGCCAACATGTTGTCAATCTCTTATTTCACTTTGGTGCATAAATTAGGGTTCATCATATATGCCCACTTTTTCATAGGTCTTACATTATCCATGAGCTTGATCTTCAATTTCCAAAAATATGGGTATACCCCCTTTGTTTCATTATAGCTATGTGGGAAATTTTCATGGTACTTGCACAATAGCTCAATGATTCAAGCCAACTCTTTATCTGGTCATTATTCACCAATAGTGGTGATCTTTGGTTCTACTTATGTGATGATATTAAATTTGGTGGTCTTGAGGGGCTCATAATAGTACTTTTGTATATCCACTTTTATATAAACCACCTTGTTATTTCCATATGATGTTTTAGCCTTCAAGTTCTATAAAGTTTTATTTGATCATGTTTCATCCACTTGGTGCATGCGTTTCTATTTACCACATTTATAATTCTAATTTTGGTTTAGCCAAACCTCCTCATATTTATCACTAGAATCATTTTTCATAGTGAAATCCTCAAGCATATTGGGAAGTATAAATCCCTTCTCTCACTATGCATATTTTGTATGAATTCTTCCAAGATAGTTTCATCATAGAAGATGGTTTAGTGCACCCAAATCAAGGCTTGATAAATTTATAGCCTAGGATAAGATAAAAAATAAGTGTGCATGAAATAGATTTTACCTCTTACAAAATATTAGTTTCGTAACACATATTAAAAATCACATAACTTGTGTGTGCCCATATATTTATTATTCTATGAAATGCGTAGACCCATAACCTTTTTGGAAGCTAATGCACACCCCCTGTCCACACCTTTATATGATTATGGACATGTATTATAGGGGATCAATGTCTACCATAACTATGTAGTACCCATATATTATTATTACATTCAAATAGGGTGCATATGACTTATTTGGTAGTGACCTAGGTTGGCAGGCTTGGCTTGTGTATATCCCACTAATGTGTAGAAGTAATAATCACAATATTTATTAAAACACATAAAAATGCTTCCTCTTATGAAATGCATACTTTCATATCTTCCAAAAATGTGATAACATCCTCAAATCCTTCATACCATGGTAAGGCATCAATTTTACCTTTACTAAGGTGGCACACCCTCTTCATATAATATATCATATGGGGAACCCATATCTTGGTATGTTATGTTGAGCTAATCTTGTCATTGGTGGCCCTTGGTTTTGGTTACACCATAGGAGGTATTAGTTTTTATTTGATTGTGCCACACTTACACCTGACACTTCATAAAACTCTTGCACCCATCAGTCACAAGAAACACTTATACTATTAGAAATGGAATCAACATCTTCAAAATCTAAAACACCTTCACTGTCTACATCCAAGTGTTTGGTGCCTTATGAAATGATGGTGTATATATGGTTAAATACTTCATGATGTCCACACTTTATACATTATACACATTGTTCTCCATTCTCCAAGATAACAAAGCATGTTTTCAAGCACATATTTAAATTATTTTCATAACACCATGGTCAGTTGAGCAATGCTGAATAGTTATCAACTTTAGCTAACTCTATTACCTTAAAATAAAAATAAAAATTATACTTGTTTGAAAGCATAATTACTGGGGGATGAATCAGTGTTTTAAAAATTTATTTCATTTATACTTAATCATTCATGAACCATGAAAGAAACATAGTGATCTAGAAATTCATAATGAACCATTCAAATGATTATGAAACAATATAACACATATATGAGTCAGAAAACCTCAAGGGGAAGAAAAACCACTATGATATCTATAAATGGACTAATCCCATATAAAACAAAAGATCAAATTATGTTGAACACTAACTCAACTTGGAGCACCAACTCCCTAAGAAACTTAGCACCAAACTAGCCACCTCATAAATTTTTGTCACCACAACTCCACTCTTATTTTATGATCTCATTTCAATACCTCCTTCTACTTAGCCATGCAATATTTTATTTTCTTATTTTTGCATACATCTAATTAGGCCTAAATTACCTTGTATATATACTAGTCTTAGATTCACACACCACTTGGTTCACCACACACCTTAAAAATCTTAGTTAGGACACATAATAGGTCTTAATACATGTTATGAACATTATTAAATCATAATTTGAACCCATTTTGGTCTGCCACAACTCAAATAGGCCTTACTCCTCCTTTAGGTCTAATGGAGACCTAATTACATTAGGTTTGTCCTTTTAACACTAAAACTTGATCTTCTTGGGATCAAATGGAATTTTAAAATAATAAAAATCCATTCAAATACTTATAAAATGGACACTTATAACCTCCTCCATGATTTATTATACCTGCATCGATCATTCATACCATGAAAATCCTTTAAGACAAACTGCCCTATTAGGCTTGTATACCTCAAAAGTCTGTCTTACAATAATGAAGCTTAAACACCCTTTAGCTACTAAAATATGAAAAATTGAACATAATTATAGGTTATAAATGAAATCAGAGTCATCACCAAATTCTTATAACACCTTCACTCAGGAGATAAAGGCTCAAGAACATATCTAAAACTTACTCAAAACTGCTAATTAACTTCAAAAACCTATCATGATGAATTAGACATAAAATTCCTATGTAGACACTTGTCATGACTCCTGATGCATAACATGGTCCTATTATTTCTCCATAACATCCTTATATAAAAAATTCATATGGTCTAATTATAAATATTGGCCTTACAGATCAATTTCTTAACCTTATATCTCATAGTCATATCTGAACCAGATAGGCCATTTTGTGAGCAAATTTTTCACCATATAAACTAACATATAAATATTATCCAAAGAATTATCATGACATACAAGTCATAAATGAATTATTCATACACTTTAGTGCTTCAATCTATCATGCACAGACCCTTAAATCTCTCTTCATCTCTCCCTAGGTTTTACACTATTCACACCATTAGGTCTATCTATAATTGGCTTATTTGGATGACCAAATTAGAACCTTTGAAGGATATAAAAAATATATAAATCATCATGGAAATGTAAAATTATTCTCTAGCTTCTTATAAAATCCATTTTATTTTCTTGATCAATTCAACGTTTGAGAGCTATAATAACTTCTTGATAAATAGGCCTGTATCTATACATTTTCTCTCTCATCTGAAAAAACACCACCACCTAGAAGTACCTAGGAGAGTTTACTACATGATAAAATATCTTATCTATGCATATGAATCCATCTTAAGCTATTTTGAATAATTTTTTTCATATCGGGTCCTTATTAGGGTTTTAGGGAGGTTTAACATAGGTTTTGGTGTTAACAAATGTTCATAAAAGTTTGCCACTTGAATATAAAAATAATGAATGGAGATATTATATATTACCATTTCCCATCTCTACTTAATATATTATACTCCCATATAGAGGTTACACATGCCAGTGAATGTCTTAAAGTGCTTCTCAGGTTTGAGACCTCATTCTGTGAGCTTGAGAAGGCCTAAAATAGTGATTCATGCACTTTTCCTTCAAATATTGACCTAAAAATTTATGATCATACCTAAAAAAACTTATCTGACCTATGACCATGCTCTCATGTGCATACTTGCCTTGAAATCTGATATTTATAACTTATTACGCTAGGCAGGGTCTATGAGTGGTCTAGCTGCAGACTTAGATTGAAGGTCCTACCCCTATAGGATCAACTTGAAACACTCATGAATGATTCTATACCTTACTAATGTGATAAAAAAATGAAATATAACCTTCACATCCCTATATTTATTAATTTCACCATGCACATACCTATTCATGTCCTGACTAGGCTTCTTATGCACTTGACATCAATGACATGTACCTTCCATCTAGACATAAGACATATACCTCTTCATATTATCTATTTCTCTCATGACAACACTCTCTCATGCACCTTTTAACATCATATATGGCCAATTTTCCTTAATCACTTTTGACATAAACCTTCACAAGATATAACTTTGACATCAATGACAATACTCAATAATATCCCCCTTTGTCATTAATGGAAACCACTTTTAGAAACTTCTCTCAATATCTTATTTCTCCCCCATTATAAAATTTCTCTCCCATTGGAATTAATGATAAAGAGATACCAATAACTTCTTGGATCACACCTCCTTTAACCATAAAACTTAACATACAGGATTATGAGTAAATGAAGCATCATACAAACATGTTCCCCCTATCTCCATGTATACCTTATTGGCACTACTCACCTGCTCTTGGAGCTAATGAACCACCTAATTATCTCCCCTTAAGCACTTGAGTTCATTAATGGCTGTGAGGGGTAGGAACTACACCCAATTCCTATTTTAGATGTTCAAATGTTGTCTTTCAAAGTGTCTTGGTTAGAATATCAATGATTTGATCCTTAGTAAATACATATTCAAGCTTGACATTTTATTCACTTACCTATTCTCTTAGGAAATGATACCTGATGGGAATGTGATTATTTATTGAGTGCATAGATGGGTTATTTGATACATGTATACCACTTGTATTGTCACAAAATATAGGACTAGGATTATCATAATCCACTTTGTAGTCTTTTAAGGTTTACCTCATCCATAAGACTTGAGTGCAACATGAAGCTACTACAATGTACTCAACATCACAAGTAGATAATGTCATTGATGACTAATTATTTCTTATCCATGATACTAAGAACTCTCCTAAGAAGAAATATCCTCTACTAGTGCTCTTCCTATCATCTAGAATCCTTGCCCAGTCTGTATCTATATAGGCTTTCAAGTTAAACTCCTTGCTCCTTGGATACCATAGCCTAAACTCATTAGTTCCCTTGAGATACCTAAGTATCTTTTTGACTAATTGCAAATGATTTACCTTTGGGTCTGCTTGAAATCTTCCCACAAGACCACTACTTGCATGATGTCAATTCTAGAGGTAGTAGTGTACAATAAACTTCCAATCATTGACCTATATAATGTCTGATTGACCTTTGGAGATTTATCCTCCTTACTTAACTTACACCCTAAGATCATAGGTGTGCTAACAACCTTGCAATCTTCCATCTCAAATTTCTTCAACATCTCTCTTATGTACTTAGCTTGTGAAATGAATATACCTCTTTCTAATTGATTGATTTGTAACCCAAGGAACAATGAAAGTTATCCTAGCATGGACATATCAAACTCCTTATTCATCACATCTGCAAAGGCCTTAGTCATACTCTCAATGTTTCCACCAAATATAATGTCATCAACATAGACAACCACTATCAATTAATGGTCGTTTTCTATCTTTATTTACATATTACTATCTTCAACTCCTATATTAAATCCTTAATCCAATAGGTACTTGTCCAATCTAGCATACCAAGATCTAGGAGCTTAATTTAGACCTTAAAGAGCCTTTTTAAATCTACATATATAGTCCTTGTTACCTAATAATGATAAACCCTCAGGTTCCTCTATGTACACCTCCTCTTCTAAGTTCCCATTCAGAAAAGATGATTTGACATACATATGATACACCTTAAACCCTTTGAATCCTGCATATGTTAGAAACAATATGATAGCCTCCAACCTTGTTAATGGAGCAAAGGTCTCCTCAAAATCTACCCATTATACTTGAGCATATGCATTTCATACCAATATAGCATTATTCCTAGTGACTTCTCCATCTTCATTCAACTTGTTCCTAAACACCCATTTTGTGCCAATGACATTCTTATATTTAGGCCTAAGAACTAGTTCCCAAGTCTCAATATTTTCTATTTGGTCTAGCTCCTCATTCATGGCACCTATCCAAAACTTGTATTTGATTACTTCTACAAGGTTATTAGGTTCAATCGTAGACAATAGATCAGCATTCTCTTGATTTAGGTTACTTGCCAACTTTTTCCTTATCTACATACATGCATCCTTGTTGCCAATGATTTGTGATTCAAGATGGTCTCTTTGAATATGTTTTAAAGGACCCTTTGAATCTTATCTTTCCTCAACTTCTTCTTCCTCCTCATCAATATGTATTGTTTCTTCTTCATTCTTGAAGTCTAAATTATCTAATGCATGTTTTGATTGAGAGTGTGATTTCTTAGAACTTGTCTCATCAATCTTCACATTGGTGATTTCCACTATCTTCTAAAACCTCTTATTATAACATCTATAGGCTAATATTTTTGATGATTATCCCAAGAATATTCCTTCATCAGACCTAGAATTAAACTTACCTAAGTCTTCCTCATCTCTTTTGATGAAGAATTTGCTTCTAAACACTCTAAAATGTTTCACATTAGTAGGTATGCCTTTCCATAGTTCATAGGGGGTTTTGTTACCATTAATCCTTATTTTTCATCTATTTAAAATTTAAACTATAATGCTCACTTCCTCTCTCCAGTATCCATCATATAATCTTGATTCATTTAGCATAATCCTTGCCATTTCTTAAACTGTCTTATTCTTTCTTGCCAATACCCCATTATATTAAGGTGTCTTAGCTACTGATAATTGTCTCCTTATTCCATGGACCTCACAAAATTCATAAAATTCTTTGAACCAAAACTCTCCTCCTTTGTCAGATCTTAGGAATTTTATCTTTACATTCTTTTCATTCTCAACTAGAGCCTTGAATGCCTTGAAATCATCAAGAGCTTCTGACTTTTCTTTCAAGAATGCTATCAAAGATATTCTTGTGTAGTCAAATATGAGTAACATGAAATAGCTATCTTTATAGATGCTAGTTTTATACACCCTTGTGTATTAACTTGTGCATCATCATATTTATGTTATTTCTAACATAACAACCCCCTATGGGTAATTATTTTAAATAACTACATTTTACTTTCCCATTTACCTTTATCACATAGGTTAATTGAATTTAATTTAAATAATAATTAACCCCTATTTACTCATGGTAATTAATTTTATTAATTACTATTTACCACCCTTAACCATAAAATCCATAAAAATCAAATAAAAACCATAAAATTCCTAAAATCAAATAAAAAAAAATTACCCAACCTCTCAGTAACCCTCCTAACAACCTACCCTTGTTAAAAATCTATGCAAACAACTTAGTGTTATATTCATTAAGTTTGGCATGTAGTTCAAAATAGCCTTAGATAACTTTTTACCAAATCAAATGGATCGACGTCAATCCTCCATGATCGATGCCAATTGATTAGGATCGACATCGATCTATAAATATTTAGCAAAATTACATTTCTCAAGAGAAATGAAGGTGAAAGGAAAGAAGCCATTTTCATCATGAAATTTTGTCCAAACTAGTCTCGAACTTGCATATAGACATTACCAACACCTTGCCACTTTGAAGAACACTTGATTGGTGACATTATCAAGTGATTTTTGGAGGCCATTTACATTATTTTAGAATCTCTTTATCTGCACATTTTCAACCATCTAAGGTCATTATCTTATTATATTTAAGTTTTATTTATCTTTTGCAATCTATGTGTTTTTATTTACATTCAATTTTGATTGTTTTATCAATTTTCTAGGCCATCATCATAGTCTATTTTATATTTTAGCACTTTTACATATAATCGACATCAATTCATCTGAATCGACATCCATCCTATATAATTGATGTCAATCATGTAGGATTGTCATCGATCCTTGTCAAACTATAAAAATAGTTTTAAATAGTCTATTTTACATCTTCAACATCTGTTAAATTTGCATTCTAGTTTGCTAAAATTTGTATTTTCATGTAGATGACCCTACCTGGATTATTACATGATTCTATTAGCATCTTTGATCTTCCCATAGTCCCTCAACCACTATTTTTTTATTAGAGTGATATTGCATTTGAGCTAGGACTTTGCATTATGGCTTTTATACATAATTTTGAATACATTAATTAACAATTGTCTATAATCCAAGAGGATGTTGATGTAGCTGTAGATTTATGGGATGCTTACTTTAATCACATAAATCTTGGTATTGATAAATTATCTTTGGCATTGTCTATTTATATCTTATCCATATATATTTTTATACTTTCATGTTTATTTATAAACTTGAATGTTAAACATGGGATGACATCCATCTAAGAAAGTGTATCACTTTTTGGGACTAGTTTCTTACCAAGTATCCCACTCATCTATCTATTAATCCGATTTTTGTTTAAGTATGGTGAATTTTAGGTCATTCCTCCCCAGCCAAAGAGGAGTTCTCAAAAAATCTTGATCAATGGTGTGCAACCAACCTTTATCACTAGGTAACTCTAAACCCTGCATTTACTTTTATTTTTAGTAGTTAATTAGATCCACATTGAAAAATAAAAAAAATACTAAAACAATCTCCTTGAAAGCTTTAGATTCTTCTAGGTCCATAGAGATCAGTGTGTATTAACTCTAAAGGTCTTGTAGTAGAATACTCCTTATACTTGAACCTTACTCTAGTTTGTTTACCATTTTCACATGCCTTGTAAAGTGTGTTTGTAAGTTTGGTGATTGTAGGCATATTCTTCACAGAATTATTAGAGCTTATCTTGACCAGATTATCAAAGTTTAGATGGCCTAAATTTATATTTCATATCCAACATTCATCCATATTACTCATAAAACATTTCTCTTTCTTGATCTCATTCAAGACATATAGATTTTTCTCAGTCCTCTTAGTATTGGAAATTAGCCTTCTTGATTTGGCTATCCTTATATCATACCCTCTGTCATGAAGGGTCAGTGTGTGTCCTTGGTTGCACATTTGAATTACACTAAACAAGTTATGTTTCAATCCTTTTACATATAACACATTATCTATCTTAGTATTTCCATTGTCCAAACTCAAGATACCCTTGCCAACAATATTGGTAGTTGTGTTATCTCCAAATCTCACTACCCTTGCAACATTCTTCTTCAATTAAATGAACTTGATTTTGTCCCCTATCATGTGACTTGAGTAACCAATATCTATATACCACTTCATGCCTTCATCTTGGATGTGAAACAACATCTAAGATAGCATAGATTATTCTCCTTTAGTCTTCTACTCCTCCTTTGCCTTATTCATAATATCAGACTTTTTGATCCACTTCTTAGTGGTAGGACTATGTACCTTTTTGTCTTGACTGATCTTCCTCATATGCCTCATCTTGAAATCCCTTGCAATATATCCTCTCCAATCATAATTGTAGCACATAATTCTACTTATACTATTGAAATGAGCATTCATCCTATTCATCCATGAGAAATTGATTCTAAAATGATGTCTATAATCCACATATCTATGTACATATTGATTGTATGAGAAACAACAACCATTGAAAGAATTGACATACCTTATCTATCTGATATTGAATGATGCACCTCTACCTTTGTTGTATCTTGAAGGAGTCGTATTCTTCTTGACTTATTGATGGTCAACTTGAGTCTCAGATTTGAGAGTTTATGAATAAGTCTTTACTCTATCAATACCATCACTTCTTGATGGTCTAATATCCTTTCAGGTCTGACTCTCCTTGTTTTTCTTTTGGTCTTCTTTGAACACAAGGCCTGTATTTTCATGTGGAGACCTCTGAATATTCAAAATATCACTAGGTACTTTATTTCTCTTTTCAAATTTATGAGGTGTCTTCAACTTGATTGTTGTCTAATCCAATTCTCCATTTAGGGACTCCATTTCCATTCTAAACTTTGTGCATTCTTCCTCCTTGGTCTTAATATTTGTAGTGACAATCTCAATATGAGTTTCCAACTATTTAATGATCTCATCATGTTAATTGGTGTTGTTACTTAGTCTCTCTTCAAAGATATTGATTTATTCCTCATAACTCTTAACCAATGATCTTAGTTTATGATTCTTTCTTATTTGTAACTTAAAATCTTTTAGAGCACTGACTAATTCTACCTCAAGGTTCACTTCAGCCTCTTCTTCATGTGATTCTTCATCTTCCATAAGACTTTTCCCTTTTGAAAAACCTTAATTTTCTATTTCTATGGCCATAAATAGAGTTTCATTGCTATTATGATCATAACTATCATCATCACTATCAGATATACTTGTGTCACTTATATCATAGGAGCTACTATCTTCTTTGGTATAGAAACTTCTCTTGTTCTTGAATGAACCTTTCTTGCCTTCATAATTCTTAAAACTCTTTTTGCTCTTTTCAATCTTATATAAATTCTTATCATCACCATTATGTTCATCATGTTCTCCATCATGCTCTTTCTTATCCTTGTTAGGGCACTTGGATGCAAAGTGACCAATCTTACTATAGTTAAAACATGTAAATAACAACTTGCCCTTATACATACCTAATCATTTCCTTGGTTTTTTAATAAACATGGTTTGTATCTTGTCATCATCAATATCTATATCAACATCATCTTTGACTATTTTACATTGTGACTTTTTCTCAACTTTGAATGCAACTTCTTTCTTGAAATGTCTTCTATCACTTGTTCTCATTTCATAGGCAATCAAGATGCCATGAAGCTCATCCATCTATAGTATGTTGAGATCTTTGATCTCATCCACAAAAAATACTTTTGAATTAAACTTAGATGTCAAGGATATTAATACCTTTTATACTACTTTTGATTCTTCCAACTTCTCTTCTAGACTTCTGATGACATTTACCACTTCATCTAATCTTAACAGATAAGATGCAATGTTTTCATCCTCCTTCTTTCTCAGACTTTTAAATAGCCTTTGGTGGGTCTATAATTTTACCAACTTGACTTTGGTGTCTCCTTAATATATGGTTTGCAATATTTCCCAAATCCTTTTGGCTATATCACAATGTACGACCTTTATAAATTCTACCTCTAAAAGACCACATAGGATGGCGACATTCATTGCCTTAGAGTTGTTTTCACTTTCCTTATTGTTTACTACATCACTTAGTGGTGTAGGAGGTGGAGTAAATCCATCAACAATAGATTTAAATATGTCATAGCCCAAGGACATTAGATAGGTTTTCATTCTAATGCTCAAAAATTTATAGTTATTCCCACTGAAGAGAAGAGCCTTATTGGTTGATAAACCTCCTTGTACTTGATGACTAGACATGCTTATGATTTTAAGATCTCCTTTAAGCTATTAAGCCTGCTTCAAAGGACTAGGATCTGATACCAATTATTGGAAGCATAATAACTAAGACGGGGGTGAATCAATTTTTTAAAAATTTCTTTCACTTATACTTAATCATTCATGAACCATGAAAGCAATATAGTGATTTAGCAATGCATAATGAACCATTTAGATGAGTATGAAAAAATATAACACATAAATGAGTGGGAAACCCTTAAGTGGAATAAAACCCACTATGATCTATGAAAATTAAATATTTTCCTATAAAACAAAAGATCAAATTATATTGAGCACCAACGTCAATAAAATCAAGAACCCACTTGACTAGGCTTTAACAAGCACCTACTATCAAAGAAACACCAACTCCCTAAGTGACTCAACAACAACACAACCACCTCATGAATTTTGATCACCACACCTGTGTTATTCTATTATGGTCTCATTTCAAGACCTCCTTTTTATTAACCATGCAATATTTTATTCATTTGTTTTTATATACATCTAATTAGGCCTAAACTACCTTGTAAATATATTAATCTCATGGTCACACACCACTTTATTGGCCACACACCTTCAACCTCTTAAATAATCCATAAAATATGTCTTAAAACATCTTATAAATAATATTCAATCATAAATTTAACCCATATTGGTCTGCCACAACTCAATTAGGCCTTACTCCTCCTTTAGGTCTCATGGAGACCTAATTATATTAGGTTTATCCTCTTAACGCTTAAAATTGATCTTCTTGGGATCATATGGACTTATATAACAATTAAAAACCATTAAAATAATTATACAATGAACTCTTATAACCTCTTCCATGATTGATTAGACTTTCATCCTTCATTCATACCATGAAAGCTCTTTAAGGACAAACCACCCTATTAAGCGTGTATACCTCAAAAGTCTGTCTTGCAATAATGAAGCTTAAACACCCTTAATCTAATAAAATATGAAAAATGAAACATGAAGAAAGATTATAAATAATATTATAGTTATCAAAAAATTCTTGGAACACCTTTACTCAGGAGATAAAGGCTCAAGAACATCTCCACAACTCACTTACTTAGAACTACCAATTCACCTCAAAAAATAATCATGATGAATTAGAACTCCAACACCTATGTATACACTTTTCATGACTCCTAATGAAAAAAATGGTCCTATGATATCTCCATAACATCCTCGAATAGAAAATTCATATGGTCTAATGGAAAATATTGGTCTTGCAGATCAATTTCTTGACCTTGTATCTCACAATCCTATCTGAACCAGCATGCCATTTTGGGAGCAACTTTTTCACCATATACACTGACCTAAAATATTATCAAAAGCATGATCATGACATACAATTGATAAATGAATTTTTAATTAACTTTATTGCATTAATCTATCATGCATATACCTTCAAATCTATCTTTTCATCTCTACCTAGATTTTACACTATTCACACAATTAGGTCTATCTATGAATGTCTTACTTGGATGACCAAATTAGAATAAATAAAGGATATAAAATATCCAAAAATCATCATGGACATGTAAAATCAGTCTCTATCTTATTCTACCATCCATTTTATTTTCTTGACCATTTCAACTTTGAGAGATACAATAACTTCTTGACAAATAGGCTTGTATCTATGCATTTTCTCTCTCATTTGACTAACCACCACCACTTGAAGATACCTGGGAGATTTGACTACATGATCCAATATCTTATCTAGTCATTTGAATCCATCTTGAGCTATTTTAAATAATTTTTTTCATATCGGGTTGTTAATAGGGTTTTAGGGAGGTTTAACATAGGTTTTGGTGTTAACAATTATTCATAAAGGACTACCACTTGAATCCAAAAATAATTCCTAGAGATATTATCTAGGACCCTTACCCATCTCTTCTTAATATCTCAAATTATCATGTAGAGGTTACACATGCCAAAAAATATCTGAAAGTGCTTTTTGGGTTTTAGACCTCATTATGTGAGCTCGAGAAGGCCTAAAATAGTGATTCATGCACTTTTACTTCAAATATTCACCTCAAACTTTGTGATCATAACTAAAACCACTTATATCACCTCTTTCCATTATCTCATGTGCATACATACCTTGAAATCTGATCTTCATACCTTATTAGTCCATGTAGGGTCTAGGAATGGTTTGGATGTAGACTTGTATTGAAGGTCCTACCCCTATAGGCTTACCTTGAAACACTCATGAGTGCTTCTATACCTTAATCACATGATAAAACAATGTCATAAAACCTTAACATGCCTATATTCATTCATTTCACCATGCACATACCTCTTCATGTCATGACTAGGCTTCTTATGCACTTGACATCAATGACATGTACCTTCCATGCATACATAAGACATACACATATTCATATTCTCTCTTTCTATCATGAAAACACTCTCTCATGCACCTTGTCACATCACATACTTCCAACTATCCTTAATCACTTTTGACATCAACCTTCACAAGATGCACCTTTGACATCAATGACAATACTCAATAGTCCTCCCATTATGCCAACACAAACATTCTTCAATATTCCCCCAAAGGTTGAGTGTGGGTCTTGTTTTCCATTAAAAAAATGTGAGGGGAGAGTATTCATGCAAGGATTCCCAATTTTTGGTAGGATTTTTGTATGATAATGTTGACCTTAGTGCCTATGTTGATAAGGCTATCACATACCAACCATACATCTATTTTGACATCAGTTAGTAACTCTTGGTTATATCTAGTGTTTTGAGCATTCTTAACTTTGCACTCCTATACTAGGCACTGTGTGTGTACTAGAGTATTTCTAAGTAAATTTATGTTGAAACCATTTATCTATCATTGGGACCATTTCTTTTGAGTGAAAAAGTGTTATGATTTTAAAAATGTCATTCTCTACCTCTGCTTCTTAATTTTCCTAGAAGAACACTTTCCTACCTTTGATTCTAAATCTTGACTATGTTGAAGCTATAATTGTAGGTTGAAGATAAAATCCATGGTCTCATGCAATATATCCTTCTATAAAAACCCATTGAGGTAGGTGGTGGGAGGATTTGCATGGTGCACATTTTCTTCCAACCTATATTCATAACTTGATCAAACCATTTTATTTTGTGCTACTGGGGGATGGGTACTTGCACCAATATACATATTAATATTCACCATTGGTCCTTGTGTCTTTTGACATTTATTTTTTTGTATCCATTATCCTAATGGGTTCATGATGTTGATTATCAATAACCTTTTCTTTGATTTATCCTTTTGTGTTAACTTTGCATATAGGTCTAGACATTCTTCTAGTTGATGTTTTCTATAATAGTACACATAAATGGGAAAGTTTAGGAAATCCCTTTGATAGTGATCTAGAGAACCACACTTATAATATGTGTGTGGTAGGAATTTTCTTCCACCTCATCGATCACCTCTTCCATGGCATGGGCAATAACCATCATATTTATTTTGAAGGCCTAGTTATTGTTTATTATGCCTCCCTTTCATACATATAATGGATTTTAGAAATCTATCGACAATCCTCAGTGTTTTGGATGGATGCATTGAAGATTTTACAATTAAGGGGAGCCTTTTTATATCTAAATATCTATATAAATGGAAAAATTTTCACATCGTGTCCTTCATGACAAATCTCACAAGCTGTAAGAAGTTTTCAAGCATTTTTCTTGGGGGAATTATTCTTATTGTGCCCTTCTAATTCAGATTCAATGCACCATAATCCACTACAAATATCATGGGCACTTTTAGTGGTGAGTTTTTTGTAATTGTGAGGCCATCAAAGCAACTGATCCTTCCATAAATGGATTACTTCATGTGTCACAATTTACATGGCCTTGGCCCTTAGTCTTACCTCCAACACATCACACAAATCTATAAAGGTATTCATTGACAATGCATGCCTGGAAGATAATAATAGTCATGTTATGAAAAATTGCACATGTTATAATAGACAAATTTAAAAATAAAATTTGAGGTCAAAATATTAAATCTTGCATCATATGCATGGATGCTCTCGATCAAATCCTATTTAATATCTTTTAGAGCAGAGATACTTTTTTGTTCAAACTCCATAATATCGAATTATTTCAAAAATGTTACCTTTAATGGGTCATAGTATATAATGGTCTCATTTGGGTCATAATTATGTTACCAAGAATGTGTACGATCCAAAATTTCATATAAAACTAGCTCTCTTTCCTCTCCATCATAATAACACCCTTTGCTCACTAAATAAGTTCACATTAAATACATGATCTACAAATTTTTTTACCCCAATGTATTCTAATGAGCTCAAAGACATCTCATGGATGACTTATTGAGGTAAAACTAGTGCACTATAGGAATTGTTGGTATGACTAGCACACTTGACATTTATTTGGATATTGAGCTTTATCCACCTCCATAGTTGTCTCTTCCTAAACTAATCACATTTACGACTTGTGTAGGCCCTGCTCTACCAGTGCCAACATTGGGTTACTACACAGTTAGATTGGAAACTTGGTTTGTTGTTATGGATCCAATGAAAATTATTCCTATTGAAGTATTACTTCTCTAGGTAAGTGGATTACCAACACCTAATGGTTTCATTCCCAACATATTTTGAGTATTTGTCTGTGAAATATTTGTTATAATAGGTCCCAAATGCTTATAAGGTATTATATGTTGTAGAATACTCTTTTATTCCTCTCATCTCCTAAGATCTCAAATCTAAGACAAATATATAGAGTCTCCACATACTATTGTCTTGTCAATAAATACATGGACTTGCACTTTGGTTAGACATTGGGGATGTCCCTCTTTTTTATGTTATTCTACATGTTCTAAGGACTCTAATTCTTTTCAGCTTTCCTTCCCCAAATTTTATCTTACTCATCGACATGCGTTTCATCCTCAACAAAGCACATTTCCTTATAAAAAGAGCTATCCACATACCATCCCAATAATATGTGGGTCCTTGCAACATATCTCAAACTTAGCTAGATCCTTTCTTGAGGGTCCTTGATGGAAATCATTTTTTTAGCTTTATCATACTTATATTGTTTGAGTTGACATTTGTCTAGGTTTTTCATATTGAAATAAAAATATCCTTTCCTTATTAGCACATGTGAGCTATATCCACCCCTAAACTTCTTCCATCTACACAGTGCATATGCAATAGTGATTTAGTGAGCCATAGGTATAATCTTAATTCCACAATCTACCATGACTTTATTGATCTCCAAATGAAGTATGAAATATAAGAGCCTCTCAGTTTGAGCAAAAATTGATAATTAGACTCTTAAGGATAAAACTATGTCAATAATTTTAACTTTGGTAGATAACTATTCAAAGTTCCACATGACCAAACATAAACTCCTCTAGTCCAGATAATATATGTGTGCTTTAACTACTCTATGCATTATTCATTCCAAGGATACTTTTACAACTAACATATATAGTAATCCATGTATGAAAATGTCTTGGTAGCTCACAAAAGAAAACTTTGTACAAAGGATCATGAAAAATGTCTGAGGCTGAGATGTTTACTTGCAAAATCACACCCTATATTCTCCAACCATTTTTAATATTTTATAGTGAAATATGGTGACCCATCTCTGATCACCATCTTGTCAACTTGTTTGACTGGGTCCTGATGATAGAACCAAAATGTTGGGTTATTTTATGCACATTTTATGAGTTATACACCACTCACACTTACCCAAACATTGAACACTTTTTTTGCATCGGCATATCATGATAAATACTAACACACTCACTTGAGGTATAGATAGAGAGTACATAAAATCTCAGTTAGGTTAGTTATGCAGAGACATCAATCACTAGTTATATTCATGCATGCAAAAACCAACACTTAATATTCCTTGCCTTATGTATCTATAACATGGTTCACATAGCAAACATCCCCACAATAAAGTAAGAACACTTATATTGCAATTATTAGATATTTATTAAACTTGGACCAAATCAATACAAACGCATAAATGCGATGAATATTAAGATTAAAGCATGATCTTTCCTCATTTAAGTTCACATATTACATGAATAATTATGTTATTTCACAATAGAACTAGGGTCAAATACAAGTTATCCTAGAATAAGAACTATAAGTAACAATACCTCAATAATTCAATAGCATAATAATGTTGACTCTAAAACTTTCTAATAAATGACAAGGCAAGGTGGGATTTTTTATAATTCAAGAACCACCCTGTAGTTATGATTCATCAATGCACACCTCAAAGGTGTGAATTTTTTTTCCATAAGTAGTAGTTGTAACTTCTTATTTGAATTTCTTAGTTCCAATAATCTCTTATATCTACACCTTTCTTGCTAGATTTACTCCAAAACTATTATGTCTTAATGACTATTCTAGTGGACTTGACCCACCAACATAGCCTATCATTATTTATTTTATGCTTCATGGTCTATTGGAAGCACAATGACTGAGAGGGGGGTGAATCAGTCTTCAAACCTTTTCATTCAATTCCACTTAATCATTAATGCACCATTATAACAAGCATGTAAATCTTAACAAGCATAAACATCAAATCATAAGAACATGAAACATATGAACACAACATATACATGGGAAGCCCTTAAAGGGAATAAAACTCACTGATAAATCAAATGGACTTATATCCTATAATACAAACATCAATTTTTAGTGAAACACCCACTTCACATAGTTCACCAACCCTAACTAGCTCAACACCAACTCAGCTAGGCTTTAACAAGCACCCACTTGTAAGAAGGCACCAACCCCCTAGATGACTCAGCACCAAATCATCCACATGATACACTTTATCACCTTAAAAAACCCTTATTTCTTCTACAAAAAATTATGATCTTCATTATCAACTCTTCGCTCACCTCTATCCCTCTCAAATTGACCTTTAGCCTTCTTTGCTCAACTAGCCCTCTTCATGGCTTGATTAGGTCTACTAGCCTTGATTGTCATATGAAAAACCTTTGTTATATATTCATGACACTTATCTAATGGTTCACATGACCTATTTATACTCACCAATGATCTATCTCATTTTCTTATTCTCTACACTCTCTTAACCGTCATAGCACACAAATAGGCATAAATTGTCTTGCTTTTATAAAAGTCACTTGATCATATTCTTATTGGTCAGTCCCACATTATTATTTATTAGGTTGGATATCAATTGGTCTTATCATATTAAAATAACATGCCTAATCATGAATCAATCAATACATTAGGTTGACCATAACTCAAATTAGCCCTTATTCCTTTTTAGGCCTTAAAGAGATCTAATAGGTCTTCTTAACAACACGTTGCCATTTGGTCTTTCTTGAAACATATTAAAACATCTCACACTATAGGAACACATCATATTCCATTCCAATAGACCTTATACAACTCCACTTTATGTCTATAACACCTTTTAGGTCCAATCATCATTTGAACCCCTTCTTAAATCACTATTCAAAAAAGTCATGTACATATACAAAAAATTTATGTTTAACAACTGAGGCATAAAATAAAATTTTCCAAAAAACCATGAAGAAAAATATATTTATAAACCTCATGACCTCAGGGTCATCACAAACTTCATCAGATACTTTGACTCAAGGTATATAGGCTCAACCTCTTCTCTGCTAGATGTTCACTGAGAACTGCCAACTAACTCAAAAACATAATCAAGGAAACATGAACTTTTGTCACTTGATTGAACATATTCAAGGGATTTTAATGCATGAACAAGGTCTTATAACATCCTTATATCAATATCCATCAAATGGACCATAATCTCTAATAAATATTATTGGTCTTGTAGACCAATCTATTGATTTAATCTCTCACAGACTTCACTCATCCAAATAAACCATTTTGGATTCAATGTTCCAACCTATTAAACTAACTTCCAAGATTATATAAAGCATGGATAGATTATTTAATTCCCAAACAACATCATCATGCACTTCAATTCAACACTCTTACATGAAAACACATCAAGAATCATATTTTAACTTCTGCCTGATTTTTTTACTATTTGCACCACTAGGTATGTTAGTGACTAGTCAACTTAGATCATCAAATTTACACACCTGAGATATGGAAACTATCTAGAAACCTTCATAGACAAAAACTACAAGTCACACACTTTGATCTTCATCCATTTAACAACTTTGACTTGGTAAACTCTATTTTATACAACAGATCTCCAAAAAATAAACACTTTCTTGTAGGGTCTATTCACTCATCTGAGAAACCAGTCACACTTAAATGTGCTTGGGAGAGTTTTATACAACCTTAAATTACTTTTATGACCATATAAAAATATTCGAAGCTCTCTAGATCAAGATCTTCAACATCAAGTCATTGTTAGGGTTCTTTAAAGGTTTAAACCAACTTCCAGTCTTAACAATCATCAATAAAGCTTATCTCTTCTTTCCAAAAAAATTCTTTAAAATTTGAGATAGAACCATTCCTTATCTATCATTAATAGATTAGGTTCTCATGCAGATATTGCATTTGCCAACGAGCACTTGAAAAATTTTCTTGGGTAGACAAATCTTCATTATGTGCACTTGAGAGACCTCAAAACACTTTTTCATCCTTAAACTTTAAATTCTAACCTAAAAATTCATGCACATACTCAAAAAAACTTGAATCACCTCTGCCAATGATCACCTAATCACCCATGTCTTAAAAACTAATCCTGATACCCCATCTGGCCACCATCTCTCTTTATGCTTTCTATGTCTTGACTTGCAAGTCACATTGGGTCTTGAAGCTGATCTTCTAACCATTATCCAAGCTCTTAGTACTTCATATATCTGAAATGTAATCTAATATCAAGATTATCTACTATCAAACATTCTTTATATGTCTTTTCAATAGCTCATGATGCATCATTAGGCCAACATGATCTATAACTAGTCTAGTTGCATACTTGGATTGAAGTACTTACCCCTGTAGACTTCACCTTGAAAATATCTTGCATTCCAATGCCTTTTTTGTATGCTTAATCAACCTCATACACTCATTCTTCTTTGGATCTTCTTACATATCTTCAGAGCTCAACTAAGGAAATTTGTAGCATCTTTAGAGATGCATACATAAATCTTCGAAACTAACCTTTTAATCATTGCAAAGCCCTCAAAACCTCATGTGCAATCTCAAATAATCTCTCTCATTATCAAAAACTATCAAGTATTTTTTAGAGCTCTACTAAGAGTCTTCATAGCTCATTTAGATAATTTTTGGATTTTCTTACATAGATATTTAGAGCATACACATTCTTCTTTAGATATCACTCATTTCATCATGCTACCTATACATACCATCTCACAAGGTCTAGACAAATCATTACAAGATGATTGACACTTGACATACTAACCTGCAATCACTAATGTTGATTCTTAATGATATCACTCAAGTTGACATTAGAAGACTCTTCAAATATAACTCTCTCATCACTACTTTCATACAACAACAATACTCACTATGCTAGTAACAAAACTCATCATATACATACCTCAAATCTTACTTGATCATGCATCTTCACAAGAACGTTTGATATCATAATTTGATATTAATGATATTATATTGACATTAATGATGACACTTATTCCAAAAACTAAAAATATCCCCCTTTATCATTGATGGAAAACACACTCAGAAAACTATGTTATACATGCTTGATGGCACTCATCTCTTTGACCTAGTTCTTACCTTCACCCTTTTTGATCTTGCCTTTTCTTTCTCCCTTTTTGATATTTTTCCTCCTTTGACATTAATGACAAATGTCTTTCACAACTATCATTTCTTTTAAAATAACTTATATTATAAGATCACTTCAACATAGATCAAGCTCAGTGAATAACCTGAAAAGCTCCTCCTCAAACCAAGCATCCACCATACTTATGTTAACAATAGACATCAAGGGTCATCTATAATTATTTAAATAATACTTTCTCTTTTTGAGATGATACTATCTCTCAAAGACACTAGATGGCACATAGTATTAAGAAACTATTGTAACCACCTATGACAACCATTCTCAGAGACTTCTCTCAATTAGGTCACTCTCCTAGCTGATACATCAAAAGCTCAACAAATAGAGTCTATGAAATATCTCAGACACAATATCTCCTTAACACCATTCATATCAACAAGCAATAATTTTATTGATAAAGAAATTAGAGCTACCAAGCTCCCCCTTAGACCAAGCATATATTCTTAAAAAGGAACTAGAAACTCATATTGCTTACCTTCCTTGATATGATTGAAGATGATCAAAACTTTTGACCACACACAAGGTTATCCCATTCTTGACACTAATTGTAGAATTAGGGACTCCCCCTTTGTCTTCATATATCAAGCTTAACTATTCATATAAACAAATCTCAAAAGCTTATCTCTTATATACCAATTGTCTACACTTTGACTTTAGATACCTGATAATAGCCTTAGATCTCTTCATACTCCTTAGAAGTGTTGGTCAACCTTTTCTCAAACAAATTAATCTATTCCTCATAGTCCTAAACTAATGACTTTAGTTTCTCATTCTTCTTCACAAGCTTTAACTCTTCTAAGGTAATCATGAGCTCAACTTCAAGATTCACTTCAGCTTCTCCTTCTTCATTTTCATAGTATACTTCTTCATATGATTCTATATTAACCATAAGGCCTTTCCCATTTGACCAACCCTCATTATCTAATTCTATGCCTATGAATAAAGTTTCACTATTGTCATGTTCAAATTCATTACTGCCATCATCATTATTAGATGTGTCTAAATTACTTACATTAGATGAGATGTTTTCTTTGGTATATAAACTCTTCTTATTTTTGAATGACCCTTTTCCACCATTCTTATTGAAATATCTTCTATTCTTGTCAAACTATAGGCATTTCTATGATATTTATCATGTTCTTCATTGTGCTCATATTTATCTTTATTATGACACTTGGATGAAAAGTGACCAATCTTTCCATAGTTAAAACATTTGAAGGGTAACTTGCCCTTGTACTTTCCTAAGATAAACTTCAACTTCCTAACAAACATAGCTATGAGTTCATCATCATAAATATCTGAATCAACATCATCCTTGATCTTCTTAGCCTTTGACTTATTTTTAACTTTGAAAGCTATTTATTTTTTGTGAGGTCTTCTTTCATTAGTTCTCATCTCATAGGTAGTTAAGATGCCATGAATCCCATACATCTCTAGCTTGTACAAATCTTGCATATCTTCTACTACAAATACCTTAGAGTTAAAATTAGGAGTTAGTTATCTCAATACCATTTGGACAATAGTAGACTCTTTCACTTCTTCTCTCAATGATCTAATGATATTGACAACTTCATCAACCCTCAACAAGTAGGATGCAATAGTTTCATCATCATTCATCTTTAGGATTTCAAATTATCTTATATGGGTCTCCAACTTGGCCAGATTTACCTTGGTGTCTCCTTCATAGATGGTCTTTAGTTTCTCCCATATATATTTGGTTGATACACAATGCATTACCTTTACAATTTCTACCTCTAATAAGCCACATAAAATGGCATTCATTGCCTTAGAGTTATTTTCACTAGCCTTCTTACCTGCTACATTTGTTTATGGAATAGGGGGTGCAATATAACCATCCACAACTAACTACCAAATACCATGTCCTTGTGAAATCAAATATATCTTCATTATGACATTCTAAAAGGAATAGTTAGATTCATTAAATAATAGATCCTTACTAGTAGAGAAACCACCTCGAGCTTTTTGACTAGTCATCCTTACTTTTTAGGATCTCTTTTAGGATTTTAGACATACATAAAAATACAAAGATATGATACCAATGTTTGGAAGAATAATGACTATGGGGGGGGAGTGAATCAGTAGTCAATTTTTTTTATTCAATTCCACTTAATTATTAATGCACTATTCTAACAAGCATGTACATCTTAGCAAGCATAAACATCAAATCATAAGAGCATGAAACACATGAACATAATATATATGTGAGAAACCCTTAAAGGGAATAAAACCCACTGATGAATAAAATGGACTATAGTCTTATAATACGAACATAAATCTTTAGTGAAGTACCCACTTCACATGGAGCACCAACCCCAACTAGCTCATCACCAACTCAACTAGGCTTTAACAAGCACCCACTTGCAAGGAGGCACCAACCTCCTAGATGACTCAACACAAAATAAGGTACCTAATACACTTGATCACCTTTATAAAACCTTTTTTATTATACAATAGATGATGATCTTCATCCTCAGCTCTTCACTCGCTTATATCCCTCTCAAACTAGCCTTCAACCTTCTTCGTTCAATTAGCCCTCTTCATGGCTTCATTAGGTCTGCTGACCTTGATTCTCATATGTAGAACCTCTAATAGATATTAATAAAACTTATTTTATTGTCCACATGACCTCCTTCTCACCAATTATCTATCTCATTCACTTATTATCTACACTCTCAACCCTCATAACACACAAATAGTCATAAACTACCTTGATTTTATATAAGTCACTTGATCATATCCTTCTTAGTCAACCACACATTCATATCTCTTAATTAGGCCATCAATAGGTCTCATAATATTAAAATATCATGCCTTAATCATGAATTAATCAATACATTAGGTCAACCATAATTCAAATTAACCCTTATTCCTTTTTAGGCCTTACAGAGACTTAATATGTCTTCTTAACAACACATTACCCTTTGATCTTACTTAAAAAATATTCAAACATATCACATGATAGGAACACATCATATTAATTTCCAATATACATTATATAACTCCAATTTATGTTTATAACACCTTTTATATTCAATCATCATTTGAACCCCTTCTCAAATCACTATTCACAAAAGGCATGTGCATATATAGAAACTCTATCTTAAATAATTGAGGCACAAACTCAACTTTGAAAAAAAAACATAGTATAAATTCATGTATTTATAAATCTCATGACCTCAGGGTCATCACAAACTTCATCAAGTGCTTCAACTCAAAGTATACAGGCTCAAACTCTTCTTTATTAGATGCTCACTTAAAACTACCAACTGACTCCAAAACATAGTCATGAAAACATGAAATTATATCACCTAATTGAACATATTAAAGGGATTTTAATGCATGAAAAAGGTATTATAAAATCCTTAGAGAAACCTCTATTAAAAAAATCATAATCTATAATGGAGACTATTGGTCTTGCAAACCAATCTGTTGATCTAATCTCTCACAGATTTTACTCAGCCAAATAAGCCATTTTGGCTTCAATGTTCCAACCTCTTACACTAACTTCAAAGATTATAAAAATAATGGATAGATTATTCAATTCCTAAATAACATCATCATGCACTTAAATTCAACACTCTTACATGAAAATAAATTAGGAATCTTTTAATTTTTGCCTAATTTTCTTATTGTCTATACCACTAGGTTTGTTAGCAACTGGCCAATTTAGATCACCAAATTTGCAAATATAAGATATGTAACCTATATATAAACCTTTATGGACAAAAACTACAATTCACACACTTTTACCTTCATATAATTAGCAACTTTGACTTGGTCAACTCTGTCTGCTACAATAGATCTATGAAAAATAAACACTTTTTTGTAGGGTTTGTTCACTCATCTGAGAAACCAATCACACCTATAGATTATTGGGAGAGTTGAATACAACATCCAATCACTTTTTTGACCATCTAATACCATTTCAAGTTATTTATAACAAGATCTTCAACATCAGGTCATTGTTAGGGTTCTTTGAAGGTTTAGACCAACTTCTAGTCTTAATGATCATTAATAAAGCTTAGCTCTTATTTCTAAAAACCAATGCTTGGAAATTTTATATATAACACTTACTTATCTACCATGAAAATATTAGGTTCTCATGAATATTTTTCATGTGCTAACGATCACTTTAAAAACCTTCTCAAGTAGATAACTCTTCATTCTATGCACTTAAGAGACCTCAAAACACCTTTTCAAGCCTTAAGTTTAAAATATGAACTAAAAAATCATGCACATACTTCACACAACTTGAATCAACTATGTCAATGATCACCTACTCACCCATGTCTTGAAAATTGATTCTGATACCCCATTTGCCCACCATCTCTCTTTTTGCTTTTTATGTCTTGACCTACAAGTCACATTGGGTCTTAAAGCTAATATTCTAACCACTATCAAAGCTCTTAGTACTTCACATATATTCCATGAAATCTAATATCAATATTATCTAATATCAAACATTCTTCATATGTCTTTTCAATATCTCATGATGCCTCATTAGGTTAGCAGGATCTAGACCTAGTCTAGTTGCAGTCTTGGACTGAAGTACTTACCCTTGTAGACTTCACCTTGAAACTCTCTTGTGTTCTAATGCCTTGTATATGTTCAAGAAACCTCATACACTCACTCTTCTTTGGATCTTAAACAGATCATCTTTAGAGCTTATTACATATCTTTGAATCTTGACTAAGGATCTTTGTAGCATCTTCAGAGCTACATACACAGATATTTGGAGCTAACCTTTTAATAAATTTCAAGGCCTTCAAAACCTCATGTGAAAAATAAAACAACCTATCTCATAATAAAACACTAACAAGTATTATTTAGAGCTTTACTAAGATTCTTTATAGCTCATTCAAAGCATCTTTGGAACTATTTACATAGATCTTCGAAGTAGAGCTCACTCATTTCATCATGCTACCTACACATACCATCTCACAAGGTATAGACAAAGATTACAAGATGTTTGACACTTGACATACTAACCTGTATTCACTCATGATTATTCTCAATGATATCACTCAAGCTGACATTAGAACATTCTTTAAACATAACTCTCACATCACTACTTTCATATAACAATAATACTCATTATGCTAGCAACATAACTCATCATATGCATTCCTCAAATCTTACTTAATCATGCATCTTCACAAGAAAATTTGACATCATACTTTGAAATCAATGACATTAGATTGACATCAATGATAACACTTATTCCAATAACTCAACAATCTTTGACAATGCTCAACATGGTTTGTGTAAGCTCCTCCCCAATCCTAAGACTCCTTGTTCCATGTCGAATAATGCACTTCCAAATGTGTACTTTGATACTTGGTCAATATTTTGTTGATTACTTTGAGTCTTCAGGTACATATGTGTGACCTCATTATCATGTGTTGTGTGTGCCCTGATAGAATCATCATTTTGTGTGACATCTTCAAGATGTATGTTTACTTTACACCATGCCATGTTCATTAATGTGTGATTTAATACTTAGAAAAAATTAAGGTCCTATAATAAGATAGGTATAAAGAGATAGAAATAACAATACCAAATATATGAATGATAAAGGTTAATAGAGACAAATAAAAACTAAATATAATATTTATCCAACGAGAATGGTTAATGTTAACTATGTGGGGGATATAAATTTTATATGTGATATCTTAAAGGCTAATACGATAATTAACAAAAATATCACTTAAAAAATTCTAAGAGAGAAAATGATACACCCAAATATGTAAAACATTATGAACAAGAGATGATGAAAGTTTCTCTAAGATCATCAAGGATTTAATTTCCCAAATATTTTTTTGAGACCCTAGTGTCACATCAAATTCCTTTCCTCAATTAGAGCTCAATTGACCAATTTGTAAATGACTGCTTTATTATTCTAGTACCTTTATTGAAGTTGAACTTCTTTGAAAATTTTAGAAGAGAAATAATATTTTGAATGAGATCTTGTAGTTTGCAATGCTATGATTTATGGAAATGTGTTAATGAAATGTATTTATTCACCTAATCTATCTTTATTGATCTTATTGATTATCAATAAGAGATACCACGTAGTATGAGTACCTTCCTTTTTGGGTGGTAGTGAAATGATATGCTCATTTAATTGTCATTAAATCATTGTTTCTCAACAAGACACTCGTAGAACCCACAAAGCCATGTACATTTGGCATGAAAATAAATGTGGTGGATCAATCCGGTAGTCTTTGTATTGGTAAAGTATTTTTGTTGTTTCAACATTTAATTTGTTTTGCTAAACTTTGGCCACTATAGTTTTGAATGTTAGAGGTGAAACTTGTTTGAATTTAGTCAACAAAATGTGATTCCATAGTTATTAATAGTTCTTTAAAACTTTATATGAGAGTCGTTGCTGTGGGTTCTTAATATTATTTTAAGGATTATTAATAATTATACATTATTATTGTTTGAATCTTAAATTGCATTAAATTTTTATTGATACATGAGTATTTCTCAGTAGTATCATCTTACCCTACATCAATGTTTTTTTTCTCTCAGCATGCATCGATAAATGTAATACTTTATCTTCTATATTAATTACTTTTTTGGTTTTTTTAAACATTAATTTGAAACAACTTATGGTAAAATATTAAATACACAACCAATTATGATCACAATAAAAATATTTATTATAAATGTGGCAATGGTAGAATTAAAAATAATAAAATTTAAAAATAAAGATAGGTGGAAGAACACCATAAGTGGGCATTATGGTGACACGATAATTAATATAGTACAAGTAAAACTATTTTTTTTAACTCATGTAGGAAGAGCATAGATTTGGTTTTCGATATCTCCAATTATCCACCTCTGAATTATTCTGTGAATCTCATTATAAGTGAACCCATGCATTTGTTGCATATAAATCCAACTCTTCATTCCAACAAACTAATCCCTTTTTATTGATCAATTATGTCACAAGTATATATCCTTCAGTGTGAGCTATTAAACATGTAGTATTATGAATGTTAATGTTATTTCTCTTATCCATGATAGCCTTCTCTAGATTGATCTCACCATAGGCATCCTCCTTTTGATACTCTAGTCTTATATCTATACATTAGGAATATGAGGCTTAAATACACTGTTATCATTATTTTTGAAACTAGAAAACGCTATGAACCCATCCTTACAATATGTAGTGATGGAAAGATCATCGATTGGTGGTTTTTGAGTATGAAGTTTCTTTAGGTAATATAATTTATTGCCTGTTGGTAATTTTTGAGTTCACGCTATCCAAAAAATTTGAAAATAGAAATGGAAGTCTCAGTGATAGTTGTGACCAAAAATTTAAATTTGGATTCACCTCATGAGTTTCAATCCCAGTAATGTTATTTGAAACATGGCATAGGCTCAAAAATACTTTCAAGTATAGTAGAGCATAAAATTTTTGCACAAGAAAAACACATACAATAGATTGCATATATTTCTTATCCATTATACAATAAATTGCATATATTTCTTGTAATGTTTGTAAACTAGATTGTATGTTTATAATGTTCTGCATTTTTGGAGGAAGAATCTATCGTTATATGCAGTTAGAAGAAGAAAAAGAAGCATTTTTTCCCCACAACTTAGGGAAATCATTTGATTGTTGTTGGATTAAATGTGGATTACTTGTTGATATATGATTTAAAAAGGGATTTCAACCATGTTTCAATCCATGGATTTTTCATAGCAATAAAAATGCATTTCAGTATTCCATGATATGGCAGTATTTTTTAAAAAGTGGGCAGGAATAACAATTTTATTTAGGATAAATCATGGGAAAAAATATACGATTTTTTTTGAAAATGTTAAAAGGAATTATATGCACAATGATTTCATGTTTTAATTATAAACTTATATGTTGTGTACTATGCTCAATCTCAATCTTGGATTGTCTATCATGCAGAATGCAAGAAAGGAGGTCAATCAACACGGAAAGAAAAAAGCTGATTTTTATGGTGATATGATTATTGTTTCATTTATGCATAGTTATGCAAATGAAAATGGTATGTTTACCATTGCCATGTAAGTCATCAATTTTGCGTTAATTATTTGTATATAAAAAGGATATATATTGTTGATATGTATTACTTTTTATTTTGTTTGAAAATTTCATATTATGGAACACAAAGATAATGATCCACAATGATATGATGAGGCCACTGAAGATATTTGCATGCACCGTATGCAGACAAACTTGGAAAACATA
Source organism: Torreya grandis (assembly GCA_037957365.1). NCBI lineage: Eukaryota > Viridiplantae > Streptophyta > Pinopsida > Cupressales > Taxaceae > Torreya > Torreya grandis. Next base: position 2,317,150 of record JARHVA010000004.1, on the reverse strand, counting down.
TATTGTTGTTACTTGCATGTAGCTAAAAACTATAATAGGTGTGCTTGTTGTCCTTTTGTTCGCTACTTCCTTTAAATATTCATTGGCTTCCCATATTTTTATTTGATGAAGTATAAGGCATTTAATTAATAAGAAAAAAAACTTGACATTATCAAATAGTTAATTTTTGATATAAATGATTTTTTTTATTGGCTTGCACAAATTTCCAAGAAAAGTAAACATTGATGGTGAAAACAATAGTACCATGCTTAAAGGTAGGGACTAATAAATATCCCCCTCAATAATAATATTTGATATAATATTAATGATTGATAATCAAATGCTTGTATAGAGGGTCATGAGTTCAAGCCAAAAAAATAGCATGAAGCCCCATTTTTTTCGATAATCCATTTTTTGGCCAATGCACAATCTTTCAAATTGGTTGATTTAAATATGTCCTCATATTTTTTCAAAGTTTAGTTTTTATATTCCTCATAATTTGATGGGAATTATTTTCCCCAACCCTCAAAACATTGAGAGTTTCACTCCTTTCATGCATTGCAAAGAACAAATTTGTATCAAATTTACCTTGTTTCCATTGAATTTTGGTTTTCATAATATATTTTACATTTGGTTTTCAACAATTAAATTGGAAAGCTTATAGTTTACAAAGATGAATTGTATATATATTTTATTTGATTGAGTAAATAGGTTAGTTTTTTATTGCAATTAAATTGGAAAGCTTATAGTTTACAAAGATAAATTGTATATGTTTTTTATTTGATTGGATAAATAGGCCAATGTTTTAATGGAGCCCATGGAACCAACTTGAAATATAAATGGGAGACTTAGGTCCCCCTTACATCTAATACCATTCTTACTTAAAACATGAATGGTTACCATGGATTCACCTAAATCACCAATGACCACCACTAACTTATTATACCAAAGCAGAATTTGAACCTGGATGGCACTAAACAAAACCAAACCTCTTAACCAATACACCTACATTTTATCAAAAAATTGTATACATAAAATTATAAAACATATGATTAAAAAAAATCCTCCTTTCTTACAATGGGTTATATACATTTTTTTAAAGATTATAAGCAATGAATAGTTTATTTTTATACAAATACCAAATTTTAAAAAAAAAAGGGGCATGTGGGCAATGACCATATAATATTCCACTTGGAGATTTTAATTTGGTTATTTCCTATTAAAGACCTATAATGTAAGATGAAGAAATAGTGTAGATTGCCTTAATATGAGAAGGACAAATTATCTTGTGATGTTTATTCTCATAGAATAAAAAAAGATCTATTAAGAGTTGAAGAAGTTGATATTTCTAAGTTAGGGTGCATAAGATAAATTCAAGATTTTATTGACATTGCAATTTGGTCAATATGTTTATTCTTGTTGTTTAATGATTTTTGGGTTTTTATATTTTTATATGCCCATTTTTTAGATATTATGTATTTATGTCAATATGATTTGATGAGATCTTTTTTCTTGTATTGTTTTAGATTAAGGTAAAAGCAAGTTTTGAAGGGACCCCGAAATCCTTTAACAAGGAAAGAAAGATGAAGCGATAATGCCCAACAGGAAGAACATTCCTAAAACTTACTGTAAAATAGTATCAAAATCAAGTTTTACAGGGACCTGAAACCACAGATAAATACCATAAAAAAAGATCACAGGTTTTACAAAGACCTGGAAACTCAAAATAAGTTTTTAAAACTAAGATCCAACTTTTAGAACCAGTTATAACATCCAGCAGAAAGGACCAGAAAAAAATCAATAGCAACAAAGAATACCTTAGTCTTCTAATTCTAGGATCATCTTCACGGCCTCATTTCCAACCATTGTTGTATCATGTATAGATATTCCAGCCGATGTAGCAGCTTCTTGCTGGGCTTTCTTCCTCGAGCTCTACCTGGTCCTCTTACTAGGCCCCTCCAAAGATTTTATTTCTTCATTAGCTCATTTTCCAAGGTTAGCTGCAGCTGCACATATGCTAGAAGTAACCTCCTCCATTTTCATTCTACTTTCCTTGATGAGCCTTCTCAGATTATTCTCATAATCCTTAAGTTTAGTTGGAATATCACTCATTTGCTTCTCCAAATTATTGATTTTGATCCTATTAGCTTCCTGGTTATGTTGCATTATTTCTAATTTCTTCTTCAGCTCCATCATTTCCTTATACATCCACGAATCAACTTGGAAAATTGCATCAGCTTTGAATTTGGCCGAATTCATGAAGGAGAGCTTAGTGTCCCTCTGCCTAGCATCACATCTGTCATCTGCATTCTCCTATGGAAAGGACTCATCCTTTTCAATTTGGTCCTCCCTTTCCATCATTTTCTCCTCTTTTGTCTCTGCTGGGTCTTTATGCTGTTCATGATCATCCTTTTATTGTTCTCTAATCTCCATAGCTTGATTGGAAACTAGAACCAAATGTTCCTTTTCTCTTGTCAAAGCTGGATCATCAAGTAAAATATTTGTGTCTTTAACACTTCCCCCCACCACAGTTTGATTATCTTCATGATTAGAATTATTCTGTTTTGTATTGTCCTCTATTTTATCCCCTTCATTTTCTTTCTCACTTTTGTCTTCATTTTCCTGATACCCTTCCAAATTTGAACTAAAATTCCCAGTTTATGTCCCTTCTTCTTCCTCCAAAACATTCTTCTCAGAACTTTCTGTGCTTTTCCACTCAAATTCCTCTTCAACATTCTATTTTTTAAAACTGGAGGGTTTAGGTTTTACTTTTTCTTTCCCCTTCACTTTTCCACTCTTCTTACACTGTGATTCCTTATATTTGTCAGAATAAGGATTCGAGACTATGGCATTGTTTTTACAATAGCCCTCTATGATAAGAATCAGTCCTTCATGCAAAATTGGTTGAGATTCCTTCTTTCTATGAGCAAACAGACTTTGAAGTAGTGAAAAGCACAAATAGAAGGGGAAGGAAATTCTGTCTTTATGCCTAAAATGATTAAGAAAGACAAAATGAAATTTATGAACTCTTTTGCTTCTACCATTTAGGATAAAATACTCATGAATGCAACATAATAAATCTCTCCAGATTCCTTTTATCTGCTCCAAATCGAAGAAATCTCCACTCTTTTCCAATTGCTTCTCCTCTGCATCTATTTTCAAAAATTTCTTGTAAGCCACATTGGAGATACTAGTCTATTTATAGAATTTAATGCCATCCATGGGGAGCCTTGTAACCTCAGTGATGAGCTCCTCTGTAAGCTTCACAGTAACACCATGGAGAGTTACTCTATCATCAACCCAATTTTTGAAGAATGCCATCGTGATATGGGGTTTAGACCCATGCAATCGCTCCATATAACTTACCACTCTCCCTTTCTGAATAATCTTCCATACATCTTGTCTATCCTTCCAATATTCACAATTTTTTGGCTCTTGCTGTTGTGGTTCACCCTTCATTTTGCAAAACAAACAATATTCCAACAGCACCCAAACACTAAGAGTAGAAAAATGGACCCAATTGTTCTTTACATGAAATGGAAATTGCCTATATGCTGGCACATGCGAAATCCACGTTACATTCTCATAAATGTACCTGTTTAGTAAAGGTAATCTGTCCACCTTAAGTCCACTCTAAATCATTAATTTACTAATCCCGGCAGATCTTTCCCTCTTTAGAATGAATGGCATCATAATTGATAAGCGCTTTGAGATCAACGTGCTTATTTAATGCATTATGCCATCTCACCTTTTGCCCCGTTTGAACAACATGATTTGCTATCCAATCAGTAACCCCATTGGCTTCTCTATATGTATGGGATATGGTCACTGTTTCAAATTTTAGAATTAAATCTTTAATTTCCATCACCGTAGCCTCAATAGACCATGAACTTGAGTTTTTGTTATTTAGGATGTTTACAATATTCAAAGAATCACCTTCCAACCATAATTTAGAAAATCCAAATTCAACAGCTAGTTTAATAGTGTATAGGGCTGCAATAGCTTCAGCAATATGACTATTCGACTTACCAATTGGGATAGCAATGGCATCAACTACATTTCCCATATGATCTCTCAGAATTCCTCCACATCCCGCTCTTCCCAGATTCCCTTTAGCTGCTCCATCAAAATTTCCTTTGATCCATCCAGTAGGAGGGACATTCCATTTTACATTCAATCTTGGATTATCAATTTTCAGATTAGGCCTTTTAGATTGTAAGGGGTAATCAAATTGAAAGGTTTGGTCAGGATCCCTTTGTGATTTAAAATTCTCCTTAATAGCTCTAATAATATTCTGACCAAGCACCCATCCTAGAAGTTCTTTACTTCTAAAAATTCTATTGTTTCTTTCTTTCCATATACCCCACCATATATGAGGAAGTGTTAGTTTCTAAAAAAAATTAACATCAGGATTTTTTGAGGGACAACACCAGCTTTTAAAAGATAGATCCACACTTTTTTGATGTACCCATGTTATACCCCAGAAATTAAGGATCTCAGTCCAAACTTGCTGAGTGTAGGGACAGTTCAAGAACATATGGTCTCTATCTTCAAATCCATTTTTACATAAAATACACCTGTTAACCACATTAATTCCTCTTTTTTATAAATTGTCAAGGGTCAGGATTTTATTTTGAAGCAAAGTCCAGAAGAAGATATTTATTTTAGGGATGAGCCCCTTCATCCAGGCTTGAGACCACAAAGGTTGATTACCCTTTTCCTTTGAAGTAAAGATAGTAGAAACTTTAAAGTGTCCACTAGGATCATCATGCCAATTTTTTCTTGTATTGTTATTATTGACCTTCTGTCAGACTTGTTCATCTCTTGAGACTTTTGTGATTTTACTTTTTGGATGTGGTTCTTTCCACCCATTTTTTTTATATAACTAACATTGTACTATATCATTTTTTATTAATATAAATGTACGTTTTAATTAAAAAATACATTCAAATAATGAAGGCAAGAACTAATCATCTAATAAATAATTAAATTTTAATTGTAATTCATATTGAAGTTGACATAAATTATGAGTTGTTAATAGAGCAAAACCTTATCAACTATCATTCCAAAATTGAATTGATTAACCATTGATCACTTTACATATCATATTTTTTTTTTAGCAAAAAACCATATATGTGTGTGTGTGTGTGTGTGTGTGTGTTTGGTTGTGATAGCTAAATTTATCCCCATTTACTCATAGTTAAAAAATCTTTTCTAGTGAGATTATATTTTTATCTAATAATATTAGGTCATGTGGTTTATGATTTTTCTAGTCTCATAGCTAGAGATTGGTTAAATTTAACTAGTTTTTAGATGTTGAAACCCCCTTAAGATTTGGGTAAACACATTTTGTCCCATGATATCGAACGATATTTGTATTGATTTGAAATACCTTTCCATAAAATTCTTTTAAATATCAAGGATCTTACCAACAATATTTATAGGAAGTGTCAAAACCTTGAGATTATATTTTAGAATGGCTTCTATAATATACTGAAGCACTAGATCCACCTGGAAAATGAGAACCATTTATTTTTCCACAAAGATAGTTTATTTCTCAAAAATTTTATTTTGGAAAAGTTATTTTCCATAGAGTGATTTATACATAAACCCAAATCTTTTATTTCTCATTTTTTATTTTATTTTAGAAAAGTTCTTTTCCATAAATTGTTATTAACTTTTTAATGTATAGATAAACCCAAATATTTCATAGGATGTTTTCCTTTTAAAAAATTATTAAATCTTTTGAAAAACACACTTTTTGAAAATATAAACATTAAAAATTATTTCTTGTGATTTATCCTTGTTTATTATTTGTCTTGAAGCAAATTGGTATTTGTTATTGAAACACACCACATTTCTCTTAAAATGGTAGCCTTCCATTTTTATTTAAATAAATATCTCTTAGTAAGTGCATGTTGATCAAAATTTGAGTTGAAAGATGATTTTTATGGTGGACTTCAATTTTTTTGTTTAAGTGGTTTAGATGCAGAACTCAGGTGTATTAATTAAAAGGGTTAATACATTGATTCATTCTATACTTGTCTAACAAAAATCCTCATTGTAAATTTGTTCTAACAAGCTTTACTTCTTAAATTTCCTTTGAAAGTTATAGTTTCATGTCATCTTTTTTATCATGTGAACTAAAGGATTTAGTCACAGGTTTTCATGCTCATTCACACCTGATTTCACAAGTTTATACTCAATTACATGGCATCTAATTTTTTTGTTCACATTTTTTTACTTGGATGTTTTTCAGAGTATTTTGTCACTAACTTTCCATTCTTTGTCACACAGACTCAAATGTCTTGGTCACAAGTTTTCACTCTTTATCACATTGCTTCAAAGCATTCATAGATTTTTAAGGCAATGACTCAACACATAATCCACATGGTGCATTACCATGGTTTTCCAAGTGCCAACAGTTCCACACATCATCTTCTCTCACTCTCTCATCTTCATGACTTATCAAAGGAAGTTTATAGTGACCAAGACTTGTGAAACTGTGAAGTAACTACAACTAGGAAAGTGTCAACGTCACATTCACTTACACCTTCGCACTAATCATAACAAATTTTTGGAAAATATAGACTAGGAGGTTGTGAAGTAACTACATGTCATCATGTGGAATGACTTCGCATGTCCTCACAATAGAGATATTTTTTCACAACATTACGAGGATGTGACTCAATCAACAAATGCCACTTGTCATCACTGCATTTGTCACAAAATAAAAAGGGGGTTTGTATTCAAATGCCCAAAGATAAGGATGTGGCTATATTAAATGGCATCACATGGAAAGGATACAAAGAAGGACACATAGGAACCCAATTTTCAAACATAATGACCATGTCACTCCAAGAACACATAGTCAAATTTGGGAGTCATCACTACCCATCAAAGCATAAAAAATTTAGGTATTGTAACAATCCATAATCATCCTCTATTAATGTGTATGTCATTCAAAGGTGAGGACATTTTATTAGGCATGGGAGAGCCATGCTCATCCTGATCCTTTATAAGAGATTGGTAGGGATTAGAAACAAAATTGAATGCATATAAGGACACATTTATTAGGCATGGGAAAACCATGCTTTCATTAAATTATTTGTAAGAAGGGGACTTGTATAAGATATATTTTGAAAAATAATTTAAAGGAGGGATTATAATAGAAGGCAAGGAAGATAACTTAATAAAAAAATTAGGAATATTCATAAGCTCTTTTTTGTTTTCCCTCTCTTAAGATTCCTCAATTCTTAGTATGGACATGGTAGATGCAAACTAATTTTCTAGATAATGGTATGAATATTGATTGACTCTTATGGATTTAGTAAGGGCAAGTGAATTACTAACCTGACTATCTATTTTTGTATTAACTATGTTAAAATTAATTATTATAGATGAATGTGTTGTGCTAACAATTATTTTATAGTGATTCATCTTATAAATCTATGTTGAGAAGACTATATCCTTTAAAAACTTTCCCTCATCGTGTCTAATTTAATTTGAGCTTAAACTAAACTATGTAAATATAATTAATAATTCATAAAATTTATAAATGTTCATGCAAGCATCAATATCTCCACTAAGTCTGAGAGTCTCCTTATTTTTGGTCCTACCCTTCACTTAGAACTTGCATGTCATTATGAATATTCATTCAAGGGGGAATTGATGAAGTATCAATATACTCAATAGGCCTAAACATAAGATTGATCTCCTTTGGTGGTAGTATATGTGTTTCTCACATATTTATTTCAAGTAGGCTATGTTGGGGAGACAAAACCTACAACATGTGATTTTGGTTGTACTTAATAATCCTAAAACAAGAGGTATTTTATACCATTAAATTTCTCAGGGGGTGTCCATAAAACACACATCAACAAAGAGGAAAATTTTGGCACTAGACGGAGGGCCTTTTAAATATTAGAGGCCATAATTCTTAGATATTTTATCTTAAAATAACCTGGATTCTCCCTCACACATCACTTGGCCACATTCTTACTTAGGTTTGTTATTATTCTCACCATTATAGACACATAAAATACTGAGGCTTGACAAAGGAAGACCCATAATCTATAGGATTCAGCCTACTTCTCCTACACATTACAATTCTAATATATTTAGACCAATGGCTTGGTCAACTAGATTAGCTATCAACCTTTTTAGAGTTTTTCATGATTTTCCCAAAAATCTTGAGAGGTATCTCCCATGGTTCACACCCAATGGAGGACACACTGCTGAAAAGCATGTAACATCTTAGAAAACTACCTTGAGTCTCTTGAATGTAGAATATGAGGATGTATCATGTAGTCTCTTTCTATTTACCTTGCAGGGTGTTACATATGACTAATTTTGAATATTTTTGAGGATTCTATCACTCGATGGAACCACTTCAATAACTCTTTCTTGGATTAATTTTGGAAATTCACTGACTCGAGTGTGTTACATCAAAATTTTGCTAGCATGAGAATGGAAACCAATGAGCCAATCAAATTTTAATGCAATATTTCAAAATATGTATAGTCACATAACAATGTTGTACAAACCTAATGGCCAGTTCACACTAGAAACACAAAATAATTCCTTGGATCCTTGGATAAAAAATTTCCTATGAAGAGATCCCCTCATTGTATATTTATCATTGTCATATGCTAAGGCCATCAAGATGGATTAAAAATTGAAATCATAAGATCAAATGCTATCATCCATCTTAAATTTTATCCCAAACTTCCCAACATTGAACCCCATTCCAAATGCTAACTAGAACATTCCAATGCCAAATCTTGTAATGGTTATAAACTAGTTACCATTAAGACAGGAAACACTGAATCATCCATTAGGATTTCTCAATCCAAAAAATGATAAATTAGAAGTACAAGGGCATATCCAAAATTTAGTTCTATTTTTCATTAACATCAAGAACACACCTTAAGACTCTGATAAGAATGAACTAGACATTATATAGTGGATGGTTTAGAAACTTAGTAATGATTTAGTATGATTTTAGAGGAAAGTGGGAACTACTGGTGGGGAAGGTTATAACTAAAATTTCCCATACTAAAGGTATAACCATCCCTTTAACCACCTCAATAATAGTCTAGAGCCTTCACCAAACAAGCTACCTAAAATTAACATTTATGAACTTGCTTTACCTAACTGGTGTAGATTACATAACATGGATCAACATGGATAACTATAATGTGTCAAGTTTTTAGTGACTTTTATATTTTTTTAAATGATATGAAAGGGTACGATGTGGTCCCTAACCACCAAAACACAACCAACACATCTAAAGTCTCAAGCAAGTATAGATCCCTGAGTATTGTCATGGTTCTTGAGACCTTTGAGTTCCCCAATCATGAGGATAACAAGCCTTTGGAAGCCAAAGATGATATCCATGCCTTTCAACAATACCAGATAATGGAGTAAGACATAAAAACAACCCCTTATAACATATACTCTCCCAAATAATGGAGTTACTCCTCCTAATCTGAGAGTAAATAATGATCCCCCACCCATAAAAGGTAGTGATCAACTCCTAACTATAGAAATGTAACATGACCTTAGTGAAGGTGGATATAACATAGTTAAAGACATGAATAAAATCAAGACTATATTACACTACATACGCTAATATAAATCATAGAATAATGGGACCTACTCTTAAAGGCTTTAACAAAGAAACCAACCCAAGTTTAGAAAAAAGAAACACACACAAAAATAACAATATATACAAATAAGGTTGAGGTCCCTCCTTTTCTCCTTATAGTCAAAATATTTGAGAAGAAACTATAAAAAAAATTGGTTTATTCAAGAGATTCAATTAATTTCATGCTATCAAGAGTCTATAGGAAATTAGGTTTGACCCAAATTTTATTAGTGAAGATCATAATTTAGTTAGAAAAATTATAAGTTAAGGTATTTGGATATTTTTTGAGTGTTCACATGAAATTAGAGTTAGAACCTAGGGTTCAATAGTTTGTAGACATCTAGGTGGTTGAAATTCCATAAACATATGGATGTCTCTAAGTTAGGATTGGCTGAAAATGTTGAATGGCTACATGGCCACAAACTTCTCTCACATGTGGCTTCCTTATAGGGGTGTTACCCACCAAATATAACAAGATAGAGAACCTAAAATGACACGTATGATCACCAAGTATAATTTTGTAAATGATAGAATAAAGATCATGTCATCTAAAATTGGAATTTGTACCCTTTAAACTGAACCCACTAGTGACAAACTAGATAAAATTAATGATCCATGAGGCTTATGATCCCTTTACTGGGACGGGTCCTACTCTAAACAAGGTTTGAGAGCCAAATTTCTATTGATTAGTCCATAAGGAAAATGACACTTGGATGTATATAAGTTGTAATTTCCTTTCACCAATAACCTCATAGAGTATGAAGCCTTGATCCTAGGTTTGTAATTTTTCTTAAAATATAAGGTTGAATACTTATAAATGTTTGGGGACCCGAAGTTGGTAATCAACCAAGTCAAAAGAAAGTTTCAATGCATAATATTTTAAATAAATACAAACATAGAGAATAGGACTTGATTTAAATGTTTAATGCCTCTAATGTTATATTTTTTCCCTTTAAGAACTACCATATTATTTATTCTTTGGTTGCATCAACTGTAAATTTGGCCCCACTGAATGATTCTAAATTACACTAGTTCTCAATTGAATTAGGTCTTTGCCCCTCGATTCAAGACAACATTGACAACTTCCAAGTATTTTATGATGATCAACATATATTCAAGTTATTAAATAGTTTTTGAGTCTTTAATATGAAACTTATAGGCAAAAGGGAGTAAAATAACCATATAGACAATGACTGTAATAGTGATGGAGTCATGAATTTGAGAGAAAACTGCTTACCCAAAGGTATTGTTTCACTGTAAATGATGTATGATATGGATATATTGGTTGAAAGGCCTAAACAATGAGAATTCATGAACCATCAATCCACTATCATGAACTTAGGATTAGTCAATGCACCTCAAAACATCAACATTGGTCTCAAGAGTACCAATTCTAAGATAATAAATTTTGAAAAATTGTTATAATAAGACAAAGATGTGATTCTTTAGACATACGATGATTTAAAAATATTTGACCCAAGCATTATAACACACACTATCCTACTTAAGTAGGGACAAAATCTACTTAGATAGACCTAGATACCAATAAATATTATCCTTGAACCTCTCATCAACAAAGAATTCCATAAGCTGCTCTCAGCTAAAATTATCTTTCAGGTTCATAATTCTACTTGGGTGGCCAACTTGGTTCCTATGCATAAGAAAAGTGAAGAAATTAGACTTTGTATTGGTTTCATAAACTTGACTAGAGCATCAAACAAAGATAATTATGCTCTACCATCCCTTGACAATGTAATTTCGATGGTTAGTGACTCTAAGATGATGTCTTTTATCGATGGATTATTAGGTTATAACTAAGTATTAGTCAACCAAGAAGACAAAGTTAAAATAAAGTTCACCACCAAGTGGGGTACCTTTGCATATAAGATAATGTCTTTTAGTTTAAAGAATGCAGAAGCCACTTTTCAATAAGACATGGATTTTTCCTTTCAAGTATTGATTGGTAAGTGCATAATTATTTATATGGATGAGTTAATTATCTTATCCAAGCACAGGTCAAATCATGTACTACACCTACAAAAAATATTTTAAATGTGTAGGAGGTATGACATCTCTTTGAACCCCAAGAAGAGTATTTTTGGTGTCACCAAAGGTAAGATTTTATGACACATCATCATGAAAGAAGGTATTTATATTGACCCTAAAAGAGCTAGCATAATTTTGAAAATACCTATTCCTAACATTAAAAATGAATTAAAATCTTTCTTTGAAAAAATAAACTTTATAATAAAATTTATTTTTGGTTTTGTCGAAATTATTAAACCCTTGAACGTTATGTTGAAACAAGATGTGAAATTGGAGTGGGAAACATAAACTAAATCAATATTCTATGACATCAAGAATGCCATCATGTAAGCACCAATCTTGATCAACCTAGAATTCACATAATATTTTCACCTCTATTATTTTTCCTCAAATCATACCATAACAACAATACTCAAACAATGAATCAATGATGAATAACATCCTATTACTTCATGATCATAAAACTAAAGGATGTAGAGTTGAAATATTCCATCCTAGAAAAACATGTACATTCATTGGTGAAAGATATGAATAATTTTAAGTAATATATACTTCTTAATAAGGTCCAAACTATTGTGATTGACCCTACAATGAAGCTCATATTGGGTCTAAATAACTTGGGGAACATGGAGGTAAGTGGATGGCCAAGTTGTAAGAGTATGGCATCGATATTAGACTAGCTTGTATGTTCAAGGGCTCAGGCCCCACTTAATTGATCACTAAATTTGACCCCAAGATAACTATGATGTAGATAAATCATACTTGGATAGTGTCCAATCAATGGTATAACTAAAATATACATTATCTCATGTATAGGGCATACCCTCCCAAACTCAACAATGTAAAAAGGAGATCTATTTAGATGTTGAAGAAAGGAGTCATGTATCTCAATAACTATGAATTAATTTATTTTAGATTCATAATGGGTTTGAAGCTAATGAAATCATGAAAAAAAATCATGATAAATTAGGAAGTGCTCACCTCTTTAGTAATACAATAACATCTAAGATACTAAGAGGGGTATTATTGGCCAAAAATCTTCAAAGATATCCATAATCATGTTAAAACATGCCATGAATGCTAAGTGTTCACAAATAATGAAACACATGTATTTATGACTTTGTATCTAGTTGGAAGTTGGACCATTTTACCAATGGGGGATCAACTTCATTGGTGTCCTTAATCTCAATTATACTAAAGGACACAAGTTTAATAAATATTAGTCAAAGGTAGCACAACCAAAGATGTGATCATGTTTCTCAAGGAAAATATTATCACAAGGTATGGCACCTCTTTTTCTTTAGTTAGTGATACTGGACCTGCATTCTAGTCAATTGAATTTCTCAAATGGGCTTATGACAACAATATCACCTTGATTTTTTCTTCAAATTACCACTCCCAAGTAAATGGAGTGGCTGAATCAACATTCAAAAACCTTATTAATGCCATTAGTAAGTCTACCACACAAACCTAGGATTGACATTTGCTACTAAAATATTCTCTATGGGTTGATAGAACTAAACACAAACAAACTCTAAAATCTTTCCCATTTCTCGTTGTGTATGGCAAGAACTAGTGCTTACCATTACCTTGATGATCCTCACATATTGATCTATGTAAGAATATGTGGGATAATATGACTTTATACAATCAATATTATTGAACATCCTCCAAATGGAAGATATACAAGATGAAGCATTACAAAACTTTAGCAGACATTAAGATATAATAAAGAGATGGTTCCACAAGAGGTCAAAAATCAAGGTTTTTAGAATCTTAGACCTAGTCTTATTGTGGGACAAGGAACATGAGAAAAATGGGTTGAATTCTAAGTTACATCCTCTCTTGATTGGTCTGTATCAAATCTCAAAAATTATAGGACATGACTCTTTCAGGTTAAAGGATTTACAAGGAGATGACCTCTCTCTACCTGTGAATGGGTAGTTCTTGAAGCACTAGTTTTTGGTTAACCCATCCACATCCATCATGGAGTTACTATAATTTTAGTTTATGATTAGTGTATCTTAGAGTAGAGTTAAATTAGTTTCTTTTTAGTTGGTGTTTTATTTTCCTTCTTACTTTTTATTTTATTTTGCATTACTTTATTTTATGTTTGTTGATTCTATCCCTGTCCTTTTTGTGGTTTTTAGAGTGTCCAATCAATTTTTACCTCATAATTTTTTTATTTAAGTCCATACCTCATTTAATACCATAGTTTTGAGGCCCATGAACACTTTCAAGTTCACCAAAGAAGCAATGAATCTACTAAAAAGAGTTAAATTTTTAGAATGTTTGACTTTATCTTAGATACCCAAATGCCCTAGTAGACCATTTCACATCTTCAAGACAAAATGGGATAATTATTTTAAAGATCATTATATGAATTAAGAATAGTTTTTTTACTAAAATAAATTCAACATTGAAATTTGATGCATTAAAGAGTTACCTTGAGGTCTATGAAACAGTAGAAGAGAAATCCTTCATGACAAGAAATTTTCTAAATTAATCCCTTTAACTTGGCTATATTAGTTATGAACATATATATATATATATATATATATATATATATATATATATATATATATATATATATATATATATAATTTTTCTCCTAATAAAAAGTTATTTGGGTAACCTTCATCGATTTTATGGATGCATGGTTGGTAATGAAGAAAGGCTTAGAGTGGAGGCAAAGGTATCTTTATCAGGGCTATGTATGCTTGGTTGGAAACAAATCAATACCCAAGCCTTCCCCCATTAGCCAAAAAATAATTAAAATCAAACACCCTTTTCAAAATTTAAAATCATGAAAGTTACTCTTATGTTGTATCGAAATTGTCAAGGGTATATGTCTATAAATCACTTTTCACACACATTGATTTTTTAGAGATATTGAAATTTAGTATGTTATGTATTGGTGCTAACACAAATGTCCCATTTTAATTTGAAAATATAAAATTCTCTCATGATTTATTTGATTTTTCTAAGGTCAAACTATAAATTCTGAGTTCTAAACACTTGACAATGTTTTCCCCACATAGTTGCCATTTTTTTGGCCAACAGACTCCATTCCCTTTTAAAATAGTGGCCCCAATTTTTTATTTTAATGAATCTCTCTTATTAAGTGTGTTGATGATAGAAATTTTATCTTCAATGAATCAACCCTTTCACCCATCACGAAGGTCAAGATGGAATCATACCAGTCTAATCATGGGGTTATAAAGGTTCAATAATGATCATAAAGACATGAAAGGTTTTTTTATAAGTTCTAAAAAATAATCAATAAGTCATCAAATTTAATATATTCTATTATAACATTTAAAAATCCACTTTAGCAAATCATTAATTAGTTTAAATAAGAATCTACAATCTAATCTATTTGATAGAGAAAACTTATGAATTAGATAATCTTTTGAATATTAGAAACCTAATTCGGTAAATATATTCAAGTAATATCTTATTTTTTGATGCAATATTTTCTAAGTTAACCTCAAAAGACAAAACAAAAATATAAAGAAACATATTTGAGAAAAGATAAATATTTAATCAAGTAAAGATCAAACTAAGCAAACTTAAGAAACACAACAAACAAACTAAAGAAAAGGAACATAAAATAACTAAGCTAAGAAAAAGATAGAAACTATATAAAACAACTAAGTCTAAACTAAAAAATAACGTAAAATAAGAAAAAGACCAAGGACTAAAGATCAAACAGACTAAACTAAGACTAAACCTAAACTCAAATTAAATTATGTAATAAACAACTAGTAAATAAATAAGTAACAAATCTAATTCTAAGATAAAACTAAGACACAAAACTGAAATCTAAAAGAAATAAAAATCTAATTTATGACTAACAACTAATAAGAACTTAAAAATATAACAAAAATTATAAGAAAAGTCTAATAAAAAACTTAATCTATTAAACTATTTGATCTAAGAAAGAAAATAAATATTAATCTAAGAAACTAAGAACTAAATCAGAAATAAAATAAGAAATTAAATTAAGAGATAGAAATAGAAACTAAATTAAAAAAAAATCTAAAAGATAAACTATATTAAAATTAGAATCAATATAAAGTATAATAAAGTGTGCGAGTGTCAAAGGAGAGTCATATTAGTATAAAAAAGATATTTTATTGAGAAAAAGCAACATCTTTCTTTACAATAACTTGAGTGAGAATTTTATGATCAAAATAGATCAATAAAATATTGTAAAATAGCAAAGTATTCATCGTTATTAAGGTTGAATACTTAAAATATGTACAGAGGACTGCAAATAACAATCATCAAAAGATGATAAGCTTAACAATCTTTAGATAATTTATCATAAATGATAATGAAAAATTAGATATACATGTATTTCTTAAGCAATTACTCAACCGTCAGATAAAGTACCATTAGTTCCATCGATAAAAGTTGTATTATCTCAGAGAAGTTGCATAAAAAAAAGAGAGATGAATGATTGACTTCACAAAATTGCACAAGTCTTCAATACCTATTGTTCTTCTATCTTCAAATGAGTCATTGATCTCATTTTATGCTGTAAACTTAGTTGAAAAATAAGTTAACTAACTTTAGTTAGTTATTAGTTTATGTTAATTAATTAAATTTAAAAATCAATAAATTATAAATAATTATTAGCTAAGGAAATATTTAATTAAGACTTTAAAAGTCTTAATTGATCAAGTTTTAAATATAGACCAGGTATTAATCTTAATGGGTGGGGACCCTCATCAAATAATAATATAATAAAATACATATTTCAACTATAAGATAGATAAATCAAAGATTAATAAAATTCTATTTATATTTTACCATAATGCATGTCAAAAATAACTTAAGCATATATATTTATATCAAAATTAAGTTTATTATATTTTTAAAATAATATCATCAAGACTATCAAAATCTGAAAGATGAAGTATCCAACTGAAAGTGAAAAGTTCTATCATGCAAGAGTTTAACTAAAAATAAACTTTATCGCTTAGAGGTCCAATAATCATCTGAGTCCAAAAGTACTTCAATTATAAGCTTATATTATGCATTAAGATACACATTATATTCCATCTTTGTAGTAGGAAACTGAACCAACCTTGTCCCAGAGTCACTTATGCTATCATCAACTTTTAACTTGATTCTTTCAACATTATAACCTTTATAGGAGTATGAAGTTCAGTTTCACTTTCAACTCTTTTTCTTGCAGTGGAAAGGGGAATGTCCACTATCTTTTTTCTACCAGCATAACCATGTAGTTCTAAATTCAACCTTTCAGATCTCAAGATAGGATCATTATGGGAAGATGTCAGACTTAACCTCTTACATTTCACAATAGGATCTCTATGAGAAGGTGAAAGTTCATCTGAATGAATAGCCAGATTTACATAATTTTTGTCATGGATTGTCTAAATTTCAAATTAGATTGCATGATTGACAGGGTTAAGTTCAATAGTTGGTTAAATTCTTTCAAAGGATTGAATTGAAAGGTGATTTTGGTTATTTTTTAGATAATGGGAAGAACTACTTTGTAAAGTGGTTTTTTCTCCAAACCTATGACCATAAAAATCTCTGTTTCTCTTATAACCTCTATTTATTGGATTAAAGAGAAAATTATTCAAGACATTCTAGAATTTAAGATCTAAAGTATCAAAATATATAGACATCCTGGTACCTCTATTGAATATGGGATCCAATATTCTAGCATGAAAACCACCCCTAGGATTAGGATTAGGTTGATTAATATTATTGTCAAAATTATTTCTCCAACCCCTATCATCATTGCTCCTAGTAGAATCAGGCTAATCCCATCCATAAATTTTGAAACAATTTGAAATAAACTCAAAATTTTAAGATTGCAAATCAATAAAAATTCAAAAAGAAACAAGATTGAATATCCAATTTACCGTCACCTCTCAACAAACTAAACTGAATAGTATCGCCACTAAAAATACTTTATCTACAGTCAATTTCCATTTGAATCTTCAAATAATATCATAATTTTACTTCAAAACATCTTAATGAAATTCAACTATAAATCAAGTATTTGTCATTACTTAAAAATATTCAACTAATTTATCAAAAAATGACTGTACCTTTAAAACTGACTGAGTGTTTAAATTTTTTAATAACATCATTTTATTTCACAAAATCCTGATGAATTTTTTAACTTCATTGAATCAACTAAAAATTGAACCATTCTAGAAATGAGGATACAAAATTTCTAGCATATTATTTCCAAATAAAAGAATCAAATAATATCTAAAACCAACTTATTTATTCCAATATATAGTCCTCATATAAATTTCAATTGAGAAGTAACTAGTTCATAAGGAATTATAACTTTAATATCTAAATTTAAATTGAAACCCATGACTTTAATTCTGAGATGTAAACTTAACAAAAACTTAATATGGGGTTTGAGAATACAAACCATCCATTTATATATTTTACAACTTTTGAAATTTTCAGAATGAACGGGAGCTATCTCTATAGAAACCTAAGCATTCATCACAATCCTTCAGATTTTCCAAAAATACATGAACAAAATTTATTCATGAAAATTGAAACTCCAAAAAATATTTGCATAGATTCTTATAAATATACCATTTTAACTATCTTGATAGAATCCCAAAATAAATTAAAAAAAGTAAAGCCTCAAAAAAATTTGAGATCCCAAAAATTAAGAAAAATACATCTATAATTTTTTAGATCATGGTTTAAGAAGATATTTGAAGCCTTTGATTTATTCATTAGAACTCACATGTAAAAACCCTTATAAAGTCATTTTGAAACTTATCATATACTTGTGACAAAAAACAAATCTGTCAACTTACAAAATCCCATGCCAAGTTATTTCAAAATTTTGAAGAACCATCAAATATGAAATTTCTGCATAGAAGCCAAAAACAATTGCTTTGTTTTGATTTCGACAGACTTATTCCATGAAAATTGAGTCTTGAAACAAATAAACTCTAATTATTTAAAAAAAAAATTAGACCATATCAAAATTATAAAGTTTTATCATCCATATTCATGCATGAGAAAAGATAATCAAACTGAGCAACCATTCCTCTTCAAAATATTGACACACAGTAAAACCGTTTGATCAAATATCAAGGAATAAAAAATGTTGAAAGATTTTCATAAACTTCAAGGGTTGACATAAAATTTCAACTGTAATGACCCATAATATCATATTTATGAACTAAATCTTTCAACAAAAATCTTTTAAGATAATATTATTCTCAAATATACCATTGAACAAATAGGAGCTTCTTTGTATGCATGTAAATAATAACAAAAAAACTCAATCTTTATTTATTTCCATCATATATACAAACTACGCATAACTGACAATATCTCCAACCATACAGGTAACAATTTCTTAAATATATTTAGGAAAATCTTTAGAAAAATCTCAAATCATTTACATGTAGATAGATTTATAAAACTTTTCTATACCATAACTCATATTTCTTCATGAAACCATTCAAAAATAACTTAGAGTTTTCATGAATGTCCATGTAGACTAAAAATTATTTTATTCATGCAACTAAGGAAAAATTTCTTTCATATTACTTCAAGTTTATTTTAAATCATCATAGATAACTTCCAAATTTGTTCTAAGCTGTATGAAACATACCTGGCTATGCACCTTGAAGCTTTCTACCTAATATTCTTGATAAATTCTTCTCTACAACTCGAGAATCTAATTAATCAGAGCTCCACTTCCACGAGAAGCTTGCCACAAAATGAACAAAATATCAAAAAAATGAACGCTTATATCCACCACCCCCTCATTGTAACCAACATAGTGAGGTGCTTGTTTCTTATTGGCTCGTATTTAATCCAGTGTAATTTAGTGATCCTGCCAACTTTACTATCAAAATAACCAAATTTAGTTATTACTAATCCTTCATGTCAAACCCTAACTAACCTCCATAAATAAAGGCATACGTGAATTGCATTAAATTTACTTTAATGCCAAATCTCCATGATGATTTTGAAGCATCGAAGATGTGTTTCATATTAAATGTTCATACTAACTCACCCTGCCATGATGGATCATGTTGCCAACTGAAACTAGCTCACCAAATCTATGGATGCATTGAATATGCTTTTAAAATAAATCCAAAGACCTTTCAAAATAATAACTTTAGACTTAGGAAAATAAACATATTTCATGATGGACTCTTATAACTTTATAAATATCAAGACCTTAACATCGCGATTTGAAGGGTTTTAAACAATGACATCAAGACCTAGGATTATTGATTTGAAAGAATATTTATCAAGGAATTTATCACCTTAGATTTCAAGCTAAGGGAAATATTTTGAATTAGTACCTCAATAATATAAATGTCCATTGAACCATAATGAAAATTAAAATGAGTATTAATTAGATCTGTGTTTATAAGGGACTTCCAACAAAGAAATACATTATTTTGACAAGCTTATTATTTTCAAAACAACAACAATCATCCTTATACCATCATAGTCAAATCACATCATGCATGCATACCAATGAAAATCAAAGAACTATCATAAACTTGTTCAAACTATCAAATCTAAAAATCCTTCCTTGAAATTATCATGACAAATCATATTATCGAGATCAATAGATATATCATACCAGATATATGCATTTCAAAGTTTGAAATTATTCCCAAATAAAAACTACCATCTAAACTAATTATGACTAAAAAATAAGATAACTGATCACATTCACAAATATATATGCACATTTTATTTATTTATCCACCATGTTTTCCGAAGCCACTTAGAAATATAAACATGAATTCATCAACTAATCATTATCATTTCATAATAAAAAATATATATCTAAATATATTATTAATTGACTAGGTCCTCAACATAGTTTTATATTTCATGACTGGATCATCTCTATGATAGAGAGTATTGATTTTGAAAAAATTGAGGGGTATGAAAATAGTCATAACACTAACGACTTTGCTAGTTAATTTTGTGTAATGAAATTGAGTAGAAAAAAATTACCCATTGATAAAGATATAATCTTGAGAGTGTGATCCAGAAAAATTATTTATTAAGTAGCTAAGCATGGACCTCTTTAATAATGAATTTCAGCAAGGGATGGATTGTTTGGCTAGCATGGCATGAAGAAAGGGAATGGTATAACAGGAAATTTTGAGCTGGATGCAAAATCTAATACAAACACCTTAAGTACAAAATTTGAAAATGAAGTAACACTTTACAACTAAATACAACTCAACATATATTATTCATTTATTACAAAAAAAATGAATTTGTCAAAATAATTTCTCAAAATGAATTGATACTTACAACAAATTTATAGCTTCCTTGTATTTTTCCTTCACAATGTGACACTTTTTAATTTATAACCTTCATTGATCATTTCAAAAGAAAATTACAACAGAGAAAATAGTAAACCAAAATAGAAATAACAATAAAAATAGCAAAGCAAAGAAGGGAAACAACAAACCAAAAAGAAAGCAGAAAACAAAATAAAAAAACAAACTGAAAAAGTGACTTATCATAAAATAATTTCAAATGATGGTCATTTACTGAGTAATGTAACTAATTTATTTCAAGATATTTTAAATGAAAAATATTGTTTCTAAGAATTGTGGTCATTCTATAAGGTCCAAGCCACAATGAGTCAAACTTGTGAGGTTTTCTAGGATCTTCGTGGGTTTTTTCCCAATATAAGACTAATTACCAACATTAAATTTTTTGTTAGAAAATTTTTTATCGAAAAACTTCTTTAATTTTTTGTTTAGTTCTTTGCTTTAGATTTGTCAAGAGCTACTAAATCATGTAATTTTTTTTGATTAAATTTATATCTTCAACTACATATTGTAAAGCAGTCCTAGCTAAAGAAATTTGAAGTTATATTGGCAAAGTAGCCTCAAATTCATATGCTAACATAAAAAGTAAATAATCAATTGCTATCTTAACAATAGTCCTATCAGCCCATAAAGCTTCAAAAATTTTGAGATGCCAATTTTTTTTATAATCACAAACTAGTTTCTTCATAATAGAAATTAGATTTTTATTTGTGGACTCAAGTTGTCCATTACTTTGCGAATAATACTAAGATGAATGCCTAGAAATAATAGAGTATTTTCCTAAGAATTATAGAAATTCATTTGAAACAAATTGAGGTGCATTATCTAAAACAATTTCGTACGGAACTCCAAATCTAGAAAATTTTTGATTTTTTAAGAAAGAGATTACTTCACTTGTTATCAAACTCTTAAGTTACTTGGCTTTAAGTCATTTAGTGAAATAATATGTGGCTATTAAAATATATCTGACTTATAGATGAAAGTGGGAGAATATCTTAAATAAAGTCAATGTCCCATTTTGTAAAAAGTTTTTCAAGGATATCAAGGTTCAAAAGCATTGCAGGTAGTTATCTCTTCCAACAGACAATTGACAAGGCATGCAAAAATGAACTAACTTATAAGCACCCTGAAACATAGTATACCAATAATAACATTTCTTTAAAATATTGTAAGTAGTTGTTTTTACAGCATAATTTCCATGACAATTTCTTTCATGATAGCCTCTAAGAACTTTTTATGTCTGATTTTGTGTAAGACATCTCAACAAAACTCTATTTTTATTACGATAAAACAAAAATAAATCTAACAAATAGAAATTTAATGATTCTAATCTTAAAGAATGTCTTTGATTTTTATCTAAGTTATTAGGGTATGCCTGATTTTTAAAATAATAAACCAAAGTCATGGTATCAATCATCTTCAACCAACAAACAGTCCCATTCATTCATTTTGAGATCAAACTTAAAATTATTAAAAAAATCAACAGTCTTCATGGTCTTTAAATTTGGTTTTGCATTTAAGTTTTCATCAACTGAAAAAATTAAAACATTGATGTCTAAGGAAAGATTTTTAGCTAAGTGTTTTACTAGTTCATTACCCTTGATTATTTTGAAAGTTTCAAGTTCAAGATCAAACACTTAAATGCATAAAATCCACTTAACGAGCCTTCCCTGAATAGTTGGTTGGTTTAAAATATAAGACAAAATAGGTACATTAGATCACATAAAAACTTTGTTTCTCATCAATAAATATCTAAATTTAATCATAGAGAAAACTAATGAGAAAGTGAACTTCTCAATAAGGGGATACCTAGTTTTTGCATCTTTTAAAACTTGGCTCATGTATCCGATTGATTTTTCTTCATTATTTTCAAATTCTTAAGTTATTATAGATCTTATAATTTTTTTATTAGTATTAACATAAATAATAAATGCTTTGTTAAATATTGTTTAGTAAGAACAGGAACACTTACAATGACATCTTTAACATAATTAAAAGCTAACTCATTATTTTCATCTCAATTATATAACTTATCTTTCTTAAGCAATATTTGCAATGGATTAGATTTGCCAATGAAATATAAAATGAATTTCTTAACAAATTTTATCTTACCAAAGAAAGACCTGAAAATAGATTGATCCTTGGGAGGAGATAATTCTTTAATTACTTTGACACATTCAGGATTAATAAAAATACCATCTTTTGAAATAATATGTCCTAACAAATTACCGTCAATAACATCAAAAATATATTTCTTTGGATTCAAAGAAATTTCAAATTTTTTACACTTTATGAAAACTTCATGAAGATGGTTTAAATGATTTTTTCTCTTTTTATAATGAATGGTGAGATTATCTAAATAAACTTAAATTATAATGTCAATCAAATCATCAAAAATAACATACATAGCTCTTTGAAAAGTAGCTCCTACATTCATCAATCCAAAAGACATTATGTTATAAGTGAAAGTACCTCTATGAGTAGTAAAAGTAGTTTTATATCTATCTTTAGGATTTACCAAAATCTAATTATAACCAAAAAAATCCATCCAATAAAAATATCATTTATGATCTTGCAACCAGCTACAAAATCTTATCTATGTTTGGTAGAGAAAAATTATCATTAACACTAACTTTATTTAGATCTCTAAAATCAACATAAAATTTAATGTCACCATTTTTCTTCCTAATTTAAACTAGATTAACTACCCATTCTGAATATTTTATAATAAAAATGAAACCAACATCAATCATCTTATCCATCTCTTTGTTAATAGTGTCTTTTAATAAAGGGATGAATCTTCATATTTTCTGCCTAACAGGTTTGATATCAGACTTAATAGGTATGCCATGTTTAATAATTTTAATATCATAACCTTTAAGATCTTTATATGACTAGGCAAAAATATCAATGAACTCCTTAAAAAAATTAATGAATTTAACCTTCTCATTAGCAGTTACTTGAATTCTTAAATAGACATATTTTGGATCTTTTTAGTATCTAAATTTATAAGAATGGTCTCACTTATGATTCTCTTTGATGGTTCTTCTATTTTAGATATTTTAGGCTGATCATTGGACATGAATATGAATTCTAAACTCACCAAACCAACAGATAATCTGTTAGTACTTAATTGTAAATAATCTCTATAATTTAACACAATCATTATGATCAAAATAATTACCTTTAATGAAAGAATCTATATGTTCATCACAACTAAGCACAAATCAACTATTATTTAAATCAAGAATCTTAGAATGAAAATTTTTAGCAAAATAAAAGTTAGTAGTAGGTTCAGTCTCACTTAGAGTTGGATTGGCTGCATAAATAATAAGTTTATCATCTCTAATATTGAATTATCTAATAATATGCATAATGTTAAAAGTCTAAAAAAATTTAAGTAATAACCAAACCTTTTGTGTATAATGGTTTAAACAAGTTTATCTTATAAATCTTATGAACTTGTCTAACAACTAACTCTGAATCTCCAAAGACTTCCAAATGCTTAATGTTTATTTATATGGATTTTTTCAATCCTAAACATAATGCTTCAAATTCTACCATGTTATTAGTATTTTAAAAAGATAATTTTAAGGCATAATAAAAAAAATTATCTATAAGAGAAATCAGATAAATTTTAGCATCATTACCTTGTTAAGAACAAGCTCCATCGAAGAAAAGTAACCATAAAATATTCTTTTCAAATATTTATTCATGTTAATTTTTTTTATTCTTTTAAATTCAACAATTCATAGTCCTAATTATAGTTTTAATGTAAAAAATATTAGAAGCAGAAGGTGACTCAATAGGTGTACCATAAATTTTTTCTCTTTTTATGAAAATAATTTCATTGCTAATAGGAACTTGTGTTATATTTTTCCCAACAAAAACTCTAATTGCTTTAGATCAATATCTTCCTAATAACATTGCATAATTACTAGGAATGTCCAATACTTGGACATTAGTCATGCATCTAATCATTTTATCTTATGCAATTTTAATGACTATGTCACGAAACTTACCACAAATCTTGGTTTGTCTAGAATCAAAACCAATAAGCTTCCTAGTATTTGATTCATAAGATATACCTAATTGATTTTCAATGGATTTAGACATAATATTCTTTGAGGCATCCGTATCTAAGATAAAATTATAAATTATTTTATTAACAATCTTAACTTTAACATAAAAATGAGGAATGTAATCAGTAGAAGGGTCAAAATGCTAAGCATAGATATGTTCATTACTATTTTATTCTTATAAGCCTACATCAACTATAAGATTCTTAACAATTTCATTGATTTTATCAAGCTATCTTGGAAGACTAACTACCTATAGTAAAGATAATTTATCTTTAATTATTGATAAATAATTAATTATGTTATAACCTTTAGCATCAATTTGTCTAAAATTTTTAGGCTTATAATGTTGATATTGACTATTATTATATCCAGTTGAAAAATGAATATTTTAAACAACATTATTATTTAAATTATTTTGAACTATATTTTTTTATCATTAGAAAAAATTTACCATTTGTTGTTTTATTATTGTGAGAAGAGTTATAATCTTTATTTCTAGCATTCACAACATAAGCATTTTCATTTTTTGATGGATCATCAAGAGTATTCATATTATACACTAGATCTTCAGATATTTCATCTTTTTCATGAAGAAATTTCTTAAAATTAAGAACAACAAGACATGTATCTAGATTATGATCTAGTTTACAAACATTATAGTAATAAAAAATATCTTTATTTTTATCTTCTTTATTATTTTTATTTGAGGAAAAAGATTTATCATTTATTTGTCTTTTAACGATGACCATCTCATTACCTAAATTTTGTATAGCTTTTAGAATTTTTTAATTATCTAAATTTAATCTTGTAGAAGACCTTTCTTTAAATCCAATGCGTTTAATTTTTTTTTCATATTC
This sequence comes from Torreya grandis, assembly GCA_037957365.1. Classification (NCBI taxonomy): domain Eukaryota; kingdom Viridiplantae; phylum Streptophyta; class Pinopsida; order Cupressales; family Taxaceae; genus Torreya; species Torreya grandis. Next base: position 2,291,190 of record JARHVA010000004.1, on the reverse strand, counting down.
AATACAAAATGTTATAGTTTCATTATATTTTGTAATATCTCTATCTTCTAAAGCCATTATATATTTTAAAGGCAAAGCATTACAAAAATAAAGTCTATATAACTTTTTAGAAGGTCTAAGATCATGTCGGATCTTTTGACGCAACTTAGTGAATCTAGCATCAAAATGATAAATGGTCTCACCTAGACTAAAGAAAAAATTCACAAGGTCATTAACTAAATCAAAATCTTCTTTAGTTTTTATAAAAGATAACTCTAGATAATCTTCAATATCTCTTCAAGTATCAATAACCTTGGTAGGTAGACTAATAAATGTTTGGTAAGCTTTTCTTTCAAGTGTCTGAAAAAAAAACTCTTAAGTAAATTTTTTCACTTCTTATTTCAAGAGTAGTACAAACTAATCTAAAAGCTTCTAAATGATCTTCCCAATATTTTTTAGGAGTACCAAAAAAATTTGGTATATTCAATCCTTTAAGAGAAGGCAGTTTACCAAGACAGTTTCTAATGTTAATTAGATTTACAAAAATCCATAGAGTTACAACTATATGTTGTTCTACTTGAACTTGATTTTCACCTTTAGTGAGATCATCTTGTTATCAAATATTTTTCAACCCATAAATCAAACCTTGTATTCTTTGTTCTAATTAAACTTCTAGTTATTTTTCTATTAAAATATTTAGTAGTCTCTACTTGAATAGATTGATTATTTTGAGCATGATGTACTTTACTTAATTACGGATTTATAACAATAGTTTTAAAAAAAATCAACTAAAAAAATTAGAAAGAAAATGAGTTCTAAGCTTAGGATTAGTAGCTAAAACTCTAGCTCTATCTTCCTAAATTATTTTATTCAAGTTGTAGACACCAAAATATGTCTCACACATGTGCATAAATCTCTGTGTTGAAACCCCCCTTAAGCCCATTTCAATAATAAAAATTAATCTCCCTAACCCATACTTTTACCCCTCATACATTTAATTAATTTAAAATACTTAATTAAGTTAATTAAAAACTCTTATTACCACCTTACCTAGCCACCTCACCCTATGCTTAATTCTCACCTGATGAGTCACCTCAAGACTTGGTCCCCTCATCCTAACTACCCAAGACTTATTCCCACTTCCAAACTAAATTCTTGATCAACTACTTCCTTCATAACCTCTCATTTTTACCATTTTATAATAGGTGTCACACTTGGCATGAACAACAACAAAAAATAGTCCAAAAATAGAAAGGTTTACCTATTCTATGACCATTGATGTCAGTTAACCCATGATCGATGTCGGTAGGATTGCCAATGCTGACAATATAAGCCAAGTTCCAACCTATAGTTTAGGTCAATAAAAATTAAGAAAATCGATTCTTATTCTCTTTCAGGGTCTCATCATTTTATTTTTCAACATCCAAGATTATAATCACCTTGTGTAAGTCAATCATAATCAACAACTAAGCTATTGAGGACCAACAACACCCACTTGTTCTCTCTGTTCAGACATTCAAGTTTGGACTCCCTAATAGGGACCATCAACCTGACACTTATCATTCAACGACCACCATAGCTAAGTACATCATTGATATTATAGGTCATTTAAATATTTATTCTGCTATTTCTTTATATCTACTTTGCATTGCTTTACGTACCTCTGATTGTACCCCTGTGAGGGAGTTACAAATCTTCCTTGCTTTTTTTCCCTTAATCTGGCATACCTAACTCTAACTCGACTTAACCAAGCCATAATCTCCCTCTCATAACTCTCTCAACCTCCCTAACCTAATCCAAACCATTTCATAGACTTAGGAAAGCCTTCTGCAAGCTTCCAAATAATTATTTCCCCTATCAACCTCGACAACCTAATCAACATCAATCACCTCACTACTGACCTTGGTAGTATAACTAATATCAATCACTCCCCTACCAACATCAACAACTTTGAATTCCTTAACCTCTTCAAAACTTACCTAGACAACTTCTAAAATACAAACAGAGTACCTCACCTATACCCTATCACTCTCTGCTTTGTACATGTTAATAATGGTAATCTTATCTCTTTTTCACTCTCTCTTTACCTTTCTTTTATTTATTTATTTATTATTATTTTGTCTCTCAAAAGTGGACTATCATCTCTAGGGAAGTTTTACACTTCCTAGAACAAACACGTAGCTTGGTAGCCCACTCATTTATCTGCTAACAAACATCTTTTGGTATTATTTTCTTATGTGCAGGTAGTCCTCCCCAATAAAATAAGATTGCTCACAACATTTGGATATGGTGCACAAACTAAATCCAGGTTCATTATAATCACTTATCCTATCCTTTTTATTTTCCTTAAACTTAAAATAGATAAAATTTAGTGAAATATTTTTGGCATGTCTAGTGTGACCTTAGAGTTTTCCTTGGGTTCATTTCTTATTTTAAACATTCATATAGGTTCATTATAGTGAAAATTTTATTTATTTCACTTTCTCCTTCTCTTTTCTCTTAAAAACAAAAAATTCAATATCTTATTCTCTATTTAAAAGGCATTAAACTAAAATTTTCTTTCTTTTCTACTTGCCTCTAAAAGTAATTTGTCATTTTCTTTAAAAAAAAGAGAGAGAATCCTTTCTTTACTTCCCCTTGCATGCACATTAGGATAGTGAAAATTCATACTCTATTCATATTTCTTCTCTATTTTCATTCGAATCTAAACATTTTAGATTTGGGTTTAAAACTTACTGCATTTCATAGTTAGTTTGTTGCATATTAACTCATCTAGTTAATTAAAAGCATTTTAAATAAATTGTAGTACACCTATGTTACAAAACCAAATCACATTCACATAAAAAAACATCTAAACTCACTTGAGAAAAGGTCCATCAAGATTTCATCACCTGGTGGATCACCTTACCCTACCCGGCTATCCTACTTGGATTTCACCACTAAGAGGAGAACCCACTCCATTCTCTAGTGGAGTATAATCCCTAAACAGAATATATATTTTGGTTAAGTGGCCTGACTCAACTCCAAGTTCATGAAGTGTGGAGAGTAAGCTCTTATAACAAGCCATGTACCTCGTCTAACACATATTTCTTCTTGAGCACCAAAACTAACTTGAAACCAGCTCTAGATTGCTTTCTAGTACCTTCAATAACCAAATGCTCTTCTCATTATATGATTAAGGCATAAGCCAACATGAGACTAAAAATTAATCTTTAAGACTTAATAGTTGTTGGCTGAATGTTTTTTTCTTCTTTTTAATTGCCTTCTATATTTTTGAGTTAGTAAGGATGCTTGTCTATTGATTCACAAAATCAATACTATTTTTAAAACTCAGTTTGTATAACCTGTTATCTCAGGTTTTCTGAGTGTTATTCCTTCTTACACAAACCTTTTAAATCTATTATTTTACCTATTTTTAGCCTCTAATTTCTTAAAACATCAAATTTTTTATGTCCCAAGATTTCATAATGATTGACATTGGTTAACCCTACTGGTATCAGTAGACTTTACCTACTAACATTGGTTATTCCATTGACATCAGTGAACTATTCCTACTGACATCGGTCACACCCATACTAATGTCAATGACTATGTAGTTTCATCTACTTAAAACAAGCTAAAATAACCCATTTACCTACACTCAAACCTATTTTTTTCTTTATTTTGTTTTAAATATAGGGTAGTAAGACTATTTAAACCACCTCTTTCATGGTATTGACATGAGCTTAAGCCAAAATTCTTGTCGATTACATAATCCATCAGCCACTTCCTCCTTCCCCTCTCACTTTCTATTTTGTCATGGACCATACTTTAAATATAAAGCATACTCCTAGCCCTAACCAAATTCCCATTATGCTTGAGAGAGATCAAGATTTTACTAAATTTTTTGATCACAATGTGGCAGCCCTTCAACATTACCTTTCTATGAGTTGAACCAGTAATTCTTCAAGTGACCCAATCTATGGTATGATAACCTTTTTAATGGAGACAACCTTAGTTTCAGTTACCTCCACTATTTTCCCCATGATTACCCAAACCACCACTTTGAAAAGTAAACCAACTATAAATAATGTTAAAAATATAACATCTCTAACTACCTAATCCCACCTAAACCTTGGTGTACTTCCTTACTTTCACAACCACAATCAGTTCAGCCAAGTTAGACCCCATCCTAGAATTTAGTAGTACCTATTCCATCTACCCTTGCACCTATAATTACCTAAGTTATGACTCACCCTTCATCCATTCTAACCATGCCAATAATCCAACCTACAATAACAATAACCAAGGCATAGTCTCCAACCCAATGGGACATGTCCCTTTTCTTTTCACACCTCAGCCTATGACTCATTATCCTTATGTTGCCCTGACACAACCTCAACAAGCTATGTCATATGCTCCCTCTACTTCCTATCAACTTCCCTATAACTTAGGAGGTATCCCCCCAACTAATCCCCCTCCAGACCTCATTAAGATGTTAATAAACAAGATGTCTAATCTATATACATCTATTTCATGTTCAAAAAATGTATTATCTTATGATCAAATGTTGAAATGAACCAGTCCATCCTTCTGTACCTATTCACCCTTATCCAATCCAATGGGAACTCCCTAAATTTACTTATTTCCAGAGTAAAGAGGACCCACAAGAGCACTTTCAAGCATTTAGACATGATTGTTATTTAATAGGACATGATGATGCGTTACTACTTCACACTTTCCCTATGTCTCTTTTAGGTGCTACCTTGGATTGGTATAGCTCTATACTTCAACACTCCCTTTTCTCATTTATCCAACTTGCACAAATATTCCTAGACCATTTATCTATTAACATTTCTAAGAATGTTTCTATAATGGACCTTTATTCTATCAGATAATTCGATGATTAGTCTATTGTTGATTTTGTCACTCATTGGAGAAGCTTGATCAATAAACTCTCCTTTTCCTTAGCCCAACTTGAGCTTATTGAGCTTTTCTCAAGGGCATGAGCTAAGCACATTTCATCCACACTCTAGGTATAAAATTTCTTTACATTTGATGAAGCCTTTACAATGACATAAAAACTCAAAGTTCATGTTATAGATGAAGGCAAAGTCAAGTTGTGCATTAAGAATCCCAATACCAAGTCAAATGACTCCTCCTCTTCTAAAACTTCTCCCTCGAACCAAAAGGCTAAAGGCTCCACCAATGCAATGGTCATTAAGTTAGCCTCTTCCACAACCACAAACCAATTGAATTCTTCAACTTTTCAAAATTTGACCAAGCAATTCCAATAATGGTATGAACAAAGACAATACACTCCTATTGGGGAGTCATATACATCCATCTCGGAGAAACTATTACAACAAGTTGTCATAACCCTTCATCAAAATAAGCCTCTTATACAATTTGACCCTTTTCATCCTATCCCAACTTGGTACAAGGAAGATGAGTTTTGCAGTTACCATCAAGTTAAAGGCCATAACTCTAATAATTACAAGACACTCAAGAATATTATTCAAGATATGCTTGATAGAGGCGATCTCATCTTGGATAATCCTAACGCACCTCTTAATCAAAGTTTGGATGTATTCAAACACCCTTTTCCTAACCATTGGCCAAATCAAAATATTGTCTAGTCCACAACTAACTCAGGTGATCATAATATCCATATGGTTAATATAGTCTTTCCTTTACCTTCAATTCAACCTTATTCTCAATAGGAGACATGTATTTCATTGAGTTCTCCCCTACATTCTGTGGCATCTATTTTTCCCATTTTTCCTCCTCAGGTAGAAGAGTCTATTTCACCCATTTCACTCCCTTGAGAGGAAGAGCCTTCTTTAGCACTCCTTTTACCACCTGAGGAGCCTATAATGCCAATTCCATTTTCACCAATATTACCTATACTCTTACCTCTTGAAGACCACACCCTACCTGTTCCTTAACCACATGTTGAAGGGAACATCATTCCTACATTATACCTTCTTGAGGAACATTCTTTGCCTACTTCTCCTCCATCTATAGAGAGTGGTACCCCACCCACTTCACCTTTTCACCTAGAAGATTCCATATCATCTACTCCCATAATAGATGAGAGACCTATTATACCTACTCTAATTGAACCCCTTCTTTTACCTATGGAGGATCATATTTTACCCATGACTCATCCACATGTTGAGGGAGCCATAATACCTATACTTTACCCTCTTGAGCAACCTAATTCACCTACCTCCCCTCTACCCATTGCATACTAAGTCTTTTCTCCCGTCTCTATCGAAGAGGACTCCATTGCGGTTCTTTCTCATCTTTAGCTTGAAGTAGTAGAGACTAACAATTTATCTCTTTCCAAAATACCACAACCTTCTAAAAACACAATTGTAAGGCCTATGTCAACTTCGTCAAAACCCTTCTCATGTTTGGTGAAAAGTCTATAATTTCTTGACTCCATGAAGCTAGACCACGTGGCATTTTGGGATCAGCTTAAAACTCTGTATCCAACACAATGAATGTCAACCTTTACCACCAACCCCCTTACTACTCTTTACCCCAAGGTCTTTAACAAAGCTATAACTTCTTCACTAAAAGCACTTGAAGTTTAAATATCTATGTCAGAATTCTTACCCTCATAGGAATCTATTACATTAAAGTAGATCAAGCCCTTAGGTGTACGTCCCATTTATAATTTAATTCATCCATAGGTGAAATTAGATTTAACTCCTCAACCACAAGTTGTATTTTTTCAACCTAAAATACAAAATAATGTTAAACATCCTAGATCTCATCGATCCCTTCTTCAACCCTCAACTTTACCATCCATTTTGGGGCCATACCCTTCTACTTTAGTTAGAATATCGCCTAACCAAGCCAAACAAAAGGTTAAGCTACCTCCACTCCTACCTTTGCCATCTAGTAGGCCTCTCACATTTGACACTAAAAAAGTGATAGAAAAACACGTAACTCAACCCTCACTAAATAAGGCACCATATAAAATTACCTTTCCAAAACTAAAACAAAAGGTGTCCACTCCTGTTAGCACAACAAGTGTGAGTCCTCTTGCAAGCCCTCAAATATATTTTTTACATTAATTATTATAATTATTCATAATAAATCTTCCTCCCATTAAGCCTTATAGTCCTCTTGGAATGAAGCCATCTTGGTTTGATGATACACAAGTATGCTTATATCATCATTCACCTGAACATGATACTAAGAATTGTAAAGCCCTCACAGTGGTTATTCAACAACAGTTCAATATTGATACTCTCTTTGATGACACTACCATTAACCTTCCTATTATTCCAACTTTGGCATCTATAGTACCTCCTACTATTTCACTTAAATTCAAACCCAAAGATGTCATCGTAACCCCTTTACCACCTCCTTCACCAACTTTTCAAATCAACACAGTTAATGTGGCCACATGGTCACAAAACCAAAAAGATAAAGCTAAGGAAAAGATCACTACCCCTTGGACCCATCCCTTCACCAAAGACACTCCCCTTACTAATCCTAATATTTTCATCTTGGGTGTTCCTAAAAGAATATCTTCAAACACTATTTAAAGCTCAATGGTGAAACAACTTCACCAAACTCCTATGAAAATGTCTTTGTATGAGTTAATCCAAAACTCATCCCAAAACCATCAAGCTTTGATTAGTGATTTATAAGTGATTGAGGTATAATCAAATGATCCCCAACCTCTTGTAGCTTTGGTCAGCTCCCTTAATTTCATCTTCCTAATTTCTTTTAATGATTTAGAAATTCTACTTCAACACCCTGAAGATCAAGATTTTACCCTTTTTATTATTGCATATATTGATCAAACTCATATCAAGAGAGTTATGATTGATGGAGGAGCTATTATTAATAATATTTCCACCCATGCCTACAAACAACTAGCCCTTCTTGACAATTGTGTGTCTCAAACTGATGTGGTACTCTATTCCTTTAATGATACTACAATGACTATGATGGGCACTATTATCTTACATATTCATTTAGGTCCCCGCACAATTCCTAAGATCTTCTATGTTGTGGAATGAGAGTTCTAATATAACATACTACTTGGATGACCTTAGATATGTGATATGCCATGTGTACCTTCAACTTTGCACCATTGTGTCAAGTTTGAACATGATGGACAAGTACATGTTATACCTACTACTCCACCTCTATTTAAAACATGTAATATGACCCATAGTCCCAATGACATTCTAATCCCATTGAAAACATCATCTTTTTCACATTATGCTTCTGAAGCTTCCACAAGATCCACTCCCATGGTTACACAGATAATGGTAACACAAATTCCTAACAAAGATCCCATAGAGGAGACCTTTTAATGTTTGTCACTCAGTGAATATCATTTGTTGATGCTTGACATGTTATATAATCCACAATAGTATGGAAGGCTTCACTTGCACCTAAATTATGATCCCCATATTGTGATGGTCATCCTTTATAGACCCCTTAACCTTCGAACCAATTTCACATATGGGGAAATTGATCAAGCTCCCGTTATCAAAAATCCATCTTCTTCACCACAACCATATACCTGTGACTTCTCTTTCCTGAGTAACCCTAGATTCGCTCGCTCACACCTATCTCTATAGGTGTGCTTGGAAAGGATTTGGTTTGGGTCATTACAAATAAGGTGTCCATATGCCTATTGACTATCCTACTAGAAACACCATTGAAAATTCTAAAAAGGGGCATGAGGTGGGATATGACAAATGAAATAAACTCATTAAAACCTCCCATGAACCAATTATCAAAGAAATAGTCTCTCCTTTTCCACCTTCTTCTCCACCATCACCTACTAAATCAAAGGTATCTATACCTCCTAATTTTTTTTTCAATAAATGCCATCCATTTGGGGCCTCTCACCTATCATTAAGGTAAGGAAACAAGGTCCCTTCCTCTCATTTATCCTAAAATAATTGATGAAGACTCTCCCACTATTAACACTATCCAATGTTAGAATGATGACGCATGGGTGTGGATGATTCCTATATCCAATGATCTCTCCCATTCAAAACATAAACTATGCTAAATTAATCAACCATTGACATCAACCTACCTTCTCACAATAACCCTCGCATCCTCAAGATTGGCCAATCTTTAGATTCTTCTGAGTAAGCTAATTATACAACATTTCTTAGTGACCATAGCAAAGCCTTTGTTTGGTCTTACAATGACATGCCCAGTATTGACCCTTCTATCTTCACTCATAACATTGTCACCAATAAAGATGTTAAACCTATTAAATAGAAGCTTCGCAAGATGCATCCTCATATCACTCTCCTTGTCAAAGAAGAGCACCAATTCTTCCTTTTTTAAAAATTTATCCAACCCATCAACTACATGTCATGGAATTATAATATTGTTCCTATCACAAAATCAATCGGTGGAATCCATATTTTCACCAACGATCATTATTTAAATCTTTCATGTCCAAAAGATGACTTCCCATTGCCTAGTATCAACCAAATTGTTGATATAACGACCAGCCATGAGATGCTATCACTTATGTAAAAATTCTTTGGATATAATCAAATCCTCATCACTCCTAAAGATCAACATAAGACAACCTTTATTACCCCATGGGGGACTTTTTATTATCAGGTCATGCCTTTTGGCTTGAAAAACACTGGTGTAACCCACCAATGCACCATGACCTGCATTTTCCATGATCTCCTACACAAAATTATGGAAGATTACGTGGATGAATTACTTGGTAAGTCTAAACTTTTTCAAGAACACTTGACAATTCTCAAAATCATATTCACTTGTCTTCTCCAATATAACATTTGACTAAACCCAAAGAAATGTGTCTTTGGTATTCTTTTTGATAAACTCTTAGGTTTTATCATTTCTCTCCATAGTATCGAGGTCGATCTTGCTAAGGTTAGATTAATCCTAGAGATGCCTCCACCTACTAGTATCAAACAACTCCATAGCCTAGAAGGCAAACTTTATTCAATTTACTGCTTGATTTCTTAGTTGTCAGATCGTTGCCAATCCTTTCACTATCTCCTCAAAAAGGATGTCTCCTTTAATTAGACTACATATTGATAGGAATCTTTTGATGCAATTAAACAATACCTCCTTTCCCCATTGATTCTTATTCCACCAAAGGAAAATTAGCCTTTCTACCTATATATCTCTATAACAGACCATTCTCTAGGTGCTATGATTGCACATCAGGATGACCAACATCAAGAGCAGGTGATTTATTACATAAGTCACACACTTATTGATTATGAGACTCGATATACCTACACTAAAAAACTTTTCCTTGCATTGGTCTTTTCCACCTCTAAGCTTCACCATTATCTCCTAAATCACAAAACCTATGTGATCACCCATACTGATCTGCTCAAATACATGCATTCTAAACTATATCATAACCAACGTGTAGCCTAGTGTCTCATGCTTCTAGCTGAATTTGACTTAGAGTTCATTCAACAAAAATCTATTAAAAGGCAAACAATTAATAACTAGTTAGTTGTTGCCTCTTTAGCTAACAATCAACCTTCAAACCTTGAATTCCCTAATGAATCTATTTTAATGCTCTCCATTGATGACATCTCCTATCAAATTATGATGTTCTTTGATAGATCTAAATGCCAACATGGTGGGGGTGTGGGGGTCATTATTATTCCTCTAAATGGTAAGCCTATGCCTTTATCATTTAAACTATATTTTAAATGCACTAACAATATGGTCAAATATGAGGCTTTGATTCTAGGACTTCAAACAACTCTCTTCTTGGATATCAAATTCATAACCATTTTTGATGATTCTCAATTAGTGGTTAACCAAGTTAATGGTTTTTACCTATGCAAAAAAAAATTATAGTGATATAAACATCATGTAGATACACTCTTGGAATCATTTGACTCTTATCTCTTGTAAACTATTCCTCAATCTACAAATAAGTTTGATGACATAATGGCTTCACTTGCGTCACACATATCCTCTTCATCCTTCTCTTCAAAAATCTATGTCACTGTGCACCACTTAACATTACCCTCCTATGTCTCAGTTAACATCCTCTTTGTTAGAAATATAACAACCAACCCACAAGACTTATGGTACAAATAACTCATAGATTATCTTTCCTTCTCTATTACCCCACCTAATCTTTCTAATAATTGGAAATGGGCCTTCATAAAATGTGTCACTCATTACACTATACTAGGGGGACTTCTCTCCAATCAAAGTTTTGATGGTCTTCTCCTTAGATGCCTAACTATTACTGAGACTCCTTTTGCTATTAAGGAAGTCCATGATAGGATTTGTGGTGGGCATTTCAATGGTCACATAGTTGCTAAACGTATCCTTTGACTTGGATATTATTGGCCCAAACTTCATCAAGACTATGCTAATTAAGTTTGATGTTGCATCAAGTGTCAACAACATGCTAACCTCTTTCACATTCCTAGTCATGAATTGTAAGTCACCAAAGACTTTTAGCCCTTCTCCCAATGGGGCTTAGATCTAATCAAAGAGATTAAACCTCATTCATCACTCCATCATCATTCTATCATTACTGCCACTGAATACTTCACCAAGTGGGTCGAGACCATCCCTTTCATCTCTACTAAAGTTGAAAAAATCATTGACTTCATTAACCATCACATCATTTATTGTTTTGGCATCCCTTATAAGATTATAATAGATAATGGCAAGTCTTTCAAAAATAAGACTATTCAAAGTCTTTTTGATGCATTTGGAATCAAATTAAGCTTCTCATCACCATACTATCCCCAAACTAATAGATAGGTAGAAGCTTGTAACAAAACTTTGACCAAAATATCATGAAGGTAGTCAATGATACAGGCAAGGATTGGCACACACACATTCCTTTTGCTTTATGGGCTTACCACAATAGCATTCAAACCCCTATGGGTGCTAGACCTTTTTCATTGGTATATGGAATGGAGGTTGTTTTACCTCTTGAGGTCTAGATTCCTTCTCTTCACATTTCTCTACATGACATACTTACTAAAAATTATTTTTGCCAAGAACATTTGGCCCAACTTTAATTGCTTGATAAGTGTCATCTCATAGCCCTCAATCACCTATACATCTATCAGGAGCATATCAAAATTTCTTATAATAAAAGCCTTAAGGAGCAATATTTCAATATAGGAGATCTCGTCTTAAAAGAAAATCAACATGTGATGAACATGGAGAAAAGCAAATGGGATAAATTTTCTCCTAATTGGCTTGGACCTTATATCATAACTCACAAGTATGGTTCAAGAACTTATTGCTTGTCTTATCTTGAAAGAAGGCCAAAACTCAAGCCTTTAAATGCCTTACACCTATGACCATTCTATTGTTAAACCAGGATCTCTTTAGTTCATGTTTAACTTGAGCTTGTCCCTTGAGCATTCCTATTACATTCATTCCCCTTCCTCTCCACCCTTATTCCTATACACTTAGATAACTTACATAGTGGTATGGTTTTATCCTCAAAGTGGAAAAATCCTAAGACTCTATAGTCTTGTCCATGAATAAAAGTAAATTTAAAAAAAAAAAAATCAAATGAGATATTTGAAAAAGTTATAAAATCTTAGGTCATGCTTTTCAACGTAGACTGCTCCCTTGAAGGACATCTTCATAACTTCCCTTTGCTACTATTAATAGATTACTCCCTTGAAGGACAACTATTTAAAATTAAAAATAAATGCCTAGACCACTCCCTTGAAGGATGGCTAAGCCAAGATTTGTTCTCAAAAGGAAAAACAAATGTAAAAGGTTCCTCACAGCTTTGCACGACCTTACCCTATACAACATCCCATTGTAGACTTCCCGCATTGATCAACTTTACACACAAAAAAAAGCTTTAAGTCATGGACTTGCCTATATTAGCTCTCGAGTCACCCACAAAAGGGACATATCTTTTCTACTTGGTAGGTTATGCTACATAAACATTTTTCCTCATTCTACCCTTTTTCCCCTCATACTCTTTCAAAGGACTATGAACCTCACTTAGCATAAGGTAAACATGATGCTTCTCTAACAAACACAATGGTTCACAAATATAAGGCATGAAAGAGGCTCATTTTCCTGAGCCTATTTATGTTCTAAATTACGGTCTTTGCCAATGCACGAACATTCTACCTCTTTATTTTCCCATCCACATCACATGTCAATATCTCTATTTGAGATGAATAAACAATGTCACACCAACACTAAAAAAGCCTACTCAATTTATTTTATGCATACACAATCAAAAATATGGAAAAATGCTAAAATAAACTAACATAATTAATCTATTCATTTTAAGCATACACCATCACAAATATGGAAAAATGCTAAAATAAACTAACATAATTAATCTATTCATTTTAAGCATACACCATCACAAATATGGAAAAATGCTAAAGATGAAACTATCCAACCAACTATGCATATACCATCACATAAATGGGAAAGGCTAGTCTTACTCAAATAACATTATCAACATTAACATCTAAATTAACATAACATATCATAATCATCATCCATATCATCATCATAAACACAAAAAACACATCTCAAATAAACATGTGATAAAAAAATGAACATCTCATATATATAGTATGTGATCAAAGTACATTTTCATCATTTACATCATCATAACATCATAAATCTCTCTAAAAATGTACATCTCGCATCTTCAGCTCACAGGGTAGTATAAATCTAACATATATAATCAAAACTGCCTCTGACACTTAGGATCCTCAAGGCTTTCCATGTGGTCATGAGGAAGCAATGTCATCACTACTCTCCATCCATCTACGTCGACATAAGCTAGAGTTTGTCGCACATGACATCGACCTCTCCTACTCTTTAAACTCTAAATATCTCTATATCTATGAGAACTCTCTAATCACCCTTTTGTATTAGGAAATCTCATCCAAGGTAGTCAAATATCTCACCATAGATATAGTCTGTAGAGGACCCATAACACCTGATGATGGCCTAGCCTATACTAGTCCCTGTGGTGGTGGTGGAGGAGTAGCTTGGCTTACTACTCCTAGACTATCTCTCTATGCTATCATTATAGTCATCTGACCCTATAAAACAATCACTTGGCCTTGTAGTGCTATAACATGACCCTATAACACCCCAATCTGACCTTGCAACATCATCACCTACCCCTGTAAGGCTAAAACCTATGCTTGGGATGTCTCTCAAGCCTACACTACTGCATCTTGGGCTTGTACTATTATATCTCAAGCTTGTAGCATTGCATCCCTCTCTCTGACTAACCCCTATAAATTTGGTGGTGTCTTCCTAACCTCCACCATTGGATGTAACCCTAGCCACCAAGTTGTATAGGCCATTATACACTTTAGGTCCCCAACACCTAGCCCTATTGGTAGCTCCTCAAAATTTGGCCCATCTATCTCCTGGGGAAATGGTAGGGGTGCCTTTATGTCATCCCACATGTATCAAGGGAAAGCAGGTGGAATATCTTGCAGTAGCCCAAACTACCTCCTAACCTATGCTGTGGGTACCATCTCTAACTCATCAGCCTATCTCTCCTTGACCCATAGTGAACTTTATAACCCAACAAGTTGCTTTACCTACCTTTTAAAAATTAGGTATGTTAGATATGATCTCCACAAGATATCTATAGAAATCAAGCCCTCGATCATGCACCTATAGTAGGCAATGTCTTTCACCATGCCATCTACTCAAGTCTATGCCATCCCATCTCTCCACCATATAAAACTAACCTTGAAGTTGGCTAGGATAGTGGTAGGTAACCCTAGTGGTCATGTCACCATGATGTGCTTATATGCCCAACATTGCAGTAGATGATCGACACATAAACTATATCACCATCATAGCCTCAAACCCCATAGATCTCTATATAATTATGCCAAAAATATTGGACCTTAGGTAAAAATAGTCCATAACTCAATCATGTATGTAAGCACACCTGTCAAAGCAATTAAAAATCTCCCATCATCTACATCTAGTAATGCATACACCATGATCCCAATCATCATGAGGATGCTCAGATGATGTTGCTCCTCATCAACCATATATAGTGGCTCATATGAAAAACTCATAGAGTGGTAAGTCAACTCACTAACATGATATCCATATAAAGTGATCATGTGTATATCATGCTCCTCTCTCAAGCATGTGAAGAGTTCCTCACCCTAGAGTGGTAGCCACAAAATCCTATACACATCCTCCTGCATCACTATCAACTCTCCCATCAACAGATGGAAGGTGTTGGTGGTGTGATCCCACCTCTCAATCAAAGCTATCATCAGAGACACATCCCATGTGACTTGATAATACCATCACACTCCTCATAATCCCATAGCTACCATGTGCTCCCACTCATCTGGAGTGACATCCCTCATGAGTGTCAATAGCCTTAATAAGTTCCATCCTTACCTGCATCTATACACACAAACAACTCAAGTCACATACATTTTAATCTACTCTATCACCACCTTTTCCCCTTCCCACTGGGAGAACTACATTGGTCTGAGGCCTTAAACTAGGCTATGTCGATAGCACTCAATCGACATGGGGTCTTATAAGGTTGTCTCAGCCATATACCCATCTCACTAACTACCCTAGGCTTAACTGCCTCTTTTTCTCTACCCTAGGCTTCACTACCTCTTTTTGTCTACCCTAGGCCTACCTGCCTATCCCAACTCTAAGTCTCATTGCCTATATTCTTGAATCTTGACACTATGACCTATCTTTTAATCCCTAGATCTCTTGACCTATCTCAACTAACCCGTTTCCATAAACACACATTTTTAGATCTTTTTCCTAGGTTTTAGGAGAACTACATTGGCTTGAGGCCCTAAATTGGGCTATGTAGGTATCACTTAGATGACATAGGGTCTTCTAAGGTTAGCTCAACCATTAGGCTAGTTGACTACTTCTACTAGAGATCCAAAACTCACCCTTTCTCCTATTTTGTTATTTTTTAGTAGTCATTGATGTCAACATTAATGATGATGTTGATGCTTTATCGACCTATATAATAGTCGACATCAACAAGAAACTATCAACCTTCATGTCATATCAATCAACATCGATGGAACTCCCTAATGTCGATGATTGATTCGACCCCAAAGCTGAACAACCCAAACCTAACCTTACGCATTTCCCCTAAAAACCTACCCACAAAACCCCCTAACTTATCCTACACCTACCCTAACCTATTTTCTCCCCCCCCCACTTGTAGACACTGAAATCGTGTCTACCCCCTAGGTCATCTTTCACCTTTGGCCCCCCTTGGCCCATGTCCTAACCCTTGTCCTAGCCCCCTCCATTTATCAAATTAAAATAATTAAATATTTGGCCCTCTTCCACCTCACCCATGCCACCTTAGATCCCCTCCTTGGATCCCCCCACCTCTCTCCTAGCCTTTATTGCCCAAATCTCCCCTTTATCCTTCCTCCCATGTCCATTTATGCCTCCCTCGACCGTTTTCCCACGACCCCTTGACCCGGCAACGTGCAAGAACGGATAGAGGCTAATTTTAGCCTCTGTCCCCATTCTTTTGCCGCTGACGTCGGTCATTATGCGGCTGACGTCGACAGCCTTCAAGACCATTCTCTGTAACCATTCCCCCCTGTGAACAGAACTCTCTTGATGCTTTTGCATTCATATTCTCTTCTCCTCCCCCTTGTACAGCAACACCAGCAGCTATAGGTACCTTGTAGAGCAGCTCCAAGCAATAACTCCATTTGCAGGTTCTTCAACAGCTCCGACAATAGGTTTCTTCATTCTTCAAATAGCAGGGAAGAGGTAAGCACAGTGTTGTTTTCCATTTCATTTCTTATCTGCATTTATCTATTTAGCTAACTACTGCCTAGACCTTCCCTATCCTTCCCCTGAGAGGCTGAAAGGCCTTCTCAGACCCCTACCTCTCATTCATTCCCCTTTGTACTTCTGGTTCCACCCAGTCACTTTCCTGACAGTCCCCTCTACCTAACTAGTTCTGCACAAATCCTCAGACTACTCTTCAGACCTTAAATAGTCCCTTTGAATCCCACATAGACCCTTAGACCCTCAGACGAAGCCTCAGTCCATTCTGTAGACCAAGACCAGACCTGTAACTCATCCCTGACTATTGCCTGAGCCGACCTCATCCATTTCCCCTACCAACGTCGGCAGACTAATCGACGTCAGTGACCTTCCCTGATCGATGCCAAAAATATCACCGACATCAGTGACTGTGCAAAAGCAGATTGCTTCTAAATAGGTACACATTTGCCTTAAGTTCTTTCTTTCTATTTTTCATCATTTATCACTTTTTATTTTGATCAGCATTTTGTTTTTAACAGTGGACTGGCATCCTCCAAGAAGCCTTTGCGCTTCTTAAGACCAAGCTCTTGCTTGGCAGTCCACCCATTTGTCATCTAATGTTTTTCATGTTTTAGTGTCTTTTCCTTTCAGGTGTCATCCTCCACAACCAAAGAGGAGTTCTCACAATGTCTAAATTCTGGTGTGCACGTCTACAACTCGGGTATGTATAAACCCTCGTCTTTCTTCTTAGTTTCTCATTTTCTCTTTTTTGAATGTGAAAAGCAAATCTAGCATAGAAACATTCTGGCACGCCTGGTGGGACCTTAGGGTCTTCCTTGGGTTCCTTTTCTTTCTGTTCATATAGGTGCATTAGGTTTCTCCCTTTTCACCTCTTTCTTCTCTTCTAAATGACATCATAAGCAGGATTAAAAAGAACATTTCTTTCTTTTCTTGCATTTTAAACTAGTCAAAAGTCATATTCTTCTACCCTTTCTCAACTTGTTTTCATTCAAACTCACATTTTGACTTGGGCCTAAAACACATTGCATATCATTTCTACTTGCTTGCATTTCTTAGTCCACACCTAGTAATTAACAAATTGCATCATGAATTAATCGTAGTCCACTTGATGTTACACAACCGAACCACTTGCACTAAATCAAACATCAAACTTACCTGAGACAAGGCCCGACTAGGATTTCATCCCCCAGCGGATACCTTACCCATCCCGGTGATCTTACTTGGATTTCATCACCAAGGGGAAAGCCCACTCTGTTCTCTAGCAGAGTCTAATCTCTAGGAAAAGTATATTTTGGCTAAGCGAGACCAGCTTACCACTAGACTCGTGAAGTGAGGGGAGCTTGCTCCTTAGCACCAGGCCATGTACGGAACCTAACCCAGACTCTTGAGTGCCTAAACAAACCTGAAACCATCCATAGACTACCTCTTCTAGGACCCTTCTAACAGCCAACCTCCCCAAACATCACTTTAAGGCATAAGCCACACAAGCTTAATAATTTATTTCTAGGGATTTAACGCTTACGCTCTACTTGTGTTCTTCATCTTTCCTGTTCTTATCTGCTTGTTTGAGCTAGTGAGGACGTTCTTCTTCTTTTTTTTCAAAAACTCTCAAATCTTTTGGTTTTCTGAAAAACATAGTCACTGGCATCAGTTTTACCACCGATGTCGGTAATCTTTTCTCATCAGCATCGATTATCTGACTGATGTCGGCCATCTTTCTCACCGACATCAATTTTTCAACTGACGTCGGTCACTATCACAGTTCTTTTTTTTCAAAATAGCAACCTTAAAACCCACCCCTTTTTCTGCCAAAACCCCATTCTGAGTTTTTGAAACTAAAAAAACATAGTTTCTGAAACCTAACCTTTCTTGCCTTGAATGGTTCTGACTCGCAGTCAAGCCAAGGCTCTAGTCAACCACACGAGGCATCAACCGCTTCCGTCTACCCCATCCATAACCGGTTCTATAATGGAGTTCCACTCGGAGACTGAAAGAACTCCTACTCGCCCAACCCCGCCCCAGACTCCTATTGTCCCAGAAGGGGACCAAGATTTTACATGATTCTTGGACCTCAACGTTAAAGCCTTGCAGCACTATCTCGCACATAGCCGAACGTGAGACTCCTTAGGCAACCCAATCTATGGGATGCCGACTTCCTTAGTCGAGACAATGATCACATCAATAACATATACAATTCAACTTATAGACAATCAAGCCAACACCTCGACTAATAACCCAACCGTGTCCTACCTTCAAAATTTAGCCTCTCTTTCTAGACCTACCTCCATGGGGGTTCCTGTCCCCCCTCAACCTCAGACTACTCAACCAAATCCTACACCTTTCCAAAACCTAGTGGTCTCTATCCCCCCTACTCTTGCACCTATCAATACAAGAGTAACTGTCTACCCTTCAACAAGTGTGGCCACTCCTCAACCATCTTTGATGGCCCTTATCCAATTTGTGCCTACCAACCCCATAACACAAGTGCCCTTGGCTTCATCTTTCGCCCTGATAACTAGCTACCCATATGTTGCATCTATGCAACCAACCATGTCATATGCCCCTCTCAATATCTTTCAAGCGCCTTATAATCTAGGGGGCGCTCCACCTGCCAATCCGTCAGCAGATATCATCAAAATGCTGATGGACAAGATGTCTAGCCTAGAGACCTCTATTTCTGGCTCATGCAATGCTCTCTCATATGAGCAAATTTGTAATGAGCCCATTCATCCTTCTGTCCTGATCAAGCCATATCCTAGCCAGTGGGAACTTCCTAAATTTTCTCACTTTCAAAGCAAGGAAGACCCACAACAGCACTTACAGGCATTCAGACATGCATGTTACCTTATTGCCCACGACGATGCATTGCTTTTATGCATGTTTCCTATGTCTCTCTTTGGTGCTACGCTTGACTGGTATAGCTCTCTTGCCAGCCATTCCCTCTTCACATTCACACAGCTGGCCCAGCTCTTTCTTGATCACTTCTCCATCAACATCACCAAGAAGGTCTCGATCACAGACCTCTATTCTATCCACCAATTCAAGGATGAATCCATAGCTGAATTCGTTGTTCACTGGAGAGGCCTCATCAATTAACTCTCCTTTTCCTTACCCCAACCCAAACTTATTGAACTTTTCTCCCAAGCTTGTGCCAAACATATTTCTTCCACCTTACGGGTTCAGACCTTCCGCACCTTCGACGAATCCTTCACGATGGCCCACAAACTTGAATTATGTGCCATCGAGGAGAATAAAGTCAAGTTACAGAGTAAGAATCCCAACTCTAAGACCAATGACTACTCTTATTCTAAACCTTCATCATCTAATCCTAAGTCTAAAGCTTCAGCTAATGCTGTGGTCGTTAGACCTTCATCCTCTTTGCCTTCAACCAATCAGCCTGAGCCATCCACTTCTCAGAGTGCCACCCGCCAATTCCAGCAGAGATACGTACAATGATAGTATACTCCTCTCAGAGAATCATACACGTCTGTGCTAGAAAAACTTGTTAAACAGGGGGTTCTCAATCTCCCCCAGATCCGACCACCTCCACAATTTGATCCCTCACGTGCGATCCCTGCATGGTATAGGGAAAATGACTTCTGCAACTACCACCATGTTAAAGGACATGACACGAGAAATTGCAAGACCCTTAAAAACATAATCTAAGACATGCTCGAGAAGGGTGACCTCATCCTAGACAATCCCAATGCACCCCCTAATCAGGGAAACGACATCTTCAAGCAACCATTCCCCAATCATCCACCGACCCAAAACAATGTCCAGACCTTGATTGACGACACTCATGAACACAACATTCAAATAGTCAATACGGTCTCACCCTTCATCCCCGACCAACCTCAAGAGGTTAGTCCATCTATCAGTCCATCACGTGTGGACGAACCTCTTTCCCCGGTTAGTTCTCCGTCAACCTCTCTCATCTTGGAGGATGCCTCAACCTTACCAGCACCACCGGTCTCACCATCCTCCTTCCTGCTACCTATGGAGGACCCGACCCTTCCTACTCCTCGACCGCAAGTGGAGGGCACCATCATCCCTACCCTTTACCCGCTTGAGGAGCCTCATTCTCTGATTTCTTCTCCACCCAGGGAAGAACCTGCCTCTCCTTCATCTCCAACCAAGGACGAATCTGTCACGACTTCATCAATCCATGGGTTTGAGACTGCTACGCCCATCTCATCTTCAGCCCCACAACCATCAACATCTTCTCAAAGACCCAAACCTCATCTAACATCTTCTCAACCATTTTCCTGACTAATGGAGAAAATCAGACTTCTCCCTTCAAGGAAAGTGGAGCATCAAGGATTGTGGGAGCATCTTAAAGCTCTTCAACATGCCCGTGCCCTCTCGTCTCATGCTGTCAATCCTCCCAAGGCAGAATCTCCCAAGACTCTCAATAAAGACCAGACTCCCACTTCTAAACCTGCATCTACCCCATCTAAACCTATCGAGTCACTTGGTGTTTGCCCTGTCTCTACCCTCACTCACCTGCAAGTGAAGGTGGACTTAGACCAGACCTCGACCAATAGTAGTCTTCCAACCAAGTCGAAGAAGACTGCCAGACCACAGAAGCAAACGCCTCCTCCCCCGTCACCATTACCTTCCATTTTAGGCACCCATCCTTTGACCCTAACCAGAGTCCTTCCCACTCCAACCTCTAATCAAACCGGGTTGCCTCCTTTGCTTCCTTTGCCTACCTCCAGCCTACCCTCTCCTAAAAAGGTGGTACCTCTCACGAAGAAAGTGCCATCTCTGCCTGTCACCACACCATCAACCCAAAAGGTGGTACAAAAACCTCCTCCAACTCCACCTAAGAAAAAGTCACCAGCATCGCACACATCAACTAACACGGACCCTTTAGTGGGCTCATACTCGTTGATATTGCACTGACTTTTGTAGACTTCCAACATAACCCTTCCATCCATCAGGCCTTTCCAACCTCTCAGGTCCAAGCCCTCTTAGTTTGACGACATGAAGATTTGCTTATACCATCCTACGCTAGGACACGATATCGAGAATTACTGTGCCCTCAAGGCCGTCATTCACTACTATATGGAGAAGGACACTCTTCTCCTTGAGGACACTCTTGACCAACCCTCGACACCTTCCCATCCAACCTCTTCAACCACATCAACATCTCACCAGCATGCCATGACCCCTTCTTCACCTCCTATCTTTGAAATCAATGTTATCCACATAACCACTAGGTCACAAAAGGACAAGGTGAAAGAAAAAGCTGTCATTCCTTGGACCTACCCTTTCATCAAACCACCTCTAGTGCCCAAGCCTAAAATTTCTATCCTTAGTGCATCTCAGCCTTCTTCTTCTTCCTCTTTTGGGCCAATTCATGACTCCATGTTGAAATAGCTTCATCAGACGCCTGTGAAGATGTCCCTTTATGACCTCATCCAAACCTCGCCTCAGCATCGTCAAGCCCTCATCCAAGCCTCACAGACAGCAGAGGTCCAACCCGAGGACCCCCAACCACTCGCTGCCCTCGTCCACTCTTTATCTCTTATTGCCCCCATCACATTCAGCGATTCTGAGATTCCCACATCCAACATGGAAGATCAGGATGCCGCCCTCTTCATCACTACCTATGTTGATCGGACACACATTAAACACGTTATGATCGATGGAAGTGTCATCATCAACATTATCTCCACCCATGCCTTTGATCAGTTGGCTCTTCCCAAGAATTGTGTCTCCAAAATTGACACAATCTTGCGCTCCTTCAATGACACCACTGCCATGACCATTGGCACAGTCATCCTTCACATTCGCATTGGTCCATGCATAGTCCCAGAGCTCTTCTATATCATTGAAGGAGAGTTTCAATATAATATGTTGCTGGGCCGACCCTGGATCTGCGCCATGGCCTGTGTCCCCTCTACCCTGCACCGTTGTGTAAAATTTGAGCACGACGGGCAAGTCCATACCATTCCTGCTGACCCATCACCTTTCAAAACTTATAACACCACCTACCGTCTAAATGATGTCCTCATTCCTATCAAGCCATCAACCCCGACATCGCCTCCATCTACAGAAGCTTTAACTAGTTCACAACCGGCGGTCGCCCTTACCCCTCCTCTTCAAGTGACTACCAAAGACCCCTTGGAAGACATCTTCCAGCGACTCTCACTTGGGGAATATCACTTGCTGACCTTAGACATGTTCCAAACTCCACAAGAGTATGGATGCCTTCACCACAGCCCCAGTTATGACCATCCGATTGGGATGGTCGTGCCTTATGGTCCTCCTCACCTCTGAACCAACCTCATCTATGGGGGGCTCAATCAAGCTCCTCTTAACGGGAACCCTCTCTCTTCACCCCAACCATTCACATCAGACTTCTCATTTCTTGGCAACCCTGCCTTTGCACACACTTACCTTTACAGGTGTGCATGGAAGGGTTTTGGTTTTGGACGCTATGAGCAAGGCTCCCATCAGCCCATCGAGCTGCTCAATGATGATGATGCTAAGAAATGATATGGGTTGGGATATCATGACCCCACTCAGGCCTCTGCAGACCTTTGTCCCAAGCCAACCATTGACCAATCTCCTCCAGTGTCACCCATTCCTCCTCCTTCACCTACGGAGTCGATGGTTTCCATCCCTCCTAACTTTTTCAATGCCTAAGCGCCATTCGCTTGGAAACCCCTGACCTATCAACCAGGTGGGGTACCCAGGTCTCTCCTCCTCATCTTCTCTCCATCTCATTTATCTAACCCATTAATCATCTGCACTGGGTGTTAACATTCTTCCTACCACCAAATGGCTGGGGGGAGTTCAAATTTATACTGCCTATCGTGACCTCGACCAAACATCAATCGCACATCAACCATGACCTCAATCAATCATCAAACTAGACCTCAACCAATCATCAAACTAGACATCGACCAAACATTGACCAAACAATGACCAAAACAACAATCAACCAAGCATATCAACCAAACCTTGACCAATTATCAACCAACCTTTTAATCATGACCAAACACCAATCTCGACCCGACCATCGACCAGTCTCAACAAATCAGTGACCACATCAACCCACTTCTTAATCATCAACCAACATGTCACCAATTTGAAGCGAAGTAAACGAGGAAAGTTTGCCCCTAATTGGCTCGAACCTTTCATCATCACGCACAAGTATGGGTTAGGGACTTATCGTCTGTCTTCTCTCGACGAACGGCTAGAACCTAAGCCTCTTAATGCCTTGCATCTGTGACCATTCTACTATTAGTCGAGTACTCGTCCACTTGACATTTAACTTGAGCTCATCCCTTGAGCAATTTCTATCCTCCTAATCCTCATTCCTTTCAACCCTATTCTCATAAACAAATCCTCTATAACCCTTTTATGATGCATGGATGCTTTATCCTAATAAAAGGGAGCCCTTGAACTTCTATAGTCTTGTCCATGACTCCAAATTCTATCAAAAAATAAATCAAGATGTCAAAACATATCCAAGGTCACCAAATCAAATCAAAAAGCAGACTGCTCCCTTGAAGGATAGCTGTACTATCATTGTTATAGCTAATAGACTGCTGCCTCGAAGGACAACTATTCAAACTTATATAAAGCAAAAATATAGACCACTCCCTCGAAGGATGGCTATGACTAAATCTTGTTACAAACAACAATCTTTCTTAGAAGCTTCCCGCATTGATTAGCTTCGCAAATGACCACCAAGAAAAATGACATCTCTATGTAGACTTCTCGCATTGATCAGTCTGCAACCAAAAAAAAAAAAAAAAGACGGGTCATGGACTTGGCTTGTAGTTGTCTCAGGGTCTCCTATAAAGGGGAAAGGTTATTTCTGCTCTTAAACGGGTTACCCTATCCTCCTCCTATCATAACACCTGATCAAGGGACTTTGAGCTCACTTTAATGTCAAAGTGATTTGATTACCATTCTAACACAACTATGGTCAACGACGCAACGCATGAATGGGGCTCTTTGTTCTAACAACCCCTATCTATGCTATCATTCTTGTCCTTGTCAATGAAAGGGCAATTATGCCTTTCACTTTCTGCTTACATTTTGGTCACATTCAAACTTCATCATTTGTCGAACCAACTCAACCCAATATCTTTTCAAACCACTCACATAACCTATTCACACTAGTTTCTATGGATACCAATACACATGGAAACTATGGACCACACAATTTATGTTAAGCATAAACCAATACTTGCTGAAGCATAAATAGACCTCAATTCATTTTTAGCATACACCCATCATGACTATGAAAAATTTCTAGAGATGAAAGACCTCTCAACCAATGTTACAGAATACACCATTTGGAAAAGGCTGTAACATCTTTTTCTCCTCATCATTTTGACCCATGACCAAACCAACCCACCATCAACCACTCGGACCCCTCACTCGAACTACATTGGTCTGAGGCCCTAAGACCAGGGATATGTAGGTAGCACTCAGTTGACATGACATCTTCTGGGGTTAGCTCGGCCATCCCGTTTGTTTGTCTCTCAGATGGACAAACCCCTTTTTTTTCTTCTTCATCACTCGACCTTGACCTTGACCAAGACCAGTCTATCGACCACTTTGACCACCTATTTACCACTCAGACCCCTCGTTTGAACTACATTGGTCTGAGGCCCTAAGACCGAGGCTATGTAGGCAGCACTTAGTTGACACGACGTCTTCTGGGGTTAGCTCGGCCATCCCGTTTGTTCGTCTCTCAGATGGACAAACCCCTTTTTTTTCTTCTTCATCACTCGACCTTGACCTTGACCAAGACCAGTCTATCGACCACTTTGACCACCTGTATACCACTCAGACCCTTTGTCTGAACTACATTGGTCTGAAGCCCTAAGACCAGGGCTATGTAGGCAGCACTTAGATGACACGATGTCCTCTGAGGTTAGCTCGACCACCCTCATTTGTTTATCTCTCTAATGGACAAACCTTCTCTTCTTTGACCATGACCTTGACCTCGACCAATACCATCGACCACTTTGACCATTCCTCCCTTTTAGGGAGAACTACATTGGCCTGAGGCCCTAATAACAAGGGCTATGTAGGCAACACTCAGATCACATGACATCTTCTGAGGTTAGCTTGGCCACATTCTTTCATCCATCCATCCACCTCGACCAATGACCATTGGAGATCATGCCTATCTCCTCCGACCATGACCACTTCCAAGACCACTTTGCCTTGGTTGTTTTTGCATGTATGCTATCTCACGACTGGTTAGCAAAATTATGCGTAGACTATTTATGACTCTCACAAGTATAGGATCGCAAGCTAGTTGATCCGCACTACTTATGACTTTTTCATGTTCCCAGGAGCACTTCTTAATCCCAGGATACCTAGAACATGATGACCATTGGAGCTTCAACTTAGATTCAATAACCTGATCAGCTATGACCAAATGCTGGGGCCTAGTTATTTTAATTTTGGCACTCCTCGACCCTTAACCTATGACAATTTGACCTAGCCATCCCGTGAAGTGGTATACGTGCAATCACGACTATTACAACGTTCACACTCACCCTCTCTCTATCAAATCGACAATCGATCTCAAGTTCCCTTCCCTCGACTCTCGATTTGAGGGGGGAACACCTCATCCCATACCTGGGGCAACCAACTCCTATTTTTGTCTTGCAGTTCGTCAAGAACAACCAACAAGACAAAAAGGGGCAAATGTAGACACTGAAATCGTGTCTACCCCCTAGGTCATCTTTAATCCTTGGCCCCCCTTGGCCCATGTCCTAACCCTTATCCTAGCCCCCTCCATTTATCAAATTAAAATAATTAAATATTTGGCCCTTTTCCACCTCACCCATGCCACCTTAGATCCTCTCCTTGGATCCCCCCACCTCTCTCCTAGCCTTTATTGCCCAAATCTCCCCTTTATCCTTCCTCTTGCGTCCATTTATGCCTCCCTCGACTGTTTTCCCATGGCCCCTTGACCCGATAGCGTGCAAGAACGGACAGAGGCTAATTTTAGCCTTTGTCCCCATTCTTCTGCCACTGACGTCGGTCATTATGCGGCCAACATCGACGGTTCTACCGGCATCGGCAGCCTTCAAGACCATTCTCTGCAACCATTCCCCCCCCCCCCCCCCCCCCCCCCCCCCCCCCCCCCCCCCCCGTGAATAAAACTCTCTTGATGCTTTTGCATTCATATTCTCTTTTCCTCCCCCTCGTAAAACAACACCAGCAGCTATAAGTACCTTGCAGAGCAGCTCCAAGCAACAGCTCCATTTGCAGGTTCTTCAACAGCTCTGACAACAGGTTTCTCCATTCTTTAAACAACAGGGAAGAGGTAAGCATAGTGTTGTTTTCCATTTCATTTCTTATTTGCATTTATCTATTTAGCTAATTACTGCCTAGACCTTCCCTGTCCTTCCCCTGAGAGGCTGAAAGGCCTTCTCAAACCCCTGCCTCTCATTCATCCCCCTTTGTACTTCTGGTTCCACCCAGTCACTTTCCCGACAGTCCCCTCTACCCAACCAGTTTTGCACAAACCCTCAGACTACTCTTCAGACCTCAAACAGTCCCTCTAAATCCCACACAGACCCTCAGACCCTCAGATGAAGCCTCAGTCCATTCTGCAGACCAAGACCAGACCTGTAACTCATCCCTGACTATTGCCCCAGCTGACCTCATCCATTTCCCCTACCGACATCGGTGGACTAACCAACATCGGTGACCTTCCCTGACCGATGCTGTAAATATCATCAACATCGGTGACTGTGCAAAGGTAGATTGCTTCTAAATAGGTACACATTTGCCTTAAGTTCCTTCTTTCTATTTTTCATCATTTATCACTTTTTGTTTCTGATCAGCATTCCATTTTTAACAGTGGACTGGCATCCTCCAAGAAGCCTTTGCGCTTCTAAGACCAAGCTCTTGCTTGGCAGTCCACCCATTTGTCATCTAACATTTTTCGTGTTTTAGTGTCTTTTCCTTTCAAGTGTCATTCTCCACAACCAAAGAGGAGTTCTCACAATCTCTGAATTCTGGTGCGCACGTCTACAACCTGGGTACGTACAAACCCTCATTTTTCTTCTTAGTTTCTCATTTTCTCTTTCTTGAATGTGAAAAGCAAATCTAGCATAGAAACACCACTAACATTTTCTCAACCCCCACCTCTCATTTAACCTAAAAATTACAAATACCAAATCAAACTAGTGTAGGCTCTTACTTTATCTCTCCATCTCCTCCTAGCTATCACCACTGGCTCCTATCATTTTACACCTCCCGTTGGGTCCCTCATTGAGTTACCATCTCCAATTGCTCTCAATCTTTATTTATTCTCACCAATCACCAAGTTGAAAATGAGTTTGGTCTGCCACCAAACCCCCTTTTATTGGGTTTGATCAGCCATCGATGTTGGCATTTTTGACTTAACCTGTTGATGTCAGTGCTTATGCCTATCGACATCGGCAACATTGCCCTAGTTGTACCAATGTCATTATTTTCTATTACTGATATCAGCACATATAACTGATGTCAACACCATTCTAATATCATTTTCCAAGATAAAACCCCTAACTTTTCAAACCTTACCCATACACTAGGGAAACTAGGGATCACATATATCTCCCCCAACCATGGCATAAAAACATTAAAGATCACTTAAATCTTCACCCATGATGACTTTGCTTGGAGATCATGAATATTTTCTCACTCATTGCCCCTTTTACACTAACCTTGCATTGTTTGTCCTCACTGCTTATGTTATTTCACTATAAGTTGGCTATTATGCACATGTAGGTATATTAGGTGTTTCAGATGGTAACCAATCCCATCCTATCACCTTTAACCCTTTTGTGTTTCACAGGGGCACTTCCTACCTCAGATACCTAAGACACATTTACCATTAGAGGTATAACTTTTATTATTTTGACCTATCAGCTATCACTTATAAGCTGTGCTTTGGTTATTTCTATCCAAGTCCTCCTTAACCTTGTCTGTTCTTGACTTTGATGACTATAGCTCATTTTGGTGTACGTATACAAAGTGATACTCAATTCTCCACCATTCACACAAATACCTTTTTATCAAACTAGTACCTAATTTTGGTTCCTCCTCCGTTGATTCCCATTTTGAGGGGGATACCTCATCCAATCCTTGGAACATCTAACACCTGCTTTTGTCTTATAACATGT
The DNA here is from genome assembly GCA_037957365.1 of Torreya grandis. Taxonomy (NCBI): domain Eukaryota; kingdom Viridiplantae; phylum Streptophyta; class Pinopsida; order Cupressales; family Taxaceae; genus Torreya; species Torreya grandis. The sequence goes on along the minus strand of JARHVA010000004.1, from coordinate 2,262,256 downwards.
CAATACAAATTACAAGACAAAAAGGGACAAGTAGACACTAAAATTATGTCACACACATGTGCATAACTCCTTGTGTCAAAACCCCCTTAAACCCATTACAATAATAACAATTAATCTCCCTAACCCATACTTTTACCCCTCACATATTTAATTAATTTGAAATACTTAATTAATTTAATTAAAAAATCCTATTGCCACCTTACCTAGCCACTTCACCCTATGACTAATTTTCACCTAATGAGTCACCTCAAGACCTAGTCCCCTCATCCTAACTACCTAAGACTTATTCCTACTTCCAAACTAAATTCCTAATCAAATAATTCTTTCCTAACCTCTTATTTTTACCATTTTATAATAGGTGTCACATTTGGCATGATCAAAAATATGTTGGGTGAATATTTTGTCATCAACTAACTGAAGGCAAAATGGGTATATCAACCACAACATAATGAGATAAATCTCTCTTCTCAGCAAGGGGAGGCTCCCTATAAACTCTAATATACTAATATAAATTGAAAATAGACTCAGGGGTGAGATCATACCATCCATCTCTCTTTTTTCAGAGATGATGTTCACAAGGTAAAGGAAAATTCATGTGTAATAACTGAAAGCAATCCTCTTCTTTCAGAAATGATGTTCAATAAATAGTAGGAAAACTTCCTCGGTAGTAACTGGATCCATGAAAAACCCACGAAAGCACAAAGTCTTTTATTGCTTCCCTTACTGATTTATAATGTGTATAACAATAGAATGAAGTGTAGCTCAAAGTCTCCACTGAAAACTACAACGGAGTATAAGATCACGAAGGATAAAAGTAGTATAAAGCCTTTATAATACCCTTTTCACCAGAACATAAAAAACACAAACTAAAGGTAATTATAGCATCACAAAGTCTTCATAATTAAATTCAAAACATCTTCCAGATAATTTCCACCCACTTCGCTTATTTAATCAAATAGATGAGATATTATTAGGAAAAAATACATAAGAACAATTTATTAAAAAACACAAGTTATTCTAACGTAAAGTTTGAAAAGTCACCCGCTTTTTCATTCATTCAAGAAAATATGATTTACAATCTGAGCTCAAAGTCTCAAAAGGCGTCTCAATTTAAGCAATGTTTTTTGCTTCTAATCTCCAAAAGATATATGTATTACAAAAGAGGCTCTCTTTATTTATGGGGAGAAGCCTTGAGGATTTAAAAAAGATTTAAATAATTTGACCTAGTCAAAGATAGGAGTCTTTGTTGACTTTGGTCTTTCCATATTTTTATATGTAATTATACATGACAAAAGTACATGTACTAATGTCTAAACTAGTTACAAAAGTGCATTTTGAAAAAATGGAAATTAAATCAAAGGAAAGTTGATTCAATTTGTAGCTCCATATTTCTTTATGTGAGCATCGTACATGGTGATAGCTGCTTGTATCATGATACTGTCTGGAGTAATAGTAATCTTGAAAATTATCTTTGCCTTGACTATGGCATCTCTCACTGCTATGACCGATTTTGCATGACTAGTTGACCTAGTTTTTAGATTATCCAGAGTTAACTAATTATCTAGTATATTATTCATGGAGGCTATCGAGAATGGTTTATCTTCAAATTCATTTTGGAACATACCTTTAAATTATTGAACCATTTCTTCTGCTGAAAGGAATTAGTTGTCTTATGATGTAAGTTTGCAAGGTAGCTCCTCCAATTTATGCAAAAGACTGATGTCACTTTATTCACTAAGGTCCTTTGATGATTCGAGGTCACTGATCAATTCCTTAAGCACCTGACTCCTATATATCAATGCTTCTTTAGTTTCAGTATAAGAGTCTCTATCAGCAATGATGCCAATTGATACTAAGGTGCTCATTTTCAATTTCTTCATATCCATCTACTTGTCAAGATACTTTTTTATGCTTTTAATATCCTAAGAAATGATATTGATAAGATCATCTATTTCTACTCTCACTTTCTTCATCTTACCCATTTTATCAAACAACTCTGTGAGCAAGGAAATTCCTTGTGTATGCATCTTGTTCGAGTACTCTTCAATTACTTTTCCCTTGAGATAGGTTCTTTCTACTTTTTGAATCATAGGGTCATCTATGGGGATAGCCTCTGGAGTTACTATTTCTGGAGTGAAAGTTATTCTCCTTATTACCATAGTCAGTTGTTCCACCATTGCTTTACAATGGTCCTCCATTTCTCTTTTTTTATCAAACTTCTGAACCAAGATGTCCATATCTGATTGCATATCACTCTTAGCGCTTTCATGAGTTATCTTTCCTAAATCAATTCAAGAGATAGAGTAGTCATTTATATCAAAATTTTCAAGAGTTGCATCTTGTGGTTTTTCTATTTCTATAAATTTATGCCCTTTTATCTTCAATCATCTTTAAAAGATTTTTTTGCTTTTTAGGAGTCTTGACTTTTACTGGCACCATTTTATTGAAATAAAAGTCATCTAGGGAGATGGCATGTTTTTTTCCTTTTGGGTGTATAAGTCAACAACCAAGGTGGGAGGGTAGAAGTACTTACATTAGTATCAATCTCCATTGTTGGTGTTACTGGAGTTACACCTACACCAGTGGTGAGAACAATGGGTAGAGTATCAGTAAGAACTGCACCTTCTACTGAATGATTGAAAGCAGAACTATCTCTGATATCAAAAGATGGAGATGACAAACTGAGGATTGACATTGAGGAATGAAGAATATCTCTAGAAGCACCTTGAGGGTCATTAAGAATAATTTTAGGAGAGGTATCTCTAGAAGAGGGAACACTGATTGGAGAAATAAGTGAAGGAGTACAATAGGTGTGCTAGGCGGAGAAGAAAAAATTCCTATTTCTGGATGTATACTTTCTTGCATAGATAGAGTTTCCTTTTCTTGTTGATCTGTGGACCTATCATTAGTCTCCATATGCTCCACTGTTGGTTCTTCGGTGCTTTTCTTTTCAACCTCCATGTTATTCCTGGTCTTTTTCTACAACTTGTGACTTCTTTCTCACGAAAATGATCCTAGGCTTATGTGGCCTATCAGAAGCAGGGACATCACTTTTATTCTTCATCTTATTTTTTTCCCTTCTCCTTTTTTCTTCTTGAAATTCAACTTCTGATCTTATGATGAACTCTTTCAAGGTGATTCTCTTATTCACTAACCAATCATTGGTGTTTGCCAATATTGGTTTGAATCTTTTCCTCAAAGAAGTCAACTCCTTCTGAGACCATTGGGTTGGGGAAGATGGGTATTGGTGATCTGCTCAACATGGTATTTATTGTTGATCAAATCCCTATCATCCACTAGATTCTCAAGGATATCATTGAGCCCTAGATATTCTATCTGCTCAAGAGATAATCTATTATAGTCTATTTTTTTGACATCTTCTACACTCCTCAAATCAACCCAAACATCTTCGATCATAGTCTCGTGAATCTATGTCTTCCTCCTGATTATGTCCTTTATACCTCTGTAGTCAAATTTTGGTCTCCTTTTGAAATGCTTCATGGTTATGAGTTACATTTTAGTCTCCATAACTCTAGCTTTTTCAGCAGTCAATACTGAGAACCTGCCAATTTTAATCAAGAAAATAAAACCAGGTTTCTTGAGTTCCATCTGCTTATTATGTATGACAATAATTTGCTTGGACAGCTCCATCAAAACCAATTTGTCTGAATGGAATCTTGGAAGCATATAAGAATGACCTTGGAAAAATCCAACTTGTAAGTAAGAAAAAGAAGGGAATTGCAAGAACATACATCTAAAGTCATTCATAATTGTCCAGGCTTCATTTGACACTCTTTTTTATTCTAATTGGGGATCAAAGAGACAAAAAAATATTGCAAAGAAAGCATCATTTACCCTCTTAAAATGATGGATAGAAACCTTTAATGTCAATTGAGAGTAATATTGATATACTAGGGTTACTCTCCTATCTCCTTCTGATGTTAAACCTAGGAAGGTTCTCATCGACACTGTAATATATACCAGGTATGAAGTCATGTAGAATTTAGAGGTAGTGGATACCTTCATCAATTGATCATGCAGAGCATTGTTGATTTGTTCTCCCCAGAAAATGACTTGTTTGCCTTAGATAATTATCTTAATGAAAGGGTACATCCATTCATGAAATAGTGAGGAAGAAGGTAAACCTATTACCCCACTGAGAAGGGTGATCAGGTCACTGACTTCTTCTAGAAAATCACTCTTTAGAAAGCTCTGTGGCCATCTTGACAAGTTCACCCTTGGAGTCTTAAGCCATCTATTGTTGATTACTTTCTTCTCTCTTTCAAGATATTTTTCATATTTCATTTGTGTTTCAACGAAATAAAACTTTAATACTTTAGTAGCAAGAGGGCACATGAACACTTTGTCGATGAATTCAGAGTCCAGTCTAATCATCACATTACCACTAGCGTCTAACACAACCCTAGTATTCTTATTATAGAACTGAGTGCACTAGAGAATGAACTCTGTGTTGTGAGCCACTATAGGAAAAGAATATATCAGATGAATATTGATCTTGATTATCTTCTTTATTTTGTGGTTGGGATTGTTTGATCTAGTTCTTTCCATGAACTCAGCCATATCTACGTGATTGATCTCTATATCCCTAATATCATCGATATTAGAAATAACCAAGGTGATTAAAAAATACCTTGATACTTGTACTTTTTTGTCTTCAAATTTTTTGGAGAAACCTCAGTCATCTAAAAGGGCTTTTGTCAAAAAAATGTCGATAAAGAAGGATCCTTGAGAGAAACTGCAACAAGAATCATGATCATGCAATCAAGAAAAAAATTGGTAATCTAGGAAAATTTCATGTTGTGATCACAACCATCGGAATGCACTTGAAAGGGATAAGGCGTGAGTAGGTAGGAAAGTTAAAGGGAAGCGGGCTCAGAAAAATAAAATTTTGAAATTTCACAGAGTTAAGATTTTTGAGGAAATGTAGCAGGGGCGGCAAAAATTGTCGCCCTTGCATGTAGAGAAAAGTTTGTTTGTGCAGGGGTGGCAAAAATTGCCGCCCTTGCATGTACTTCATGTATGGGTGGTAATTTTTGCTGCTTGTGCACAAATAGCAAGGGATAGTGTAATGGTAGCAATTTTTGCTTCCCTTACACTTGTTATCTTAGTTTTGTGTAAGAGTGGAAATTTTTGCCACCATTACACTAATAGAAATGGTATTTTGGTTTTTAGGATTTTTTAGGCTTTCACCCCTAATAAGGAGGAGGGGGAGGAGAAAAGGAAGAATAAATAAATAAAACATAAAACATAAAAGGAAGAAAGGGGAAAAACTAAATTTTTAAAGAAAAGAGGAAGAATAAAAGAAAACTTAGAAACAAAAAGAGGAAAGAACACAAGACCTACCTTTTAAATTAAAATCCCACGCTTGAAGCTAGAAAAATTATAATCACACTAGTGCACTTGATCGACTGGTTATAACGAGGAGGAGCAAACAACTTTAAATGATCTAAAATGAGGCTCAGATTGGCATTTAAAAAGGTTAAAGCTGACGCCAACCACTTAGTGCGCATGGTCATAAATGCCATGCACAAAAATTGAGATTGTGTAGGGATAAAAAACATTGCCACCTCTGCATGATGAAGAGGTATAAATATGCAAGAGCAACAAAAAATTTCACTATCGTAGGGAGGCACTTAAAGTGCAAGGGCGGCAATTTTTTACTGCTCCTGCATGGAAAGATGCAAAGGCGGTAAAAATCACTGTCTTTACATCTGAACATGAAACCACATGTAAAGGTGGTAGAAAATGCCAACATTGCATGTGAACAAAAAACAATATGCAAGGGTGGAAAAAAATTCCACTCTTGCATGTAAACTAGAAACACTAACTCCTTAAAATTTATCAAAAATTTGACATTCTGATTGCATCGAGACTGCAATGAATTTTAGATTTCTTAATAAATAGTAACAAGGGAAGGTTGTAAAATTTTCAAGGAGTTAATCGACTAAGATCGAGATCAAGAGAAGATTGCATCAAATGATGAACTTAGAGTGAAATGGACAAGTTTCATAGGAGTTGTTCCAAAATTGAGCATAGCTAATTTTGGCAACAACAACTAGCTCCTGTTGGAGAACTTTCATCGATCAAACTTTGAAATGATCGACGGGAGTAGAAACTAGTCTTTAAGTGCCTTCATCCATGCCATTAGGGCACAGAGTCAAGCTAAAAAATAAAAAGACAAAAAACCAAATAAAAATAAATAAATGTAAGACTATACAAATGTACAAATGAACTCATCTAATACTTCAAGGATTGAAGTGTTTTAGATGTTGCCCACTGTGAGGCAGTGAGAATGGTGTTCCATCTTGATATCCTAGCAAGAAGCTATTTTCACCACAGACTTGATGAATGGTAAATGGACCTCTCTACAAATAATTAAATTTGCTATGCATTCTTTTTGGTTCTCTACTCTTGTCCCACAATAGGACTTAATCTCCAATCTAAAAATCATGAATCATTTCTCTTTTATCGAAGAGTTTCTTTACCTAATTTTGATGTGCAGTAATCCGGTCTACTACCATAGTTCGTTACTCATCTATTTTAGTTAGGCACATGATCCTTTTATCAATAAATTTTTTGAAAGTTCGATCTTTAATTGCCTTTGCCAACTTTAGTGCTGGTATTCTTAGGGTGATTGGTATCTCTGCATTCAAACCATACAAAAGTTGAAATGGTGACATACCAATTGCCCTCTTGGGTGTAATCATGTCTGCCCATAAAGAATTGAATAATACTATATGCCAAGTTCTCTTATTATCATCTACCAGTTTTATAATAATAGTAACTAGATTTTTGTTGCTTGATTTTGCTTGACCATTTCCTTACAGATAATAGTCAGAGGAGTGGGAAAGAATAATCTCGTAATTGTAGAAAAACTTAGTAACCTCATGAGAAGAGAAACAAGTAGCATTATCTATTATAATCTTAGCTGGGACCCCAAATCAAGAGATGATATTTTCTTTAAGAAATTACATACCACTTCCGAAGTAGCATGCTTAATTTGAATGGCTTCCACCCATTTGGTAAAATAGTTTGTCGCGGTGAGAACATAGTCATGTCCAACACTTAAAGATGGGTTCACGGTGCCAATGAAATCAATACCCCATTGTTGAAAAAGTTCTTCAATCACTACTGGCTTGAGGGGTAATACAGCTAATTTAGGTTTTCTAATTAATTATTGACACAACTCACACCTACATACCCAAGTGTACGCATCTTGAAATAGTGTAGGCCAATAGTATCTAGCTCATAAAATCTTGTGAGCCATCACTCGTGTAGAAAAATGTCCTCCACAAGCTAAATTATGGAAGGAATATAAAAGTTTACTTTGTTGCACTTTATTGACATTAAAAAGAAACACCCCATCAAGGCTTCTTCTATACAAACCATTATCCCATAAGACATAGTTAGTAGACTTCAACTTAATATTCTATTTTTCTTTGTAAGATAGATGGGTGGGACACTCACCATAGGTAAGAAAATGAGTGATATTGGAATACCACTCATCATTAGTGGTGACGAAGAGTACTATAGGAATGTCTTCGACCTTGATTACTTCATGTCCTATTTCCTTTGGTATGTTATCAACAATCAGTTGGCAGAGACCTTTTTCTCACACAAGCTTGGTAGGTTTGATATCAAGATGAAACTCTTGAATTTTAGCAATCTAATTGCCCCTTTTAGTGCCAAACTCTTGTTGAGTTAGAATAGACTTTAGTATTGTATCAGGTACCGGAAGAATAGTATGTGAATTCAAGATATAGAATCTAAAATGCTTTATTTCCTTAACCACGGCATAAGCATGTTTCTCCATGTTCAAATATTTTAATTTGTGAGCTTTAAGAAGACAGATCATAAATGATATGAGAGATTCCACACCTTTGTTTTGTTGGACCAAAATTAATGAAATTATATGTTTAGAAGCATAGATGTATATTATGAAGTCTTTAGTATAATCTAGGCAAACTAGGATTAGAGCATGGGCAATTGCTTTCTTGATATCTTCAAATACTAACTTACCTTCTGCAGTCTAATGAAAAGTGGATTAACCCTTCATCATGTCGACAATATGGTGAGTCTTCTCTACGAATTATATAATGAATCTTCATAGAAAATTCACCTTTCTAAAGAAAGAATGAACTGCAATCTTACTAGCAGGAGGAGTAAGATTTTGGATAGATTTGACTCTATTTGAGTCAATTTTTATGCCTTATTGGGATACAATGTAACCGAGAATTTTACCTTTTGTAACCCCAAAAATTGACTTCTTCGGATTAAGAGAAATACCATTTTACTGACAGCGTCCCAACACTTGTTCTAAATGATGCACATGATCAAGATGATGTTTAGAAAAAATGGTCAAGTCATCAAGATATATTACAATAAACTTCCCTATTACATCTCTAAAGGCAAGATCCATTGCTCTCTAGAAGGTGGCACCAGTATTGATCAGACTAAAAGACATTTTGTGATATGAAAAAGTGCGCCACGATGTAGTGAAAGTGGTTTTATGTTGGTCTGCTTCATTGACTTCCACTTGATTATACCCAGAAAAACCATCTAACATTGATAACATTTTTAAACCAGTCACTATTTGCAACACTTGATCCATGATAGGTAAGGGATAATTATCTTTTAAAGAAGATTGATTTAAGTTTCTGAAATCAACATAGATACAAATTTCTCCATTATTTTTTCTCACCGGGACTATGTTAGCAATCCATGTAGAATGATGGATTAGAAAAATAATTCTTGCATTTAACATTTTTTGGATCTCAAAAAGGATAGTACCTGATATTTTGGGGTTGTATTGCCTTTGCTTTTGCTTGTGAGGCAATGACCCAAATTTAAGAGAAATTTCATGCCAAATTTCTCCAAGGCTGAGGGATTTTAGATCATCATAAGAAGATGTTAAAACATCAATGTAATGGTGAAGAAGAGCAATGAATTTGAGCTTTTCATTAGAAGTGCAACAATTCTCAATGTTGACCATTTTGAGATTTTCTGTTGTGCTCAAATTTACTTGATCAAACTCCTTGGAGGAACTTGAATCCATTTGTTACTGCTTGACATCGCTATCATGCTTATCAAATAACTTTTCAAGAGAAACTAAACCTTTTGGAATTTTATTCTCCTTGAGTTGAAGAAACTCTTCACCAATTTTTGAATTTATTTCAAGAACTGATTCCTGTGGTAGAGATTCGCTACCTTCAAAATAAAGCTCCTCAAAGCTATCCATGTTTTCCAGAAAAGTAATGATTTAATTATCATCATTAAACACCTACCAATGATTGGAATTATCAAGGACACTCATTCGAAAGACTAGATTAATAGTGTACTTTTCACCTTTGACATCTTTATGGGGAACCATGAGGGTTGCAGAGATAGCTAATGAATCTGCACGATCATTGAATTCTCTTGGCACAACAGAAATATTGAAAGCATCAAAACCTTAATACAATCTCATACTAGATTGTGATAATTTCACAATCTTTTATTTTTGGTTTGGTACAAATTCTTTACCTGACAAACCACCAATTTAGCATCTCCCTAAGCATGAAGAATATTAATACCTTTAGCATGAGCAGCTTTCAATCTAAACAACAAAGACTCATACTCGGTGGTGTTGTTGGTATTGTTGAGCTATAACTTATATGAATAAGGAAAAATTTCTCCTTGAGGGGATATCAAGACAATTCTAGCTCTAGAACTGGTAAAAGAGCAATTTCTATCAAATTTTAAAATCTAAACATCATTAAAATTTGATCTTTTCAAAGATTTCTCTTCATTAGTAAGGAAAGATTCTTCATTATCTGAACTTTGCCTTAACAATTCTTCTAATTTTCTATCTGAATTTTTTGAATTGTCACTTAAAAAAATTTCGTCTGATGAGTTAAAAACATCTTCAGTGGTCAAAAAGTAGTTACCCATTCTCGATGATTCAAATAAAATTTGAGCTTTGAGATCTGTTGTTTGGGTGACAATATATTTTGATTCTTTCTCAGGAAGCAATTTTTTCATGATGTCTTTAATAGGTATTCTTGTTTTAGATAGATCCATATTAAACTCTCCACCTACATCTTTGCAAAAATTTCATCTAAGTAAAATGCCATAGGAAGCTGGAACATTGGCCACCAAGACTATCATTTTATTCCTTTTATCTAGAAAAGCCATGAATGCAAATTGGGCATCTTTGATTTGACCTAAGAGTAGTACTTACTTGTTTTCCATGGAGAAACATCTCCTAAAAGTCTTAGTTAAGGTGAGACCAAGGGAATTTGCTACCTTGGTGGGTATAACATTGTCAAAGGCTCCAAAGTCTATTATACAGTTGCTCAATTTATGACCATTTATCAAAAGGAAAACATAAAAAGGTTATATTTTTCTAGGGGCAACAGGAGTAGGGACAAGATTATTCTGGGTGGATTTGTTCTTTGAAGAATCATGAGTTGTCTTTATAAAATCTTGTATTTTAAGGATGGTTTTGTTTTTTATGTATTCAACCAACTTATCAAACTATTCAGGATTGGCTCATAAGTACTCAACTATGGTCATTTGAATCTTGGTCTTTCTAGCATAATCAATTATGTTAAATAATTGGAATGAACTAGAAATAGAGAAAATAAGTACATCATCTTGATCTTTATTGGGTGTGGTGCTGGTCTAAAAAATAGAAGCAGAAGGTACAGAATGTTTTGAGGTACTTACTTTCTTATTGATCACTAGGTCCTTTGATTGAAAAGGCAATGAAGTCCTCCATTTAGCAATTGAGACTATTGAATGAGGTTCTTCTCTTGCCTTTTTCTTATCAGCTTGTTGAGTTGACTGATTTTGGGTAATGACAACATATGATCCATCAAACACTTCTCTTTTCTTCTTAGCTTAGTCTTGGTATTACAATAAACCAATATTGAAGTCACCAGCTAATTTTTATTCTCTTTTTTCAAAAAGATTAGCATTATCTTCTTGGTCTAATTCAAGTTAGAAAGAAAGATCATGTTCAGCTTCATGATAACCAATTGTTGAGTTGATCGGTGCTACTTCAATAACAAGCTTCCCCTGTGTGGAAGGAAGACAGTTGGATTGTCCTTGATTTTTAGTAGTGCTACCTTGATATGAATGATTGGGAAATGTCCTTCTTTGCATCTCCTAATGAGGAGGAGTAGACATACCTTGCAACATTTGTCTTTTTAGAGCTAGCAATTCATTTGTCAAATTTTGCACCATAGGATCTGTAGTACTCATGGAATAATTTTCAACAGATGAGGAAAATTTATTTTTATTAGAATCTTTTTTGATCTTACCTACCAAGATAAGATCATCTTCAACCTCGATAGCTAAATTTGGAGTTACAAAAAGATCTATAGGGCCAACCCATCTCAATAGAAAACTTACTTTAGGAAGTTGAGAGTTGATGAAAAAGCACTTAAGATTCTCTAGTGTTGGCTGAGCAACTATAGGAATTCTATTCCTCAGCTTATTGAATTTAGCAATGAAGTCTCGCATGGGTTCATGGGGTTCATTCTTCATTTTCATAAGCTGAGCCAACCAAGCATGTGCATCTTCAGTGGATTTGAACCTAGCCTCAAACTTGGCTTTGAGAGTGTTCCAGTCAGTTATAGTTTGAACTTGAAGGTGATAAAACCAATCTACAGCAACACCTTGCAAAGTTTTTACAAACAGTATCACCACTATATCTTCATATTTCATGCCTATCACACCACATGCTATGCATAAATTACTAATATGCTCATCAAGATGGACTTTTCTATCACCATAGAACTTGGAGAAATTCTTTCTCAAACTATGAGGTAGTTCATGTAAAGGTGGGGTTATATTGAGAGGGCCAAAAGTGTTACCCCAAGGACCTTAGGCTACCGTGATATGACTATTAAAGGGAGGGATAACAAATCTTGACGGAATAAGTACAGACAAAATTCTACTAGCACTAAGACTAGAAGCATCATCTTGTATTAGAGATCTGACGTTGGTAGGAGGAAAGATCCTAGTACGCTGAAGGCAAGATGGTGGAAGAAAAATCTCAAAATTATTTCATTGTACCAACTCGAATATAGGATCAACAACATCTTAAGCTCTCTGGATTCATGTGTACGATGGATTTGCTAGAGTGTAAAATGAAAAAAGATTGGAAATGCTTCAATTTGAAGCTTGAGGCTTTAAAGTACGCATTCATGTCCCAAACAGAGTCACCAAAAGCTGTTGGGTGAATATTTTATTGTCAACTAACTTAAGGCAAAATGGTTATATCAACCATAACATAATGAGATAAATCTCTCCTCTCAACAAGGAGAGGCTTCCTATAAACTATAATATACTAATATAAATTGAACATAGACTCAGGGGTGAGATCATACCATCCATCTCTCTTTTTTTAGAGATGATGTTCACAAGGTAAAGAAATTTTTTTGTGTAATAACTGAAAGCAATCCTCTTCTTTCATAAATGATGTTTATTAAATAGTAGGAAAACTTCCCAAGTAGTAACTGGATCCACAAGAAACCCACGAAAGTACAAAGTCTTTCATTGCTTCTCTTACTGATTTATAATGTGTATAACAATAAAATGAAGTGCAACTCATAGTCTCCACCGAAAACTACAATGAAGGATAAGATCACGAAGGATAAAAGTAGTATAAAGCCTTTCTAATACCCTTTTCATCAGAACATAAAAAATATAAACTAAAGGTAATTATAGCAGCACAAAGTCTTCATAATTAACTTTAGAACATCTTTCAGATAATTTCCACCCACTCCACTTATTTAATCAAATAGATGAGATATTGTTAGGAAAAAAGACATAAGAACAATTTCCTAAATAACACAAGTTATTTCAATGCAAAGTTTGAAAAGTCACCTGCTTTCTCATTCATTTAAGAAAATATGATTTACAGTCTGAGCTCAAAGTCTCAAAAGGCATCTCAATTTGGGCAGATTTTTTTGCTTCTAATCTCAAAAAGATATATGTATTACAAAAGAGGCTCTCTTTATTTATAGGGAGAAGCCTTGAAGATTTAAATAATTTGACCTAGTTAAAGATAGGAGTCTTTGTTCACTTTGGACTTTCCATATTTTTACATGTAATTACACATGATAAAAGTACATGTGCTAATGTCCAAAGTGGTTACAAAAGTGCATTTTGAAAAAATAGAAATTAAATCAAAAGAAATTTGATTCAATTTGTAGCCCCATATTTCTTTATGTGAGCATCATACATGGTGATAGCTTCTTGTATCTTGATACTTTTTTGAGTAACAGTATTCTTGAAAATCATCTTCGCCCTGACTATGGCATCTCTCACTATTGTGACCGATTTTGCATGACTAGTTAACCTGGTTTTTAGATTATCTAGAGTTAACATATTATCCAGTATATTATCTACGGAGGCTATCGAGAATGGTTTATCTTCAAATTCCTCTCAGAACATACCTTTAAATTCCTAAACCATTTCTTCTGCTGAAAGGAATTGGTTGTCTTGCGATGTAAGCTTGCAAGGTAGCTCCTCCAATTTATGCAAAAGACTAATGTAACTTTATTCACTGAGGTCCTTTGATGATTCAAGGTCGCTGATCAATTCCTTAAGCACCTAACTCCTATATATCAATGCTTCTTTAGTTTCAGTATAAGAGTCTCTATTAGTAATGACACTAATTGATACTAGGGTACTTATTTTCAATTTTTTCATATCCATCCACTTGTCAAGATACTTTTTTATGATTTCAATATCCTGAGAAATGATATTGATAAGATCATCTATTTTTGCTCTCACTTTCTTCATCTTACCCATTTTATCAGACAACTCTGTGAGCAAGGAAATTCCTTGTGTATGCATCTTATCCAAATACTCTTCAAGTACTTTTCCCTTGAGATAGGTCCTTTCTACTTTCTGAATCATGGTGTCATCTATGGAGATAGCCTCTAGAGTTACTATTTCTAGAGTGAAAGTTATTCTCTATATTACCACAGTCAGTTGTTCCACCATTGCTTTATAAATGGTCCTTCATTTCTCTTTCTCTGTCAAATTTTTGAACTAAGGTGTCCATATCTGACTGCATATCACTCTTAGAGCTTTCATGAGTTATCTTTCCAATTCAATTCGAGAGATAGAGTAGTCATTTACATCAAAATTTTCAAGAGTTGTATTCTGTGAAGGTTTTGTTATTTATAGAAATTTGTGCCCTTTATCCTCAATCATCTTTGAAAGAATTTTTGGCTTTTTGGGAGTCTTGAATTTTTCTAGCACCATTTTATTAAAATTGAATTCATTTGGGGAGATGGCCTATTTTTTATTTTTAGGCATATAAGTTGATAACTAAGGTGGGAGGATAGAAGTACTTACATTAGTATCAATCCACATAGTTGGAATTACTAGAGTTGCACATGAACCAGTGGTAGAAATAATGGGCAGAGTATCAATAAGAACTGCACCTTCTACTGAATGATCAAAAGCAGAACTATCTCTGATATCAAAAGATGGAGATGATAAACTAGGGATTAACCTTGAGGAATGAATAATATCTCCAGAAGTGCCTTGAGGGTCGTCAAAAATAATTTTGGAAGGAGAGGCAGCTCCACAAGAGGGAACATTGATTGAAGAAATAGGCGGAGTTACAACAAGTGTGCTAGGTGGGGAAGAAGAAATTTCTATTTCTAGCTATATACCTTCTTACAGAGACAAAGTTTCCTTTTCTTGTTGATATGTAGGCCTATCATCAGTCTCTATTTGCTCCACTGCTGGTTCTTTGATGCTTTGCTTTTCAACCTCTATGTCTGTTATTCCTAGCTCTTTTTCTACAACTTGTGACTTCTTTGTCACAAAGATGATCATAGGCTTATGCGGCCTATCAGAAGTAGGGACATCACTTTTATTATTCATCCTATTTTTTTCCCTTCTCCTTGTTTCTTCTTAAAATTTAGCTTCTGATCCTATGATGAACTATTTCAAGGTGATTCCCTTATTCACTAACCAATCATTGGTGTTTGCCAATATTGGTTCAAATCTTTTCCTCAAATAAGTCAACTCCTTCTGAGACCATTAGGTTGGGGGAAGAGGGGTATTAGCAATCTGTTCATCATGGTATCTATTTTTTATCAAATCTTCATCATCCACTAGATTCTCAAGGATATCAGTGAGTCCCAGATATTCTATTTGCTCAAGAGATAATCTACTATAGTCCATTTTTTTGATGTCTTTTTCAGTCCTCAAATCAACCTAAACATCTTCGATCATAGGCTCATGAAATTGGGTCTTCCTCTTGATTATTTTCTTTATGCTTCTGTAGTCAAAGTTTGGTCTCCTTTTGAAATGCTTCATGGTTATGAGTTGTATTTCAGTCTCCATAACTCTAGCTTTTCCAGTGGTCAATACTAATAACTTGCCAATTTCAATTGGGAACCTGAAATTGAGTTTCTTGAGTTCTATTTGCTTATTGTGTATGACAATAATTTCCCTGCACAGCTCCATTAAGACAAATTTGTCTGAAGGGAATCTTGGAAGCATATAAGGATGACTTTGGAAAAATCTAAGCTAAAAGTAAGAAAAACAAGGGAACTGCAAGAACATACATCCGAAGTCATTCACAACTATCCAGGCTTCATCTGACACTCTTTTTTTTCTAATTGGGGATCAAAGAGACACAAAAATACTATGAAAAAAGTGTCATTTACCCTCCTAAAATGATGGATAGAACCCTTCAATGTCAACTAAGAGTAATATTGATATATTGAGGTTACTCTCTTGTCTCCTTTTGATGTTAAACCTGGAAAGATTCTCATCGACATTGTAATATATACCAGGTATGAAGTCATGTAGAATTTAGAGGTAGTAGATACCTTCATCAATTGCTCATGTAGAGCATTGTTGATTTGTTCTCCCTAGAAAATGACTTATTTTCTTTGGAGAATTATCTTAATGAAAGGGTACATCCATTCGTGAAATAGTGAAGAAGAAGATAAACCTCTTACCCTACTGAGAAGGATGATTAGGTCACCGACTTCTTCTATAAAATCACTCCTTGGAAAGCTCTGTGCCATCTTGACAAGTTTGTCCTTAGAGTCTTAAGCCATCTATTATTGATTACTTTCTTCGCTCTTTTGGGATCTTTGTCATATTCCCTTTGTGCTTCAACAAAATTGAGGTTTAATACTTTACTAGTGGGAGGGCACATGAACACTTTGTCGATAAATTCAGAGTCTAGCCTAATCACCACATTACCACTAGTGTCTAACACAGCCTTGGTATCCTTATTGTAGAATTGAGCACACTGGAGAATGAACTCTGTGTTGTGAGCTACTATAAAAAAAAGATACTAGATAAATATTGCTCCCAGTTATCTTCTTCATTTCATGGCTGGGATTGCTTGATCTAGTTTTTTCTAGGAACTCAGCCATATCTACATGACCGATCTCTATATCCCTAATGTCATCGACATTAGAAGTAATTGAGGTGACTAGAAAAACATCTTGATATTTTTCCTTCATTGTCTTCAACTTTTTTAGAGAAACCTCAGTCATCTAGAAGGGCTTTTGTCAAAAGGATGTCGATGAAGAAGGATCCTTGAGAGAAACTACAATTAGAATCATGATCGTGCAATTAAAGTAAAAATTGGCAATCTAAGAAAACTACATGTTGGTGATCACGACCATGGGAATGTGCTTGAAAGGGCTAAGGCATGAGTAGGTAGGAAAGTCAAAGGGAAGCAGGCTCAAAAAAATGAAAATTTGAAATTTCACAAAGTTAAGATTTTTAAGGAAATGTATGCAGGGGCAGCAAAAATTTCTGCCCTTGCATGTAGAGGAAAGTTTATTTGTGCAGGGGTGGCAGAAATTACCACTCTTGCATGTACTTTGTGTATGGGTGGCAATTTTTTCCACCTATACACATGGGCCAAAAATGTGTAAGGGCAAAATTTTTTGCCACCCATGCACAAATAGCAAGGGATAGTGTAATGGCAGTAATTTTTGCTACCCTTACACTTGTTATCTCAGTTTTGTGTAAGAGCGACAATTTTTGCCACCATTACACTAATAGCAATGGTATTTTAGTTTTTAGGGTTTTTTAGACTTTCACCCCTAACGTGGAGGAAGGGGAGGAGAAAAATAATAAGAAATAAATAAAACATAAAACATAAAAGGGAGAAAGGGGAAAAACTAAACTTTTAAAGAAAAGATGAAGAATAAAAAGAAAACTTAGAAACAAAAAGAGGAAAGAACACAAGACCTACCTGTTAAATCAAAATCTCACATTTGAAACCAAAAAAATCACAATCCCACTAGCTCATTTGGTCGATCAGTTGCAAGGAGGAGGAGAAAACAACTTGGAATGATACAAATAAGGCTCAAATTGGCATTTAAAAGGGTTAAAGATGACACCAAACACTCATCCCATGCAATCATAAATGTTACACGTGAAAACTAAGATCGTGTAGGGGTGGCAAAAATTGCCACCTCTGCATGATGAAGAGGTAGAAATATGCAAGAGCAAAAAAAATCACTGCTCCTATAGGGAGGTGCTTGAAGTGTAAGGGCAGCAATTTTCACCGCTACTGCATGTAAACCAAAAACACTAACTCCTTAAAATTTATCAAAAACTTGAGATTTTGATTGCATCAAGACCACAACAAATTTCACATTTCTTGAAAAATCATAACAAGGGAAGGTTGTGAACTTTTCAAGGAGTTAGTTGACTATGCTCGAGATCAAGAGAAGCTTGTCTCGAACGACGAACTTAGAGTGAAATGAACAAGTTTCATAGGGTTGTTCCAAAAAGGAGCGTAGCTAATTTTGGGAACAACACAATAGAAAATAAGCCAAAAATAGAAAGGTTTACCTATTTTATGGCTGTCAACATTGAAAAGATAATTGATGTTAGCAATATAAGCCAAGATCCAACATATAGTTCATGTCAATAGAAATTAAGAAAATTGATTCTTACTCTTTTTCAAGCTCTCAACATTCTATTTTTTGACATCCAAGCTTACAATCACCCTACGTAAGTCAATCACAATCAACAACTAAGCTCTTGAGGACCAACATCACTCACTTATTCTCTCTATTTAGGCATTCAAGTTCTGACTCTTTGATAGGGACCATCAACTTGGCACTTATCATTCAGTGACCACCATAGCTAAGTAAATCATTGATACTTTAGGTCATTTAAATATTTATTCTGCTATTTCTTTATATCTACCTTACATTACTTTATGTACCTCTAACTGTACCCCTATGAGGGAGTTACAAATCTTCTTTAATTATTTCCCCTTAACCTAACATACCTAACCTCTAACTAGACTTAACCAAGCCATAATCTCCCTCTCATGACTCTCCCAACCTACCTCCCTGACCTGATCCAAACCATTTCACAAGCCCAGAAAATCCTTTTGCAAGCTTCTAGATAATTATTGCCCCTATCAAGCTCGATAGCCTAACCAACATCGGTCACCTCACTACCAAATTTGGTAGTATAATTGATATTAGTCACTCCCTTACTGACATCGGTAACTGTGAATTCTCTAGCCTCTTCAAAACTTGTCCACATAACTTCTAAAACATAAATAAAGTACCTCACATGTACCCTATCACTCTTTACTATGTATGGGTTGTTAATAATGGTAATATTATCTCTTTTTCACTCTCTCTTTACCGATCTTTTAGTTATTTATTATTCTTTTATCTCTCAAAAGTACACTATCATCTCTAGGAAAGTTTCACACTTCCTAGAACAAGCACGTAGCTTGGTAGCCCACTCATTTATCTACTAACAAACATCTTGGGGTAGTATTTTCTTACTTATAGGTAGTCATCCCCAACCAAATAGGAGTGCTCATAATGTCTAGATACAACAAGCAAACTAAATTTAGGTTCATTCTAATCACTTATCCCCATCCTTCTTTATGTTTTCCTTTAAACTTAAAATAGATGAAATTTAGTGAAACATGAGTTTTATGTGTAAGATTTGAATACCAATCAATTTCACATTCTAGAATTTCTTCTTCTTGGTTTATGACCTAAATGACTTGAATATTTTTATGATGATTATACAATGCATAACATGTTATATTCAAAGCAACATCAACTTGATCATCCTCAATATCAATCCTAGGTTGAATAATAGGAGGTTGTTTTCCTCCAAGAACCATGAGCAAGAAGAAAATAAATCAAATTTTTGATTGAATTTTTCTAGTGGAGTCATCAAATTTATTGATGATAGAAATTATACCGTTATTGAATCAACTATTTCGCCTATTACGAATGTCAAGGTGGAATCATACCAATCTAATTGTGGGGTTTTAAAAGTTTAATAATGATCCTAAAAATGTGGGAGTTTTTTTTATAAGTTTTGGGAAATAATCAATAAGTCATCAATTGTAACATATTCCATTACAAAATTCATAAATCCATTTTATCAAATCATGAACTAGTTTAAATAAGAATCTATAATCTATTATATCCAATAGAGAAAACTTATGAATTAGATAATCTCTTGAAGAATAGAAACTTGATTCAATAAATATATTCAAGTAATATCTTGCTTCTTTATATAATATTTGCTAAGTTAACCTCAAAATACAAACAAAAAATATAAAAAAACATATTTGAAAAAAGATAAATATTCAATCAAGTAAAGATAAAACTAATCAAATGTAAGAAACACAACAAACAACAACTAACAAACAAACTAAAGAAAAGAAACATAAAATAACTAAGCTAAGAAAAAGATATAAATTATATAAAACAACTAAGTCTAAACTAAAAAATAATGTAAAATAAGAAAAATACCAAGGAATAAAGATCAAATATGTTAGGTTGTAGAGCTAAAAGCTTCATAGGGTGTAAATGGAGGAGGTTGTTGAGTTGCAGAGCAACCGACGTCAGTCTGATCAACCGACGTCGATCATCTTCAGTGTTTGCAGTAACCAACATCGGTTATGGGTCAGCTGACATCAGTCAGACAGAAACTGACGTCGGCAGCTTGTGTGTGCGTGCATTTGCATGCACTTCCAGAACTGGTCTAATTTTAGACGGACAGTTAGTTTACATGTAAAAGACTAATTTTAGTCTTGAGTCTGTATTTCTAATTATTATAATTAGAAGTCTAATTATTTTTTGCATGGGATCTATATAATAGACTCATGGGGCTGTATTGTAATTTGTAGAATTAGAAGGGTGTTATCCAAGGGAGAATCATAAGGACTTGGTGAGGCAAGGTCAAGGGTTCTTCTGGGTGTGTAAGATATAGGTCGACAGGTGTGCAAGGCCAGATTGATCTGTGGTATAGCAAGATCAGGTGAGATCTACATGGTAAGTAAGATCTAGGTTTGTAGGTGTATAAAACCAGGTTGATCTGCAGGTGTGCAAGATCAAGTGAGATCTACTTGGAGTATGTGGTGTACTCAGACTTGAAGTATGTGTGTGTACTCGATGGTACTGACAGTATTGATACTTAATGGTTGAAACAACAACTCTGTGTTTGAGTTGGTTTGTTTGTAATTGAGAGAGAGAACTCTTGAGGGAAGAATTACTTGTACGCCCAAGAGGTGTGGGAAGAGTGTGATTTCTTTATTTTATTTCCTTCTGGATGAGTATTAATACAAGTGTGTATTGTCTTTCATATTCTGTGCTATGTATCTGAATTCTAGTTACATTTTACTTCTGGATAAATTTCATGTTTAGTTGCTTATACAAAGGTAATCAAGTGTGCTCTTAGTGAGCAGGGATCCTGAAAATTGGTATTAGAGCTTGGTCAGGTACACTAACAGGTGGTCAGAGCATGTTAAGTGTTTGTTGATTACAGGTCACTCTCAGGGGTTTTTGATTGAGTGGGAGTAAAGCAATGGCAGAAGAAAGTAAGCTAAGAATGGAGAAATTCATTGGCAAAAATGATCAATTATGAAATTATGGAAAGAAAGAGTAGGTAAAGAAAGATTGTTGGTTGGTAGAAGATCAACATGAAATAAATGAAGAAGCAGATGTTGTAGGTGTTGTTGCACAGGATGCTCTTGTATGTTCCTTAGATAAAGTAGAATCTTGGTTTTTAGATTTTGTTGCCTCTTTTCATGCAACCTGAAATAGAGTATTTTTCCATGATTATGTCCCAGGAGACTTTGAAAAGATTTATTTAGGGGTTGGTGAGCCTTGTCAAATGGTTGGCAAAGGGAAAGTGCAGCTGAAATTACAGACGGGCAACACATGGGTGTTGAAAGAGGTCATGCATGTCCCAGTCCTGAAGCAGAACTTGATTTTTGTAGGAAAATTGGGTGATGAGGGATGCATAGTAACTCTCACAGTAGAATTTTGGAAAGTTTCCAAGGGTGCACTTGTTTTAGCAAGAGGTAAGAAAGTAGGTACTCTTTATCTATCTACTTATATTATTGATTCTCTTTTTGGTTTATCTACTTCAGATGTAAATGCAGAGATGTGGCTCCGTAGGCTTGGTCACATGAGTAAGAAGGGGATGCATGTTCTTGAGTCAAAGGGTAAGAGTTCAAATTCAGAAAGCATAGATCGAGATTTCTATAAGCAACAGAAGAAAGTGAGGTTTCTTGAAACTCATGCTACAAGAAAGGACCAGGTCTATTGTACAAAAAGAAAATCTAATGTTTTTGACAAGAACAGGAAAGCCTTGGTTTCCAAATAGGAGATGACAGACAGAGATCAGCTCAAGGGGCTGAATAATTCTGAGAAGGGTAGTGTGAAAAAGGTTTTGATTCAAAGTAAGCTCACAGGTAAAAAGTCATCACTCGTAGGAAAACACAGTTACCGACGTCAGTTAGGTAGAATCGACGTCAAACAGGCAAGTACCAACATCGATCATGTGCAAACTAGAGTCAGTGGTGTCTGGCAAGTGGAGACTGACGTTGGTCAGGGAACCGATGTCGGTGACTAAGTAGACATTGATGTCAGTCAAGAAACTAGCATCGGCAATTAGGTGGAATCGACATCAGTCAGGTGCAGACCAGGGTCGACCAGAGAATGGATTTTGGGTAGACAACAAGCTGTCAAGGAGTCTCAAATGCCCATGAGAAAGACTGAAAGGGTAAGTAAGCCTCAAATTCATTATTCCCCTTCTTTACACTACTTGTTGCTCACTGATGGTCAAGAACCAACAATTTTTAAAGAAGCAGAGCATGTAGAATCTAGGAAATAGTGGGAGCATGGCATGAATGAGGAAGTTGATTCCTTGGATGAGAACTAAATAGGAGATTTAGTAGAGTTTCCAACCAGAAAGAAAGCACTGAAAGATAAATGGATTCCCAAGTTAAAGAAGAGACAGAATGGACACGTGAGACGGAAGGCCAGGGTATATGGTCTTGAGCAAGCTGCAAGACAATAGAGGTTTGACAGGTGTATGACAAAGCATGGCTTTAGTCAATGTCAATGTAACCATTGTGTTTTCTTTATTAGGTTGGATAATATTAGCTATATTATCCTATTATTATATGTGGTGTATATGCTTGTTGCAGGGTCACACATGTAGGGAGTTGCTGAGCTAAAGGTAAAGTTAGTTCAGAGGTATGTCATGAAGAATTTGAGAGCAGAAAAATTCTTTGGCATGAGTATTCCTAGAGACAGGAAAGATCATAGATTGATGTTGTCTCAGGATGATTGTGTGAATAAGGTAGTGGCGAGGTTCAAGATGCAGGATGCAGAACTAGTTAACACACCTATGGATGGACAGTTCACAGAACAGTGTCCCAATTCACATGATGAGGTTAAGTACATGTGTACTAGACTTGATATTGCCCCAGTAGTGGGAGTTGTCAGCAAGTTCATGGCCAATCCAAGAAAGAAGCACTGGAAAGTAGTTTAATGGATTCTCAGGTATCTGAGAGGGACCAACAACAGGGATTCATGTTATGCAGGGTTAGGGACTTCTCTACATGGGTATGTAGATTTGAATATGGCAGATTACTTAGATGACAGGAGTAGCACCATAGACTTTGTGGTGGTTGGTCTTCAAGATTGAGCTTGAAGAGGGATACAAGCCAAGAAACAAATTAGATGATGTACAGGTACAGTTATAGGTACAGGTGCAGCTATTTATTTCCAAGTGGGAGATTGTTAGGTTATGGAGCTAAAAGCTTCACAAGATGCAAATAGAGGAGGTTGTTGAGTTGCAGATAAACTGACATCGGTCTGATCAACCGATGTCAGTCATTTTTAGTGTTCATAGTAACCAACGTTAGTTTTGGGTTGGCTGACATTGGTCAGACAAAAACTGACATCGGCAGCCTGTGTGTGCGTGCATTTGCATGCGCTTCCAGAACTAGTCTAATTTTAGACGGACAATTAGTTTGCATGTAAAAGACTAATTTTAGTCTTGAGTCTGCATTTCTAATTATTATAATTAGAAGTCTAATTATTGTTTGCATGGGATCTATATAATAGACTCATGGGGTTGTATTGTAATTTGTAGAATCAGAAGGGTTCTATCCAAGGGAGAATTATAAGGACTTGGTGAGGCAAGGACAAGGGTTCTTTCGGGTGTGTAAGATCTAGGTTGGCAGGTGTGCAAGGCTAGGTTGATTTATGGTATAGCAAGATCAGGTGAGATCTACATGGTAAGTAAGATCTAGGTTTGTAGGTGTGCAAAACCAGGTTGATCTACAGGTGTGCAAGATCAGGTGAGATCTACTTGGAGTATGTGGTGTACTCAGACTTGGAGTATGTGTGTGTACTCGATGGTACTGGCAGTATTGATACTGACTGGTTGAAACAACAACTCTGTGTTTGAGTTGGTTTGTTTGTAATTGAGAGAGAGAACTCTTGAGGGAAGAATTACTGGTACACCCAAGAGGTGTGGGAAGAGTGTGATTTATTCATTGTATTTCCTTCTGGATGAGTATTAATACAAGTGTGTATTGTCTCTCATATTCTATGCTATGTTTCTGAATTCTAGTTACATTTTACTTCTGATTAAATTTCGTGTTTAGTTGCTTATACAAAGGTAATCAAGTGTGCTCTTAGTGAGCAGGGATCCTAACAAAATATACTAAACCAAGACTAAATCTAAACTCAAATTAAACTAACTATCTAAGAAACAACTAGTAAATAAATAACAGATCTAATTCTAAGACAAAATTACGATAGAAAATTAAAATCTAAAAGAACTCAGAATCTAATCTATGACTAACAACTAATAAGAACTTAAAACTATAAAAAAAATTATAAGAAAAGTCTATTAAACTATTTGATCTAAGAAAGAAAAGAAAATATTAATCTAAGAAACTAAGAACTAAATCAGAAATAAACCAAAAAATTAAACTAAGAGATAGAAATAGAAACTAAATTAAGAAAATCTGAAAGATAAACTATACTAAAAATAGAATCAATATGAAGTACAATAAAATATGCGAGTCTCAAATTAGAGTCATCTTAGTAGAAGAGAGAGATTTTATTGAGAAAAAACATCTTTCTTTACAATAACTTGAGTGACAACTTTACAATCAAAATAGATCAATGGAATGTCATAAAATAGCAAAGTGTTCATCATTATTCAGGTTGAATACTTGGAATCTGTGTATAAGACTACAAATAAAAATCAACAAAAGATGTTAAGATTGATAATTTTTAGATAATCTATTATAAATGATAATGAAAAATTGGATATACCTATGTTGCCTAAGCAATTACTCACTCATTAAATAAAGTACCATTGGTTCCATCTGTAAAAGTTATACTATCTCAGAGAAGTCGCATAAAAAGAAGAAAGATGAATGATTGACTTCATAAAATTATATAAATCTTCAATACCTATTGTTCTTCTATATTCAAATGAGTCCTTGATCTCCTTTTATGCTCTAAACTTAGTTGAAAAATAAGTTATAACTAACTTTAGTTAGTTATTAGTTTATGTTAGCTAATTAAATTCAAAATTTAATTAATCATAAATAATTATTGGCTAAAGAAATATTTAATTAAGACTTTAAAATTCTTAATTAATCAAATTTTAAATATAGACCAGGTACTAATCTTAACAGGTGGGGACCCTCATCAAATAATAATGTAATAGAATACATATTTCAATTATAAGATAGATAAATCAAAGATTAATAAAATTCCATTTATATTATACTATAATGCATGCCAAAATTAACTTAAGCATACATATTTATATCAAAATTAAGTCTGTTGTATCTCCAAAATAATATCATCAAGACTATCAAAATTTGAAAGATAAAGTATCCAACTAAAAGTGAAAAGTTTTGCCATGCAAGAGTTCAAAGAAAAATAAATTTTATTCCCTAGAGGTCCAATAATCATCTGAGTCTGAAAGTACTTTAATCATAGGCTTATCTTATGCATTAAGATACACATTATATTCCATCTCTATAGCAGAAAATTACACCAACTTTGTCTTAAGTTATTTGTGCTATCATCAACTTTCAACTTGATTATTTTTAGCATTCTGAACTCTATAGGATTATTAAGTTCAATTTCATTTTTAAGTCTTTTTCATGCAGTTCTTTTATCTACTGTAGAAGGGGAAATGTCCACTATCTTTATTCTACCAACAATAACCATGTATTCCCAAATTCAACATTTCAAATCTCAAGATAGGCTCCCTATGGGAAGATGCTAGACCTAACTTATTACATTTTGAAATAGGTTATCTATGATAAAGTGAAGGTTCATATGAAGGAATGGTCAAATTTACATCATTTTTGGCATAGACTATCCCAATTTCAAACCAAGTGGCATAATTGACAAGAAAGTTCAATAGCTGGCTGAATTATTTTAGGGGATTAAATTAGAAGGTGTTGTGGATTATTTTCTAGATGACGGAAAGAACTACTTTGTGAAGGGGCTCTTGTACCAGACCCATGACCATAAAAACTATGTTTCCCCTATGACCTTTATTGAATAGATTAAAAGAAAAATTCTTCAAGACATTCCAGAATTCAAGATCTAAAGCATCAAAATGTATAGACATCCTAGTACCTCTATTGAATTTGGGACCAAATCTTTTAGCATGAAAATGACCCCTAGCAATAGGATTAGGTTGATTAATATTAGTGCCAAGATTATTTACCCAATCTCTGTCATCATTGTTCCTAGCAGAACCAGGCTGATTCCATCCAGATATTTTGAAATAAACTTAAATAAACTTAAAATTTTAAGATTGTAAATCAACAAAAGTTTAAAAAGAAACAAGACTAAATATCCAATTTTCTATCACTTCTCAACAAACTAAACTAAATAGTATCACCACTAAAAATACTTTATCTACAACCAATTTCCATTTAAATCTTCAAATAATATCACAATTTCATTTCAAAACTTATTAATAAAATTCCAACTATAAACCAAGTATCTATCATTACTTAAAAATATTCAACTGATCCATCAACAAATGACTGTACCTTTAAAACTGATTGAGTGTTCAAAATTTGTAATAACATCATTTTATTTCACAAAATCTTGATGAATTCCTGAACCATTCCAAAAATAAGGATTCATAATTTCTAGCATATTATTTCTAAATGAAACATCAAATAATATATGAAACCAACTTATTTATTCCAATATATAGTCCTCATATAAATTTCAACTGAGAAGTAACTAGTTGATCAAGGAATTATAACTTCAATATCCAAATTTAAATTGAAACCCATGACTTCAATTTTGAGATGCAAACTTAACAAAAACTTCATATTTTAATCAATCTTTTTTAAAAGTCAATACTTATGATTGAAACTAATAGATGAGGTTTGAGAACACAGACCATCCATTTATATATTTTATAACTTTTGAAATTTTAAGAATGAATGGGAGCTATCTTTAGAAAAACTTAAGCATGCATCACAATCCTTTAGATTTTCCACAAATAAATGAACAAAATTTATTCATGAAAATTGAAACTCCAAAAAATCCTTGCATAAATGCTTATAAATATACCATTTTAACCATCTTGATAAAATCCCAAAATAAATTTGAAAAGGTAAAGCCTCAAAAAAATTGAGATCCTAGACATTAAGAAAAATACGTCTATAATTTTCCAGATCAGGGTTTAAGAAGATATTTGAAGCCTTTGATTTATTCATTAGAACTCACATGTAAAAACCCTTATAAATTCATTTTGAAAATTATCAGATACCCATGCCAAAAAATAAATATGTCAACTTACAAAATCCCATGCCAAGTTATTTTAAAATTTTGAAGAACCATCAAATATGAATTTTCCACATAGAAACAAGAAAAAATTGGATTTTGACAAACTTATTCCACAAAAATTGTGCCTCGAACCAAAAAACCTTTTATTATTTAACAAAAACTAGATCATAACAAAACCAATAAAATTTACCATCCATATCCATACATGAGAAAAGATAATCGAACTGTGAAACCATTCCTCTTCAAAATATTGACACACAGTAAAACCATTTCATCAAATATCAAGGAATCAAACATGCCAAACCATTTTCATAAACTTCAAGATATGACATAAAATTTCAACTATAATGGCCCATAATATCATATTTGTGAACTGAATATTTCAACAAAAATCATTTAAGATAGTACTATTCTCAAATATACCATTGAACAAGGAGCTTCTTTGCATGCATGTAAACAATAACTAGAAAACCTCATCCTTTCTTTCTTTCCACCATATATACAAACTATGCATAAATGACAATATCTTCAACCGTATAGGTAACAATCTCTTAAATATATTTAGGAAAATCTTCATAAACTTCTCAAACCATTTACATGTAGACATATTTATAAAACTTTCCCATACCATAGCCCATATTTCTTCGTGAAACCATTCAAAAATAACTTAGAGTTTCTATGAATGTCCATGCAGGCTAAAAATTATTC
This sequence comes from Torreya grandis, assembly GCA_037957365.1. Lineage (NCBI taxonomy): Eukaryota > Viridiplantae > Streptophyta > Pinopsida > Cupressales > Taxaceae > Torreya > Torreya grandis. Next base: position 2,234,399 of record JARHVA010000004.1, on the reverse strand, counting down.
TATTCATGCAACTAAGGAATTATTTCCTTCATATTATTACAATTTTATGTAAAATCACTAGAGATAACTTCCAAATTTGTTCTATGTTGTATGAAACATTCCTGGTTATGCACCTTGAAGCTTTCTACCCAATATTCTTGACAAATCCTTCTTTGCAACCTCAAAAACCCATTTAACCAAAGCTTCCCTTCTATGATAATCTTGCCCAAAAATGAAAAAAAAAAACCAAGAAAATGAACACTTATATCCATCACCCCCTCACCATAACCAACTCAGTGAGGGTTGTTTCTTATTGGCTCATGTTTAACCAAGTGTACTTTAGTGATCCTACAAATTTTGCTATCAAAATAGCCAAATTTAGTTATTAATAATCCTTTATGTCAAACCCTAAATAACCTCCAAAAATAAAGGCATACGTGAATTACATTAAATTCACTTTACTGCCAAATCTCCATGATGATCTTGAAGCATCAAAGATGTGTTTCATATTAAATGTTCATACCAAATCACCCTACCATGATTGATCATGTTACCAACTGAAACTAGTTTACCAAATCCATGGATACATTGAATATGCTTTTAAAATCAATCCAAAGGCCTTTTGAAACCATAATTTTAGACTTAGTAAAATAAACATATTTTATGATGGACTCTTATAACTTTGTAAATATCAAGACCTTAACATTGTGATCCGAAGGGTTTTAAACAATGCCATCAAGACCTAGGATTATTGATCCTAAAGAAGATATTTAGAAAGAAAGTTATCACCTTAGATTTTAGGTTAAGGTAAATATTTTGAATTAGTACCTCAATAATTTAAATGTCTATTGAACCACAATGAAAATAAAAATGAGTATTAATCAAATATGTATCCATAAGGGACTTCCAATAAAGAAATTCATTATTCCTTCAAGCTTATTGTTTTCAAAACTACAACAATCATCTTTATACCATCATCATCAAATCACATCATTCATATATACCAATGAAAATCAGAGAACTATCATAAACTTGTTCAAACTATTAAATATGAAAATCTATCCTTGAAATTGTCACGACAAATCATACTATCGAGATCAATAGATATATCATACCAGATATATGCATTTCAAAGTTCAAAATTATTCCTAATTGAAAACTACCATCTAAACTGATTATGACTGAAAAACAAGATAACTGATCACATTCACAAATATATATATGCACATTTTAATTGTTTATCCACCATGCTTTCTAAAACCACTTAGAAATATAAACATGAATTCACCAACCAATCATTACCATTAAATAATTAAAAATATGCATCTAAATATACTATTAATTGACTGGGTCTCTGACATAGTTTAGATTTCATGACTAGGTCATCAAGTATTGATTTTGGAAAAAATTGAGGGGTGTGGAAAATAGGCATAACAAAGATAACAAAGTGCATGTTGGTCAAAATTTGAGTCAAAATATGGTTTATATTTCATCTTCCATTAGGTCAATTTATTAGTCAAGCTTATTTGCTTCTCCCTTTTGACTTCAAATGTTTTGTTCAAGTGTTTTGGATATAGAATTCAAGTTCTCTAATCAAAAGACTTAATACATTGAGTCAATCTATGTTTTTTCAACAAAATATCTCATTGGAAATTTATTTTAACAAGATTTACTTATCAAATTCCCTTTGTAATTTCAATCTCATGTCATATTTTTTATTACATGGACCAAAATATTTGGTCACATGTTTTCAAGCTCATTCACACTTGATCACACAAGTTTATACTCAGTCACATGGCATCTAATTTTTATTTACGCTTTTTTTCAATTGTTTTCCTCTTTTTATTTAGTCAAATTTTTAGAGTATTTTGTCACTAACTTTTTATTCTTTGTCACATAGACTTAAATGACTTGGTTTTAAGTTTTCAAACTTGGTCGCATTATTTCAAATATATTTAAGGTAATCACAACCCTTTCAATCCATGTGGTGCATTATCATGGTTTTCCAAGTTCCATTATTTCCATGCATCAAATTATCACACTCTCATAGATTTGTGACATATCAAAGTAATTTTAGAGCAACGAAGACTTGTGAACTTACAAAACAACCGTAGCTTGTCAAGTATTAATGTCGCATTCACTCAAACCTTCTCACTAGTCATAAATAATTTTCAAAAAAATATAGACCGTAAGACTCAAGAAACCACATGTCACCATGTGGAATTACCTCACATATCCTTTCGATGTAGAGATCCATTCATGAATTTTTGGGTATGTGACTCAATCAACATATGCCACTTATCATCACCATAATTATTCATAAAAGGAAAAGGTGCTTTTTATTCAAATGCACAAATCGAAGGTTATTGTTATAAAAAATGGTTTTGTGAGGCAAGGACGTAAATAAGGACATAGAGGAACCTAATTTTCAAACACAATAACCACTTCACTCTAAAAACACAATAAATTTTGATAAATGTCATCACCCATCAAACTATCAAACGTGTAGGCATTGCAACAACCCACAATCATCCTCTGTCAATATTTATGGTATTCAAAGGAGATGCCATTTATCAAACATGGGAGATCCATGTTCACCCTAATCCTTTGTAAGAGATCAATATGGATTTTAAAGAGAATTTAATACATATAAGGACAAATTTATTTGCATGGGATATCCATGCTTGTATTGAATTATTTGTAACAAGGGGACTGGTATAAGAGATATTTTGAAAAACATCATAAAGGAGTAGATATTCTAATATAAGGCAAGGAAGAGAACTTAATAAAAATTTGCAATAATGTTTGTAAGCTCTTTATTTTTCCCCCTTTGTTAAGCTTCATTAATTCTCAGTATGGATGTGGTAGACGTGAACTAATTTTCTAGATAACAATATGAATTTTTATTGACTCTTTTGAATTTATTAAGGATGAGTGAATGTGAATTACTTACTTGACTATCTTTTTTGTATTAGTTATGTTAAAATTGATTGTTATAGTTGAATATGTTGTGCTAAAAATTATTTTGTAGTGATTCATATTATAAATCTATGTTGTGAATATTATATCCATTATGAAATTTCCCATATACTTCATGGCATGTTATTTTAGTTTGATCTTAAACTAAACTACATAGATATAGGTAAACATTGGTAAGATTCATAAATTTCCATGCACGCATCAATATCTCCACTAATTCTGAAAGCTTCTTTATTTTATACCCTACCCTTTTCTCCTATTTTTAATGTTTATTTTATATAATATTCACATAGAGATTAGGTGTCAATGTGAATATCCATTTAGCGGAGAATTGGTGGAATCCCAGTATATTATGGAGACTTGAATGCATGTTTGATTTCTTATAGTGGTAGTGTCTGTGTCGCCCACAAAGTTATTCCAAGAAGGTTATATAGGGAACCCCAAAACTTTAACTCATGCCTTGGGTTGTATCAAATAATCCTAAAAAGAGAGGGGTTTTGTCCCATTAAATTCCCTTGGGGGTGTGCATAAAACACACATCAACAATATCTAGTCAAAATAGGATTGGCATAAGTTATCTATTTAAATACAAAAGTAGAGAACAATATTGTATAATCAACAACATGAATTTTTTTGTATTTTGTCCCTCTAGCAATAGGTGGAGACTAAATATGGATTTGGAGATATTTTCTTGGTCATGGACCTTGCATACGCTTTCACCCATTAATATAAACATATATACACTAAGAGGATCTCCTTAGATAAGACATCTCAAGAAATATAATGGAGTTCCCAATTCCATATTCAAATAAATAAAATGAATTAGAGTATTAATGCAACTAATAATTTAGTCAATTGAAGTGGAGTTAAAACCAAAATTCAAAAGAGTATCTTCAATCAATTCCCAACTGCATATGTCATAATATTTACAAACATCTAATTTTATTGGAACACCTTATTTTTATTATAATTGAAGTCAATGAAGAAGTTTTTTGATAAAAATAATATTATTACCAATTTTTCTTCTAGGGACAAATTCTAATTGAGATAAAATAATGGATATTTTTAAGAAACATTTTAACATTCTAGTAATCAAATTAGAGATGATTTTATTGACCATATTGCACAAGTAAATCACTTTATATGATTCAAATCTTCAATTTCTGATATTTTTTGAATAAATACCAAATTTATATCATTTATATTCCCAAACATATTTTTAGTTTTATAATATTCCTCAATAACTTTGAGAAGATCAGATTTAATAACATCTTATAATGATTGATAGAAAATACAAAAATCAATCTAGTCTAGGAGCTTTGTCTAGTTGTGTAACAAACTTATTATATCATAGATGCAAATTTGAAATGATAGATTCACATTAAAAATTTAAAAAATAGCCTATAATCAAGAGTAAGAGAAAGAAAATCCACTCAACATAATTGAAATGAAAAGCATAATACTAAATTATAGGATTGAACCACTTCAAGGGGGAAAACTCTATAATCATTACAATAAGAATAGAGTTCATAATCTATGATGACTAATATATTATTGCTACCTCTATTTAGTATATGGAAACTAATTAATCCAAATATACTGACTAATCTTGCTAATGTGAAACCTAGAGATTATCAAATGATTAACTCAAGGTTATTGTGTGCCATAAGTCGACAACACATATCTAAATATGCATAATATGATAATGGTGTAGCATCCTCCTCCTTCAAATATGAATTTTCCTAGAGTGTTGACCATTTTTGGATGATTCTATATGAAATTTTTATCTTTCCATGTCATATATTCTCTAGGTAGGTTCTTACACTTGATAAGATAATTTTTGGTTGCCCTTTTTTGTGGCCTCATAATGTGCATCTAGAGAATCGCTTTAAGTTATAATATGATTATTTCCTCTTGATCAAGCTTGATGAAGGAGAATCTAAGGTTTTGAGAAATATTGCATCTCAAAAAATAGAATGATTTTACTTTCCAATTGTTTTCTTCTTTTTATTTTGGCTCGTGGTGTGTTTGGAGGAAGTCTCAATTTTTGTGTTAGGTTGTTGATGCAGAGCATCACAAGGTAGCACGAGAAGTTAGTGTGTTAGAATGTTTTATGTTATCTATTTCTAGTTTGGTATGGGTGTTAGAGTTATTTTAGGATCCCTTAGGTTATTTTTAAGTCATTAAGAGTATTTTATTGTGTGTTTTTTCCTCTTTAGATTTTTCCTACCAAAATGCAAAATTTTGAAAATTTGAATTTTACAATTAGGCTCAAAGTGGTATTTTGGATATTTTGAGGAATGTAAATGTTTTTGAATGATTTTAAGGGTCATAAAATGTCATATTAAGGTGTTTTAGTGTTTTATAGGTGTCTTAATGTGTAATTCATGAAAAAGAACAATGTAAGCAAGAATCTTGATGTGTAACAGCCACCCTACGTGGGGTTGGCCAAAAGAATGAGTTAGTTTGAAAGTTTTAGTGTTATCTAAGGAGATGAAATGCATGTATATTAGTAATTTTAGTAGTATTATAGTATAATTATATGATAGGTTTTAATGATAGTGGAGAAAATTCAAGAAAAGATGAAGATTTCAAGAAATTATGCCTATTCTACATAATTTTGTGCATGACTATTGTAGGAGAGATGACATCAATAAAACAAAGAAATTTTTAAGTGCATAATTATGTAATTATGGTGATTTTTGTTATGGAATAAATTTTAAATTTTTTTACTCTTTGAATAATTAATGGATTCTTGTTACTAACCTATTGGTTCAAGTTTCAACCTACATAATTTGGAAGCTTTATTTTTGTTATAGTCAAGAAGGAATATAATAGAGGTATCCTTTAAAGTTTAAATATAGTGTTTTATATATTATAGTGTGGAAAATAATATTTATTTTATGAATATATACTTTTTAAATTCTTATATTACACTTAGTGATCAATATTCAATCCAAACCTCCATTATGATGCACACAGTCCTAAAGTACATTCCTAGAATTCTGCAAATCAGCCTTGAAGAGACTTTTGATGATTGATCAAGACCAAAAAACTATATTAGAGTGTAAATTAAATTATGTTAAACCTCACATAGGTATTATATTATTTTTAATTTGATTGAAACTCAATTTATCCCTTTTTATATGATCTCGGCCTTACACAGGCCTGTGTACACCTATACCTACAGTTTAAACTTGAAACTCAAATAAAATTTGTTTTTAATTGTAAAAAATGATGAAAATTTTGAATATAATGTGTTTTAATGTTAAATATATTATTTTATAGTTTTTAATTTTATACCTAATTGTTTAATATAATATACAGGATTGTGGCATTAAACTAGGCCTAAAGAGACCTAATTGGTAAAGAGGTGAGTTGAGTTAGTTGGTCTAAATTGAGAGTTATGTCCTTAAATTTTATGTGAAGATGAAATGGGATAATGGGTGTAAAAAATAGGTCTTATTTTGTTTTTAATATTTGTGTTTTGTTCAACCTACTAGATTTGTGTAAAAATAGGTCTACAAGGACTAGGCCTTAAAGAGAGAGAAAGTGGATAGTTGGAGAGTTTTTGCTTGGAGATTTTGTGATTTGGTTGTATGTGTGAATATTTAAAATAATTAGGTTGATGGAAATAAGATACATTATTTAAATACAATAATCTTGGATTAATGTTTTAGGCTTTTAGGCCTATGTACATATATCAAAGAGAGAGACAAGATGGAGGCAAGAATGGAGAGTGAGGTTTTGGAAATTATCTATAGGATGATGATGTTGGAGAAAATGAGTGAAGAGTGCATAGGTAGATGAAAGGTGAAATTCATTAAAGAGAGAGAGAAGAGAACTATGTTTCAAATAGGCTTATGAGCTAGTGAAGCTAAAGATGAACCAGGTGTCAAGTAAGAAGCAAGGTACATGTGACATGCAATTAGATCAAAGATCAAAGTAAAGAGTTCAAGGAAAACTAAATCATATCCAAGGAGATGTATAAGGAGAGTGTAGGCATCATCTCTACATTAGGTGGTATCAGAGTAGGTAAGCTCTTAGAAAATTTATAATTTTGAGTATTAAAGGTTGTTATTTAAGGTTGTTTAAAGTTTGTTAATGGAAGTTACATAAATACAATAAGAGAGAGTTAAAGATTTTGTGGTAGAATAAAATCCATAAGAAGAGTGGAGAAAGACTCCAAGAAAATATTTTTAGTTCCAAGGTGAAAAATACTTGGACAAGAGTGTCAATAGACCAGGTAGAAGAGAGAATCTAGGTTGTGTGATCATAGAAATTGGACAATAGAGAGGAGGTTAGATCAAATGTTAGTTTCACAAAACAATGAAATCAACATACTAACATGCTAGCATCTCTAAGCCTAGATCTTAGGGGAATCATAATGAATAAAATAAAATTGAAAACCAAATTAAAATGCAAATAAAAATAATCCTTACCTTCCTTGAGAGCTCCAAATGATTTGTTCATGTCGTGCTCAGTTGGTGCTCAAAGAGTCTTTGAAAATGGAGTTTTCTTTGCTCCTTTCTCCTTGGCACCATTGTGGCTTGTGGATTAGCTCAATATTTTGGCATTATATCATTATTGTCATGAGTCTTATGCAAAAAAAAGTATTACAACTCTATAATTTCTAAGCTCTCAAATGAAGAGGCAAAGGCTTGCATTTATAGGCTTAGGAACTAACCCCAAATCAAAGTGAGTTAAAGTGTAGTTTAAACATGGAATGGGTCCAATCCTAAGCTAAGTGAGTCTACTAATTTATGATTTGCAATGAATAGGCGTGGGTGAGATATTTTGAGATAATTTCAAAGACTTGACAGCTCATAAGAGGTAATCATGAAAAGATAGGATATTTGTAATTTTAAATTTCATTTTTTATAATTTTATTAATTGCACATGGATAATTCAACTAGGAATTTAATTTGGTTTAGCATTTAATTAATTTTGATCAAGATTTTTAGCATTTTTAATATTTGATTTTATGTGTGCACTTGCCCTGCTTAATAGGTCTATAGGCCAAATTGTGTGTTATGATGTCACATGATGGTAGAGATGAATCCATGAGATTTTTTTTCTTAAAATAGGATACCCCAATTAGATATGTCTCAACATGATTCTGAGCCTTGATGAATAATGCATAATCATATTTGGCATGCTAAGTGATTCTTAGGCTTAATTTGTAATGGTTGGTAAGAATCAATCTGAATTCTGATCAAAGGCCATTAGTGGCCAGTTTTAGGTGTCTACAGTTTTTCCCTATTTGAGAAGGCATTACAATATTTATTAATAGTAACATATTCTCAAATAATGAAAAGGTCATATGTGCTTACAACTTCAATAGTCATGGATGAAATTGTTAAGAACTTGGAGTACAATTGATTACTTTTGTATAAGCAACTAAACAAGAAATTGAACCAGAAGTAATAAGTAACTAGAAATCAAAAATAGCAAATAATAGGAGATACAAGAAACAACCAATCTTGTATTAAACTCTTCCAGAATACAATGAATAAATCTCACTCTTCCCACACCTCTTGGGTGTACAGTATTTCTCTCAAGAGTTTACTCTCTCAATCAATTACAATCAACTCAATAACCGAGTTGTTATTCCCTTCTCTTCAGCTAATCTCCTTGATCTTGCACATTGTAGATCTAATTGACCTTGCTTGCTTGCTTGTAGATCTTCCTAGTCTTGCACACTTGCAGACCTCCTTCTAGATCTTAGACTTGAAAGATCTAATCCTTTAGTCCTTAGTCCTTAATTACAATATAGCCCCATGGGTTTCTTAAATAGGATCCAAGGCATACAATAATTAGAAACACAGACTCAAGACTAAAATTAGTCTTTACATGCAAACACTCTATCCTCCTAAAATTAGAATAAATCTAATTCTAGAAACGCATGCAAACACACATGCACACACACACACAGGTGACCGATGCTGGTCGCTGTCAGTCTGCATATGATCAACATCAACCGATCCCTGACTGATGTCGATCAGATCTGATCCACGCCTGATCGATGTCGGTGATACTGCCGATGTCGGTTATTGGCTAAGCCTAGCAACCTCCACATTTGCATAACAGTGAAGCTTTTAGCTCCACAACTTAACAATCTCCCACTTGGAGATAAACAGCTGCACCTATACCTATACAACAACATCCTCTATCTTGTTTCTTTGGCTTGTTTCTCCCTCTTCAAGTTCAATCTTGAAGACCAACAAAATTTGAATGAAGATTCAACTTCTCCTTTGTTACCGGATTTGTTAACATATTTGTAGGGTTCTTATCTGTATGGATCTTTTCCAGCTTCAACTGTCCATCCTCCAATACCTGTCTAATGAAGTGGTACCTAAGCTGTATATGTTTGGTTCTTGAATGAAAGGCTGAATTCTTTGCCAAATGAATTTCACTTTGACTATCACTATACAATTTGCAACTCTCTTGCTCCTTTCCCAACTCTTCCATGAACCGTGTCATCCACATCATTTCCTTGCTAGCCTCTATGACTGCAATGTATTCTGCCTCTATAGTAGACAAGGAAACAACCTTCTGCAACTTTGAAATCCAGTTAACCATCATTCCACCAACAATGAACACATATCCTGTGGTGCTTTTCCTACCATCTAAGTCACCTGCCATATCCGAACATACCCATGTAGAGAAGTGTTTGACCCTGCATAGCATAAATACTTGATGCTGGTCCCTCTCAGATATCTGAGAATCCACTGAACTGCTTTCCAGTGTTCCTTTTCTGGATTGGCCATAAACTTGCTGACAACTCCCACTACTTGGGCAATATTAGGTCTAGTACATACCATTGCATACATTAAGCTCCCAACTGCTGAAGCATATGGAACTTTGCTCATGTACTCAACCTCATCATGTGATTTAAGACACTGTTCTTTGCTCAACTTGAAGTGTCCAGCCATAGGTGTGCTTACCGATTTTGCATCCTGCATATAGAACCTCTCCAACACCTTATTCACATAATCCTCTTGAGATAAAATCAACCTGTGATTTTTCTTATCTCTCTTAATATTCATGCCAAAGATTTTCTTTGTTGCTCCTAAATCCTTCATGGCAAATGTGTGAGCTAATTTTACCTTTAGCTCAGTAATTACATGCATGTGTGAACCTGCAACAAGCATATCATCTACATACAGCAACAAGATAATATAACTGCCATTATCTAATTTGGTAAAATAAACACAATGGTCACATTGACATTTACTAAAGCCATGCTCTATCATAAACATGTCAAACCTTAAATACCACTGTCTTAGAGCTTGTTTAAGACCATATAAGCTTTTCTTCAACCTGCACACAAGTTTCTCCTTACCTTTGACCTCAAAACCTTTTGGCTAATCCATATATATCTCTTTATCCAAATCTCCATGAAGAAACGCTATCTTAACATCAAGCTGCTCAAGATGCAAATCCTCAATAGCAACTAAAGACAATACAGTCTGAATAGAAGTCAACTTTACTACAGGAGAAAAAATTTCACCATAGTCAATACCTAGTTTTTGTGCAAATCCCTTTACCACCAACCTGGCCTTATGTCTCATTTGTCCATTCTCTCCTTCCTTTAACTTATATACCCATTTGTTTTTTAGTGCTTTCTTTCTAGCTGGCAACTCAACCAAATCCCATGTTTAGTTCTTTTTCAAGGAATCAATTTCCTCATTCATGCCATGCTCCCACTGTTTCCTGGATTCAATCTGCATTACCTCATCAAATTTTTTTGGTTCTCCACCATCAGTGAGCAATACATAGTATAAAGAAGGGGAATAATGAATTAGAGGTTTACTTACCCTTTCAATCCTCCTTATGGGCATTTGAGACTCATTTATAGCTTGTTGTCTGCCCAAATTCTCTATCAGTGACTGATCCTGATCAACTCTCAGTCTACACCTGACCGACGTCAGTTCCACCTGATCGACGTCGATTACTGTCTGACCGACGTCAGTTCCTGCTTGATCAACGTCGGTTCCTGCCTAATCGATGTTGGTGTCTGTGTTTTCCTGTGAGTGATAATTTTTACCCGTGAGCTCATTTTGGATCATAACCTTGTCCAAATCAACATTGCCCTGCTCAAAAATTATTTAGCCTCTTGAGCTGATCTCTATCCATCATCTTCTCTTTGAAAACTACATCATGGCTTCTAATAATTTTGTTAATTTCTAAATTTCACAACCAGAATCCAAAATCTCCAAAGCCATAACTAATGAAAGTGCACCGCATAGATTTAGCATCCAACTTCTTTCTATTTTCTTTATCAACGTGCACAAAAGCTTCAGAACTAAAAACTCTGAGAAATGAAAGATCTACATTTTTACATATCTAATCCTCTTCTAGAATTCCACCATCTAGAGCAGTAGAAGGTCCTTTGTTAATCAGGTAAACCACAGTATCTACAGCTTCCCCAAAACTTTAAGGGCAAACCAACATGCAACCTCATACTTTGTGCACTCTCCATTATTGTTCTATTCATCCTTTTAGCAACTCCATTTTGCTGAGGTGTCCTTGGAACCATCCTTTCCCTGCATATTCCACTCATAGAATAGTAATTATTGAATTTATTGTTGCAGTACTCACCACCATTGTTAGATCTAAGGCACTTCAATCTCAAACATGTTTCATTCTCAACCAAAGCTTTCCATTTCTTAAATGTGTCAAAAACATCAGATTTTCTCTTTATGCAATAAACCCATACTTTTCTTATAGCATCATCAATGAAAGAAACATAATATTGTGATCCTCCAATAAAAGCTACTTGAGCTAGTCCCCACATATCTATGTGAACAAGCTCCAACTTGTGCTTCTTTTTTGTTGACCCAGTTTTGAGAAACCTTATTTTTTTTTGTTTCCCAAAAATATAGTGCTCACAAAAATCTAGATCTATGCTTTTCAAATCTGAAAGATTACCTTTTGACTTAAGAACATTCATTCCCTTCTCACTTATGTGACCAAGCCTATAGTGCCACATATTGTCATCTACATCTGAAGTAGATAAAATAGAAGGAGAATAATCAGTAACACAAGTAGATAGATAAAGTGTACCTACTCTCTTACCTCTTGCTCATACAAGTGCACCTTTGGAAACTTTCCAAGATTCCACTGTGAGAGTTACTGTGCAACCCTCATCACCCAACTTTCCCGTATAAATTAGATTCTTCTTCAAGATGGGTACATGCATGACATCTTTCAACACCCATGTGTTTCCATTCTGTAATTTCAGCTGCACTTTTCCTTTGCCAACAATTTGACAAGGTTCACCATCCCATAAATAAACTTTTCCAAAATCTCCATGGACATAATCATTGAAAAATTCTCTATTTGGGGTTGCATGCAAAGAAGCACTAGAATCTAAAACCCATGATTCTACTTAACTATCTAAATAAAATATAAGAGCATCATGTGTAACAATACCTACAACATTTGCTTCCTTATTACCTTCTTACTGATTTTCTTTGTTATCCTTCAACCAGTAGTCTTTCTTTGCATGCCCTTTCTTTCCACAATTCCAGCAGATTATACCTCCATTTCTAGATTTGGATCTCCTTCCCATCTTTGACCTTGATTTCCTTTGCTTGCCCTTCTCTCTTTGCCTTCCCCTACTTTCAATACTTAAAGCATTACCTAATGTTTCCCTTGTGTTTTTCTTATGAATTTCTTCATTCAAGATTACACTAACAACATCATCAACTTTCAAAATATTTGAAGTAGATGCAGTATTGCTAACTGCCATTACCAAGCTATGCCAACTTTCAGGTTAAGAGCATAAGATTAAGAGATCCTTAATTTCATCATCAAAAACTATTTTGACTGAATTTAACTGATTTAAAATTTCATGGAAGTCATTAAGATGACTATATACAGATACACCTTCCTGCATTTGCAAACTAAATAATTGCTTCATAAGATATACCTTATTCGAAGCTGAGGGTTTTTCATATAAGTTTTCCAGAGTATCCATTAACTCTACCATTTTCTTTGCCTGTGATAAATTAAAAATCACAGAATATGCTAAGCTCAACCTTATAGATCCAAGAGCCTTTCTATCAAGAACATTCCATTCTTCATCTTGCATATTTGTGGGCTTACTTGAAACCCCACCCAACGGTAAAAATAGATCTTTTTGATACAAATAATCTTCTATCTACATCCTCCATAATTGATAATTCTTGCCATTGAATTTCTCCATTCTTAGTTTACTTTCTTTTGCCATTGCTTTGCTCCCACTCAAACAAAAACCCCTGTAAGTGAACCTGTAATCAACAAACACTAACCCGCTCTACCACTTGTTAGTGATCCTAGCTCTGATACCAGCTGTTAGGAACTTGGAGTACAATTGATTACTTTTGTATAAGCAACTAAACACGGAATTGAACCAGAAGTAATAAGTAACTAGAAATCATAAATAGCAAATAATAAGAGATACAAGAAACAACCAATCTTGTATTAAACTCTTCCAGAATACAATGAAGAAATCTCACTCTTCTCACTCCTCTTGGGTGTACAGTATTTCTCTCAAGAGTTCTCTCTCTCAATCAATTAGAATCAACTCAATAACCGAGTTGTTATTCCCTTCTCTTCAGCTGATCTCCTTGATCTTGCACCTTGCAAATCTAATTGACCTTGCTTACTTTATTGCTTGTAGATCTTCCTGGCCTTGCACACTTGCAGACCTCCTTCTAGATCTTACACTTGAAGGATCTAATCCTTTAGTCCTTAATTACAATATAGCCCCATGGGTCTCTTAAATAGGATCTAAGGCATACAATAATTAGAAACATAGACTCAAGACTAAAATTAGTCTTTACATGCAAACACTCTGTCCTCTTAAAATTAGAACAAATCTAATTCTGAAAATGCATGCAAACGCACACACACACACAGGTGACCGATGCCAGTTGTTGTTGGTCTGCATATGACTAACGTTAGCTAATCCCTAACTGATGTTAGTTGGATCTAATCCATGCTTGATCAATGTTAGCGATACTACCAATGCCAGTTACTGGCTAAGCCCAACAACCTTCACATTTGCATAAAAGTGAATCTTTTAGCTCCACAACTTAACAGAAATGTAGTTTCCCCCTTGAGGGAAAGTTAGCAAAGGGGTCAAAAATCAATCCCTCAAAAAGAGGAAATGATGAGACAAAAAATAAGATGAAATGGGGTGAAAGGCTCTGATTTCCTCATATATGGTTATAATTAGTGGCATATGGAGCTACCCTATTTGAGCAGATAAATAGAATGATTTTCCTATAGGTAGTTATAATCATCAGCATAAATGGGATGTAAAAGGTAATGATTTGCCCACATGTGGTTATAATAATTGAAAAAGGATTAGGGTAATAAGAGAATGATGTGACCAAAGGCAGTTATAATCATTAAAAGGGAAAATAATGATTTTCCCACAGGCGATTAAAATCATTGGAAGGATAAAAACATGCCCTAATTGGGTAGATAGAGATAATGTGTTATCCAAAGGTTGTTATAACCATTATCACAATGAAAATTTGCCCTAATTGGGAATAATAAATAAAATGATTTTCCCAAAAATGGTTATAATCATCAACTTTCAAATGGATGGAAACATAATGATTTGCCCAAAGGCGGTTAAAATCATTGGTAATGCAAGTGGGATAGTATACAATGAATTACCCAAAGGTGGTTATAAGAATTGGTATCTTGATAGTGGCAAACATGATTTGGAATATGATGGAAAATTGGTATAGAGGAAAAATATTAATTTAGGCAACCTATGGGTAAGGAGATGCACATACGAACTGGCAAAGGAGAAAATTATTTCATTATTTAATTACTTTATATGGGATACAATTTGCATTAGATCAGGAATGTTACTGGTGCCAAGGAGATATATCATTGCTACAGTGTTGTGTAGACTCTTGGAGTTGATTTTTATTGTAGCACATGATAGTAGACGTCATGATAAAACACCATGAGAACTTGGCTGAAATATGCATAATGACTAACACATGATCCAATACTCAATTGAAAACAATGTAATAATGATAAAAACCATTATGACATTGTTGCGTAAGAATATGAATGGATTCAAGAATAATTCACAAAGAATCACCCAATGAACACATGTAGAATGAATCAAGGCACAATAATAAATCAAACAAATAGGTAAACAAACAAAAAGAGAAAACACCAAAAAGATAAAAAACAAAACAAAACAAATAATGGCTAATCATAATGTTAGTAAAAATAACACGAGACAAATAATATTATTAACATTATCCTTGGATAAGAGGAAATAACAAAACATCAAATAAACAAGATAGGGGAATAGAAGAAAAGGAAGGGGGTAGCTGAGTTGGCTCCAAATGCACTAGGTAAGTGGATGTTGCCTACATAATTCCATAGACGTAATATCCAAAAAAACCTTCAAACCAAATGTAGTTCTCCTAGGATATGGGATAGAAGAAAATGATGATCAAGAAAAACATGATTGATGTTATAAAATAATATAGAAAAAAATCACAAAATAGTGAGAGCATGGAATGTCAGGCTATTAAGGATGGGGAATATATATGACAAGTGGTTTTTTGTGACTTTCCTTAAGGAAAAATAATAATCAATGTTTCTCATTTTCTAAAATGGTTTTACAAATGTTTTTGCAATTTTCTATGTATTTCAACTTGAAGAGAATGATGAGACACTAAATAATCCAATCTCATAAAATAGCGAGAGCATTCAAACTTAGAATGCTCACTAAATGGAGAGAGCATAAAATAGGGTGACTAATCTAACCTCAATAGATATCAAACATTGCCTACATAGTTCCAAGATGGGTCCTCAAGCCACTATAGTTTCTCATTAAAAGCAGATGAATATGACTAGTGTAACAATTAATTCAAATAAAATAGGTAAAGTTAACAAATGGCACATTACAACATAGGCATGGCAAGGTGATACTTCAAGGCATGATAAATAATTATTGCCCCTAATTTTCCCATAGGTAGTTATAATTAGGAAACTATGACATAGGTCAATGATACTAATTTTCCCATAGGCGGTTATAATTGGTAACATGATGGTGAGACACTATTTACCCAAAGGCAGTTATAATCGGACACACTTGTTATAGAACAGAATAGTAAATGAAGGATGTAATTTCTAAACCTCTATTATACTACTCTAAAATATGACCTTTGTTTGGAAAACTTGAAACAACTGCTAAAACTAGATTTAAATCTTCATGCTTAAAGTGGCCATGGAACTAATGGAATGGAACCAAGGTCAAAGGGCTAGGTAAGGATGGGAAAAATAACTTGGTTGATAGGAAAGGTATGGTGGAATGGAATGGTAGAATGAAAAGTGATAGAATGGTATGGTACAAGGAAGAATGTCAATTATTATGGTACAATGAAATCAGGCCTTATAAACAATATACTAAGTCTCTCAAGTGAATTAATGCTTGAGGTGTATAATGTTCATCAGCTCATTAAGTTCATCCATGTCTGGTGTAGCAAGCTTGTATGCTCCAACACCATAGTTTGCAACAATTATGAAATGACCTATCTAGTTGGGTTTGAGATTGTCTTTATGTTTCTTCTCGATCATAATATTCTACTAGTTTTCTTTAAGAACCAAATCACCAAGCTCAAATTCTATGTGTTTAATGCATCGCTTTTAGTGGCCACAAATTTGGTTATGTTATGCTTGAAGGTTATTAATCATGGCCAAGAATTTCTCATCAAGTAATTTTATCTCTTATAGGTGATCTACATGATAGTCTTCATTATTGAGGACATACTTCAAAGAGATGCACAAAGAAGGTAACTCAACCTCAATGAGAAGAATGGCCTCATTGCCATAAATAAGGGAGTATGGAGTGGCTCCTATTGGAGTATGGTGGTTGGTAAAATATACCTAGAGGGCACAAAATATTTGAAGGTGTCAATATTGCTTAGCATCATTGATAATATTTTTTAAGATGTTGATAATGGTTTTGCTAGATGATTATACTTGGTCATTACTTTGTGGGTAATATGTCGTGGAAAAATGTTGAGTAATTTTGTACTTGGCACATAGTGATTTGACATCCTTATTTTTGACCATTATTAGGTATAATGTTAGAGGGGATACCATAGTGAAAAATGAGATGGTTAAAGATGAATTTAGAAATTTGCTTTCCAGTCATGTAAGTGAGGGGTATAGCTTCAACCCACTTAGTGAAATATTCTATGGTGTTAAAGATATGTTTATGGCCATCAGATGAGCTGTGGTTTATCTTCCCAATGATAAAAAGGCCCCATATAGTAATGGCCACGGTATAAGCATTGGTTTCAGAGTCTTTTTTGGGGCATGAATTATATTGGCATGCCTTTGACATTTATCACACTTTTTTACATATATAGCTACATTTACATCCATTATTGACCAATAATACACAAGAGATTTTTGGATAGGATTGCCCCACTATTGTGGGATCCACATACTCCTTTATGAACTTCTCATAACACTAATGTGAATTATATCAAAGTTAAACAATAAAGTAGAGTTCCATCAAAATTATGGTGATATAGGGTTGATCCAAGTGTAGACACCTAAAATTGGCCACTGATAACCTCCAACCAGGCTTTTGACCAATTTCCACTTAAAATGCACAATTTGGCCTAAAAACATTAAAACATGATAAATAATGTGAAATTAGAGTATTCAAGTGCCAACTTTGTCTAGGGTATCCCTAAATGAGGCAATGTAATTTATGGGCTAGCTAACTTTGATCATATCATTCTGAGTCAAAATGCTAAATTTGTACATGAGTGTTCTGGATTGCTTTTTCATATCAAATCTCTTTCACGAGACATGTGCCTTCATTATTTATTGTTGGTAACATCCTAAATGGGAATACGATTCCAATGCATCTAACATTGACTTCTAATTCCAATCTATTCAAATTTTGGATTAATAACAAGGCATTCTGATCAGTTTGGGTAATTTGTACACAAAGTGCTTAATCATGTTTAAGAGATAATTAACCAAAATCAAGGCCTAATTAAGAATTTCATAGAAAATTGTTGAAAACTTATTTTTAAAAATGAATATGGAATATCTGCATCATTAGGTGACCTCATTTCTTGGGAAGGCATCTCTAGGCCATAAATGCCACAAATATTAGGATTCATGCCCTCTATGCCTCATCAATGCCTTTTATGATGCCCTCCATGCCTCTTAATTTCCCCTTATTTCAATGTCATGATAAGGATAATTACAAATTTAATTCTAAAAATTGAATTAATCCTCAACCACACATTTCAATCTCAAGATGGATGGTTCAGGTTGATTCTAGACATTTGTAAAAATCCATAAATAGGAGGCATCACAACATCATTTCTAAGTCTTGATTATGCAAAGTTATAATGCACAAATGGTTCCAAAAACTTCAAGAAACTATTGTTACCATTCCAAATTGATTCCAAGCCAATCCAAGCCAAGCCACAAGCCAAAGGTGCCAAGGACAGATGGAGGTATCCAAACTTCTATTACCAAGGACTTCATGAGCACAAAACTGAGCAAACCACTACTACAAAGGCATTTGGAGCATCCAAGGAAAGTGAAGGAATTATTGTATTTTATTCCTTACTTTTTATATGTGTTTGTTAGGACTTGTTCCAAAGTCTTAACGTTAGGTTAGATTTTTGGTAGGTAATAAATAATTATTGTAAATAGGGCATGCATTTTTTAGTAAAGACATCCCCATAAAATAAACTTACTTAGTTTAATTATTAGGTAGTTTTAATGTTTTATATTTATTAATTAGAATTACCTTACATGTTGTTTTCTCGTATTTAGTTGGTTATAGGATTAGTTGTTTTTACCGATCATTGGTAAAAACTATATAAATCCATGTTTGCATTGTAAAAGTGTTAACGGAGTAAAGGCACTCTTATGTACTTGATTTTTTGAAATTAATAAAATACTTGTGCACTCACACTAAGCGGGGACAAGGTTCAACCTATTTGGTTCAGGAGTTATCAGTGGTATCAGAGCATGGTTATTTTGGGAGCTTGGTGAATTCGAAGGAGCAAGGTGAAAAATCAATTCACGTGATATCATTTGGCATGAAATAAGGTATGCCATATAGTATTGGTTTAAATATTTTGAAAAATTATTAAATTATTTTAATTTTTCAAATATTATTTATATTTAAACCTGTATGTTTTCTATATACCATAGTCTAGTCTTTTTTTATCATTCATACTCTATTTTACCTGTGTTCAACCTCCTCATCTGGCATAAAATGGATTTTTTAGCATTTAAATGTTATTAAATTCATTTTTTTTGGCCAAAACCAAATTTGTATGGCCTATTTTATGTTGAAAACCTCTAAAATTTTCCATTCATGGCTACCTTTGGTATTTCCATTCATTCTCAGGCCTCTTAAAAGCTAAAACCCCTGCAAATGGTATTAAAACCCCTATTTTTGCATTCAAATTGTAAATATGAGATTTTTTTTGAACTTGTATAGCCTGTGGTATAGCCTTCCAATGCCTAGGTTCATTTTGATCTCATTCCCTACAAATACACCTCAAAAAAATTGCAAAAACTCAGTGAAAATCCTTTTTACCCAGCCTGTACAGATTTGTACAGCCTGTAGGTGAGAGAATAGGTAAAAAAATAATTCCCAGAGTGGCCATGGCGTCCCAGGCAAACATGGTGCTGGAATAAAACTCAAAAATTTATTTTTGATATTCTAAATTTTGACTTTCATAAAATTTACTGTGACTGGGTCCCACAAGAAATAGCTTGGAAGAGAAGTTGTAAAAAGGGAAAAATTCAAATTTATTTACTCATATGTAATTTTTTAAATTTTCCCTCATACACAAAATCTAGAATAAGTAGAAATTTCTGAGTATAATGTTCTGCAAATGCTCTTAGAGCAATTGGTTAAGCTTATTTTGTTAGAAGCTTGCAAAGGAGGAGGTCAAGGGTTCAAATCCCTTCTTTTTGGAGAAAGTTTTTTTTGCTTTAGAATATGCTTTTTTGAAAAAGAAATATTCCATTTTTAAATTAGAATATTGTAAAACACATACTTATTGTATTGTGTTATTTAAATTTTTGAAAAAGGGGCGGAATTCAATCATATTTCTTTTGCATTGTTGTGGTGAGATAAGGGTGTAATTGGTGAAATAAGGTTGTAATTTGGTGAAATAAGGGTGTAATAATTTATTTTTGGTGTGGTTAAGTGCAAAACCCATCAAAAATACTTGTTTTTTATTTTATGCTCTACGTGGAGGTTAAGTGTAAAACCCCATAGAAGCAGTGTCTTGTGCAGTGAGTGTGATGTTTGTTTCATTTCTTTTGTATTTTGTCGCACATTTATCTACTGCACTTGCTTTCATTTCAAAATGTCAAAAATTCAAAATTTACTTTCAGATGGTGATAGATTAACAATTTCCAATTATTCAGATTGGAAACGATTGATGGAGGCTTCACTAGTTTTTAATGAGTCATGGGATATTGTTAAGAATGAAAATCCCACATTACCAACAGAGCAAGCTAAATTAGACATATTCAATTTGCATGAGTCTAAAGCCTTAGCTCTCATTAAATGTTGTTGTACTCATGATACTTATGTTCATATTGAAAATTCTCCTCATAGTTACACTGCATGGAAAACATTGTCAGATTTGTATGATAAGAAACCTAAGCATAAGAAAATAGATATTCGTATGCAGTTGTTTACTTTGTCATTAGATGAAGATGGGGATATGGGAGAATATATGTCTAAGTTGAAAAATATCACTATTGAGTACACTAAGGCTGGTTTTGGAAAACTAGATGATGACCTCATAGTTACTACTACTTTGAAAGGACTACCAGGGTCCTATAGGAATTTTGTTGAAATGTTGCATGTCTCTGACAAGATCATAGGCATCACCTTTGATAATTTGGCTGAGTTTCTCATCCAACATGATCTCTCTCTACCCAAGAAATCCAAGAAAACTGAAGAAGCCCATATTTTAGAGTCAAAGCCTAGTTCATCTTCATCTGGGCATCAAAACAATAGAGGAAACAGTTATAGAGGGGGTCAAGGTTATAGAGGCAGCTATCAAAATAGAGGTAGGGATCATTCAAATAATCAACAATCTAATCAATCACTTTCACATGAAACAAGTGATCGAGGACATGGTCACAACTCATATAGGGACAGAGGTCGAGGTAGATCACATATTCAGTGTCATAGATGTGGAAAATTTGGTCACATTGCCTCATAATGTAGGATTCCTTTTGATAAAATTTAGAGGCCAAAAAAAGTGACTAAGACTAACTCTGCTCAGTATGCCAATCATGACTATGATGAATCTATTAATGTTGCCCATGAATCTGCATTCACTACTTTAGGGCACATTGATTATATTGAATATGAGGCTAGATATGAGCTCACAAATGTATGGGTTTTAGACACAGGAGCAACCAAACACATGACATTTAGGAGATTTTTCTTTTGGTCTTATAAGGAAGCTTCTCTCTCTCCATTTGCCTTAGCATATAAGTCTATGCATACACCACTAGGACTTGGATCTATTTGGATTCTTCTTCCTAATGGGTCTATAAAATACTTGGAGGATGTTTGGTATGTTCCCACATTGAAGAAACACTTACTTTCTTTGGTAGCTATTCGAAAGAAAGGTTATCAAATTGTGCTTGAAAATGGGCTCATTTACATCAATTCAGTGAAGGATGATTATAAAATAATGTATACATGATATGAAGATGGAAACTTGGTTAGATTACATTGTAAGGTGCTTCCTCCCAATATAGAACTTGCAGCAGTTGTTGACACAGGTACAGGTACCATGTCTACACAATAGTTATGGCATCTCCGCTATGGACATTTGAATATCCACTCTTTAGTGGATTTGTAGAGATATGGTATGGTGAATGGGTTGCCCACTTTTCACAAAGATAGTATTCTTTGTGAGTCATGTGTTTTGGGCAAACAAAATCAAGAAAAAATTCCTAAACAGTCATCTTGGAGAGCTAACAGATGTTTACAGTTAGTTCATAGTGATGTATGTGACATGAAAAAGTCATCCATTGGTGGGTGTAGATACTTTGTCTTGTTTATTGATGACTTTTCTAGGATGACTTGGGTATTCTTTATGAAAAATAAATCTAAAGTTTTTGCTAAGTTTGTTGATTGGTTACACTTAGTCGAAAAAGAAATAGGTTCACATTTGGCCACTCTTCATTCAGATAATGGAGGTGAGTATACCTCAAATGAATTTTTAGATTATTGTCGAGAACATGGAATTCATCGACAATATAGTAATGCTTATACTCCACAATAAAATGGAGTATCTGAATGAATGAATATAACTTTAGAGGGCACAACACGTGCCATGTTTACTATAAACAGCTTGATGATAAGTTTTGGGCCGAAGCCATTGGTACTGCAGTGTATTTGAGAAACAGGTCCCCCATATTTGCACTTTTGGGACAAACTCCATATGAGGCATGGTATGGATTTAAACCAAAAGTTAAACACTTGAAAGTGTTTGGATGTGTTTGTTTTGCTTTGGTTCTTATTAAACACAGAACTAAGTTGGAACCATGAAGTTGAAAATGCATCTTTCTTGGTTATTCTGAAGATAAAAAGGGGTTTCATTTACTTGCACAAGATTCAATAAAATTCATAGTGAGTCGAGATGTAATATTTGATGAGTTTGGGACTATGAACACTGTAGAGATTGATTCTCAACTTGATAGATTAGAGAGGAAAAACACAAAAAGAGGTAAGGGTTTGAATAATGGGGATAACTCTTCAAAGCTATGGTATGAGACTCAAATTCCTTCACTTTCCTCTCCTTCATCTACAAGTTCATAGGTTGATGACTTATAAATTGTTGAAAATTCTCTAAGTCCCCCTTTGAATGATGCACATGATGAGAATTATGGAGTCCCTAATTTGAATAATTTGTCTAAGTATCCAAAATGGGCTCAAAGTACTTTTTCTGACTTGACAGCAGATGAAGTTGGTTTAACAGGGCCCAAGAATTCTCAAAAATAGGTAAACTATGATATGGTTGTTACTACTTCTTCCCTTGAGCCATCCACTTTTGAAGAGGCATCTACTGAACATGTTTGGCAACAGGCAATGAAATGTGAGTATGATTCCATACTTAACAATAATACATGGGTTTTAGTTGAGCCTCCTCCACATGTTAAACCCATCGGATGTAAATGGGTTTATAGGACTAAGTATAAATCAGATGGCTCCATTGATAAACATAAGGCACGACTTGTTGCAAAAGGATATGTGCAACAAGAAGGTATTGACTATGAGGAAACATTTGCATCAACTGCCAAATGGCACACTATTCGTATGGTACTTGCCTTAACAGCATAAAATAGTTGTAAAGTACATCAATTGGATGTTAAAAGTGCCTTTTTAAATGGTGATTTACAGAAAGAAGTCTATATGAAACAACTTCAGGGTTTTCAATAGGTGGGTGCTGAACACAAATTATGTAAATTGATAAAAGCTTTGTATGGGCTCAAACATGCACCCAGGGCTTAGTATGAGAAAATGGATTCATACTTGAAATCCATTGGTTTTCATCATAGTGAATCTGATGATACTCTCTGTTTTCGAGTGCAGGGTAAGAAAATGGTGATACTTGTTCTCTATGTCGATGACTTGTTTCTCATAGGTAATGATGAAAACCATAACAAGTCTGTGACGAAGGAATTAAAAGATTGGTTTGAGATGACAGATCTTGGACTTCTTCACTGCTATCTAGGCATAAAGGTAACTCAGAAAGAGCATAGTATTTTCATTTCACAAAATAAGTATATTTCTGAGTTATTAGAGAGGTTTGGCATGAGTGATTGCAAACCTGCCTTCACTCCCATGGAAAGTAACTTGAAATTGTCTAAGGATGATAGCAGTGCCTTTTTTGATGGCACCACATATAGACAATTGGTGGGAGATTTGATATACTTGATGACTACCAGGCCTGATATTTCATTTTCAGTTGGAATTTTATCTAGGTTTATGCATGAGCCCAGAGAAATTCATTGGCATGTAGCAAAAAGAGTACCTCATTACCTTCAGGGAACAAAACATATGGCCTTGAATACCGTTGCAACAAGAACTTCAAACTTGTTGGATATTGTGATGTAGATTTTGGCAGATGTGTGGATGACAGAGTGTCAACCACAGGATACACTATGAATATGGGTTCAGCTACTATTGCTTGGTGTTGTAAGAATCAAGATAAAGTGTCAAATTCATCAGCAGAATCAGTATATTACAGCATGGGATGCTTTTAGAGAAATTGTTTACCTTCATCGTATTCTTGAAGATCTTCAAGTTTCTTAGTTTGCTCCTACACAGTTATACATTGATAATCAAAGTGCAATTAAGATGTCTAAGAATCTAGTGTTTCATGCCAAAACAAAACATATGGATGCCAAATACCATTATCTATGAATGCTGGTGGCAAAGAAAAATCTTGATCTAATATATTGCCCAACTGTCGATCAGACAGCTGATATCTTCACAAAACCCCTTGACATAATCAAATTTGAAAAATTCAGAAAAATGCTTGGTATGTGTCCAAAGACCTGACTTTGGATCATAGGGGGTTTGTTAGGACTTGTTCCAAAGTCTTAACATTAGGTTAGATTTTTGGTAGGTAATGAATAATTATTATAAATGGGGCATGCATCTTTTAGTAAAGACACCCCCATAAAATAAACTTAGTTTAATTATTAGGTAGTTTTAATGTTTTATATTTATTAATTAGATCTACCTTAGGGGTTGTTTTCCCATATTTAGTTGGTTATAGGATTAGTTTTTTTTACCAGTCATTGGTAAAAACTATATAAATCCATGTTTGCATTGTAAAAGTGTTAATGGAGTAAAGGCACTCTTATGTACTTGATTTTTTGAAATTAATAAAATACTTGTGCACTCGCACTAAGTGGGGACAAGGTTCAACCTATTTGGTTCAAAAGTTATTAGTGTTTGTCATTTTTTTTGTTAACTAAGCTCTCCCTAATGTTTAGGCCTAGAGATGTTATGTTATTAGTGTGTTTCTTTCATTTTGTTTTCATTTTGGAACTAACACCATAATAACCATCCTCTCTTGAGTCAAATTCTTAGATCATATTATGGCACACCTGGTGAGACTAGATGCATCTCTCACCAGAATAAGATCATTTTGAAAATTTAAAATATTTATTTGGACCTTTAAAACACATGCAAATTAATTTTATAACTTTATTTTTCTATTTTTGTTTGCCCCAGGTTTAAACAGTAACTGACGTCGGCAAGTAAGACCGACATCGGTTACATAGCTTAACCAACATTGGTCACTATGTTTTTCCAAAAACATAGACTCGAGATCTATTTTTCCAAAGTTCATTGTTTCAAACCAAAAAGAGCTTCAAATCTAAATGACATGCTAACATTTTTGTTGCAAGACCAAGCTTGATATTTTCTCAAAACATGTTTAAATCACCTTTTCATGTTTAAAAATTAATTAGGAACCTTGTTTTGGTTGTTTAACAAATAATTTAAATGTTTTTGGTGAATGTTTTCAAAGTTTGCAACTAAGACCAAGGGGTCAAATGAACACCATCAAATCTTTCATTTTAGGCTTAAAATTGAATACACTTGTCAATTCTTGTTTTAAATAGTTATTTAATCAAACTTTTGTTTGGAAAAAAGATGGATATTGTGTGTATGCTCTTCCATTTGTCCCCTATAGGGAAACCTTGGAATCAAAAGCGTCATTCCTATTGTAAGTAGCCTAGTCTAAGGCTTAGAAATAAAGTCATCTAAAGTACTCCCCAAAAACTCATCAAAGTTTGGGTGACCTTGAAAATGACCCTAAAGTCTTTCTATTTCATGATTTTTTTTATTTTTATGCAAACTTGGCTTGCGAAGGGGACTTCATCACCTCCCGCAATTTTTTTAAGGAAGCTTTGACCCAAGGTTTCATCTCCTAGCATTGAATTCATTTGGATCCTTTGGAGTTACACATGAGACGTAGTGACACTTTGGACATCGCACTACACTGAGTGAACAACATGATGTAGTGGTTGTAAAAAAGACAAGATCTTTTTACAATAAGCCAAGTGATATGAAACCAAAATATATGCTTTTATTTTGCATTATTTGGCATGAAAGTCATTATGCAATTGATTCCCTTAGAAACATTCAAAACTTGATAGTTTAGTCAACCCCACATGCCATACCCTTGATAGGATTTAGATGATTATACTTAGTGTATTTTGGTCATTCATCTTACTTGGTATTTTTGAGACTAAAAATTATTTGTTTGTTCATAAGCCATGTCAAAACCAATTTTTGTATATGTTACTCTTTTGTCTAAAGAGGCATTATGCTAGCTATTTTACACCACACTTATGCCTTGAAATTTTTTAAACTTGTTTGTGTGTGTGCCATTTGAGTTGAGGAGGGTAGTGTTATATTGCCCAGATCATGTCAAACAATTTATGCCTTTGAGTCTTTTAAAACATAGCATTGATCACATCATTCAAGAATGTTTACATCATTAGGCTGCTCAGTTTATTTTAAGACTTGTTTCACCTTATGTCAAAAACTATTTATTTCAAACCATTTTATGTATACCATTTAGACCTTGTTTAGAACACTTTGACCTAGACCTTTAACATGCTAGTTTTTATTTAGACACTTGACCCTTTTATGCATATGAAATTCGACATTAGACATTTGATGTTAGGTTATTTTATGCCAAGTCTTATCACAAACCATTTTGGAGATACAACTCCACTTTCAAACCACATTGGAGATACAACTCCACCCTTTCGACCAAGTTTGAACCATTTGTCCTTTAGACATAGTTTTTTAAAGTTTGTATAACTCTAAGCCTTTTTATTTTAGAGCTTTCATCATTTATGAGGAAATTTCTAGCTACACTTATGGTGGAGTCACATACAATCCAACTTATGATAGAATGGCCACACAAAATCCCACTATGAACCCCTATAGAGAAAGATTTTATAAGGAGTTTTATAATTCTCCCTATAATAATCCATATGGGGAACATAGTCAAAATCCACAAAATCTAAATTGAGACCTTGATTGGCATGAAGAGGCTTTTGAGGAAGTCTTTGAAGACCCAACTATAGATAATATTGTTTAGGAAATACATACCCTCTATTCAATAATCAATACATGGAACACAATCAAGAACCATCTTATGAGCCAACTCACAACTGGGATGATATGGTTTATGAGGAAAACTTAGATGCTTTGGCTTATGTGAGTAATCAAGCTCCACCACATCATACCATTTCTATTCTAGGACCATAATATCATACCATTCCCATACCAAGACCTCATCCTTTGGTTTGTGCGAGCAACCAATCTCCATAATGCCCAACCATTTCTATACTATGACCTCATCCTTTAGTTTGTGCGAGCAATTAAGCTCCATAATGCCCCTTCATCATTTCAAGACCTAGTCCTTTGTCTTATGTGAGTAATCAAGCTCCACACTTCCCTATCATTACCATCTCAAGACTTCATCATTTGGCTCGTGAAAGCAATTATGCTCCCTAAGGCCCTACCATTATCCAACCACAATTCATTCCTCATCCAATACCAATCCCATCCAAACCTCAACCCATCCAATCATTCAAAGACCAAGCTGTGTTCAAAATTAGTATTTTCTAACTCATTAGAAACCAGAGCCTAGATAACCAACCAATCCAATATGTTTTTGTTGAACCAACCATTTGTGATAAGTCAACCTATGATGAATTGCCTATTAATCATATACCATTTATCAAGGAGTCTTACTATGATAAGCCATTCTTTCCTAAGTCACTATTTAATTATTATAACCACCTTTAGGCAAATCATTACCTTAACCATATGCTTATTTTTCAAGAGCCACCTATTGACAAACCAATCTTTGAGGAGTTGTCTCTTGACTGTTTTCCCATCTTAGAGAAGTCTCACTTTGATAAACTAATCTTAGTGAAGCCCATCATGCCATTACAGGTTGTTACTTATCCAATACTAAACATTCAACAAGACATCATTGTAACAAATACCCATCAAATGAAAAATTAGAGTTAGAGTCAAGTTCTACTCTTGGACTGACATCAAATTTACCATTAAAATCTAAATTAACATCAGTCTCAACATTGGATTTAGAGTCCCTTGAGTTAGAATCAGATTTAGAAGAATAATATGTTTGTGGGTGTTACAATATTAGTTATGCATGCCTTGTAGATTAATTTGAATACATTTATGATCCTTCTACAATTTTTGAGGATGAGTAATTTATCCTAGTATCTTCTATGAGGATTGTGCAACCTCTCCCCATTCCATTACCATTCCATAGGCCATTGTTATCAACCAAAATAGCCATATCATTGACATTCCATCTCCCACAAGTGTTGATTGGGATCTATAGAATCACACTTTATTGAACTACAGCCATGGTGACATAATAGTTGAAGAATATCAAGGAAGCCAAGACCAAATTCATGTAGTAGAAGAGCACTCTCCTAGTGAAACCTTTTTGAAGGTGATAGGGGACAATCAAAGTCAGAACTTAGCATATTCTAGTGAAACTTTTTAAAAATTGCTAGAAGACAATCAAAGTCAAAAGTCAACATTCCTTAGTGAAACCTTCTCGAAGGTGCTACGGGACAATCAAGACAACTTCATTGGTGAAAACTTCTTTAAGGCACTAATAGCTGAGCATAAAAGTTCTTCACTACTTGATGAAGACAAAATCAAAGATCAAATCAAAATATCTTTCAATCTATAGCCTAATCAGATGGTAGTTACTCTTAAGATCAAATAACAAAAAAATCTAGTGGTCTTATAGAAAGAACAAGTCTTCAGCCCCACCACAACTAAAATTATGCCGAATCTGATATTAACAACATTACATGTGACTAAAAGTCTTGATCTTCTTTTTTTTCCAACCATTCCACATTCCATTATCATCTTCCATTCCATTTCACAATCAAACCTATCATCCATTATTTTTCCCTATTTACCATCCATGGTCACACTTTCCTTTGTAGAGGCTACAAAGATACCTTGTCTCGATGCTTGAAGGAATTAGAATCAATGACTAAGGAAAAACACAACAACATTCTTGGTATCCAAATTTGTAGATAATTCTTGATAGAGTAACTATTTAGATGTGTAGTCTAGCAATTAACATGATCAAGTATTCTATTTATATCATTTGTTGATTATGATGTACATCTCCCCATCAATAGGAATAACAAAATCAAAAACCACACCCAGGCCAACAACATGTACCATACCATTTTACATTTCCATTCCATTACCATTATTACATATCTTTTTTCCATTGTCGTATATCCTACCATTCACCCCATCACTTGGGGGCAAACCCTCTTACCATTTTATACATCCTATCATTCCATTCCTATTTAGACCAAAGCCTATTTTTAGTCATCCTACCCAATCTTGTTTTGATCTTGGTTATTTTAGTTCTTCATACACTTTTTGTGGGGGGGATTATGATCAAATTTCAACATCAACCAAATCCATGTTTATAATGACATTCTATGAAAGTAGTGTGACAGTTGATCTGGCAAGATATCTTTCAACCTATCAAGTTTGTTTATGTGAACCTGATTATAACCACCTATGGGTAAATCAGTGTCTCACTAGTCTTGCTACTAATTATAACTACCTATGGAAAAATTAGTATCATTGACCTATTCCATTGTATCCTAGTTATAATTATCTATGGGAAAACTAGGGGCAACACTTGTTTACCTTGCATTATTGTATCACCTTGCAATTACTATTTTCATTTTACTGGCCATTTGCTAGATGTGAGAACTTGTTGGGACCTAGTTGGTTTTTCCTCACCTTTTGTGTGGATGGAATTACTATGACTTGAGGTCATTTTAGAACTATGTGGGTCATGCTCAATTCATGTTGAGATCACCTCAATCCCCCTTTCCATACGCTCTCACTATTTTGTGAGAAACCTAATCTAAATGCTCTCATCATTTTGTGAGCAGGTATCTTGTAATTTTATAATGAGTTAAGATACCTCAAAATTCCAAAAACAATCATAACATTTCAAAAATCCAAAAATATTTGTCATGTCTAAGCCTAGTCATTTATCCTTGATCCACCTTATTGGGGCATGGTCATTGTTAGGATGCTTTCTTTTGATTTTGTTTTCAAGCTTTTTAATTGTTTGTTTATTTTAGTTTGTTTGTTTATTTGCTTGCCTATTTGTTTGCTTTTAGCATTGTTGCCTCAACCTAGTCTCTCTCTCTCTCTCTCTCTCTCTCTCTATATATATATATATATATATATATATATATATATATTCATTGGGTGATTTCTTACACATTATTTTTGAGTAAGTGTTTATTGGATCGAGAGTCGGTCCTTATGCATATTTTGGCCAAGTCTTCATGGTGTTCTATCATGAAGCCTACCATCACATGCCACAATAAAAATTATCTTCAGGAAGGTCTATAATCAATGGATCCATATAATTTTTTCCTTGGCACCTTGGCAAATCCTCCCACCCACCTTGATCAATATAACTCATTTGACCATTTTATTTGTATCATTTCTAATTAGGATGAGCATCTCCTCATTGGTAGGTATAACTGAATCATTTCTAATGATCAATATTATTCCTCTATCCATCTCTTTCATCACTTTGAATCCACTCCTCTTTAATCTATATTCCAAGTTATATCCTTGAGTTATGCTTGTTAATCATCCCTAACTGGGGCACCATCAGTTTTAGCCAATCTAGGTCTTCTTAATGATTATAACCACCTATGGGAAAATCATTGTTTTGACTTTTATTCATGATTATAACTTCCTTTGGGTAAATCATCATCCTTTTTACATCAATGCATGCAAGCATTTTCACATTTGGATTAATCTTAACCATGGGTTAAGTCCACCTTTCTTCTTGTTTCTTTTTGAGGGACCATCCATCAATAAATGTGATAGTCACTCCCTTGAGGGGGCATCATCATAGGCTTCCCAAAACCATTTGGAGCTTTGTTCTTTAGTCATCATCTTCTTCTTGGCATACAGACCATCTCTCATTATTTGAGAAGACATTGTTTTGCCTATGGTTTGTAACATCTTCCCAAATAGGGGTAAACTATAGACACCTAAAACTAGTCACTGATAACCTTCAACCAGGCTTTTGACCATTTTCCACTTTAAATACACAATTTGGCCTAAAAACACTAAAAAATGCTAAATGATGTTAAATTGACATATTCAAGTGCCAACTTTGGCCAGGGTATCCCTAAATGGGTCAGTGTAATTTATGGGCCAGCTAACTTTGATCAGATTATTTTGAGTCAAAATGCCAAATTTACACCTAGGTGCTCTGGATTTCTCTTTCCTATCAAATATCTTACACAAGACACATGGCTTCATTATTTTTTGTTGGTAAAATCCTAAATGGGAATATAGTTCCAATGCATCTAACATTGACTTCCAATTCTAACCCAATCAAATTTTGGACCAATAACAAGGCATTCTGATCAGTTTGGGTAATTTGTGCACAAAGTGCTTAATCATACTTAAGAGCTAATTAACCCAAATCAAGGCTTAATTAAGAATTCCCTGGGAACTTGTTGAAAACTTATTTTTAGAAATTAATATTGAATATCTGCATCATTAGGTGACCTCATTTCTTGGGAAGGCATCCCTAGGCCATAAATGCCACAAATTTTAGGATTCATGCCCTCTATGCCTCATCAATACCTTTTATGATGCCCTCCATGCCTCTTAGTTGTACCTTCTTCCAATGTCATGATGAATATAATTAAAAATTTAATTCTAAAAATTGAATTAATCCTCAACCACACGTCTCAATCTCAGGATGGATGGTTTAGGTTGATTCTAGACATTTGTAAAAATCTATAAATAGGAGGCCTCACAACGTCATTTTTAAGTCTTGATTATACAAAGTTATAATACACAAATGGTTCCAAAAACTTCAAGAAACTAGTGTTACCATGCCAAATTAATTCCAAGCCAAGCCAAGCTACAAGCCAAAGGTGCCAAAGAGAGATGGAAGTAGCCAAGATTCCATTACCAAGGACTTCATGAGCACAAAACAAGAAAGCCACTACTACAAAGGCATTTAGAGCATCCAAGGAAAGTGAAGGAATTCTTGTGTTTTATTCCTTACTTTTTAGTTGTGTTTGTCATTTGTTTTTGTTAACTAATCTCTCCCTAATGTCCAGGCCTAGAGATGTTATGCTATTAGTGTATTTCTTTTATTTTGTTTTCATTTTGGAACTAACACCATACTAACCATCCTCTCTTGAGTCAAATTCCTAGATCTAATTGAGTAAGGTATAACGTGAGACATGGTAGATAAAAGATTTGTATTTATTGTAGGATATGTCTAGTGGAATTATTTGGTCATGAAGATAAGTGTAAAGGTTTGAATACCACATACAGTTGGGACCAATAATATCACATATCATTACAATGGCTTAAGGTTTATGAGCTAGCACTAGTATATTTTCAATGACTAACTGGTATTCTTTAGCCATATTTGTATGATGAATCAATGATCCAATGGTGGCCGTGGCATCTTATATTCCATTACTATACCTTGGTATATGTTCAAACTAGACATTAATAATCTGTTGCTTGAGATTATCGACCATGGCCTTGTATGGTACTAGTTTTTCATCCTTGGTTTGAAAATGGTTTGTAGCCTTATTAATGATTAGATGAGAATCACCATAAACCTTTAAATGTTGTACATTTTATTTTACTACCTATTAAATCCCTACAATGAGTGATTCATATTTGGCCATGTTGTTGGTACATGGAATGCTGATCCAAAATGATTTAGGGATTAAATCCCCTTTATGGGGTAATAAATAAAAGTCCTACCCTAATCTATGTGATGTGAATGACCCATCAAAATAAAAATTATAGTATTGCTCCTCAAGAGTTTTTTTAATGATAGTCATAATGGATTCATCTTGGAATTGAAATGTTAGTGGCTATGTGTCTAAAAGGGGTACTTCAACAAGTTGATCGATAATAACTTACCCCTTGATGGTTTTATGGTTGACATAGTTTACCTCAAACTCATTCAAGAGTATGATCCATTTAGCCATGCAGCCTTGTAAATATTTTTTGGATAGTATATACTTGAGTGGATCTACTTTTGAAATGACCATGGTTTTATTATTTAACATGAAATGTCATAGTTTTTGAGTTGTGAAGACCATGGCTAAACAATATTTTTTAATAGATGTATAATTGTACTCATACACAACCAATGTATGACTTGGATAATACACAACATGCTCTTTTTCATTATCATCATGTTGACATATAAGTGCCCCCAAAGATTTGTCAATAGCTGGTAGGCATAGTAGAAATGACTGTCTTGATATAAGAGGCAACAAAATAAATAAATTTTCTAGATAGTCCTTTAATTGCTAAAAAGCTTTTTGACATTTGTTATACTAATGAAATATGATACCCTTCTTTAGTAGATGTGTAAATGGATGGCTCTTGTTAGCCAACTGAGATATGAAGAATCTGATGGATTGAATCTTACCCTGTAAACTTTAAACTTGCTTCAGATTGGTTAGTGGTGGTATATTTGTAATGGCTTGTACTTTGGCTAGATCAACTTTAATGACCTTACAAGACACAATGAATCCAAGAAATTTTCTTGAAGTAACTCTAAAAAACACTTCTGAATATTGAACCTAACTTTATATTCTCACAGTCTTTCAAATATCCATCATAGTGTTGTTATATGATTAGCCCTATTCTTTGATTTACCTAGTATGTCATTGACGTAGTCTTCAATAATATCATGCATCATATCATGAAATATGATGATCATGGATCTTTGGTATGTGGCCCCAAATTTTTTGAGATCAAATGGCATAACCTAATAATAGAATGTTCCCTATGAAGTGGTGAACACTATTTTATGTTGGTCTTCTGGTGTGATTTGAATGTGATTATAACTTGAGAATATATCCATTAGTGAAAGCATTTCATAACCCATTATGGAGTAAACTATAATGTCAATATTTGATAGAGGAAAGTCATCCTTGGGGTAGGCCTTGTTTATGTCTCAAAAATTAGTGTAGATATTGATTCCTTTTAACTTCTTACTGACATGCACAACATTCGAGATCCACTCTAAGTAGTTGATCAGTCAAATGCATCTTACTTCCAAGAGTTTTTACAACCCTTTCTTCACTGATACAATAATGTAATGATGCATCTTGCACAATTTTTATTTTACAAGTTTATCATTAGGATGTACCACAAGGTGGTGTAAAACCAAGGTGAGGTCCAAACTTGACATCTCAGAATAGGACCATGCAAATATATCAATAAATTTCCTCAAAAGGGCTTTAAAGACTTCTCATTCCTCCTTAATGAGGGACATGCCTAATTTGATCCATTTCAGGTCATATAGAGTCCCAATGTTCACCTTTGTAGTGTCTTCTACAAGAAGGTCAAACCATCTTCTAGAATGGTTGGAAAATATTGAAACTAGCCTACAATAATAGAGTCCTCTATTAGGACTAGCTCTTCAAGTTCTCCTAGGCACGATGAATTAGCCCCTAGTGGTAGGGATGGCCGTGTGACAAACATAATTGGAAAATATTAGATGATTCAATAAAAATTCTATTGTTCTTCAAAACTAAACTTAGACCTATAGGCAAGTTCATCATTTGTGGTCACCTAAGCTATGTTTGAGGAAGGTTGAACACCGCAATCTAATGGTGCTTGAAACAAATTTTCACCACTAGACTAGCCTTTCTCTTTATTATTTATATGGTCTAAAATCACCTCAAAGAGGTTTTCAATTTGGTACCTTGATGTTTTATTTTATTTTTTTTGGCTAAGGGTGTTCACCCATTCTCCAAAATAGACTTTAGGATCCAACTTGATTGAGAACCCTTGTTTTTGGTCTCCCAATAGAATATTGTCCCTCATTCATGGAAAATTGTAAAAGGCCTTATCATTCTAAAACTCATCAACCAATACTATTTATTCTTATTGGTCCTAGTCTATTAGTTTAGGATAATATAAAAGAAGTGGGTTATGGTGAATAACTAGTCGAAGGGTACAAATAGCATTAGTACTAAATATATTGATATTTGATAGGTCATTAAAATGGCTATGATTCATTATCAGCATCATCATCACTATTTTTTAGCATTACAACATGAATAAGGTAAGTGTTATCACTTGAGTTCACCCAATGAGGAGATGGGACAAGCTTCTCCTCATTCGAGTGGCACAATAGAACCACCCCAAATCTGTGGGTATCCCTATTGGGGGTGGATCTCTAGATTAGGGGATAACGCCCCTTGATGCACCATTTAAGCTTATGTTCCTACTACTAACAACTTGGGGAATTAAAATGGTTAGAACAACTAAAAGTAAACCTATTATACTAGAGGTGATGCACCAAAAATGGTTGCTCTACTCATACCTTTAACATACACTTGAAACTAAGGACAAATATCACATATACTTCATTCAACATCAATCTCTCCTCTCACATCAATGTTTTAACATGGGGTCTTGGAGATGACATAAGATAGGAGGAACTAAACAATAGGCATTCATGACACTCTATTGGGTATCCTACTCACTTACACTTGCATTCTCTTCAAACACTTCTTGTTGACCTGTAAGAAGGAAATCACAATACACTAGATACCAATGGAATAAACATGTGAAGGTAAAGGAAATTACACTTGCACAAGAATAATACCAAGCATGTTAAGGACAAATATCACATATACTTCATTCAACATCAATCTCTCCTCTCACATCAATGTTTTAACATGGGGTCTTGGAGATGACATAAGATAGGAGGAACTAAACAATAGGCATTCATGACACTCTATTGAGTATCCTACTCACTTACACCTGCATTCTCTTCAAACATTTCTTGTTGACCTGTAAGAAGGAAATCACAATACACTAGATACCAATGGAATAAACATGTGAAGGTAAAGGAAATTACACTTGCACAAGAATAATACCAAGCATGTTAAGGACAAATATCACATATACTTCATTCAACATCAATCTCTCCTCTCACATCAATGTTTTAACATGGGGTCTTGGAGATGACATAAGATAGGAGGAACTAAACAATAGGCATTCATGACACTCTATTGAGTATCCTACTCACTTACACCTGCATTCTCTTCAAACACTTCTTGTTGACCTGTAAGAAGGAAATCACAATACACTAGATACCAATGGAATAAACATGTGAATGTAAAGGAAATTACACTTTCACAAGAATAATACCAAGCATGTACACTTAATTCAATCTTTTAATGAGTTAAGTCTTTATTGATTCAAGGTAAAATTTTGGTAGGGATTCACCATACCCATGTAGAAAGATATAAACAATGGCCAAGAAGGAGCAATTTATAGAATTTGGAAGGACAGAGAGATAAGTGAAGTTGAAATGGCATAAGGACATGTGTCACCAAGTGAAAATAAGTTACACATGCATGAGAGAGAAGGATGGGGTGATCCATATCTTGTCAGGAGTTACAAATATCATCTTCAATCATCCAAGACATATAAATGGTAAAAAACCTCATTTTCTATGCAGAGAAAAATTTCCCCTCATAAGTGGTTTTATCTTCCTTCAATAATTCAAATGTAAATCTTCCTTCCAAAGTTTGTTTCATCTTATAACTCCTCTTTTAGCTTGCACACCATTCATAACAGTCAAAACAAGCTTGGTTTTACAATGATCCATACAATATCATACAAACAAAAAACATGTGTGGAATCCTCTAAGAGTCCTCTACAACCTCTAGGTGGTTTTGTGACCATCCTTTTTCATTTAGATGCTTAAAATGCTCTATCTCTCTAATCAGGTCCTTGTGAGGGTTTTACAAGGGTTTTGAGTGACCTAGACTCTTAACCTTTGTTTATAAAGGTCAAACGTTGGAACCCTTTAAAATTCCACTAAGATCTCCTTATAGACCCTCCATAACATGTACAATTGGATCAAGGTTCCATGCAAATTTTTGTGAGAGATATGAGTGTCTAAAGTTAACCTTTGAGTGGCTTTCATGCTTCTCATGAGGGTCTGAGTATGTCTAGAGTTGGATGTCGATTCTTGTGGACTTTCTCATCCTACCAAAAGATTCTTAACCTCTAAGTTTGACCTACAAACATTTTTAAATACTTTTTAGAGTTAAACAAGACCCCAAAATAGAAGTTACCCCCTATTTTGGAACAAGGACTATGCTGTGTCAATAAGCTTGCTTGTACTTTGTGAACTAAAAGAAGATAATTCTCACCTTTTATGCATTCTTATAGAAATATAATATCACATTTTCCCTTGAAAACATCACAAAAAAAATTAGAGTACTTGGATGAGGCCAAAACTTGGAGTGACATCTCATTAGGGGTTAGGTTTGCATGTTTTCCACTAGGTCTGCCTTCAAACCTCCTTGTCTAGACCATATCCATGGAATAAAAACTCTATATAATGGTTCCTCATGTTCTCATATATGTTACCCATATGTAAAAACCTCACCAATTTATTATAATGACCTCTGATTCACTATCTAACTCCTTTTCCAAAAATTACTAACTTTTTGCGTGAGAGGACTGACCTACCTCTGAGACAAAATAGAGGGTATTAGGCCTCATTGAATTGGAAAAGTGAAAAATTTGGGAGCTCCACAAGGTCTTGATTACCATTTTTCTAAAAGGTTTTGGTTATATTCTTTGTTCAAAAAAGGGGTTTAAAACCCTGTTTCCTGCATGCTTTCACCCAAACCTCCTTGTGACTATCCATTCCAACCTTCATTGATTCCTCAAATTTATTTATACATATTATTCACCCTAAATTCAAGCTCTTGAAGCTTTTTAGGCCTTATAAAACTTGTTTTATAATGAGAAACACCACTTGGCCCTTGAAACCATGGTTCACCTAGCCTAATTGTATGAACTATGTCAACCTTGCTTATGAGAAAATGAGTTTGGATAACTCTTTACATGTTATTGGGAGTGTAATTAACTTAAATAAATTTTACTTAACCATCCTATCATGTTTGATACCTTCCCTTCCTCTTGGAGTAGTCAAACCTACACCTTGCTCAAACTCTAAATAAGACCCTACCTAACTATAAGTTGTAAATAGGGGTACTAATGGTGAATACATTTTGTTTAGTGTTCCTTCAAGGTGATAATATCCTTATCTATCATTTTTACAAGAATTAAACATCAAAATAGTATCATTCCTTGATCCACAGTGACCCTAGCACCTATAACTTCAACCTTGCTCACTCCTACTCAATCTCGGCCTAACCTGATTATAGGTGCATTCCCTACCCTACCTATAGGTTCCCAAGGGTAATGGTATTGGAGGGGGAAGGGTTATCTGATGGTATTATAGGGGTAATTTTACCTTCCATTAAACTCCCATGCTTTTGCATATCCTTGAATAAAGATTGTGATCACATTCTTTATAGGACTGAGACATAAACCTATAGGCCTGTAGGCCTCTAAAGTATGTTTTTGACCCTAAAAGGTATGCCATACCTTTGTTTTCATCTTATCACTCCATGGTAATAATTATATATTCTTACATGCTTTATATGAGCTCTAAGGACCCTCACCTTACCCCCAACTGAGACAACTTCCAAATACCAGGCTATAGGTAGAGATTTTCCATGGTTGTAGGTGTTCAAAGTAAGGCATTCAAGCCTCAAAAGTATGTACAAGGTTTTTAGTGATCTCTATCATCACATTTTATTCACATAACTCATTTACATGCCTCATTTTATCTTAAAAGACCCCTTACCACCCTGACTAAAACCAATTCTTCATTTTAGGCTAGTTGTAGGTGGATGTTCATAGGCCTATAGGTTGCATTTAGAGCATTTGAATCATGTTCCAGCATGTCTAAGGCTTGTAGAGATTACAACTAGTCTATTATCACTCATACTAAGACTTGGATTATTCATGGATTCCTTAAACACCATCTCCTTATGCCAACCATCAAACATGGCCTTCACTGCCTACCCTGCCCTGTGTATGGACAAGGGATGGTCCAAAAGGTCCTTTGATACAATCACCTCTTTTCTCATGGAATGAGTGCATATAGTTACTTGATATAACCTTTGGTGTTTATTACCCTTTATACACATGGAATAGGGCTTATCAAATGCTTTTTAGAGCAAGTGTTCATCAAGAATCCTGTAGACAACACTGCCTTCTTTCAATGATTTCTTGGCAACTTGGAGGAGCTCACAAAATCACCTTCCACTTAGACTTTGGTTGCCAAATTTGGCATCGTTTCACTATGTGGATAAGGTTACAAGGACAAAACAAGAAAAGTTTTGAAATATTATTCTATCATGCTAATATCTAATCCATTAAAACTATAGGATCTCTGTTTTCTACGTTTGGGGACTTAGAGCCCAAATTTGGAAATGACCTCTCTTGGACTGAAATTTACTTGTGTTGCATCTTAGACCCTACTTGTTTGTCAATTCCTCACTATTTGAGTATGATAAATATCTAAAATTAATCCACCATGTTCTTCCAAATTTCTCACATCGTACAACCTCCATGAAAAAAGCATAAACTGACTGTGAGTAGACTATATAGTGAACAAGGAGAATAAGTAGTTTTAGCTTTGGAGGAGTGCTAGTTGGACCCACCACAATATTTTTTAATGAAATAAATCTTCATACATAAATTTAAAACACATTTTTACCACCATGGATCTCTCTGGAGATTTAAAAACTTAGGACCTGCACCCAACTCTGTAAATTTCATGAAACTAGCATTATTTGAAAACTCCTTCAAAGACAATGAAACATGAAGTGTTATGTGTTTAAAATATAATTAATATAGCTTGATTCCATCCTAAAAACATCTTATCAAGACCACATATCCCCAAATATCTCTAAAAATTAGAAATAAATGCATAAGTGTACCCCTCTTGGATGTAATTCTACAAAAAGATGTTTAGATTGTTAGCAATGGTTCATAAAGGAGGAGGCACAAAAAAAAATCCTATTATTAAAATGAATTAAATTCAGATTAAAATCCACTTGTAGAAGCACTCCTTCCACCTCTGCCTGTATATTCCATACCAAGTGCTTGAAGTTGACCTTCCTTTGCATGCCAAGAGGAAAAGGAAGGAAAATGAGTTTCAAAAGCATATTTTTAAATTATATTTGAAATTAAATAATGGAAATGGATTTTGGGAGGTGAAAAGACACCCCACCCACGTTTTTATCTAGAGATCATATTATGGAGGTCATACAAGTGCCCAAAAGCCCCTAAAAATAATGAGAAATTGCCATCCATGAAACATAAATACTTCTTGGTTGACACCTGACCAACTCTAACATTATTATGACCTCTACCACATTTAAACTGATATTGGTGACACATTTATCCTTTTTTAAGTTTGTACAAGTTCATTAATGGTCTAGAAAATGTCCAAAAGACCCCTTTTTTGCACATAGAACATAACAAATGACCAATTCATTGACTTGTAAAACACATGAAGCATGTTTAATACCATTATAGGAAAAAATTGACACAAAATAGACAATTTACCAAATTTTACCAAGGTTTTACCAAGTTTGACTTTAGTTAGTTAGGCCATTTCAAGTAGGGTGAGATTAGACCAAGACTAAGACAAGGTAAATTAAGATAATAGACCAACAATAACATCCCATAGGACCTATATAACTTTATCCAAAAAATTTAAATAGTAGGGGTTGACCTCATTTGACTAGAAGTCAAATTTAGTCAATAATTTGACAACTCCTATGGGTAACATGCTTGCCTATGTTAAGGACTAGTAGCCTTATCCTATCCATTGGGAAAGGGA
Source organism: Torreya grandis (assembly GCA_037957365.1). NCBI lineage: Eukaryota > Viridiplantae > Streptophyta > Pinopsida > Cupressales > Taxaceae > Torreya > Torreya grandis. The sequence goes on along the minus strand of JARHVA010000004.1, from coordinate 2,193,489 downwards.
GTCAGCATAACACCTAAAAATAGTAGGATCAGACCTTAAAAATACTAAAAAGATAGTAATTCTACCTCAAGATAAATAAAGGACAAAATATACAAAGACCAAATAAAACACAAAAAAAAGACACACTTGTGCTACTAAGCACTTAGGGAAACGAGACACAATAGAAAAGAAATAAATATGTGCATTGCTCTTGATCATACCTCCCTTCCTAGATCAAAAGGGAAGTATCTTAGGTCTCCTTCCTTAGTATATGAGTGAGGATGCCAAGCTTACTTCCTCTAAGATGGAATAATAGATGACTCTTGCCTTGTTTTTGTTCCTTGTCCTTGTACATCATTCAATGGAGTCATCTTTGATGGGTCTCCAAAATAGATAAGTTCCTCTTAAACCTTAAATCAAGCCTCATACTATTGTCATCCTAGCTCTTCATGACAAATTGGCATACTTAGACATGGGATAACTTATTGTGAATCAATCTCTCTTTGAAGGATCCCATCATCCTTCTCAATGGTCACAATGTCTTTAAAATCTTAAAATGGGATTATATCATGACCATGTGGGAGTGCATCTTGTTCATTCTCTTCTTGGAAGTTGATGGAGGCAGCTTCATGAATGAAAATATAAATAAACTCTAGATCACCTTCAAAAGGTTCAAGATCATTCTATATGGCTCTATCATGAGCTAGAATTTCTTGGAGGTGATATTCTTCAACAAGTGCTTATTCTCCTTCATCTTGATCTTTTTTGTCTTGGAGATCATCCCTCTCACCCTCTTCATATTCTTAAAACATTTGCAAGTAGATTTACCACATGTCATATTTTTTAGACACAATCTCTTGCTTGTCATAGCTTGGGGTGAGTTTCAAAAGACTTATAGTATCTTTAAAGCCTTCAGCTTTATTACATATATCCTCAAACCTCTGCCATAATTCCTCCTTAGTTGACTAGTCTGAGTCATGAAATGGAAAAACAAGAGAGACTTCTCCCTCTTCTTCTATGGGATTCAAAAGAAGCTCTTCTACCAACTCTCCCTCAACTTTTCCTTTATCATTGCAATTATATGTCTCCTCATTATCAGTCATCAACTTCTCATCATTTATCCAATCTGAAATTTGAATTCCATCCTCCCTCTTGGTGGTGTCAACATCCAAAATTTCAAAAATAGGGAGTTTGGCAAAAGGGGATTCCCAAGTATCAAGACAATTCTCCACACTAGGAAGGCAACCTTGATCAATTTGAGGGAGTGTAAGGATGGATTCAATGTTCTCTTGATGAGGGGTGGGAGGGAGTTGAGTGATTTTATGATTGTCTCTCCTACCAACTTCTTCATTTAAACATGACTTGTTCTTTTCCCCATGAATTGCCATCACATCTTTCCATCTAGGGAAGGTGGGTTTAAGGATAGCTTCATGGGATTGAGAGGATGATGGAGTGAAAGATATGTCTAAGAAACTTGGATTTTCTTTAGGTTTGGTATCTTGATTTGGAAATAAAGGAGTAGGCTTAGAGATTTTATCTTCCATTGTGATGATGGACTGCCTCAAGGCTTGATTGGCCAATTATCACTCCCTTTCAAGATGAGCTTCAAAGTTCAATCTCTTCCTTTCATAATCTTCCTCCAACAATTGAGCCTACTCAACCATGATGTTTTCCTTCCTTTGGCTATTTTATTGGATGTATTTCCAAGAAGGAAAACTTGGGGAAGTACATGAGGGGTTTGGGGTATTGGGAAACATGGTTGGACTAGAATTTTGAAGAGGCAAGGATTACACAATTGAAGGTGAATATGTGGAGTTTTGAGGTGGCCAAGATTGTTAGGTTATGGAGCTAAAAGCTTCACTAATGCAAATAGGGAAGGAGGTTGCTAAGTGTCACAGTCACTGGCGTCGGTCAGGCCAACCGACGTCAGTCAGGGGTAGATAGGAAGGCAACTGACATCAACAGTATTCAGCCGATGTCAGTCATCTCCAGGTAGACAGGGACCAATGTTGGTCTCTTGTGCGGTTCCAAAACTGTCAGTTGTACGAACAATTTGTTAACGAACTGATTGTTTGCATGTTAAAGGCTAATTTTAGCCTTGGAGCTATAGATCTAATTATTGTAATTGGATGTCTAATTATTGTTTGCATGAGATCTATTTAAGAGACTCATGGGCTGTATTGTAATTTGTTCTAGTTGAGTTGAGCTTGGTTAGCTCCTTCTGAGAGTGAAGAGAGCAAGGGTAGCTCCTCCTAGTTCCACAGGGGTGTCAAGTGTGTATGATCAAGTAGAGCTATAGGTTGTGCAAGTTCTGGTAGAAGATCCACCGGGGTACTGGTTAAAGAATCATAAGGACTTGGTGAGGCAAGGACAAGGGTTCTTCAGGGTGTAGAGAGATCTACATGGTAAGTAAGATCAGTTGATTTGCAGGTGTTTGTGTGTGTAAGGTCTAAGGTGGATCTATAAGATAGCAAGGTCAAAGGTGATGGGCAACACAACAGGTAGCAAGATCAAGGGAGATCTACTTGGAGTGCATGGAGCACTTGTGTACTGGCAGTAGTGATACTGACTAGTGGTACTGGCAATAGTGATACTGACTGGTTGGAGGTGAACACCAACTCTATGTTTGAGTTGTGTGTTGGGACTGTAAGAGAGAGAGAGTGAGCTCTTGAAGAGATTTATTGTTTATGCCCTAGAGGTGTGGGAGCCCTAGAGGTGTGTAAGGAAGAAGATGGCATCTTCTTTGTTGTATTTCCTTCTGAAAGAGTATTAATACAATTAGGTATTGTCTCTCATATTCTGTGTTATTTCTTATTTCTAGTTACTTGTTACTTCTGGTTAATTTTGCATATTAAGTTGCTTGGTAATCAATGGTGCTTCTACGGTCCTAACAGTGGAGTCAGAGCATGTTTGTTGTTCTAGATTCCTAACAAGTGGTATCAGAGCTAAGGTTGCAGGGAGCAAGTTTGTGTTTGATTATAGGTCACTCTCAGGGGTTTTTGATTGAGTGGGAGTATAACAATGACAAAAGAAAGTAAGATAAGAATGGAGGAATTGAAAAGCATGAATGGTCAATTATGGTGTTATGGAAAGAAAGAGTAGGTAAAGAAATATTGTTGGTTGGTAGAAGATCAGCATGAAGGAATTGAAGAAGTAGATGTTGCAGGTGTTGTTGCACATGATGTTCTGGGATGTTCCTTGGATAAAGTAGAATCTTGGTTTATAGATTCTATTGCCTCTTTCCATGTAGCCCAAAATAGAGGGGTTGGTGAGCCTTGTCAAAGTTTTGGCAAAGGGGAAGTGTTGCTGAAATTGCAGGTGGCCAACACATGGGTGTTGAAGAAGGTCATGCAGGTCCCAGTCTTGAAGATGCGGCTAATTGCTTTAGGAAAGTTGGGTGATGAGAGATGCACATGAACTCTCACAGTGGATGCACTTGAATTAGCAAGTGGTAAGAAAGCAGGTACTCTTTATCTATTTGCTTGTATTACTGATTCTTCTTCTGTTGCAAGGACGTGGCTTTGTAGGCTTGGTCACATGAGCAAGAAGGAGATGCATGTTCTTAAGAGGAAGTCTGATGTCTTTGATAGACTTAAGAACTAAAAAACCTTGGTGTTTATGGAGGAGATGATGGATAGAGATCAATGGATGGGACTGGATACCTCTAAGTAGGGTAGTTTAGACAGGGTTTTGATCCAAAGAGAGCTCACGGGTAAAAAGTCATCACTCACAGGCAAACACAGGTACCAGTGTCAGTCAGGTGGAACCAGCGTTGAATAGATAGGCACCGACGTCGGTCATGTGCAGACAGGCAAAGTCAATGGTGTCAGGCAGGTGGAGACCGATGTCGATAGGATAACTGGTGTTGGTTACCTGGACAGTCACATGGAACTGACGTCGATCAGATGCAGACTGTGTGGTGATCGAGGTTGGTCACTAGAACAGATTTTGGGCAGACAACAAGCTGTCAAGGAGTCTCAAACACCCATGTGGAGGATTGAAAGGGTAAGTAAGCCTCAAATTCATTGTTCCTCTTCTTTATACTCGCTGTTCACTATAGAGCAGGAAGGATCTAGGAAACAGTGGGAGCATAGCATGATTTCTTTAGAGAAGAACAAAATGGGATATTTGGTAGAGTTGCCAGCCAGGATAAAAGCACTGAGAGATGAATGGATTCTTTGGTTAAAGAATAGAGAGAATGGACACGTGAGATGGAAGGCCAGGTCATATGGTCTTGAGGAAGCTGCAGGATAGTGGTACAGGTTTTGATAGGTGGATGACAAAGCAAGGCTTTAGTCAATGTCAGTGTAACCATTGTGTTTGTCTTACCAGGTGGATGATGGTCACGACATTATCCTATTACTGTATGTGGAGGATGAGCTTGTTGCAGGTTCAGACATATAGGGTTTTGCTGAGCTAAAGGTAAGGTTAGTTTAGTGGTTTACCATGAAGGATTTGGGAGCAGTGAAATTCTTTGGCATGAGAGACATGGAAGATCATAGGTTGATTTTGTCTCCAGTGGGTGTTAGGTTGTGGAGCTAAAAGCTTCACCTGGATGCAAACATGGAGGGTTGCTGAGTGTCACAGTCGCTGACGTTGATAGGCCATAATCGACGTCGAGCAGGGGTCGACAGAAAGCAATCGACATCGACAACAATTAGCCGACATCAGTCACCTTCAGTCAGACAGGGACCAATGTTGGTTGCCTGTGCGGTTCCAGAACTACTGTTAATGAACAATCAGTGAGTTGAACGGGTTATTTGCATGTTAAAGACTACTTCGAGTCTTGAGCCACTTGTCTAAATTAGTGTATGCATGGGATCTATATAATAGACCCATGGGGCTATATTGTAAAGTGTAGAACTAGGAGAGTTCTTCCCATGATAGAATCAAGTAGGATTCTTCATGTATGTAAGATCAGGTTTGGTCTGCAGAGTGTTGCAAGATCATGGTGGAGATCTACATGTGATAAGTAAGATTAGGTTGGTTTGCAGGGGTGTGTGTATGCGAGGGTCAAAAGGAGATCGGTGGGGGAGCAAGATCCAAGGTGACAACAATACATCAAGGAGCAAGATCATGGTGAGATCTACTTGGAGTACCAATTCGTACTCAGTTGTAATGGCAGTACAATGAGGTGAACAACAGCTTGTGTTAGCTATGTGTTATGACCTGTATTGAGAGAAGATTACTCTTGAGGGAAGATTACTGTAAGCCCACAAAGTGGAAGAAGAGTGTGATCTCCTTGTTGTAATTTCCTTCTAATTGAGTTGCATACAATTATGTGTTGCCTCTCATATTCTATGTTGTTTCTCATTGATAGTTACTTGTACTTCTGGTATAATTTTTGCATGTTTAGTTGCTTATACATTGGTAATCATGTGTGCTCTTAAATATGACAAGTTGTGTTAGAGATTTGGGGAACTTAGGTCCTATCAAATGGTATCAGAGTGAGGTTGGACGTTCTCAGAGCGAGTTTGACTAACAAATGGTTCAGATCTAGTTAGTGTGTGTTGATTACAGGTTACTCATAGGGGTTTCTGTTTGAGTGGGAGTATAACAATGGTAGAAGAAGGTAAGCTGAGAATGGAGAAATTTAGGCACAGGATTAACACCACAAGGAGTGTGGTGGGTAGTCTTCAAGATTGAGCTTGAAGAGGAATACAAGCTAGGATGTAGATTAGACAATGTACTGGTATAGGTACAGGGGCAGCTATTTATCTCCAAGTGGGAGATTTTTAGGTTGTGGAGCTAAAAGCTTCACCCGAATGCAAACATGGAGGGTTGCTGAGTGTCATAGTCACCGACATCAGCAGGCCACAACTGACATCAGGCAAGGGTCGATAGAAAGCAACTAACATCGATAGCAGTCAATTGATGTCGGTCACCTCTAGTCAAACAGGGACTGATGTCAGTCGCTTGTGTAGTTCCAGAACTGCTGTTGATGAACAGTCAGTGAGTTGAATGGGTTGTTTGCATGTTAAAGACTACTTTGAGTCTTGAGCCGCTTGTCTAAATTAGTGTATGCATGGGATCTATATAATAGACCCATGGGGCTGTATTGTAAAGTGTAGAACTAGGAGAGTTCTTCCCATGATAGAATCAAGTAGGATTCTTTATGTATGTAAGATCAGGTTTGGTCTGCAGAGTGTTGTAAGATCATGGTGGAGATCTACATGTGATAAGTAAGATCAGGTTGGTCTGCAGGGGTGTGTGTATGCGAGGGTCAAAAGGAGATCGGTGGGGGAGCAAGATCCAAGGTGACAAAAATACATCAAGGAGCAAGATCATGGTGAGATCTACTTGGAGTACCGATTCATACTCGGTTGTAATGGCAGTACAATGAGGTGAACAACAGCTTGTGTTAGCTGTGTGTTATGACCTGTATTGAGAGAAGATTACTCTTGAGGGAAGATTATTGTAAGCCCACAAAGTGGAAGAAGAGTGTGATCTCCTTGTTGTAATTTCCTTCTAACTGAGTTGAATACAATTGTGTGTTGCCTCTCATATTCTATGTTGTTTCTCATTGATAGTTACTTGTACTTCTGGTATAATTTCTACATGTTTAGTTGCTTATACATTGGTAATCATGTGTGCTCTTAAATATGACAAGTTGTGTTAGAGCTTTGGGGAACTTAGGTCCTATCAAATGGTATCAGAGCGAGGTTGGACATTCTCAGAGTGAGTTTGACTAACAAATGGTTCAGATCTGGTTAGTGTGTGTTGATTACAGGTTACTCACAGGGGTTTCTGTTTGAGTGGGAGTATAGCAATGGTAGAAGAAGGTAAGCTGAGAATGGAGAAATTCAGGCACAGGATTAACACCACAAGGAGTGTGGTGGGTAGTCTTCAAGATTGAGCTTGAAGAGGAATACAAGCCAAGATGTAGATTAGACAATGTACTAGTATAGGTATAGGTACAGCTATTTATCTCTAAGTGGGAGATTTTTAGGTTGTGGAGCTAAAAGCTTCACCTGAATGCAAACATGGAGGGTTGCTGAGTGTCATAGTCACCGACGTCAGCAGGCCACAACCGACGTCAGGCAGGGGTCGATAGAAAGCAACTGACATCGATAGTAGTCAATTAATGTTAGTCACCTCTAGTCAGACAGGGACTGATGTCGGTCGCCTGTGCAGTTCCAAAATTGCTGTTGACGAACAGTCAGTGAGTTGAACGGGTTGTTTGCATGTTAAAGACTACTTCAAGTCTTGAGATGCTTATCTAAATTAGTGTATGCATGGGATCTATATAATAGACCCATGGGGTTGTATTGTAAAGTGTAGAACTAGGAGAGTTCTTCCCATGATAGAATCAAGTAGGATTCTTCATGTATGTAAGATCAGGTTTGGTCTGTAGAGTGTTGCAAGATCATGGTGGAGATCTACATGTGATAAGTAAGATCGGGTTGGTCTGCAGGGGTGTGTATATGCGAGGGTCAAAAGGAGATCGATAGGGGAGCAAGATCCAAGGTGACAACAATACATCAAGGAGCAAGATAATGGTGAGATCTACTTAGAGTACCAGTTCGTACTCGATTGTACTAGCAGTACAATGAGGTGAACAATAGCTTGTGTTAGCTGTGTGTTGTGACCTGTATTGAGAGAAGATTACTCTTGAGGGAAGATTACTGTAAGCCCACAAAGTGGAAGAAGAGTGTGATCTCCTTGTTGTAATTTCCTTCTAACTGAGTTGAATACAATTGTGTGTTGCCTCTCATATTTAGTGTTGTTTCTCATTGATAGTTACGTGTACTTCTGGTATAATTTATGCATGTTTAGTTGATTATACATTGGTAATCATGTGTGCTCTTAAATTTGACAAGTTATGTTAGATATTTGGGGAACTTAGGTCCTATCAGTGGGAGTTGATGTGAATCAGGTGTTGGCAAGGTTTAATATGCAAGATGCAGAACTGGAGCACACCAAGGGCTGGATAGTTCAGTGTCCAAAATCACATGAGGTCTGGTATAGACCTGAGTTTTCCCCAGTAGTGGGAGCTGTCAGAGAGATAGGAGCCAATTTGGGGAAGTGGGTTCTCAGGGATTTGAGAGGGACCAACATCAGGTATACATGCTATGCAGGGTCAGGACTTCACTACATGGGTTTATAGGTTCGGATGTGGCAGGTTACTTGGATGATAGGAGGTGCACCATAGGTTGTGTGGTGGTTGGTCTTCAAGGTTGATCTTGAAGAGGGATACAAGACAAGAAATAGATTAGATGGTGTATAGGTACAAGTACAGTGTAATTTTTTATCTCTAAGTGGGAGATTGTTAGGTTATGGAGCTAAAAGCCTCACTGATGCAAACAGGGAAGGAGGTTGCTGAGTGTCACAGTCACCGACATCGATCAGGCCAATCGATGTCGGTCAGGGGTAGACAGGAAGGAAACTAATATTGACAATATTCAGCTGATGTCGGTCATCTCCAAGCAGACAAGGACTGACATCGGTGTCCTATGCAGTTTCAAAACTATCGATTGTACAAATAGTTGTTAACGAACTGGTTATTTGCATGTTAAAGGCTAATTTTAGCCTTGGAGCTGTGGATCTAATTATTGTAATTGAATGTCTAATTATTGTTTGTATGAGATCTATTTAAGAGACTCATGGGCTGTATTGTAATTTGTTCTAGTTAAGTTGATCTTGGTTAGCTCCTTTTGAGAGTGAAGAGAGCAAGGGTAGCCCCTCCTAGTTCCACAAGGGTGCCAAGTGTGTATGATCAAGTAGAGCTGCAAGTTGTGCAAGTTTTGGTAGAAGATCCACCAGGGTACTGGTTGAAGAATCATAAGGACTTGGTGAGGCAAGGACAAGGGTTCTTCAAGGTGTAGAGAGATCTACATGGTAAGTAAGATCAGTTGATTTGTAGGTGTTTGTGTGTGCAAGGTCTAAGGTGGATCTGTAGGATAGCAAGGTCAAAGGTGATGGGCAACACAATAGGTATCAAGATCAGGGGAGATCTACTTGGAGTGTGTGGAGCACTTGTGGAGTGTGTGGAGCACTTGTGTACTAGTAGTAGCGATATTGACTGGTGGTACTGGCAGTAGTGATACTGACTGGTTGGAGGTGAACACCAACTCTATGTTTGAGTTGTGTGTTGGGACCCTAAGAGAGAGAGTGAGATCTTGAAGAGATTTACTGTTTATGCCCTAGAGGTGTGGGAGCCCTAGAGGTGTGTAAGGAATAAGGTGGCATCTTCTTTGTTTTATTTCCTTCTGGAAGAGTATTAATACAATTGGGTATTGTCTCTCATATTTTGTGTTATTTCTTATTTCTAGTTACTTTTTACTTCTGGTTAATTCTGCATATTAAGTTGCTTGGTAATCAATGGTGCTTCCACGGTCCTAACAGTGGAGTCAGAGCATGTTTGTTGTTCTAGATTCCTGAAAAAGATGAGATTTGTTCATGAACTCTCAATTTCTCTTCTAGATCAAAGATCAAACCACAAACATCAAGCATTTAATAGGTAAGGTTGGGCCAATTATCCCCCTCTATGGGTATCCACTCCTTGATTTGTTCCAATGCATTCCTCACACTCTCAATACAAACACTAGGTATGATTTCACCACAACCATAGCTAGTGTCAAGGTCTAACATGTATTCTTGTTAACCAAGGAGAGTCATTTTGAAACTAAGAATGGAGGCACTTGGTGGAGATCTAGGTGGGCTTGATGGATTACAAACTTGATATGTCTGACCATTGGCAGCATATGATTGATGAGGATCATGATAAGGTTAGACAAGAACTTGCTCATAATCAAGAGGAAAAGGCAAAGCTGGACATTGCTCCTCAACTTGTGTTAAAACAAGCTCAAACTCACCAGTCTCCATGAATCACTTCACAAAAGAGTATGGGATAAGAAAATAACTTTAATTGGTGTACCTTGGCTACTCAACCAGTAGATATGTACATGGATTCATTGTTGATGTTTATTAGAATTGCTCCAAAGGATGATGTCTTGAAGAGAACACCAAAACTCCTCAAAGAATGGACTTAATAGTCCCACTGAGCATGCCAAAAACTATTTTCACTTGAATTTACCTAATGAGGAGATATGATAAGCTTCTCCTCATTCAAGTGGCATAATGGAACCACCCCAGGGCTGTGGGTATCCCTATTATGGGGTGCACATCTAAATTATGGGCTAGCTCCCCTTGATGCACCATTTAAGCTCATGTTCCTTCTAATAACAAATTGGGGAATGAAAAGGGTTATAAAAACTAAAATTAAAACTATTCTACTAGAGGTTATGCACCAAAAAAGGTTGCTCTACTCGTACCTTTAACATACACTTAAAACTAAGGACAAATAGCACATACATTTCATTCAACATCAATCTCTCCTCTCACATCAGTGTTTCAACATGGGGTCTTAGAGATGACATAGGATAGGAGGAACTAAAAAATAGGCATTATATGACACTCTATTGAGTATCCTTCTCACTTACACTTGCATTCTCTTCAGACACTTCTTGTTGACCTACAAGAAGGAAATCACAATACACTAGGTACCAATGGAATCAATATGTGAAGGTACAGGAAATTACACTAGCATAAGACTAATACCAAGTATGTACACTTAATGCAATGTTTGAATGAGGTAAAACACTTGTATTTATTGATTCAAGGTAAAATTTTGGTAGGGCTTCACTATACTCAAGTAGAGAGATATAAACAATGGCCAAGAAGGCCCAATTTATAGAATTTGGAAGGAGAGAGAGAGAAGTTGAAAAGGCACAAGGACATTTGTCACCAAGTGAAAATTAGTTACACATGCATGATATGGAAGGATGTGGTAATCCATATCTTTTCAAGAGTTACAAATATCATCTTCAATCATCCAAGATGTACAAATGGTCAGAAAACTCCTTTTCTATGCATTAAAGAATTGACCCTCATAAATGGTCTTACAAAACTACCCAAAATTTGCACCTGATCAATTTTGATGATAAATCTGAGTAAGATGGGTTACTAAGAATCCCTCACATTCATTGTGTCAGGAATGGAAACCTAGAACCACAAACCTGGCTCTGATTCCAACTTGTTAGGATCTTGCTCCTCAATAAGAGCACAATATGATTACCTTGTATAAGTAACTAATCACGGAATTAAACCAGAATTAAAAAGTAACTAGAATGCACAAATGACACAGAATATGAGAGACAATACACAATCTTGTATTAACACTCATGCCAGAAGGAAATACAATGAAGATGCCACAATCTTCCACACCTCTCAGATGTACAAATCTCTTTCCCTTAAGAGTTCACTCTCCTACCAAAAACGGTTCCAACACACAACTCAAACACAGAGTTGGTGTTCACCTCCAACCAGTCAGTAATAACCCTGTCAGTACACAAGTACGCAAAGTACTTCAAGTAGATCTCCCATGAACCTGCAACAATCTGCAACTCAAATGATCTTTCTTACCATGTAGAACTTCTCCCTAATCTTGCTACCACCTACAGATCAACTATTATTACAATTGGAAGGATCTCTTCTTTGCCTTAATCCTTAATTACAATACATGCCAATGAGTCTATAAATAGATCCCATACTAAACAATAACTTAGACTTCTAATTTACAATAATTAGACACGCAACTCAAGACTCGAAATAGTCTTTACATGCAAACAATCGATTCAACAAACTAATTGTTTGTGAAACGAATAGTTCTAGAACCGCACAAGTGACCGACATCAGTCCCTATCTGCCTGGAGATGACCGACGTCAGCCAACTCCTGTCGATGTTAGTTGCCCTTCTGTTCACCCCTGACTGACGTCGGTTGCGCTACCAACACCGGTATTCTTGGAACTTGGCAACCTCCTCCATGTTTGCATATAGTGAAGCTTTTAGCTCCACAACCTAACAATCTCCCACTTGGAGATAAATAGCTGCACCTGTACCTATACCTGTATATCATCTAGTTTGTTTCCTAGCTTTGTATCCCTCTTCAATATCACTCTTGAAGACCAACCACCACAAATCATGTGGTGCACCTCCTGTCATCTAAATCACCTGTGACATCCGCATCTACAAACCCATGTAGAAAAGAACTTGACCCTGCATAGCATGTGCACCTGCTGCTGGTCCCTCTCAAATATCTGAGAATCCACTGAACTGCCCTCCAGTGCTTCTTTCTCAGATTGACCCCAAACTTGCTAACAACTCCCACTGCTTTGTAAATCTCAGGTCTAGTACATATCATGCACTTAACCTCATTATGTAAATCATGACACTGTTCATAGAACTATCCAACCATTAGCATGCTAACTGGTTTCACACAATCATCTAGAGACAAAATCAACCTGTGACCTTCCATGTCTCTAGAACACACTCATGCCAAAGAATCTTGTTGCTCCCAGATTCCTCATGACACACCTCTAAACTAACTTTACCTTTAGTTTAACAACTCCCTGTATGTGTAAACCTACAACAAGCACACAATACAATAACAAGATAATGTAGCTAATATTATCCAACCTGGTAAAGAGAAACATAATGGTCAAACCTCCATTGTCCTGCAGCTTACTCAAGACCATATACCCTGGCCTTCCGTCTCACGTGTCCATTCCCACTCTTCTTTATCCTGAACATCCATTTGTCTCTCAGTGCTTTCTTCCAGCCGACAACTCCACCAAAAACTCTTGTTTGGTTCTTCTCCAAGGAATCACATCCTTCATCCATGCCAAGCTCCCACTATTTCTTGGATCTACCTACTCTGCTTCTTTAATAACTTCCTAGTTCTTGACTATCAGTGAGTAACAAGTAGTGTAAAGAAGGGAAATAACAAATTTGAGGCTTACTTACCCTTTAAGTCCTCCATATGGGCTCTTGAGACTCCTTGATAGCTTGTTGTCCACCTAAAATCTGTCTCAGTGATTGATGCCGGTCACATCTCAGTCTGCACCCGACCACCGTCAGTTCCATACAACTGTCTCATCACTGACGTCGATTCCCCCTGACTGACGCCAGTGTTTATTTGTCCAAAGTCATCGACGTTGGGCTGCACATAGCCGACGTCGATCCCTGTCTAGATGCTGACGCCAATTTTCTAACCGATGTTGGTCTCTATGTTTTACTTGTGAGCGATGACTTTTACCCACGAGCTCCTTTTGGATCAAAACCCTGTCCATATCAACCTTGCTCTGCTCAAAATTCTTCAGCCCCTTGCACTGATCTTTGTCCATCATCTTCTCCTTGAAAACCAAGGCTTTCCTATTCTTGTCACGAACATTGGATTTCTCAAGAAACATCACTTTCTTCCTTTGTTTACAGAAATCTTGATCCATGCTTTTCAAATCCAAAAGTATACCCTTTGGCTCAAGAACATGCATCCCCTTATTATTCATGTGACCAAGCCTATTAAGCCACATCTTTGAATCTACAACTGAAGTAGATAAACCAGAAGGAGAATCAGTAATACAAGTAGATAGATAAAGCATACCTACTTTCTTACCTCTTGCTACAACAAGTGCACCCTTGGAAACTTTCCAAGAGTCTGCTGTGAGAGTTACTATGCAACCCTTATCACCCAACTTTCCAACAGAAATCAAATTTTGCTTCAAGACTGAGATGTGCATGACCTCCTTCAACACCCATGTGTTGCTCGTCTGCAATTTCAGCTTCACTTTCCCTTTGCCAACCATTTGACAAGGCTTACCATCCCCTAAATAAATTTATCCAAAGTCTCCCTGGACATACTCATGAAAAAATTCCCCATTTGGGGATGCATGGAAAGAGGCACCAGAATCTAAAACCCAAGATTCTACTTTATCCAAGGAACATACTAGAGCATCCTGTGCAACAATACTTGCAACAATACCTAAAATATCTGCAACATCTACTTCTTTAGTTCCTTCTTGCTGATCTTTAACCAACCAACAATCTCTCTTTACATTCCCTTGCTTTCCACATTTCTAGTAGGTTATTTTGCCATACTGGACTTGGATCTCCTGCCTATCTTTGACCTTGATCTCCCATGCTCGATCTTCTCTCTTTGCCTTCCCCTGCTTTCAACACTCAAAGCATTCCCTGATGATTCACCTGTGTTTTTCCTACGAATTTATTCATTCAAGATTACACTCACAACATCATCCACTTTTAAGATTTTAGAAGCAGACGCAGTATTACTAACTGCCATTACCAAACTCTCCCAACTTTCAGGTAATGAGCATAAGATTAAGAGAGCCTTAATTTCATCATCAAAAACAATATTGACTGAATTTAACTGGTTTACCAAACCATGGAAATCACTAAGATGACTATGTACAGATCCACCTTCCAACATTTGCAAATTAAATAATTGCTTCATAAGAAATACCTTATTCAATGCTGAGGGTTTTTCATATAAATTTGCCAAAGATTCCATCAACTCTACCATTGTCTTAGCCTGTGATAAGTTGGAAATCACAGACGATGTAAGGCTCAACCTTATAGATCCCAGAGCCTTCCAATCAAGAACCTTCCATTCTTCATCCTTCATATCCATGGGCTTGCATGCAACCCCACCCAATGGTAAGTACAAATCTTTCTGATACAGATAATCTTCTATTTGCATCCTCCATAGTTGTTAGTTCTTTCCATTAAACTTATCCATTCATAGCTTACTTTCTTCTACCATTACTATACTCCCACTCAAATAGAAACCCCTGTGAGTGACCTGTAATCAACAAACACTAACTAGATCTGATACAACCTATTAGTAACCCAACCAAAAGCTCTGATACCACTTGTCAGGGATGGAAACCTAGAACCACAAACCTGGCTCTGATTCCAACTTGTCAGGATCTTGCTCCTCAATAAGAGCACAATATGATTACCTTGTATAAGCAACTAATCACGGAATTAAACTAGAATTAACAAGTAACTAGAATGCACAAATGACACAGAATATGAGAGACAATACATAATCTTGTATTAACACTCATGCCAGAAGGAAATACAATGAAGATGCCACAATCTTCCACACCTCTCAGATGTACAGATCTCTTTCCTTCAAGAGTTCACTCTCCTACCAAAAATGGTCCCAACACACAACTCAAACACAGAGTTGGTGTTCACCTCCAACCAGTTATTAATAACCCTACCAGTACACAAGTACTCAAAGTACTTCAAGTAGATCTCCCATGAACTTACAACAACCTGCAACTCAAATGATCTTACTTACCATGTAGAACTTCTCCTTGATCCTTCTACCACCTGTAGATCAACTATTCTTACAATTGGAAGGATCTCTTCCTTGCCTTAATCCTTAATTATAATACATGCCAATGAGTCTATAGATAGATCCCATACTAAACAATAACTTAGACTTCTAATTTACAATAATTAGACACGCAACTCAAGACTCAAAATAGTCTTTACATGCAAACAATCAGTTCAACAAACTAACTATTCATGCAACGAACAGTTTTAGAACCGCACAGGTGACCGACGTCGGTCCCTATTTGCCTAGAGATGACCGACGTCGATCGACTCCTGTTGATGTTGGTTGCCCTTCTCTTCACCACTGATCGACATCGGTTGCACTACCGATGCTGGTATCCCTGGAACTCAGCAACCTCCTCCATGTTTGCATACAGTGAAGCTTTTAGCTCACCAACCTAACACATTGGGGAGGATTTAGACCCTTCCTATATCATCTTGGTCATGCATGATTACACTTGGCAGTCTCAAAATAGCTCTTTTCCCTTCACCCTTCACAATTGGCATCTAAAAACTCTTCATATCTATAATTTGATCCATAAAAGAGGATAAATGACATGTGTAAGGAGTTTCCATGGCATTAGTTAAAATAAATTGGCCTTAAAGGGACCTCCAAAAAAATATTTGACATTTTTTCTAAGTCTTCACCAGTTGGTTCATTGGACTGGCTGAAAGTGAGGGCCTATCTATGGCACTTATACACTATTTCATGAGATGAGGTGAATTTTCATAGTTATCTCAAGTGTAAAAATTTGTCCCAAAGTTTGTTTCATCTTCTAACTACTCCTATATCTTACACACCATTCAAAATAGTAAAAAAAATCTTGGTTTTCCACTGATCCATATAATTATGTACAAAAAAACATGTGTGGAATCCTCTGAGAGTCCTATACAACCTCTATGTGGTTCATGGCCATCCCCTTTCATTTATATTCTCAAAATGCTTTATCTCTCTAATCGGGTCCTTGTGAGGGTTTTACAAGGGTTTTGAGTGACTTGGACTCTTAACCTTTATTCATAAAGTTTAGACATTAAAAACCTTGAAAAATGCCACTAAGATCTCCTTGAGGACCCTCCCTAACATGTCCAATTAGCTCAGGGTTCCATGCAAAATTTTGTGAGAGATATGAGTGTCCAAAGTTGACCTTTGAGTGGCTTTCATACTTCTCATGAGGGTCTGAGTATGTATAGAGTTGGATGTGGCTTCCTATGGATTTTCTCAATCTACCAAAAGATTTTTCACCTCTAAGTTTGAACTACCAACATGTTCAAATCCTTTTTAGAGTTCAAAAAGACCCCAAAATTGAAGTTACCCGTATTTTGGAATAAGGACTATGCCATGTCAATAGGCCTGCTTGTACTTTGTGAACCAAAATAAGATAATTCTCATCTTTGATGCATTCCTATAGCATGAACATTTCAAAATTTCCCTTGAAAACATCACACAAAACATTAGATTACTTGGATGAGGCCAAAACTTGGAGTGACATCTAATTAGGGGTTAGGTTTTCATGTTTTCCACAAGGTCTACTTGCAAACCTCCTTGTCTAGACCATCTCCTTAGAATACCAAATTTATATAACGGTTCCTCATGTTATCCTATATGTTCCATATCTCTAAAAACATCACCAATTTATTATAATGACCTCTGATTCACTAACTCTTTTTCCAAAAACTACCAACTTCTTGCATGAGAGGACTGACCTACCTCTGAGACAAAATAGAGGGTATTATCCCTAATTTAATGGGAAAATTGAAACAATTGAGATCTCCAAAAGGTCCTGATGACCATTTTTACCAAATGTTTTGGTTATATTCTTTGTCTAAGGGGTCTAACCAACTCAAATTTGTCAAAAAAGGGGTCTAAAACCCTGTTTCCTGCATGCTTTCACCCAAACCTCCTTGTGACTATCCCTTCCAAGATTATTTTATGCCTAAAAGTTGTTTATACCTCTTATTCACCCTAAATTAAATCCCTTTAATCTTTTTAAGCCTTCTAAACTTGTTTTCTATTGAGAAACACCACCTACCCCTTGAAACCATGGTTCACCTAGCCTAACTGTACAGACTATGTCAACCTTGCTTATGAGAAAAGGAGTTTGGATAGCTCTTTTCATGTTATTTGGAGTGTTATTACCTTAAGTTTATGTTACTTTACCATCCTATCATGTTTAATACCTTCCCTTCCTCTTGCAGTAGTCAAACCTACACCTTGCTCAAACTCTAAATAGGACCCTGCTTGATTGTAGGTTGTAAACAGGGGTACTAATGGTGAATACATTTTTTTTAGTGTTAATTCAAGGTGATAATATCCTTATATATAATTTTTAAAATAATTCAACATCAAACAAATCTCCTTCCTTGATCCACAGTGACTGTAACACCTACAACTTCAACCTTGCTCACTCCTGCTCAGTCTTGGCCTAACCTGAGTATAGGTGCATTCCCTGTCTTACCTGTAGGTTCCCAAGGGTAATGGTATTATATATGTGGAAGGTTTATATTATTATATTTTATGGGGAATTTTAATTTCCATTAAAATCCCATGCTTTTTCATATCCTTGAACAAATACTATGATCACATTCTTTACACGACTGAGACATAAACGTATAGACCTATAGGTCTCTAAAGTATGTTTTTGACCTTAAAAGGTATGAAATACCTTTTTTCATATTATTAATCTAAAATAGTCATTATATATACTTACATGCTTGATATGATCTCCAATGACCCTCATCTTACCCCCAACTGAGACAACTTCCAAATACCAGGCTGTAGGTGTTCAAAGTAAGGAATTCAATCCTCAAATGTATGTACAAGGTTTTTTGTGATTTATAGAATCACATTTTATTCACATAACTCATATAAATTCCTCATTTGAGCTCAAAATACCCATTACCACCCTGAGTGAGACCAATTCTTCATTTTAGGCTGGTTGTAGGTGTATGTTTATAGGCATGTAAGTTGCATTTAGAGCATTTGAATCATGTTTCAACTTGTATAAGGCTTATAGATCTTAAAAATAGTCTAGTATAACTCATACTAAGACTTGGAATATTTATGTATTCCTTAAACACCATCTCCTTATGCCAACCATCAAACATGGCCTTCACTACCTACCCTACCCTGTGTACGGACAAGGGATGGTACAAAAGGTCCTTCGATATAATCACCTCTTTTCTCATAGAATGATTGCCTATAGTTTCTTTATATAACATTTGGTGTTGATTCCTATTGATATACATGGAATAGGTCTTATCAAATTCTTTGTAGATCAAGTGTTCATCAATAATCTTGTAGACAATACTGCCTTCTTTTAGTGATTTCTTGGCAACTTGGAGGAGCTCACAGTTCACCTTCCAATTAGACTTTGGTTGCTAAATTTGGCATGGTTACACTATTTGGATAGGGTTATAGGGAAAAAAAAAAGTGTTTAAATATTATTATACCATTCTAAAATATAATTCATTGAAACTATAGGATCTCTGTTTTCTACATTTGGAGACTGAGAGCCCAAAATTAGAAATGACCTCTCTTAGAGTGAAATTTTCTTGTGTTGCATCTTAGACCTTCCTTGCTTGTAAATTACTCATTCTTAGAGTATGATAAATATACAAAATGACTCCACCATGTTATTCCAAGTTTCTCACATCGTACAACCTCCATGAAACAAGCATAAACTGACTGTGAGTAGACTAGATAGTGAACAAGGAGAATAAGCAGTTTTGGCTTTGGAGGAGTGCTAGTTGGACCTCCCACAAGATGTTTTCATAAAATAAATCTTCATAAATTAATTTCAAGCACATTTTTACCACCTTGGATCTCTTTGGATGTTGTAAAACTTAGGACCTACACCCAACTCTGTAAATTTCATGAAACTAGCATTATTTGTCAACTCCTTCAAAGATAATGAAACATGAAGTCTTAGGTGTTTCAAATATCATGGAGAGAGATTTATTACAGCATTAAAACATATTATCAATACCACACAGCCCAAGGATCTCTAAAAAATAGAAATAGATGCATAAGTGTACCCTTCTTGGATGCAATTCTACAAAAAAATGTTTAGATTGTTAGCAAGGGTTCATAAAGGACAAGACCCAAAAACACAAAATCCTATTATAAAAATGAATTAAATTCAAATTAAAATCCAATTTTATAATAACTCCTCCCAACTCTGCCTGTACCTTCAGTACTAAGTGCTTGAAGTTGACCTTCCTTTGCATGCCAAGAGGAAAAAGAAGGAAAATGAGTTTTAGAAGCATATTTTTAAATTTGTTTTGAATTTCAAACATGTAAATGGATGTGGGGAGGTGAAAATACACCCCACCACGTTTTTATATGGAGCTCAAATTATGGAGGCCATACAAGTGCCCAAAATCCCCTAAAAACAAGGAGAAACTGCCATCCACTAAACATAATTACTTTTTGGCTGACATATGACCATATCTAACATGATTCTAACCTATCCCACCTTGAAACTGATCTTGGTGACACATTTATCCTTTTGAAATTCTATACAAGTTCATTAATGGTCTAAAAAATGGCCAAAAGACCCCTTTTTTGCACATGGAACATAACTAATGACCAATTCATTGACTTGTAAACCACATGAAGCATGTTAAATACCATGCTAGGAAAAATTGACACAAAATAGACCTTTGACAAAATTTGACCATAGTTGACTTTAGTTAGCTAGGCCATTTCAAGTAGGGTGAGATTAGACCAAGACTAGGACAAGGTTAATTAAGATAATATACCAACAATAGCACCCCCTAGGACCTATAGAACTTTTTCCAAAAGTTTTAAATAGTATGGGTTGACCTCATTTGACTAGAAGTCAAATTTGGTAAATAGTATGTGGGGTCACCCCTAGGTAGTTTAAATCCAATACCATATGTTCCTTTATACTAAGTGGCATAAATTGGATCAAGTAGACCTTTTTGATTTAACCCAAGACCCCCCCTCCTTCATAGGCATGTGTTTCCATGATTTTGTTTGGAATGGGATACTTGGCATTTATGTAACAATCATCCATTTTGTCATTATACAACCAAGATTCATCACCTTCAAGCAGGTCCTATTCTTGGCCAATGGCCAGTATGAACATGATAGGTGTTGGACTATGCAGTTTGAATTTTCCCTTTCTTTATCATTCCATGCAAGGTGGTTTGGCTTTAGGTCTTCCATAGGACTTGGGGTTCTATGAAATCTTGGAAATGTAGAATATATCATAGGTCAAATATTCTCTTGGGCTATTAGCCGAGATAGTATAATGATTAGATATTTTAGGAGGTGACATGTGGGAAAGTGAATCAAGGGCATCATGGTTAATGCAGTTGGCCTCTAGTTAATCAACAAGTATTTATATGGTTATGAAAAGTTTGATGTACAATGGATTATTATGCATAGTGAATCAATAAAGTGAAATGATAGTTATAGATTTGGTACTTAGCCTCTAAATTCTTGCAATTTTATATGGTTGTAAGTCTTTGTGGATAGTAACCTCAATACCTAAATGGGATAACTTGATACACTGGTGCAATGTTGATGGGATCACATGAATCTCATGTATCCAAGGTCTACCCAAAAGAATATCATATGACAAATAGAGGTCCAATACATGGCATATTTTATCATGAGTCAAGGGCCCAATGATAACTAACAAGCTAATGATGCCTTGTGATTCTTGTTTTTCATTGTCATAGGCCTTGATTGTGATTGTTTCTAGTTAGAGATAAATCATGGTGTACTTGAGAAAATCAATAAGCTTTAGAGACATAATATTTAGACCCGATCCATTATCTATGAGGAAATGTTTCACTTTATGCTATGTTATGAAAATTTTAATGTACAATAGATTGTTATGCAGTGGGCCAAGGGATGCCATATCATTTTAGTCAAAGGTTAATTGTTGGCGTGGAGATAGGTGTCAAATCAAAGATTTAAATTTTTTTAGAGACATGTCATTAGGAACTTTAGATTGGCTGAGGAATTCTATCAATATGTTTTTGTGGATAGTAGATGCCCACAACAAATCCAAAATGGAGATTTATGTGGGCATATTATGCAATTGCTCCATAATATCAAATAAATTTTCTTGAACAATGATAAATGGCTTATTCCTAGCCAAAATGGTGGGTTTAATGGGTGAAATGGTAGATGGTTGTGGGCTTGGTATGGTAATATTTGACCATCGAGTTGTGATTGCACAACTAGGATTAGATATAAGACCATTATTACTAACAAATGAAGGTGGTGGGGGACCAGATAAGATAAGTCTTGGTTGTTAGTGTACTTATGCGTGGTCATGGGCTAATGATAAGTTATTGGTATGGGGTCCAAAGGTATTAATCCATGTTTTTTGGTATGCCTATATGCAGTCCCAAATTAAAGAAGGATCACCAACATGGGTTGGTTGATTGGAATTAATTAGCAATAGTCTTGTTCGATTGGTATTTACTCTTAGATTGATAGAGATAGTAAGAATGTGACCTCCTATAATATGGCTTAAAACCTTATTGTAGTCATGTATAAATTCATGGTAGGTCTATTGGTTGTTGACATCATTTTGGCTTTGATTTCATCCATTTGGTTGACATTGTTGGTTCTATTATTAGTTTTATTGGTTCTATCTTAGCTGTTGATATTGTTGTTGTTATATTAGCCATTATTGTTGTTAGTATTATTATGTTGTGGAAAGGGATTTTGATAAATGCAAGGTTATGATTAGATATGGAATCCCTATGATCTAATGTGATCTCTCTATTTTCCAACATATTCTTAATCAAATGTTTAATCTGTACACAATGGTGTAAATTATGGCCATTAACTTGATGATACTCATATAATTCATTTTGCCTATACCAATTTGGATAGTGAATGCCCTTAGGATAGTGTTTTGAAATAGGTCAGTTAATCAGATTAATGGCTATGAGCTTGTGAAACATGGATTCAATGGGTTCTCCAAGGCCACTAAAGATGCTATAAATAGGCATATTATCCTTAGAGGAGGCGTTTTCAAAGGCAAAAGTTGCTATGTTTATTGTGCTAGTCTAAGTTATTACATTTACTACATTTATTGAATGGGTTGGTGGTTAGGAGTAATTTGCATATGCGGTGTAGGCTAAGCAGATGGTGTTTACAATATTTAGACATGTTGTGACTGAGTTACTCTATTGCCCAAAAAATTCTTGTTATAATTGAATTTATTTGGTTTATCATAATTATTAGCCTGTGTTGGTTACGATGCTTGTGCTTAGACTTGGTTCTGATTTTGGCCATTGCTTTGTTTTTGATTTAGCTTTGATTTGATGAGGTAAGTTTAATGATCCCTTTTTTAATAAAGGCTCTTTAAATAAACACACCTTTTTCAATGATTTATTTAAAAATATGTGCACACTGTAGCTCCAAATGGTAAGATATCTCACTATGCAAATTTTTGGTGAACACAATGGCTAGTTGCTTATCTAGTAGATTATGCATAAATCAGCTTAAAAGGGCTCTCCATAACTAAAAATAAATTGTAAATCTTTCACCATCCTTTTATTTATCTTGCATCAAATCCACCAACAAAATATTATGCTTGATATTTTAGGAGAAGTGTTGCATAAAATTATCTAAAAGATCATCAAAATCAAAAACTAAATTTTTGGGCAATTTTAGGAACCACTCCAAAGATTGTCTTGTTAAGCTCCTTAGGAACAATAGTAAGAGACATATGTCATTCTAGGCCACTAGTTGGCAAACAACAAATAATTCCATCACGAAGGCCTTAGGGTCTCCTTTCCCCTTGTATTTATTGAATTTTAATATCTTGTACCTTAGAAGAAATGGTATTTACAAGTAATCCATGTTGAAAGGGTAGGAATACATGTTGTCCAAATTAAAAATTTTGGTATGTTTCCTAGATTTGATGGTGGTAATTTCATCTTTCATTTGTTGTAATTCTTAGGCTAGGAAATTGGAGGAAACATTGGTTGGAGGTAGAGGCTAGGCAATTAAAAGTGGATTACTTTGACTAGGATATAGTGGATGCCTTTGTTGGGGAATGTTGGTTTGGTTTGAGAATGAACCATGAATATTCATGCATGGATTAGGGTGAGACTATTATAATTGCACATGTTATGATGTGATATTTTATTTGGGGTTGGGTGTGCAGGCCTAGTTTTATGGAAATTGTAGCTGAGATGGAAGGATATTGTTGTATTGAGGTTGAATAGGGACTTGCTATCGACTAGTCAAACCTTGATGATTAAGGGGAACTTGTGAACCAAGGCCCTATCATTGAGTTGGTGGCATGTTTGGCATGAAAGGCAATTATTGCCTAATTGGTACTTATGGAATATTAGAACCTTTTGGGTGTGTGAACCCTTATTGGGAAGTAGATGCATGTTAAAGGTTTGACATTTATCATAGACCAATACTTGTCTGCTATTGATTAGACATCATTTGTGATTATATTGGTATGTTAGTCTACAAATGAAGAGGTATGTTCATCACTACCTATCAAGGTGGAACATTATTTGCCCCATGTTAAGGTGGCAAGATGTTTTTCCTCTATAGTGTAGGTACTATTGATGCCTAAAACTCTCATTCTTAGCAAATAGTTTCCTATGGGAAGCTTTACAGATGTGGGACCAAAGTTAATATCTATGAAGTGACCTCGAGGATTTTAGAAGATGACTCTTTGAATAGTTGGGGAGGAAAAGGGGAAGAAGGAAATGTAAATAAAACTAAGGTGTTATACTAGAATTATTAATGTATTCATTCCTAAAATTTCATAAAATATCTTGAACCTTTAAAACATAATAGATGATTTAAAAGAGCATATGCATGATTTAAAACCTATAATATAAACAAAAGACAATACTATAGAAGTAGAAAATGAAAACAATAGATAATAATTGATTCCACACAATTTGACATAGAACACCACATCCTCTTCATTATTGGGTAAAAAACAAAATATAAAGGCCCAAAGGCATAGTACAGACTATTAAATCCTTCTCATGAGGGGCACCTGCTAAGGTCTTAGAATGAAAAAATAATATTATTGCTATTTCTATTCAAAATTAAAACTATTACAATGGTTATTCTCTCTGGTAACGATCATGAAAAAATAATTATTATTATCTAACTCCCCCCTTACAAAAGAACATGATTCCCTAATATATAGGCATGGTGGCTTTTATGAGACAAAATTAATCGACACCTAGATCTTAACACTCACATCCATGATGAGGTTGTTACAACTGAAAGGGGAGCTTAGGCTCATAAGTCTAGATGGTCCTCAAATCTTGGATATGGCATAACATTAATGCCTCATAATTCCCATGATGTTTATAAGAATAATTATGGTGATGCATATTTCACTTCAAACTATCTCTCAAATTATTGTTAGAAATGGGCCCCACTTCCCTTAGCCAATGGCACATCTCAAATTTATAACAAAAAAACTTGCCTTAGATAAGCACCATGATACTATGTGGAAGGTTCACTTCCTTTTAGTTATACCTACATAGTGGGCCCTACGTATTATTTCAATAGCCAATGGCACACCTTAAAGCTCTAAAAAAAGAACCCCTTGTTCTTGAGGAGTACTATGATGCCATATGGTGAGCTGGTGTTACTCCTAGAGAAGTCAAGAAATTTTTTGTAAAGGACGAGCATGGGGGTGCCACATGGCACCAATAGAAGGAGCCAAGACTTAGCCAAAAATAAAAAGGGGTACCTAAGAAAATGGGGCTAATACTCAAACTCCTTGACTCTTTGAGCATGTCCATGATGAAAAGCTAAAAGCCCAAAAAAAATTCAAAATGTGGATTTGACCCATAATTCTTGGTGACTTGCAGGGAATCCACCTATAGATGGAGGAATCCAAAAAATCTGGTTTCATAGACCAGTTGAATCAAAATGCAAAAGATGAGGCCCATAAAACTTATAACTTCTAAAGGGTGGTCTATAAAGGCATCAACTCTTCCTCTATATGTTGAGTCTTATTTTTTAGAGCCTTGAAGGCTCTATCCAGATCAATCATCTCTTTGAAGGAGATGCTTCTTATACCCTACATAACCACCTGTATTTAAAATTCAAGTTGGCCAAGAGGCTATAAATGGTTTCCATTTCAAAGATACTTGTTGCTTGACCTAGGGAACCTTTTTCTATTTGGGCTTAATAAGAGGGATGGAAACTTATGCCTTAAAACTAGGTTGAGTTACCCCTACTTTGGGTTACCCTACAATAGCCTACTCCTATAATTGGGATACTGTGTATAGAGGAGGGGGCTAAGAAATAGGACTCTGAATCTCAAAAAACTCCTCCTCTTTCATTGAGGGGACATCTTCTTCTTCTTTCACCTAAGAATCTTCCTCATGATACTCATCCTAGATATTCTTAAATTGCTCATTGGTCTCCAAATCCTCAAAATTAATCTCCCTCTAGTTTATTTCCTACCTAAAATTCTAATATGATTTCATTTTTTCCTTGTTCTATCCATTCCAGATAAGCTGCGCTCGTAGACCCTTGGTCATGAGATTCATAAGATCAAAATCCTAGATTGGTTTATAGAAAGACTCCCATGGTTAGTAGGTGTCTGAGGGGATCTTTGATAGATCCACATAGTGTTTGATATCATCTTTCATCAATGACTTCCAATCCTCAAAGTACATCAGGGATTATGAATAAAGGGGGCAATGATCTTAAGAACAAATATGTGGTCGATCGGGTCATAATTCCACTGATCATTGATCTAATCTAGGCTAAACTCTACCAGATTGAGTGTAATTAGATTCTCCTATGAACTTCTCATAATTGTAATGCCCCTTCTTGAAAAGGGGATGTCATATAGGGCCCTTTTCTTTTGGCCCATGCCATACATTGATTATACCACATCAAGCTGGTGGGCCAACTCTAGGGCCAAGGTCTTATCTATGAGCATGCTTGGGATTCAAAATGGCTCCTCCTTGAATCCATGGACCTTGATGAAGGTAAAATGGGTTCTAAAGAAATAGATGATTGGAATTTTGTAGCTAGTGAGCCATGTTCTCTAACAGTTTATCATCCAAAAGGTAATGGCTTCCTAAGTAAGGTTGATCAGGACCAGAGACAAGAAGCACTCTATAAACTCATGATAATATTATGTGACCAAAATGATGTGGGCCCATGTAGATATGGGGATCATTGTATAGGGATATGTTCCCATATCGATCAAATTGATGGTGAAGATGAAAAGAACCAAGTGTTATGGTAAAGGATCATATGGAGAAGGAAGGAAGAATACCTGCAGTTATTTTGAGTTGAAAATTTTTATAGCTAATTATGAATGACATCAATAATGGCATTTGTGAAGTCTATTTTTTAGGCCTTCTCCCTACTCTCCGTATTTAAGTGGAAGAATACACCCAACTAGAAATCATTAACATTAATGTCCAAGTCCATTCTAAATATGAATGCCAGCATAGAGATGACATCTTTCATATATTGCATCATAAAGCTCAAGAGAGTGATGAGTAGAGCTGGTGCTTCTATGTAGTTTCTATAGAGAGTTGAGTTTAGGAACTTCAACTTCTAGACGTGAGTGTCCCATACAATCTTCAAGCTCTCCATATCATAGATGACTATGCTAGGGTTGCTAAGGAGCTGAAGCATCTCCCTCACTTCGTTGGCATTGATCACCACATTCAAGTGGTGGCCTATGATAAAATTAGTGTTGTCATCATATCTTTCTACCAATAAAGCAAAAATATTTGAGCATGCATGCATGAGAGGCACCATATATTATGCGAGGGTAGAGCTCTATATCTTGAATCTGAATGACTCAAAGTCATTATTTCAAACTTTTGTGAGAATGTAAGCATGATCACCCTCCCTTAGATTCTTCATATTCTTTGTTAGTTTAGGATCAAAGATCCCATCTGCATAGTCGGGACTAGTGTGGTGTCCCTAAAACATCCATTTGAGACATTTTTCATGTTTGATAATATGGGTTTAGGTGTGTAGGGGTGGAAGCATATGATTTGCTTCCTATAAATTAAGGGGGAAGGTCTTTGAAACCACCTAGACCATGAGCTCTTTGATTTCTAGGATGTCCACCATCAGATGAGGATTCCAAAGGTTCCATCTTGTAATTATTCCTAAATAACCTTTAGAGAACACTAGATACTGGCTTCTACTAGTAATTATACACAATTCTCTGCTCAAGATGCTATTCTCATCTTAATGCTCTCAAAAACTTTTAGGGTGTTTAATTTTTTTTTTTTAATCAAGAGATGGGTATTTATAGGCTAACACTCCTAACACAATCATCATGTAGCCTTTTTGAATTTGGGTACCCATAAATGATAAGGGCACCACACACGCTTGAGGATCCAATTATAAAATATTTTTGGTGATCCTTACAAGAGATCATGTAATTGGGGGTGCCTAAACATTAATTTTAGGGGAGTGGGGTAGATAACTATCTATTATAGAGGATTCAAAATGATGATAGCTAAAGCATAGACACTTGGTGATGGGATAAGCAACTAGCCATTGTGTTCACAAAAAATATACACACTGAGATATCTTACCATTTGGAGTTGTAGTGTGCACATAATTTTAAATAAATCATTGAAAAAGGTTTGTTGATTGAAAGAGCCCTTTTTAATAAAGGTATCATTAAAATTACCTCATCAAATTAGAGCCAAAATCAAAACCAAAGCAATGGCCAAAATCAAAACCAAGTCCAAACACAAGCATCATAACCAACACAGGCCAAGAATTATGATAAACCCAAGTAATTCAATTACAACAAGAATGTTTTGGGCAATGGAGTAACCAAGTTGCAACATGTCTAAATAGTGCAAAATCTTCTCATCCTATGCCACATATGAAAATTACTCTTAACTACCAACCCATTCAACAAATGTAGTAAATACAACAACTTAAACCAGTGTAATAATCATAGAAACTTTTGCCTTTTCAAACCCCTCCTCCAAGGATACTTATGCCTACTCATAACATCTTTAGTGACCTTGGATAACCCATTGAATCCATTTTTTGCAAGTTCATAGTCACTAATCTAATTAACTGGCCTATTCCAAAACACTATCCTAATGTCATTAACCATTCATATTGGTATAGGCAAAATGAATTTTGTGATTCTCATCAGGATAATGGCCATAATTCACATCATTATGTACAAATTAAACATTTGATTAAGAAAATGTTAGAAAATAGAGAGATCACATTAGATCATGGGGATTCCATATCCAATCATAACCTCAGCATTTATCAAAATACCTTTCCACAACATAACAACCACCAACAACAACAATGACCAATACATCAACAATAACAATATCAACAGTTGAGATAGAACCAATAAAACCAACAATAAAACCAATAATGTTAGCCAAATGGATGAAACCAAGGCCAAAATGATGCCAAAAACCAATAGACCTACCATGAAGTTGTACATGACTACAAAAAGGTTCTAGGCCATATTATAGGAGTCACATTTCTACTATCTCCATCAATCTAAGACCAAATACCTCTAGTTTGGGTTGGGTATGCAAGCCTTATTTTATGGAAATTGTGGCTGAGATGGAAGGATATGGTTGTATTGTGCCTATTGAGGTTGAATAGGGAATTATTGTCGACTAGTCAAACCTTGATGATTAAGGGGAACTTGTCACCCAAGGCCCTGTCATTAAGTTGGTGGCATGTTTGGTATGAAAGGCAATTGTTTCCTAATTGGTATTGTGGAATATTGGAACCTTTTAGCTATGCAAACCCTTATTGGGAAGTAGATGCATGTTAAAGGTTTGACATTTATGATAGACCAATACTTGTATATTTCTTATTAGACAGCAATTGTGATTATATTGGTATCTTGGTCTTTGACTAAAGAGGTATGTTCATCACTACCTATCGAGGTAAAACATTAATTACCCCATGTTAAGTTGGCAATATTTTTTGCCTCTATAGTGTGGGTATTGTTGATGCCTAAAAATCTCATTCTCGACAAATAATTTCCTATGGGAAGCTTTATAGATGTAGGACTAAAATTGTGATCTATGAAGTGACCTCTGGGATTTTAGAAGCTGGCTTTTTGAATAGTTGGGGAGGAAAAGGGGAAGAAGGAAATGTAAATAAAACTATCGAAGGTGATGCACTAGAATTATTAATGTATCCATTCATAAAATTACATAAAATATCTTGAACCTTTAAAACATCATATATGATTTAAAAGAGCATATGCATGATTTAAAACCTACAATATAAACAAAAGCCAATACTATAGAAGTAGAGAATGAAAAAAATAGACAATAATTGATTTCACTCAATTTGACATAGAACACCATATCCTCTTCATTATTGGGTGGAGAACAAAATACAAAGGCCTAAAGGCAAAATACAGACTATTCAATCCTTCTCATGAGGGGCACCTGCTAAGGTCTTAGAATGAAAAACCAATACTGTTGCTATTTTTATTCAAAATTAAAACTATTACAATGGTTATTCTCTCTAGTAATAGTCATGAAAACAAAACAACTATTATCTAACTCCCCCCTTACAAAATAAAATGATTCCCCAATATATAGGGATGGTGGCCTTTACAAGATAAAAGGAATTGACACCTAGAGCCATATACTCACATCCATGATGAGGTTATTGTAACTGAAAGAGGAGCTTAGGCTCATAGGTGTAGATGGTCCTCAAATCCTGGCTATGTCATAACCTTGATGCCTGATGATTCCTATGATGCTTAGAAGAAGCATTGTGGTGATGTGCATCTCCCTCCAAACTAACTCTCATATTATTGTTGAAAATAGGGCCCACTACCCTTAGCCAATGACATATCTCAAATTTCTAACAAAAAGAAGCTTGCCTTGGATAAGCACTGTGATGCCATGTGGAAGGTTCTCTTCCTTTTAGTTATACCTGCATAGTGGGCCTTACCTATTATTTCATCAGCCAATGGCACACCTTAAAGCTTTGAAAAAAGAACCATTTTCTCTTGAGGAGTACTATGATGCCATATGGTGAGTTGGTACTACTCTTGGGGAAGTTGAGAAATATTTTTCAAAGGATGATCATGGGGGTCCCACATGGCACCAATAGAAGGAGCTGAGACTCAACCAAAAATAAAAAAAGAACCCAAGAAAAGGGGGTGAATACTCAAATTGCTTGACTCTTTCATACTCATCCTAGATATTTTTAAATTGCTCATTGGTCTCCAAATCCTCAAAATTGAACTCCCTTTGGCTGATTTCTTGCCTATAATTCCAATAGGATTTCATTTTTTCCTTTCTCCAACCCTTCTAGATAAGCTATGCTCGTAGACCCTTGGTCATGAGATTCGTAGGATCAAAATCCTAGATTGGTTTATAGAATGCCTCCCATGGTTGGTAAGTGTCTGAAGGGATCTTTAATAGATTTATATAGTGTTTGATATCATCTTTCATCAGTGACTTTTGATCTTCAAAGTACGTCAGGGCTTATAAATTAAGGGGGCAATGATCTTAAGAACAATTATGTGGTCAATCAGGTCATAATTCCACTAATCCTTGATATGATATAGGCCAAGATCTACCAGTTTGAGTGTAAATAGATGATCCTATGACCTTATCATAATTGTAATTCCCCCTCTTGAAAAGGGGATGTCACATAGGGCCCTCTTCTTTTGGCCCATGCCATACATTGATTCTACCATGTCAAGATAGTGGGCCAACTCTAGGGCCAAGGTCCTATCTATGAGCATGCATGGGAGCCAAAATGGCTCCTTCTTAAATCCATAGACCTTGATGAAGGTAAAATAGGCTCTAAAGAACCAAATGACTATAATTTTGTAGCTAGTGAGCCATGCTCTCTGGTGATTTATCATCTAGAAGGTAATGGCTTCCTGACTTAGGTTGATCTAGACTAGAGACAGGAAGCACTCTAAAAACTCATGATAATCTTATGTGGCCAAAAGGATGTGGATCCATGTGGAGACGGGGATCACTATATAGGGATATGTTCCCATATTGATCAAATTAATGGTGAAGTACAATGAAAAGAACCTAGTGCTCTAGTAAAGGATCATGTAGAGAAAGAAGGAAGAATACCTAAAGGTATTATGAGCTAAAAAACTTGTTAGATGATTATGAATGACATCAACAATGGAATCTATGAATTCCATTTTATAGGTCTTCTCCCTACCCACCGTATTCAAGTGGAAGACTGCACCCAACTAGAAATCATGGACATTAATGTCCAAGTCCATTTTAAAGATGAACGCCAGCATAAAGAAGGCATCTTTCATATCTTACACCATAAAGCTCAAGAGAGTGATGGGCAAAGGTGGTACTTCTGTGTAGTTTCTATGGAGAGCTGGGTTTAGGAACTTTAACTTCTAGACATGAGTGTTCCATACAGTCTAAAATCTCTCCATATCACAGATGACTATGCTAGGGTTATTAGGGAGCTAAAACATCTCCCTCGCTTCTCTAACATTGATCACCACATTTAGGTGGTGGCCTATGATAACATCAATGTTGGCATTATATATTTATACACATAAAGCAATAATCTCTAAGCATAGGTGCATGAGAGGCACCATATATTATTCTAGGGTAGAGCTCCATATCTTGAAGCTAAATGAATCAAAGTCATTATTTTAAAATTTTGCGATCATGAAAACACGAGCACCCTCCTTAGATTCTTCATATTCTTTGTGAATTTAGGATCAAAGATCCCATCTACATAGTCGAGGACTATTGTCATGTCCCTAAAACATCCCTTTAAGACATTATTCACATTCAATATTATGGGTTTAGGTTGTGTAAGGGCAAAAGCATATGATTTGCTTCCTATAAATTAAGGGGGAAGGTCTTCACAACAACTAGACCATGAGATCTTTGATTTTTAGGATGTTCACCATCAAATGAGGACCCAAAAGGTTCCATCTTGTAATTATTCCTAAATAACCTCTAGAGAACACTAGATACTAGCTTTTACTCATAATTCTACACACAATTCTCTGCTCAAGGCGCTATGCTCAGCTCAATGCTCTCAAAAACTCCTAGGGTGTTTAAATATTTTGTTTGATCAAGAGATGAGTGTCTATAGGCAAAACTCCTAGCACAATCATCATATAGCCTTTTTAAATTTGGGTACCCGTAAATGAGAAGGGTAGCACACATGCTTGAGGATCCACTCATAAAATATTTATGATGATCTTTATGGGAGATCGTGTAATTGGGGGTGCCTGAACATTAATTTTAGGGGGAGGGGTAGATAAACATCTATCAAAGAGGATTCAAAATAATGGAAACCAAGGCATGGACACTTGGTGATGAGATAGCAATAACTTGTGCCAACAACACTTATTTATGAAAGGAAACAACAATAAAAAGGGAAACTAACTATGTATAAGGTGAAGTTGATAAATTAGTTAAAGTGCTTCAAGTGGATTCCATTAACTGAAATCCCTAAGGCATTGCATTCTTTGTCCTCCAACTCAAATGCATTGCCCTACCTATTGTTAATGATGTAAAAGGTCCTCTCTACAGTGAATCAAACTTTGTATGCTGACCCAATTTTGTAGTCCTTTCATCATATTTTAGAACCAAGTCTCTCAGATTGAAGCCTAGGTGAAATGCCCTTTTATCGAACCACCTCTTAACTAATTTTTATAGGATGATCTTATCATCGCTAGCTTATTCTCTTATTTCCTAAAGTCTGGGCAATTATTCTAACCTAACCCACATTTCTCTATTTTTTACTATTTTGATAGCTTTCAACAACTATAAAGTAGGAATGTCTATCAAAATGGGCATGACCACTTATTTCCCATATAATAATTCATACAAGGATTTTTTTAATCTACTTATGAGTGATTCAATTGGCCCATAGAGATATGTTTAGATGATTATGCCATTCCCTCTAGCGGTCAATAACCATCCTCTTAATTAACTTTATGAGGTTCTTGTTGGTCGATTTAGACAACCCATTCCCTTACAGGTAGTTATTGGATGAAGTTTTAAGGAAAATTCCATTCTAGAGTGCAAATTCCAAAATATCTGAACCGAGGAAGGTCTTTGCATTTTTGGATATAATTGTTTTAGGAGGCTTGAACCTTGCTACCAGTTCTTCTAGGAAGTTGAGGATCACATTTTCAATTGCTTCTTTTAAAGGAGATGCTTCGGTCCATATTGCAAAGTAGTTCATGGCCATGAGTATCTACTCATGGCCTATACTAAATATGGGGTTTATCATCCCAATGAAATATAAGCCCCACTATGCAAAAGGCTCATTAGTCATAATCAGTTTCAGTGGCATGGTTGAATTCTTTCACTTACCTATAAAAAAATGGCATTTTTGACATTTCTTCACCACCTAATAGCAATATGAAAACATGGTCATCCAGTAGTACCTAGTACGCATGATTTTAGTTATAGTCATCTTTGCTAAAAAATGTCCACTTGGAGGGGTAAAATGTATACCTTATAGGATCTTTCTATCTTGGTGGTTGTCAACACATCTGAGTATTTCTTCATCAAAGTTCCTTTTGAAAAAGACTCCCTGGACTATTGTATAACTAGCTCCTTGTAACCTATAAAATCTTATTTTTTGCATAGGGAGATAGTTTAGATATTAGCCAATTTACATAAAGTGGATTTTATTATTAACCCAAGACCTATTAGTTTCATACTAACTCGCTAAAACTATTTTTGGTGTATCTTGTTCATCTATCAAGGAGTTCATGTATTCAGCTAAATACTTGTAAAGTCCTCTTTTTCATATCACCTTGGTTAGTTTGACTTTGACATCATATTATAACATCTTAGTGATCCAATTGGATCTTTTCTCAGTGATTTCTCCCTCCATGATGTATTCTCTAACACGGGAATGCATCACGTATATCATTATCTTGATTCCCACCACCAAGTGTTTAAATTTTTTGAGACCTTTAATGATGGTAAAAGCTTATTTCTCCATGAAATTATACTTATTCTCATATCCATGTAGTTTTATTTAATAAAATGCATTAGGATGCTTACATTTCCCTTCATCTTCTTTTTGAGTTAACATGCCGCCCAAGCTATGTTCACTCCCATAGACATACATGACAAAATCTTTAGAGGAGTTGGGATTAACTAGCATGGGAATGGTGGATATTGCTTCCTTGATCTTAACAAACACTATTATTCCTTCAGTGGTCTATTTGAAATCCTAGTAATTCTTTGGTATTAATGTAATTTCTGTTACTAGGCCTGTGAAGTCAAATATGAATCGGCTAATGAAGTTGATCTTTCCTAGGAAAGATTGGACTCCCTTCTTGTTAACTGGTAAGATTAAGTCCCTAATGGCCTCCACTCTATCTAAATCAATCGAGATTCCTTATTTAGATACCACATATCATAGTAACTTACCTTATGAGATGTTAAAGACACATTTTTTAGGGTTGAGGGATACTTTGAACTCTGAGCACTTTTGAAAAATATTTCCAAATAATCAAAATGATCTTATTTTTTCTTAGAGAACACTGTAAGATCATCCAGATAGATGAGGATGATTTTTTTAATGAGTATTTGGAAAGATATATCCATGGCCCATTGAAAAGTAGCTTTTGTATTAGAGAGGCCAAAGGGCATTTTCACATATGTGAAGGTTCCCACTTTGTAGTGAAAGTGGTTTTATGTTGATCCTCTTCATTAACCCATACCTAGTTATAACTTCAAAACCCATCAAGTAGATATAATATTTATATGCCCACTACTATTTAGAGGATCTATTCCATTAAAGGAAGGGGGTAATGATCTTTTAGAGATGTTTTATTCAAGTTTATGAAGCCTACACATAGCCTAATTTATCCATATTCTTTCTTACTAAGACCAAGTTGGATGCCCTAATCGAATGCTTGATTGGGCCTTGAGTCACTTAATTTCCTCAGTTCTTGAGCCATGAGATACTCAATTTTTGGGTTAATCAACCTTTGATTTTGGTAGACTAGCTTGGATCCTTTGATTAGATCTATGGTGTACTGAATCACCTCATGGTTATATCCCTTTAGGGCTTCATAGGTCTAGGTAATAACCCCTTCATAATTATTGCAGAAAGATACCAATCGATCCTTATCTTTTTGGGAAAATTCTTCCCCACCTTCATTTTTGCTCCATATCCTACATCAAACTTGGAGTAGTCACTTTTGTTTGCGACAACTTCCTTTTGTCATTTCTTGCATCATCAAAATCAAATGGATTTTATAGGGTGATTAGTCCCTTTAAAATTTTATTGGATTTTAGCTGTATGATTTGATCTTCATAGGCTTCTTTAATCTTTGGCTATAACTACTCTATAAACTCAATAATTATTAAATAAACATTATAATTTGGGCATCACTCTCAAATACCTACCAGTTTTGATCATTAGCTAGGATAGCAGGTCTGACAATCACTTGCACCACATGTTCTTTGGTCAATAAATTTATAACCAGATCAAATTGGGAGCTAATTAATACCATTATATTTACCTCTGTGTTCATGGATCTAGGAATGATTTAAATATTAAATGCTTTAAATATTTCAATTAAATCCCATATTCAATGGTGGTAAGACCTCATGAGGACATTCTTTATAGTCATGAGTCCTCTTACTTATTTTACCACTAGTTTGGAATATCTAAACACCTTTAACTACTTCACACCCATGCACTCATCAAGGTTGAGGCTATAGACCAGGGCTTCATAATCAAATTCATTATTTGTGTAGACAAACTAAAATAAGAAGGCCCTAAAGGTCTCTTTTCTAGATGGAAACATCAATTAGATACCAGTTCCAGAGCTAGTTTTACATTTCATACCATCAAAATACAAAGTCTAAAAATTGGAATTATCTTCAGGATCTTTGCTCTAATCCTCCCTCTTCTTTATGACTTCAAGGGTGGCTTGATAGTCATCATGGTTTACATAAGTATCAAGGTTGGTAACATTGAAGTTTGTGAATAGATCATTATTGATGAATTCATCCATGAGGACTTCCTCCTCTAGGATCATGTTGTCTACCACTCCTTCCTTGAGAATTTTTATGTAAATCATTTCTTCCTTTGAGAAAGAAGTGTGTGCCACTTAAAAATTCATCATGGCATCATCATCTATGTGCTTTGGATGCAACGGCTTAGACAACACCTTAATTTTTGAGTTGTATTTGGTTCTCAAAATCAATTAAGATCAATCCAAAGATAAGTACCCTCCTATCTTGGTTGTAAAATCTATGGATAAACATAACCCAAAGACTAGTGGAATGTCTATTACCATAACTTATTAAGGGACTATGATATTAGGATAAGAATACAAAGTTAGGGGAATAGCCTTGATAATACCTATGGTCTAAGATTTCTTCTCATCTAACTAAATTGCCCCTTTATTCAAAGGTTCATATGGAAGTTGTAGTGCATCCATAATTTGCTTGGGTATCACTGTGGTGTTGGGATCATAATCAATAATAGAATTGTGCAAAAATTTATTCCCCATAATGAGACTTAAATAAAATGGAGTGGGTTTTGTTTTAATTACCCCTGCTTTAGAGTTGATGAACATGAATGGTGCATGGGGTTGCACATTTTTGTTGGCTTCTTTTCCCTTGATTTGTGTTGGGTCTGTAACTAGGTTAACTCATGCAGGATTCTCTTGGTCTTCTAATGCCTCTCATAGTAAATATTTTTTCCTGAGGATAGACAAGACATCTCAAATAAAAACATTGGCTGGGGCCATCTTCATTTGTTCCACCACATTCAATGACCCTTGAGGTTAGACTCCAGGGTATCTTATCCTATTTTGTATCATTTCATTCTAGTTTTGATATGTTGAGGGTGATGGTTGGGTGCTTAAACTTTTATAAAATTTACTTTAGGATTTGGGAAAGCCGCTTGGACCTCAATTAATTTCTTATTGGATCGAGTGTAGCAGTTTGATTAGAATTATGGGGATTTCAACATGGGGGTGTTTTTTGCATAAACCACATACTCATATTCTACCTAAGAGAGAATTGATTTTTCTAAGGCTATCTCCTCCTCTTGTTCCAAGGACATTCCTTGCATTTGAGCCATTAGGATATCATTTTCAATGCTTGGGGACTAGTATCTATAAGGAGATGAATCAGGTGCATTCCTTTATCTTTGTTGTTCAGTAGCCTTTTATTGTAAATTACCTCTAGGGAAATTTCAAGGTGTATGTTTGTCATTACACAAGAAGAACTATGAATTTGAGTCATCCGCCAAGTTATTTTTTCTAACAAACAATTCTCTATTTAAGTTTGGCATGACTGTTTGCAAAGGATTAAGAACTGGGATGATTTGATTTACAAGTTGTGCTTGATGATTCATCCTCTACCCTTCTTGGTATAATTGGTTATGTTGATATGATGTTATTTTTATTTGGTAATTTTGGAAAGGGGTCTTTAGGGGCATAACTTTCTACCTCTTGAGGTGTATGATCTCATTTGAGAAGTTCCATAAGATGCTCTTCATGTCATTCATCTTTACAACTAGCATGGATGAAGTAGATGCACTCATTTGAGTATCTAGATATAAATATATGGAAGAAGATGCTTCAGAGGTGATTGGGACTTCTTCTTATGTTGGCATTGATATTTATAGGAACATGGGCATTGATGGTCATGAGGGGAGTTTCTCTACATCTATCAAATTTTTATTTGTTCTGATAGCTAATTCATATGCATCCGATAATGTCTGGCCTCCAAGAGACTAAATCATAATAGTTATGTCTGAGTTGAAGTCTTTAAGTTAAAATATGATATCCATACCCATGGGAAGTCAAGCCACTATCAAGATTTTTTTCTAGGACTTATCAAACCTAGTATTAAAATCAATGATAGCTTCTTATGGGGCTCTTTTAATACTGATTAACTACTGCAAGAGAGATGACCGATCTCATTTCTCATTGAATTAATCAAAGAATATATTGACCATTTCATCCCAAGTGGTAATGGAGTTTGGTAGCAAGGATTGATACCATTTAAGAGCTTACCCCTTGAAAGAGGTGGTTAGTAGACTTCAGGGTATATTCTGCTCAATGACATGATGCACAATATAAACATTGGCAACATCTTGAATATGTTATACTATACTTTTTAAATCCTCCCTTTTATATTTATGGAGTGCCTTTAAAGCATTAAAAATAATAGTATCCCATGTATATGGGGCTATTGGAGGGATGAGCTGGCTACCACTATTTCATGCTACAAAGTTCCTTGGTGCTCCTTAGATAGTCATCTATTATAGTTGTTGTGCTACACTAGACCTTGTATTTATTTGGTAAGTTATAGCCACCATAGGTGGTGGTAATAAGCTTGGATTTTGTGTTACTAGTGACCTTATTATGGGTCTCTAGCTCATAAACTCTAACTTATAATCAGGGATATTATTCCCACTAAGCATGCCATAAAAAGGAATTGTTGATGCCTAAAACTCTTGTTCTTGGTGAATAATTTCCTATGGGAAGTTTTATAGACGTAGGACCAAAATTATGATCTATGAAGTGACCTAAGGTATTTTAAAATCTAGATCTTTGAATAGTTAGGGATGAAAAGGGGAAGAAGTAAATGCAAATAAAACTATCAAAGGTGATTCACCAGAATTCTTAATGTATCCATTCCTAAACTTGCATAAAATAGCTTGAACCTTTAAAACATCACAGACAATTTAAAATAACATATGTATGATTTAAATACTATAATATAAACAAAATATAATATTATATAAGCAAATAATGAAAACAAAAGACAATAATTGATTCCACACAATTTGACATAGAACACCACATCCTCTTCATTGTTGGGTGGATAATAAAATACAAATGCCCAAAGGCATAGTATAGAATATTCAATCCTTCCTATGAGGGGCACCTACTAAGGTTTTAGAATGAAAAACCAATACTACTACTATTTATATTCAAAATTAAAAATATTACAATGGTTATTCTCTCTAGTAACAATCTTGAAAACAAATCAACTATTATCTAACTCCCCCCTTATAAAATAAAATGATTCCCAAATATATAGGCACGGTGGCCTTTATGAGACAAAAGGAATTGACACCTACATCATCATACTTGTGCCCATGATGAGGCCTTTTCACTCAAAAGGGAGCTTCAGCTCATAAGTGAAGATGGTCATCAAATCTTAGATATGGTGCAACCTTGATGTCTCATGATTCCCACAATGTTTAGAAGAAGTGATGTGGTGACACATCTCTCCCTCTAAAATACCTCTATAATTCTTGTTGGAAATGGGGTCCACTTCCCTTGGCCAATGACATAGCTCAAAGTTATGACAAAAATAAACTTGCCTTGGATAGGTGTAATGATGCCACATGGAAGGTTTGTTCCCTTTTAGTTATACCTACATAATGGGACCTGCCTATTATTTTATCAACTAATGGTACACCTTAAAGATCTAATAAAATAACCCCTTGCTCTCAAGGAGCATTTCAATGCCATGTGGTGAGCTAGTAATATTCATGGGGAAGTCAAGAGCTCTTTTTCAAAGGATGAACATGAGGGTGCCATGTGGCACTAGTGGAAAGAGTTGAGACTTAGCCAAAAATAAAAAGGGGAACCCAGGAAAAAAAGGATCAATACTCAAATCACCTAATTCTTCGATCACATCCATGATGATAAGATAACTGCCTTAAAAAACTTCAAAACATGGATTTAAACCATAGGTACATTGGATTATGTTTGTTGTTATGTAATATTAGTCATCGCCCATTGTAGTGGAGTAACATTCATCACATTTTGTTGAGTCTTGGTATTAGTCATTATTTGAATACTTAATCCTTGGTGTTGTATGCTAGAAGAAGTAGCTAGTTAAGGATTATAGGTAGTTATTTGAGGTTGGGAGGTAGAAGCTCCTTCCCTTACATTTGTGATCCACTCATGATGTTAACTAAAGGTACACTTTGTTGTGGACTATTTGTTTGTGCATTTACACCACTTTGGTTTGGATTAGATGACACTTGTGTATTGTCCAATATGTTTGGCTCACTATTCTATGTAGAAGCAAAAAATAATTCTTTGATGGTGGGGGCATTAAACATGTCTCCAACTAAATTACTTTGTATTAAAGGTTTTATAACCTAATTTTCTTGGCTTGTCAACTCGATTAATACTCCTGTTGAAGGAGCTAACTCAATAAGAGGAGCATTTGACATGGTCATTTTGTTAGATTTGCATGTTAAGTTTAAATAAGTTTGATATGTTGTCTACATCTATATTAAATGGTCCTCCATGAGGGCCTTCCTTGTGATAAGCATATGAGGGTCCCAATATGTCATCAACACTATAGCATGAGGATTGATAAAAGAGGCTTGTTCAATGTTCTGATTAAAAATCATGTTATAAGGCCCTCTTACTAGACTTGGAAAGTTTTCATGGGGAATGTCTATTGAAAACTTAGCCCCTTCCTCTGTTTCTTTGATTAAGACTTCATCCTTGTTCACAAGAAAGTGATGATCAAACAAATAAGGGTCATAGGCTGATGGCATTATAACATAGTAAAGTTGTTATTAGACTTGTTCTACAACTATAGGAACTCTAGCAAGGTATTATATTATCTATTATTGGTCCTGCTCTAAGTATGGAGGTGTGTTGACCAAATAATGGGCCAAAAGATCTTGATCTTGTTCCCCTATTTGAGTGTTGTAAGGTGGATAAGGATCAATCTCACAAACAACATCATCTCCATAAGGATCTTGAACAAATTCTTCTTGTGAAACCACATTTACATACCCTAGATTGTACATCACACCACTACATGTATAATGAGACATGTTCAAATCAATGGTGAATCTTTGTGACAAAAGGGGTAGAGTTATACAAACTCTAAAAATAATGTCTAAAAAGATAAAAGATTTAAACTTGATCTAACTTGGTCAAATAAAGGGGTTGTATCTCCAAAATGGTTTTTGACAAATCTTGGTATAAAATAATCTCATGTCAAATGTCTAATGCTAAATGTCTCACAAAAAGGCCAAGTGGATGAAATAAAATTAGAATGCCAAACTCTAGGTCTAAAGTGTTCCAAATAGGTCTAATCTAGGAAAACAAAGGTTGCTAGGTCTTTTGGCCAAATGTGGCATCAAAATCTAGGCTCAAACAAGGCATGTGCTAGGACTTTTAACCAAAAATGGTTTTAAAATCTAGACTTTAAACAAAAAGATGATTTAATCTAACAAACCTGAAAAACTTCACATAAACTAAGCATTTGACTTTAGACATGAACTTGGTCAAATTGGTATGAGGCATGAAATAAAAGGCACTTGGAGATATACTATTTTCTCCCAAATAAAGGCACAAACAAATATTTTTTGAATTTGGGTAAAGAATTAACCTAAGTTACATGACCCAAAAGAGAAAGACCAGTGTCTAATCCTCAATTAGACAAGTCATAAAAAAATTAATCAATGTTTAGATTCAAACTTGTCAAGGTTAACTAAAAACTCTACTTTAAGAAAACTAGGATTTTTGAACAAACAAGCTAGACAAAATTGGATGGCATAACAGTACTAGACATAGACCCAAAAATACACATATGGATTGGTTTCAAATGGTAACGTAGACACAAGATGACATAAGTCTATGAAATGATTTGAGAAATGTAATGGCATTATTGCTCTATATAGATGTAATCAATTTTTTGTTTCAAAGACTCCAAGGTACAAACTTAAAATTATTTAGGAAGCGTAACGTTACCTGTTTCAATCAAGTGACACACACACAATGTTTTTGACACAATTTTTTTCAAGGTAAAAGCAAAATGTTAAATGGATGGTATAATGTTTGCTCAAACAATGCATTAGTGTTGATA
Organism: Torreya grandis; assembly: GCA_037957365.1. Lineage (NCBI taxonomy): Eukaryota > Viridiplantae > Streptophyta > Pinopsida > Cupressales > Taxaceae > Torreya > Torreya grandis. The sequence continues at coordinate 2,151,455 of JARHVA010000004.1, read as the reverse complement.
AATAACTTTTTTTTTGACTTGGCATAAACATACACAAATGGTTTTAGACTTAAAATACCAAATAAGTAAAGGAAAAAGACCAAATACAACTAAGTAAATCATCCTAAGCCCTATGACTAATAAGGTTACATCATATTATTGGAATCCATCTATATACATTCTCTTAAGAGGATTTAAAGTGTTAAACTAAAAATAAAAGTGCATGAAATAGTAGTTTTTTTACACCCTCCTTTCAAGAGTTTATTTAGTGACATGGACCTTCAGGAAACTCACCCTACATCAATAATATTTCCACAACAAGTGGGATTTGTCTCAAATTTTAAAAAATTGACCATCTAGATGGTCCCAAGCATGGCTAACTCTAAAAATACCTCACATAAATTGAGTTCATATCAATTAACTTTCTATGCAAGGGTCTATTATTTTTCATAGTGATTCCATCTATGTACTTCTTAGTGGAATCCCCTAGTTAACTAGACCTAACTCAAGTTTTTATTATGAAAGGAGAGGTTAGCCACTCAACCCCCTGGCTCTCATAGTATACATACCCTAATTTGTATACCCTGTCATAGAGCAGGGTTGAAACAATGCTGAGAGATGAAACCCCAAGTCAAAGCTTCCCTAAAACATTCATGAAGAATTTATGAACTCCCATTCACAAGATAAATTACATGAAAGAAATGACTAACTGGAAAGACGTTAGAGGTTGTTTTTAGATCACCCAAACTATATGTGTTTTGGGAAGAGCCTAGATAACATTTTTTCCATGCCTTAGACTAGGCATAAATTGTAAGTGAAAATGTTTTTTTGGTCACTCTAATTCCCTATAGGGGATGGGGGAGAGCATACACACACTCTTCATTTTACACAAATAAAAAACAAGTATGAAACAAACACTTTTAAGAATTTACAATTTAAGTAAGTGTTAATTTTATGGCACCAAATGAAATGTTTGATAAAGTTCTTTGGCCCCCTTGGCTTACTTTTTCAAAACTTGAAATAATTTTCACAAAACAAATTAACACAAATCACTTAGGTTCCTTTTAATAACTTAAAACCAAATGTTCAAGACTTAGCCATTCTTTTTAGGTACTGAAATGAAGTGTTCAAGAGTTTAAACTTGAAAATTTATGTTTTGATCCCACCTTGGCCCCGCAAATATTACAGAGTTTTCTTCTATTTTAAAGCACATTAATGGGTAAGCAAATTTTTTTTGAAATGATAACTCTCAAATTTATCCATATTTTTTACATAAAGACCGATATCGGTCAGTCATGACCGATGTTGGTTATAAGGTGATCGATGTTGGTTGGGCATGAAACTGATTTCAATCGATAAAGATTGATATTAGATACTTGTAAACCCAAAGGCAAAACCAAAATAATGTAAAAATGTTTGTTAGCTCAAAATATTATGACAACTCCACAAACTTAAAATAAATAGATTAAATAGGGAGTTTACAAATCAATGAAACCAATAACTAACAATTATGAATGCTAAGAAGATTCAAAATACATGTTTTAAAGTCATTTCCTACCCTAAACCTTGATCGATGATGGTTACCTAAAACAAAGGTTGGCTAGGTAGAAATGATGCTGGTTATGCTAGACCGATGTTAGTTTCTATGTAAATCTAAGTTAACACAAAAAACAAAAATATGGTAAAAATAATGCTAAAACTCTAGATTTGAAGATATTCAAGCATTCATTTGAAAATTTAGGAGTTACATCTTGGTCTCCTTGGTACATGGGATGCTATAGGTCCCACTGAGCCTACCATTTGTGATCATAGGAATTTGACAATAGAGAGGAGGTTAGATCAAGTGTTAGTTTCACAAAATAGTGAAATTAACACACTAACATGCTAACATATCTAAGCTTAGATCTTAAGGGGAACATAATGGACAAAATACAATTGAAAACCTAACTAAAATGCAAAGAATAATAATCTTTATCTTCCTTGATATATCCAAATGATTTGTTCATGGCTTGCTCGATTTGTGCTCAAAGAGTCTTTGGTAATAGAGTTTTCTTTGTTCCTTCTCTCCTTGGCACCATTGTGGATTTTGGCTTATAGATTATGCTTGTGGCTTGGCTAAATATTTTGGAATTATAACATTATTGTCATGAGTCTTATGCAAAAACCTGCATTATAACTCTACAATTTCCAAGCTCTAAAATGAAGAGGCAAAGGCTTGTATTTATAGGCTTAGGAACTAACCCCAACTCAAAGTGAGTTAAAGTGTAGTTTAAACATGGAATGGATTCAAACCTAACCTAAGTGAGTTAGTTAACCCTAGTAGAGTTAAAATGTGTCAAGAATTAATGATTTTCAATGAATAGGGATGGGTGAGATATTTTGAGATATTTTCAAAGACTTGAAAACTCATAAGAGGTAATCATGAAAAGCTACTATATTTGCATTTCAAAATTTTCTTTCTTATAATTTCATTAATTATACATAGATAATTCAACTAGGCATTTAATTTGGTTTATAATTTTAATTAATTCTAATTAGGATTTTTAGCATTTTAAAGATTTGATTTTATGTGTGCACTTGCCCCATTTAATAGGTATATAGGCCAAATTGCATGTTATGATGCCACAAGATGATTAGAGATGAATATATGAGAGGTTTTTATTACTTGCAATAAGTTACCCCAATTAGGGATGTCTCAACATGATTATGAGCCTTGATGAATGATGCACAAACATATTTAAGATGTTTAGTGATTCTTAGGCTTAATTTGTAATGGTTAGTAAGAATCAATATAAAGTCTGGTCAAATGCCATTGGTGGCTAGTTTTAGGTGTCTATAGGTTGAGTCACTAAAGTAAGGTGAAAAAGACTTGCTTGAGAGAAGATGAAAATAAAGAAGGTAAAATAAAGAAAGGGCTTAGCTAAGTTAGACTACCATAATGAGAGAAAGAGTAAAGAAGACCCAAAAAGAAGAGGGATGGTTGTTTAAGAAGAGATGAGTGAGATAGATTAAAGGTTAGATAAGGTAAAACTATTGGTGGAGCTCATACAAGAAGAGGAAATCCAATGGTATGGTTGGGTAATGAATGAGAATATATTTAAGTGGCCTACAAGGCTACTCATGGAGAGAAGAAAGATTGTCATGAGAGACTATGAGAAGCAAAAGATGTTATGTAGGAAGCTTAAAGAGGAGATGAAGAAGTTCAAGATGGATGAATAGGTTGGTATATAAGAGGAAGGTGAGCAAGACCTTCAGGAGAATAAGATAGTCATGGAGAATGATGAGAGTAAATAGCTAAAGCAACCTATGAAGGAGAATATGGAGGAAAATAAGCCTAAAAATTTTAAATCTTATGATTTCTTATCATGTGTGTATGCAGGTACAAAAGTGAAGAAGGAAGAAGTCCATTTTGAGGACATAAAATTTGAAAGCATGAAATAAAGTGAGCATGAACAATGTTCTTATGTTGAAGAAGAAGATGAATGGGCATCCAAGGTATAATGGTTTTTTACCCTGAAATAGGAGAGATGTTTAGAGAAGGAGATCTTCAAGAAGGAGGATACCTCATTGAAGGCATAAAATAAAGAAAATTGAATCAATATGATGGATTCAAGAGGTATGAAACTCAAAAATATGATTTCATATCGCATAAAGAAATCAAAGAGGTAGAAGAGATTGTAGGTGATGAAGAGTTGATAGATGATCAACACTGCCCATTTGTCAATGAGAGTTAGGATCAATCACAAGTAGAGATGGCAGCTTTAGAGCATGCCATAAATAATGGAGAAAAGGATGATTTTTTTCCTAGAACAATAGTTGATGAGATGAATAATGGGCATGATATATGGAGTCTCAAGAGAGATAAATAATGATGGATAAGGCAACATGCATCATGGAGTAGTAAGGGTGGATACAAGAAGAGTATGGAGTGTTTAGATTGACACATGAAGGAGATGGAGCCCAAACACAAGTGATGGTAAAAGATATGTAAGATCACAATGAATAATAGGAGTTGAAGTGGAGAGGAATGATGCAATATGTTGAAGATGATCTCTTAGAGTTCCTAAATCAAATTGAAAAGAAGGAAAGAATTATCATAAATGAGCTAGAAGTAGAATTACAAGATGGAGAAAATCAAATTTCAAGGACAAGGACCATGTTTCCCATTGAATCACTTCAAGAGGATAAAAGTAAACGTTACATAAGGGAAAAAAATTATAAATAAGTAATGATTTTCAGCCATTTATATGGATAATCATTAGTACAAGGTAAACTAGACAAAGTTGAAAACTGAGCTAAGTTGAGCATAGAATCATGCAAGTTGATCAAGCAACAAGTATTGACAACAAATGTTGTAAGTAAAGAATAAAGGTTAAGAGGACACGATAATAAAATCAAGAAGATGAAATGGATTCCTAGAGAGGCTTAAAATAAGAATACAAGATCAAGAGAGGATGAAAAGGACCATGAAATTCTTCAAGAAACTATCAAGTCTCATGAGTGTAATTTTAAATGTATTAAGCATTATGGCTCAAGGATGGGGATACAATAGAGGGAGAAACTTCATGATCAAGTGTATAAAATAAGTAATGAGGCATAATAGATCATGATAAATCCAAGGAAAGAGGAGGACAACATTGTTCCTAAAAAAACATGGTTGGATGAATAAAGCATGATTGGAGGACAAGATCAGTCCAAAAGTGATCCAATAAAGGAGTAAGAGTAAGATATCATTAAGGAAGTTAATATATGGTTATATTCACCCAAGAACCAGTCCAAGTAGTATGATAATGGAAGGAGAGCTATAAGAGAGTGAGTAAGAGAAAAAGAAAATGAATAAAGAGCAAGGTAAGAAGTTGATCCATTCAAATGGTAATGTTGCAGCTAAGTTGGTTGTAGTTATTCATGATGATATCAAGATAAAAAGTTTCCAATAAATATTGTGTTATGATGAATTTTATTTAGTTAAGGAGATGCCAATACAATATGAGAAAGAAGGATATGAGAAGACTCACCATGAGAAGGTGGATTATCATGAAGATGAAACCAAAGAGGATATAGATGAGAGTATGACAAGGGTGAAGGAATAAATAATGAATAATAATTCATTAAAGAATGAGGATAAATAAGAAAGCATTGCCAAGAAGCAAGACCAACAAAGAGTGTATAAACAAACCATGACAAATGTAACAAGAAGCTATAAAGGAGAAGTTAAAGTTAAGAATGAGAACCAACCATTTGAGGTAGAATATGATGAAGATAAATCTTAGATGGATGAGATTGAAGATGAAGTGGACAAAGATTTGAAGTAGAGCATGTACTTCATGGAGATAGAAGATGAATTGGCAAAGAGGCAAAATAAGGAAAGAAAATAAAGACAAAGGAATTGTATGAGAATAAAGGAGAAAGAAAAAAGGATTATTAGTAAGAGGGGCTCAGAACATTAGAGGAAAAATAATTGGAAATCAAGGAAGAATTTGGACTAAGTGCATTTGAGCAGGAGCTCAAATTTTCCCACTTAGGGAGTTTGATGCAAAACGTCACAAGGTAGCATGAGAAGTTAGTATCTTTGAATGTTTCATGTTAACCATTTATAGTTTTATATAGGTAGTTTAGGGTCCATTAGGTTGTTTTTAATTCATTATGAGTCTTTTATTGTGTCTTGTTTTCTCTTTAGAGTTTTCCTACCAAAATGCAAAATTTGAAAATTTGAATTTTAGAACTAGGCTCAGAGTGGTATTTTGGATCTTATGAGGAATGTAAATATATTTGAATGTTTTTAAGGGTCGTAAAAGGTAATAGGAAGGTTTTTAGTCTTTTATAGGTGTCTTAATATCCAAATTATGAAAAATAACAAGATCAGCAAGAATCTTGATGTGTAATTACCACCCTATGTGGGATTGGCCAAAAGAAGAAGTTAGTTTGCATATTTAAGTGGTATGTAAGGAGATTAAATAAATGTATAAGATAAATGTGAGTATAATTAGACTATATTGATAGGATATGTTTTAAGGATATTGGATAAAAGGCAAGAACATATTAATATTTCAAGAAACTCTACATGTTATGTACAATTTTGTGCATTACTATTGTAGGAGAGATAACATAAATAAAATAAAGAAGGTTTTAAGTGCAAACATGTGGAATTATATTGATTTTTGGTATGGAAAAAATTTAAATTTTTTTATTCCTTTAATAATGAATATATTCTTGTTACTAACCTATTGGTTCAAGTTGTAACCTACATAATTTGGAAGCTTTGTTTTTGTTACAGTCAAGAAATAATATAATAGAGGTGTCCTTTGAAGTTTAAACATAGTGTTTTAGATATGGAAGTGTGGTATATAATCTCTCCTTGATGAATACAAATTTTTTGGATGCTCATAGTACACTTAGTTATCAATATTTAATCCAAGCGTCCATTATGTTGCACACAGTCCTAAAGTACATTCCCAAAATTCTACAAATCAGCCCTTGAAGAGTCTTTTGATGATTCATAAAGACTAATTAGCTATTGGAGAAGGTAAATTAATTTATATAATACCTCATACATGTTTTATAATGGTTTGAATTTTATTGAAACTCAATTTATCCCTTTTTATATGCTCTCGGCCTTACACAAGCCTGTGTACACCTAGACTTAGGGTTTAAACTTGAAACTCAAATAAATTTTATTTTCACCTACCAAAAATGATGAAAATTTGGAATATAATTATTTTTAGTGTGATATAGATGATTTTTGAGGTTTTAGGTTGATACCTAACTATATATTATGGTATATAGGACTGTGGCATTAAACTATGCCTAAAGAGACCTAATTAGTAAAGATGTGAGTTGAGTTAGTTAGTATACCTTGAGAGTTGGGTCTTAAAATTTTATGTGAAGATGAAAGGGGATAATGGGTATCAAAAACAAGTCTTATTTTATTTAGAATTTTTTTTTTTCAAACCTACAAGATTTGTGTGAAAACAGGGCTATAAAGACTAGGCCTTAAAGATAGAAAAAGTGGATGGTTGGAGAGTTCTTGCTTGGAAATTGTGTAATTTGGTTGGATGTGTGAGAGATTTAAAATAAGAATGTGGATTTCCATAAGATCCCTTGTGTAAATAAAATAACCTTGGATCTAGGTTTTAGGATTTTAGGCCTATGTACCTATATCAAAGAGAGAGATAAGTTTGAGGCAAGAATGGAGAGTGAGGTTTTAGAAATTATCTATGAGATGATGATGTTGATGACAAGGAGTGGAGAGTGTAGAGGTAGATGAAGGGTGATAGGAATTAAAGAGAGAGATAAGAGAACTATGTTTCAAAGAGGTTTATGGTCTAGTGAAGTTAAAAATGAAACAGTTATCAAGTAAGAAGCAAGGTATGTGTGATAATAAATCAGATCAGAGTAAAGAGTAAAAAGTTCAAGACAAAAAAATTAGATCTAGGGAGATGTATAAAGAGAGTGTAGGCATCATCTCTACATCATTTGTGTTTATACTTGATAGATTTCTTATTGGTGACATCATATTACTATCTAACGTTATTCTTGTAATGGTCACTTACCTTGGTGTTGAATTAGAAAACTTCATCTTTCAATCTTGGTAGGCTCTTAGTGTTATTTAGAATTTTCAATCTTGAATAGGTATTGGCATGGATATTTGTCTCATTGTAGTTGAAATTTTAATTCATATGTATAATTAGGTCCATGTTGAAATAAATGCTCAAAGTCCTTTGTAATTAGGTTTATTAACCCAAATAGGTCTTGATGCTTACATTTGGGTGTATGCAATGGTTATTAGGATTCTTAACCTAGTTTATTCTATGTTTTTATTACTTCATCAAGTAGTGTTAATTTATATATTTTTACCAAATTAGTTCATGTTATTTTTAATGGAGATTATGTAGTGTAAAATAGGATTCAAAAAATAAGCCTCTATTATGTTGCACACAGTCCTAAAGTACATTCTTAAAAAATTTCAAAGTAGCCTTGAAGAGTCTTTTGATGATTCATAAAGACCAAATAGATATTGGATAAGGTAAAGGAATTTAGTGAAGACCTCACAAGTCTTAGAATGGTTTGAATTTTCTTTAAAACTCAATTTATCCCTTTTTATATGCTCTCAGCGTTGCACAGGCATGTGTACATCTAGACCTATGGTTTGAATTTGAAACTCAACTAAAATTTATTTAAACCTATAAAAAATGATAAAACTTTGGAATATAATGTTTTTTAATGTGATATAGAGTATTTTGGAGGTTTTAGGTTGATACCTAACTGTATAGTATGGTATCTAGGACTGTGGCATTAAACTAGGCCTAAAGAGACCTAATTAATAAAGAGGTGAGTTGAGTTAGGTGGTATGCCTTGAGATTTAGGTCTTGAAATTTTATTTTAAGATGAAAGGGGATAATGGGTGTCTAAAAAAGTCTTATTTTTTATGGATTTTGTTTTTTCAAACCTATAATATTTGTGTGAAAATAGGGCTACAAAGACTAGGCCTTAAGATAAAAAAAGTGGATGGTTAGAGAGTTCTTGCTTGGAGATTGTATGGTATGGTTGGATGTGTGAGAGAGTTAAAATAAGCATGTGGATTTCCATAATATCACTTGTGGAAATAAAATTACCTTAGATATAGGTTTTAGTCTTTTAGGCCTATGCACTTATATCAAAGAGAGAGATAAGTTTGAGGCAAGAATGGAGAGTGTGGTTTTGGAAATTGTCTATGAAATGATGATGTTGGTGACAAGGAGTGAAGAGTGAAAAGGTAGGTGAAGGTTGACATGCCTTCAAGAAAGATAGAGGATAACTATGTTTAAAAGAGGCTTATGATCTAGTGAAGCTAAGAATGAACCAGGTGTCAAGTAAGAAATAAAGTATGTGTGACAAGAAATTATATCAAAGATTAGAGTAAAGAGTTTAAGGATAAAGAAATCAGATCCAAGGAGAAGTATAAAGAGGCGTAGGCATAATATCTACATCAGTTATGTTTATACTTGATATATTTCTTATTGGTGACATCATATTGTTATCCAACATTATTCTTGTAATGGTTACTTATCTTGATGTTGAATAAAAAACTTTTATCTTTCAATACTGGTAGGATCTTAGTGTTATTTAGAATTTTCAATCTTGAATAGGTCTTGGCATGGATATTTTTCTCATTACAATTATAATTGGCATTCATATGTATAATTAGGTATATGTTGAAACAAATGATTAAAGTCCTTTGTAATCAAGTTTGTCAACCCAAATAGGTCTTGATGATTACATTTGGGTGCATGCAATGGTTATCGATATTCTTAACCTGATTTATTATATGTTTTGATTGATTGATGCAGTAGTGGTAATAAATATATTGTTACCAAATTAGGTCATGGTATTTTGAATAGAGACTATGTAGTGTAAAATAGGATTCAAAAACATGATTTGAACATATTTAGCCTTTGTATATTCCTTATTAGTATGTGGAACTCTGGTATTGACTTGGTCTCAACATAATGGAAAATGGATCGAGTAATTCTAAGAGGGAACCAAATCTTATATTATTCAATGTGATTCATGCTAAGATTTGTGCAATAGTACTTGATGAAACAACCCACATAGGTCTTGCATGAATTGAAACATTCAATCGGATAAAAAATACTAGTAACATTTTAATAGTAGTGTTATGTGAAGACTTAGACCTGATTGTCTCTTAAACAACTTTGAACTTGGATTTATCACTTAAAATACCCAACAAGGTCTAGACATGAACAAAACACTTTTGAAAATCCCAATTTGGTCTTTATAGTGTTAAAAGGATCCAAAAATCTTGACAAGGTAAGGAATAGTGCATAAAGCATCTCAATTATTGTAATTTCTTAGTCAAAAGCTTGACCAAGTCAGCTCTAGATGTAAATACAAGTTTTGGATTATTCTTTGAACTATTTGGAAGGTAAAAAGTTTGAGATAGATGTTGAAATTATTGGATAAGGTATTGAAATGTTGGGGAATGCCTCATGTCATCCATTTCCATCCATTTAAGTATAATGACATTCAAATTGGGTTTCTTCTACTGGAATTTGAGATTAGGAGTAGAACTATATTTTTTTCATTCTTATGGGTTTGACTAGTGGTATGCTACCAAATTTGTGAAGGCACAGGTATATGTACAGACTATTGGCATAGTGAATTTTGTTTCCTCCATGTATTAAATTTAAATAAGTCAATTATGGCATAAGAATAGATTGTAATCTATTATGTTTATGAATATAATATTTGATCTTTGTATTTTTCATGTTAAATGTTTGATGAAATGTATGTGTGTCTATTTGATTGGTTAAACCCCTACAACATAGGATTTAATGTCAGGCCTTAATTTGTCTCCCCCTATTCATGTTTTAACCAATTAGTATAATATCAATGTAGTGTCTTTGTGGTTGTGATTATGAAAACTCCTCAATGTGTGTTGTAGGTTATGAGAGAGAAGTCTGTTAGTGTAGGATTTTTCCTGATTTTGGTTTTACTTACATGGTTATTAGTCAACTTACTTAGGGCTATTAAGGTTATTATAGGAAATACACTTACTGTGTTTTATAATTATGAGTCGATTTGTTACCTTTTTGGTGACCTAATCTCTCACTATGTAATGTAGCTCCTTTGTAATTTTTGGCTAATCAATTAATGAATTGTTATGAAGCCCAATTTTGCTTTGCATTAATCTAACCTACTTCTAGGATTTTTGTGTAATCTATGATGTTTAGATATCTTGGAGTGATTTGACATGATATTAGAGCTTTGATCTAACAACCATTTTTCTATTTTTAAAATCCTCGATGAGATCTTTCCTACATGCATTATTGTTATTTTTATTGATTTTTAGTGATTTCATAGGTTTGATGGGATTTCATGAAAACCTATGAAGATTATATATTTTAAGTCTCCAATCATAAAATAGATAACTCCATCAGATTTAGAATGCATCAAAACCCTTAAATTTAATGTAACATGATCTAGATTCATGACAATGATTTCTGAGCATTTTTGGAGGGTTTTAGGTCTTTTAAAGTTATTTCATGCATGTTCGTACAATGAAATTATTAAATTAGGAAATAATTTTAAGTTTTTAAGAGTTTTTTTAGTTCTCAAATGTGTCTTTCTTAGTTTTTATAGGAGCCATACCAAATCTATAGATTTCTAGGTTTTGCAATTTTGGCAAAGTTTCCAGCCCTTATAGGTAGTTTTGGTAGCTTTTTAGATTTTTTTAGACTTTTGGAAATAGGAAAATAAACCTAGGTGTACATTTAATTATCCAAACATTCACACCTTTTATTGCATGCCTTATATATCCCAACATTCCTAAAGATTCTAATTATTGACTGAGCCTGACATCCCTCTAGTTATTTCATACTTACACACAAATTGTTCAAGACACATTATTGATTTTGCCCAATGTCTATATGAAAGTGCTTGTATTTAAAAATTTAGGGGTGTCACATTGATAATTATAAGGAGTATTATGTTGTGTCATGAATTTCATTTTATGCATTTTCTCTTTACCTTATTCAAAATATTTTCCTTCTATGTTATGGATTCAAGTACAATAAGTCTACTCACACCTTTTAATTATCACATATTGAAATTTAGAATGGGAATCATTTTTCAATCCAAAGGTTACCATAATTAAAATTTCAACAATAGAAGATAAAATCAAATGGTTTAATCATTATGCTAAAGTCTGTGGACTACTATGTCTCTCCATCTCTCCTAATCTACTCTTTCACATAGAATCTACAAAAATACCTACTCAAGTGTGGACTACTATGATAACTCTCTTTGGAAAGTAGAATGTGATGAGAGGCCATGATCTATAGAATGAGCTCATAAATTTGAGCCTAAAAGACTATGACACCCTGCAATACTTGTTTGCCAAGTTTAGATTTCTAAGTTTGCAATTGAAAGAATGTGGAATTGACAAGAAAGATGAACAAATTGTTCTATTGATACTCTCCAAATTAGGTTCAGAGAATTATAATTTTTTGTCCATTTTCCATGTTACAAAAAGTATTAGAGCCACATAGAAGATGCCTTCTTTACTATAACTTTATTTTCAACTTGATTCAGGATCAAGATAAGTTGATATAGATGGCCATAGTGAAGTCCTCGTAATCTCATGCATTTTTTGTGAATAAAGAGAAACTTCAAATAAAAGAGAGAAAAAACAAAACAAAAAGGATCAAGAGAAGGATGTAAATCATCCCACCTATAAATTAAATAATGAGACCTCTTATTCTAGTGTTAATCCTGAGAAATATAGGATCAAATGTAGGTTTTTCTCAGGAAAGGATGATGAAAGCAAATGTTTGAAGAAGCATATAGACCAACTGACTAAGATACTCAAGAATCAAAATATTAATGTCTTGATTCTACCAATTAGATTTCATCAGCCCATGAATTCTCTAAGGTAAATGACCATGGTAAATCAAAGGGAAAGGCACTAGTTACTATTATACCTCTGACTCTGACATGGGTCATTGACTTTAGTGCTTCACATTGTTGTCCCCCAAAAATATCACTCATTTTTGGGACAAAATTTGAACTATTTTGGTCCTACAGACCAAAATTATCTCTTCCCTTTTCAAAATTTGCCTTGGGCATTCAAATTCCTCATTTTTCAAGCTTCTCAAAAATCTACGAACTCTGCAAGCTTGAATCTACGGACTCAGCAGGAAGAGAAAATCTATGGACTCTGCAGGCTTAAATATACAGACTCTGTAGGCTTAAATCTACAAACTCTATAGGCTTGAATCTATGGACTCAGTAGGAAGAGAAAATCTATGGACTCAAAAGGAAGAAGAAATCTATGGACTTTGCAGGTCAAGTTCAATGGGCTTTATAGGTTGAAATCTACAAAATCTTTCAAGGTTAGAGAAAACTACGGACTTGGTTTCTACATACTCTATAAGATTGGTTCATCCTTTGGTTCGTCAGTCAGTTCAAGGCTTTGTTTGAACCGTTAAACCAAAACTTGGTTCAATGATTGGTTCAACGTCTTTTGGTTCAACAGTTAGTTCATCATTTCAGTTTAAGGCAAATGAACCATCGGCTTGAACCATTTTGGTTCAATGTCTTGGTTTAATGGAGCATTTCATCGGCTTGGTTCATTCAGTTTAACCATCAGCTTGAACCATTTTTGTTCAAAGCTTGGTTCAACCGATTGGTTTAATGAAGAGGTTCAATGGTTGGTTCAAACAAAGGGTTCGTCGGCTTGAACCATTTTGGTTCAACCAAGTGGTTCAATGTTCAGTTTAACCAAGAGGTCCAAACAAATGGTTCAATAAATGGTTCATCACCTTGGTTCAAAAAATGGCTCAAAAACTTGGTTCAAAGGAGTAGTTCAAAATGCAAAAGTTTAAAGGGCCTCCCGAAGGATAAGTGCCCTTGTGGAGGGTACTTGATCAACAAAAATACCCTTCAGAAGGGTTATTTTCAAAAAGACTAGGCAAGTCTAAGCCACAATTCCTTCAGACTTTTTGTCCGAAGGAATTCCTTTGAACAAAAAGTCTGAAAGAATTCTAAGCAGTCACAGGTGAAAAAAACTTGAAGGATAATAATCAAGGCAAATGAAAATTCTGCGGACTTTTTGTCTGCAAGAAATTTTCGTAGAATTTTTGTCTGCAAAGAAAGCCTAAGGAAAGCCCATGAAGACTCCAAAGAAAAAGGCTGCCAAAGGACCCTGAAGGGCAGGTTCCCTTGTGAGGGACTCTCAACTGCCAACTTGAAGGATACTTCCCCAAAGCTGAAGGGTCACCTTCCCTTCGGGAAGATGTAAAACAAAAATCCCGAAGGCCATTCAAAGACCACCCAAAGGGTAGATATATTGTGGGGAGCTCTTCTCAACCCAAAATAGGTTATTTCTTAAGGCCCAAAAGGGCAAGTTCAATATGGGAAAGCGCTAAATAGAAAAGCTGAAAGAAGACAAAGGGGTGACGCACCCAAAGATGTCAAATTCAAGACAACAAAATAGCCATTGATCCTTTGAACCTATAGACCAGAATGCATTCACAGATTTCAAGGACAAGACTAGTAGAAAGCAAGGAAGGAACAAAATAACAAATTGAATCCAGGACCCGATTCAATTAACCAGAAAAGGAGGAACAATGAAGGTAAGATCAGATCGCCAGGTAGACATTGAAAGTTGCAAACTTTCAATAAGCATGACTTGTTTCCCTACATTGATAAAATCAAATGGGTAAAATGCCCCTAAGTTCCAGCCTATTTTTTTAATAGATTCCAATGCAACATGACATGTTATTGTTCTCGAGTCCTTCTTGAAGAAGCTATATAAGGGACTCTCTTGTTATTATAAAAGATCTCTTTTTTGACAATCAAAACGAAACTCTGCCAAAATTGAAAGACACTTCTGAGACTTTGAGCTTAGTTTGTTTATCATATTTTGTTATTGGAATAAGAAAGTAAGTGGTTTTTCAGACTTTGTGCTGTAATATCTTTGTTGTTGAGGAAACTGTTCTTATGTCTTTTTCCTTAATATATCTTCTATTCCTTTAATTCAACAAGCAAAATTAGTGACAGTAGTCAGAAAGGTGTCCTAAAGAGTCAAGTGTTGAGAAACTTTGTGCCCCCATAATTGCCTTTAGTGTGTTTTCTTGTCATTTCTATGTAAAGGACCTTGGGATGACTTTGTGCCCTCATTGTCCTTCGTATCTTACTCTTGAGCAATCCAGGTGAAGATTTTGTGTTGCATCTCGATTTGCTGGTTATTATATCCTTTGTTACATTTTGTTGTTACTACCTGGAGTATTCTTGTGGCTTGATCAATAGTACTTCTGAAAGAAGAGGAGTGATTTCTATCATTTTCCTTGAGTTTTTCCTTTGATCCACACACATCATCTCTGAAGAAAGATAGATGGATGGTTTGTCCTACCCTTGAGTATTATTTTCTGTTTATATATATATATATATATATATATATATATAGCCTATCTATAGGGAACCTCCCCTTGATGAGAGGAGAGATCAGTCCCCTTATGATGTGGTAAACCTACACATTTGGATGACTAATCTTCCTACTTTGGTTGATCAGACCTATTTTTTTTATCGATACGCTCATCGACAAAATATTCAACCAACAGTTTTTGGTGACTCCACTGGGGATATAAAATCCATTATCCATTTATAATCTATCTATTCACCTCCACACTAATTGGGAAAGAATGCATAGTTTAAAGCCTCAAGCTTTAACTGAAGCAAGGTTAATTCTTTTTCATTTTTGTTTCACAATCTAGCATATTCAAGGTATACACGAAGCCAAAGGGCTAAAGGTATTGTTGACCCTATATTTGAGTTGGTACAAAAAAGTGATTTTAATCTGTTTCCTTCATCATCTCATCTCCAATGAACCAAGAGTTTTCCTCCTACTAAAGTCAGATCTCCATTGCTAGATGAAGTATCTACTTCTATTGTTGATAAAGCTTTGCCTATAATTACCCCTCTGAGATTTGTTATCCCTCCTTTTCATAATCCTACAATGGTAGTTCAAGGCCCTTGGGGTAATTCTTTTGGTCCTCTCAATCTTACTCCACCTCTACATGAGCTTCCACATAGTTCAAGGAAGAACTTCCTCAAATTCTATGGTGGTGGAAAAGTTCATCCTGATGAACACATTGCAGCTTTCAGCATAGCTTGTGGAGTAATCAGAGTAGAATTTGAAGATGTATTAGTCAGGATTTTTGTAGAAACATTACAAGGTGCTATTGTAGATTGGTTTTATCATCTACAAGCTCGGTTAGTAACCAATTGGAATACTCTCAAAGATAAGTTTGAAGCCAGGTTCAAACCTACAGAAGATGCACATGTACTTCTGGCTCAACTTACACATATGAAGAAAGAGCCTTATGAGCCTATGAGAGACTTCATAGCCAAATTTGATAAATTGAAGAACAAAATTCCTGTAATAGCTCGACCTACAGCTGAGAATCTCAAATGCTTTTTCATTAATTCTCAATTACTTGAAGTAAGTTTTCTCTTGAGATGTGCTGGTCAAATAGACTTGCTGCAACTCAACTTTTGGCCACTGAGGTAGAAGATGATCTCATCTTAGCAGGGAAGATAAAAAGAGATCCAAATAGAAATAGAGCTTCATCATCTTTTGAATATGCATCTACAGGCACCACTGATCCAATGATGTAAAAGCTGGCAAATGAAGTGCTAGCCTTGAAAAAGCAAATGGCACAAGGAATGTCTTCTACTCCTTCATATAGAGATATGCCAAGAAGGACATTTCCAAATCAATCATATCAAGGCAATGCTACCAAGAATCAAGGGCAATAGAATTGCCTTCCTCCCCCATAAGGGAAACTTGCCCAAGAAGCTCCTCCAACCAATTCAGTAATGGGATATCTTGAAGCAGAATCAGATTTCTCTTTATAGCCTGAATTGAATTAAGAAAATGATGTTGATCTCCTTAAAGATAATCAAGAAGAATCAGCTAGCGACTCCCACATTGGTTTCTGAACTACCAGGCTGAACCCAAAAGCAAAGGAGAAACTATTGATGGATCATATGCAGTGTTTACCAGATCCAAGAACCAATCAGTCCAACAAGCTGATAAAGGGAAGACAGAGGAGCAACCTCAACTAGCAGTTAATTTCTAAGCATGGAACCCCTCTTCCTTTTCAGTCAAAGGATTCGGTGATCACTCAAAATGTAAGTACATCAATTTCACCTTCACCTTCTACTCCCATTTTGCAAACCAGCCCTCCTCCCATCCCTCCTAAAACCCAAAAGTTTGCAATACTTTCCTCTATTCCTAGTCTAATTCAGCCATTTGACATAATTGATCATGTCAAAAAGACAAAAATATAAATGTCTGAATTTGAATACTTGCAGTCCAATCCTGATCAATTGGATAAGTTGGTCCAATGTATCAAGAACCAAACCATTCTTGCAGGGCAAAAAGCTAAAAAGATAATTCTTGATTCCCCAAAGAACATGCCCATCCTAAATAATCATGTTATTACTCCTCCAACTTCCCCTAGGAAAATAGAACCTTTCTATGTTTCCTTATTGTTAAATGGTTATCAGCTCAATAATTACATCATTGATTTTGGGGCATTTGACAATGTCATGCCTACTAAAGTAGCTGAGTCTCTAGGTCTCACACTGACCAAGACATTTAGGAGATGTTTCTCCATGGAGAAAAAGCAAGTACCATTGTTGGGGCAAATTAAAGATGCCTAATTTGCATTGGCAGCTTTTCTAGACAAGAGAATTAGGATGAATGTCTTGGTGGCTGATGTCCCAGCATCTTATGGCATTTTGCTTGGACAAAATTTCTTCAAGGATGTGGGAGGATAACTAAGCATGGACCTGTCTAAAGTAAAGATCCCTGTCTAAGGTGTAATGAAGAGATTTCTCCCTAAAAAGGAGGTAAAATACGTGGTCATCCAAACATCAGCCCCTGCAGCACAAATTTTGTTTGAGTCTTCAGGCAGGGGTAATTATTTCTTTACCATAGAGGATGTTTATGTTTTTACAGATAAAATTCCTATAGATGACAATCCAAGAATTGATCCAAACAAGACTTTAGGAGAATTGGTAGGGTGTAGTATAAACAAGGAAGGATCTTCCATCTCTAATGGAGAGAAATCTGATTGGAGATCAGCTTCTGATGATGATAACAATTCTTCCACCAATGATGAAGTTGGAACTATGTTGATATCTCCTCAAGGAGATATTCTTTCTTCATGCAATTTGCAAGTCAGCAACACCAACAACACAGCTGGATGTGAATCTTTGTTGCTTAAATTAAAGATTGCTCAAGATGAAAAAGTCAAACTCCTTCACACCCAAGGAGATGTTAATCTGATAGTTTGTCAAGAGTTTGATATGGACAATCCAATCATGTGCTAGACTGGACCAGTATAACAACAAGTTATGATGGTGGACCATGCTACTGCAAATCAAAATCAGGCAAAGGAATCCCTCACCAAGAGAGTAAGGAGTTATGGTTTCCAGTTTGAAGACCACATCCTACCTTGGAACAAGAAGAAGAAAAGGCCAAAAAGAAGACACAAAAAATTGGTTTCCTGGTGGAGAGCTCCATTCCCTCATCATCGTTTTTGGGGGAAAAATGTTTTCTTGCTGGTTTACCAAGATGGCACACTATTTTGATGGTCTACCAAGAAAAAGTAGTATCTGAAATACTTCAATTCTTGAAGTATCAGATCATATCATCTATACATATGTATATTTGTATAGTTTTTAATTCTGTTTTGTTTTGTTTGTTTTCATTTTTTATGCCTTTCATATATGGGTAGCATGACTCTGTAACCCAATGGTACACATGAAGACACTAGAGATTCTAGATTATACTCCTTTCAATTCTTTTTTTAATTGATAGAAGTTCCCCAACTGGAGCCAGCTATTGTCCCCCCAAAATATCACTCATTTTTGGGACAACATTTAAACTATTTTGGTCCTATAGACCAAAATTATCTCTTCCCTTTTCAAAATTTGTCTTGGGCATTCAAATTCCTCATTTTTCAAGCTTCTCAAAAATCTACAGACTCTACAAGCTTGAATCTATGGACTCAATAGGAAGAGAAAATCTACGGACTCTGTAGGCTTAAATCTACGGACTCTGTAGGCTTAAATCTACGGACTCTGTAGGCTTGAATCTATGGACTCAACAGGAAGAGAAAATCTATGGACTCAGTAGGAAGAAGAAATATACAAACTTTACAGGTCAAGTTTAATGGGATTTATAGGTTGAAATCTATTGACTCTTTCAAGGTTAGAGAAAACTATGGACTTGGTTTCTACGAACTCTACAAGATTGGTTCATCTTTTGGTTTGTCAGTCGATTTAAGGCTCTATTTGAACCATTGAACCAAAACTTGGTTCAACAGTTGGTTCAATGTCTTTTGGTTCAATGGTTAGTTCATCATTTCAGTTCAAGGCAAATGAACCATCGACTTGAACCATTTTGGTTCAACGTCTTGGTTTAATGAAGAGGTTCAATGTCGTGGTTCAATGGAGTGTTTCATCAGCCTAGTTTATTCAATTGAACCATCGAATTGAACCATTTTGGTTCAACTAATTGGTTCAATGAAGAGGTTCAACAGTTGGTTCAAACAAAGGGTTTGTCGACTTGAACCATTTTGGTTCATCCAAGTGGTTCAACGTTCAGTTCAACCAAGCAGTTCAATCAAACGGTTCAACAGATGGTTCATCGCCTTGGTTCAACAAATGGTTCAACAACTTGGTTCAAAGGAGTAGTTCAAAATGCAAAATTTTAAAGGGCCTCTCGAAGGACAAGTACCCTTGCGGAGGGCACTTGATCAATGAAAATATCCTTCAAAAGGGTCATTTTCAAAAAGACTAAGGAAAGTCTAAGGCACAATTCCTTCAGACTTTTTATTTGAAGGAATTCCTTTAGACAAAAAGTCAAAAAGAATTCTAAGTGGTCGTGGGTGGAAAAAAATTGAAGGATAATAATCAAGGTAAATGGAAATTCTGCAGACTTTTTGTCTGTGGGAAATTTTTGCAGACTTTTTTTCTGCGAGAATTTGTCTACAGAGAAAGCCCGAGGAAAGCCCATGAAGAATCTAAAGAAAAAGGCCGCCAAAGGACCCTGAAGGGAAGGTGTCCTTGCGGGGGACTCTTAGCTTCCAACTTGAAGGATACTTCCCCGAAGCCAAAGGGTCACCTTCCCTTCAGGAAGATGTAAAACAAAAAGCCTGAAGGCCATTCAAAGACTGCTCAAAGGGCAGATATCTTGTGGGGAGCTCTTCTCAACCCAAAATAGGTCATTTCTTAAGGCCCAAAAGGGAAAGTTCAATCTGGGAAAGCACCAAATAGAAAAGATGAAAGAAGACAAAGGGGTGACGCGCTCGAAGACATCAAATTCAAGACAACAAAATAGCCATTGATCCCTTAAACCTATAGACCAGAATGCATTCATAGATTTCAAGGCCAAGACCAGCAAAAAGCAAGGAAGGAACAGAATAGCAAACTGAATCCAAGACCCGATTTAATTAACTAGAAAAGGAGGAATGATGAAGGTAAGATCAGATCGCTAGGTGGACATTGAAAGTTGCAAACTTTCAATAAGCGTGACTTGTTTCCCTGCATTGATAAAATCAAATGGGTAAAATGCCCCTAAGTTCTAGCCTATCCTTTTAATAGATTCCAATGCAACATGATGTGTTATTGTTCTCGAGTCCTTCTTGAAGAAGCTATATAAGGGACTCTCTTGTTATTGTAAAAGATCTTTTTTTTTACAATCATAACGAAACTCTACCCAAATTGAAAGACACTTCTGAGACTTTGAGCTCAGTTTGTTTATCATATTTTGTTATTGGAATAAGAAAGCAAGTGGTTTTTCAGACTTTGTGTTGTAATATCTTTGTTGTTGAGGAAACTATTCTTATGTCTTTTTCCTTAATATATCTTATGTTCCTTTAATTCAACAAGTAGAATTAGTGACAATAGTCAGAAAGGTGTCCTGAAGACTCAAGTGTGGAGAGACTTTGTGCCCCCATAATTGTCTTTACTGTGTTTTCTTTTCATATCTATGTAAAGGACCTTGGGACAACTGTGTGCCCTCATTGTCCTTCGTATCTTACTCTTGAGCAATCCAGGTCAAGACTTTGTGCTACATCTCAATTTGCTGGTTATTACATCCTTTGTTACATTTTGTTGTTACTACCTGGAGTATTCTTGTGGCTTGCTGAATAGTAATTTTGAAAGAAGAGGAGTGCTTTCTATCATTTTCCTTGAGTTTCTCCTTTGATCCGCACACATCATCTTTGAAGAAAGAGAGATGGATGGTTTGTCCTACCCTTGAGTATTATTTTTTGTTTATATATATATATATATATAGCCTATCTATAGGGAACCTCCCCTTGATGAGAGGAGAGATCAGTCCCCTTCTGATGTGGTAAACCTACACATTTGGATGATTAATCTTCCTACTTTGGCTGATCAGACCTATTTTGTTTATCAGTACGCTGATCAACAAAATATTCAACCAACACACATCACATGGCCTTTTCGCATATAGATTTTAGTTCCTTGAAACCATGTGACATGTCCTCTATACAAATGGGTGATGACACTTATACAAATTTTCTTGGGAGGGGTTATATTGAATTGAGTGGTATAACATTCAATAATATTCTAAGTTTTCCCTCACTTTAAACTAATCTTCTATCAGTTTATTAGATCACTCACCTTGGTCTGAGAATGAAATTTGAGTTCACTCTAGATTTAGTGTATGTTAGAGATTTGCATAATGATATTATATTGGTAGTGGGAATGGTTTCTCATCACATTATACTATATAACTTATCACACTTTACTCCTAACTCTCCTTTAGATTATTCATCTTTGGACTCACCTGAACTTGATGACATTTTTGAGCCTGAGCATTCATCTAATATTGATGATTATTCTTCTAACACAAATGACTATAGTAGTGATGGGGACACACATACACCATCTCCTTATCAACTTCCATATATTTAAGAGCTATTTCCTAATCAAAATACCTTTGGTTTACTATAGATATTATAGGGAATAGGTATACTGATCTAGGACACATTAGATATCATCAGTATATTACATAGTTACAAGGCATTATGTAGTCCTTTTTAGCCTATGTTTCCACTACATCTTCATTGTTTAGAGTAGTTGTACCTCCTAAATTGCATGAAGATAAATTTTTCTTGTATAAGAATCACATCTTGGTTGAATATCTATAGGCACTTAGAGGACACAATGATTATTTTAAGGTGATCCACTCTTCACTACATCTACTTCTGATCCACAATCATTTTTGGAAACTCTATTATATGATATAGGATGGCTTAAGGTAGTTGTAGACTCTAGTGGGGATTTTTATCTCTCTTCTATTCTTTTCTCTCTTTTGGAGAGGATTTTTATCCTATAGGTTTTCTCCTTTTCTCTATTTTATGGGAGTGTTATTGTGTTTGGGTACCTCGTCAGGCCTCGTTGTCAGGATCTAATTCTTCTACCCATATAAGCTACACTTCAAGAGGGTTTTATTGTAGGATTTTTATCACTTTTGATTTTACCTACATAGTTTTTATTTATCTTAATTAGGGTTGTTGAGGCCACTAGGAAAAATAAATAATGTTTTTTCTAATTGTGAGTTGAGTTGTTACCTTTTTAGTGACCTAATATTTGACTATATAATGTACCTCCTTTGTATTTTTTGACTAATCAATTAATGAACTATTATGAAGCTCACCTTTTATTTGCATTTCTCTCACAAACTCCTAGCATTTTCATTCAATCTATGATGTTCAATATCTTATAATGATCCAACAAAGTCTACACATAGATTACATGTTGTGAGAGAGAGAAGATTGTATAGGAGGTTGTAGGTGTGTGAATTCATGAAAGAGTGTGAGGGAGTTTGTGAGAGGATCAATTTGGAGTCCATTACAAGTTATGGAAGAGAAACCTACTCATTTTTGGTGAGATATGGCACACAATAGAAGATCACATGAGATGGATTAGTTGATAGAGATGTTAAAAGTGCTCCAGGAAAGACTAGACATGATAAGAAAGACTACACAAGGTGATGTGGTTGAAATAATTAGTGATGGTTATGAGGAAGAGACAATGGTGGGGTTATTGTCCCTATAAGTGAGATTGGATGCTTTGGAGAGATTCAAATTAAGTGAAGTAAAATATAACATCACATGAAATAGACTAGCCTTGGTTGTGGTGAACAAAAAAGATAAATTCATTGTTGATATTTTTCTATTTTTTGGAAATAAAAGTTGAAAACAGCTCATGACTTGGATAGTTGAGCTAAATTTGTATTTTTTGAATGAGAATGTTGTTGACCCCATAAAGGTGAAGGTTTTATGTAAGAGGTTATGTAGAGTTTCAATATTCTATTGGAAATATCTCAAATTAAGGAGACAAAGGAAAGGTAGGTAGAAGATATGTTATTGGGACAAATGGTTTCTAAGATGTTGGATCATTTTATGCACCCAAAATGGTAACTGGGATGGTTAAATAAGTTTCATGTGAAGAGGCTTGAGAGAGTTGTTGAGAATAATATTACCAAGAGAGGAAATAGGGATGAAGAGTTATCATGTGATTAGCTAAAGACTACTTTGAGATGTAGCATGTAGGTACATAGGTGCGCCTAATAATAGGTTGTTGTGGATGAAAACAAGTAGGTGAGGCTTATATATGTAGGGCCTAATTTTCATTTTTATAAGATCAAGGTGGATGTGAGCTATGAGTAGCCCGTAAGTGAATAAATATACATTAAATATGATATAGAAGTGATACATTGTTCACCAAAAGATGGAGACAAATTTTGTGATGATGGGAAAGTGTTTATGAAATCCTATAAGTAGGCAAATGTTGATTTATCCTAGGTTCATGATCACAAAAAAAATTCAATTTTATTTTGTATAGTAGTAGGTTTGAGGACAACCAAGGCATGGCATATGTTTTATTTAGTGAAAAAACAAAGTTGAGTTAAAATTTCATCCATGTAGAGTTGTAGGTGAGTGAATAATGTAGCCAAGAAGAGTTTCAAGTTTCCATGTTGGAAGCATTGGATGTGGATGTTGTGTAAGCTATTCCACACAAATATATTATAATGAAGGATCAGCCATGTGAAAGAGCTAAAATTAGTGATGTGGATGATAAAAAAACATCCTTGAAGGTTTTTTATAATGGATCATTAGCAATACATTGTGATAATTGAAGTCATGAGTAGCATGCTAGAGGTGAAGAGGAGTTGGACAACATGTCCTTGAGGCATGATGAGGTGTTTGTTGAGTTTTTTATGGGGGATCTTGTTTCCCCTAATGTATTTATGAAATGTGTAGGTACAATCATAAAGATAATAGTGAAGAAGAGGATTAAGTGTGGTTCAATCCAACATGTTCATTTGTATGAGAAGCAAAGTGTATAAGCTAACCAAGAGGATAACATGGTAGTAATGGATGAAGAGTTGGATGGTGTTGATGTTTCAGCCATATAATATTATCTTCAAATCAATATTGAGATAAGAAAGAGTATTATATCATGGAAACAAGTTGGTTCTAAAGGAGAAATGTAGGTTGAGGCTTATTTTAGCCAATTGAGGAAGGAGATTTATCAGGTGAATAGTTGAATGTTGTCCTAGGGAGTATGGAGAATGGATAAGGACTTGAGAATCCAAAGCTTGACATGGAGAAAGCTTATAACATGGATATATATGAAATAATTTAGCTTAATTTGATATCATCTCAAGCATACATTGAGGAACCTGATATTATAATCATGGAGAGTGATTTTCTTGAACTCATTGACTGGAAGGAGGATTTGCTATTGTGTATGGCATCCCTATCATCTGAAGAAGAATTTGATGTTTTAGATGAGATGGAGAGATTTCTTTCTATAACTATACAAAAAATGAAGGATGAGAGGGTAAGAACTATCCTTGAGGTGATTATTGATGTTATGGATTATCATTTGGATTCCCTAATATATGTTGATTTAATTGTGTTGAGATTGGGAGTGATATATGAGATTGTATCCATGCGAGAGTATTTATAAACATGGATATGTGATGTTGTGAAGGATCCAACAATTGACTAGATAATTAGTGAACAAATCCAAGTGGGATTTAGGTGGAGGTAGATAGACAGAAATGGGTTCATCCCCATGTGGGAGAATGAGATGCATGAAAGAGCATCTTGGTGGTGGTGGATTAATGAGAGTGAGTTTCAGACCCATAAATGAGTTGAATGAACACTAGTTAAGCCTTTATCAAGGGAAGACAAATGATGGTGGGTGAAGTCTCAAAAAGGAGAGAGATTATGGTGATTATAATATGATAAGGAAAGAGATATTAAAAATGAGAAGAGAACAGGTTTGAAACTAGCATGTAGGAGGTTGGAATGGCACACACACAAAAATAAGTAATTATGCTACTTGGTGTATTAGAAAGGGATGTCATTATCACTATGCCTCATGACCAAAAGAGTAACTTTGTTACTTCTCCCATCCATGTGAATGTGAGCTCACATTTTTGAACCTTGGGTGTCTAATGCAGGAGCATCCAAAGTCTTGAGCAATCTTGCATCACCAAAAATAGTCTGAGTTTACTTTATGGTTGTTTGCTTCTTTACTTTTTAGATCTTGGTGTGTGTGGAGAAAGTTATCTTGGTATACATTTTGAGTTGTGCTTATACTTGATAGAGTTATTATTGGTGACATCATCTTATTATCCAACATTCTTCTTGCAATGGTCAGCAATCTTAGTGTTGAAGAAAAAAACTTCATCTTTTAGTCTTGGTAGGTTCTCAGTGTTATTTAGACTTCTTAGTCTCAAATGAGTCTTGGAATAGGCACTTTTCTCGCTATAGTTTTAATCAACATTCATATGTTTGATTAGGTATATGTTGAAATAAATTATCCAAATCCTTTGTAATCAAGTTTTTTGACCCGAATAGGCCTTAATGTTTGTGTTTCGGTCTATGCAATGGTTATCAAGATTCATAGAATTTGTTTTATGTTTTGATTTCTCAACACAGTAGTGGTAATCGAGATATTGTTACCCAATTAAGCCATGGTGTTTTGAACGAAGACTATATAGTGTAAAGTGGGATTTAAAAATATGATTTGAATGTATTTATACTTTACATAGTCCTTAGTAATATGTGTAAATCCATTCCCAAATTAATCTCAACATAATGGAAAATATAACAAAATGTTTTGAGTGGGAACCAAATATCAATTTGGTCAATTTGCTTTATGTTAAGTTTTATGTAGTGGTACTTGATGAAATAACCCTGCATAGGTCTTGCATGAATTAAAATGTTCTACTAGGTAAATAATGTTTGTAACATTTTGACATCAGTGATATGTGAAGAGTCAGACTTGATTGGGTCTTAAACAATTTTGAACTTGGATTTAGCACTTAAAATACATAACTTGGTCTAGACATGAACCAAACACCTCTAAAAATATTGATTTGGTATTTGTAGTGTTAAGTGGATTAAAAAATCCCAATAGTTTAAGTAATAGTTCATAAAGTGTCTCAATTCTTTTAATTTATTAGTTAAAAACTTAACCAAGTTAGTTGCAAATGTAAGTACATGTTTTGGACTTTTCTGTGAACCATTTGGAAGGTGAAAACCTTGATATAAATGTTGTAATGATTGGTAAAGGTAGTGAAAGATTGTGGAATACCTAAGGCCATCCATTTAATTATAATTACATTCAATTTTGAGTTTATTCTATTAGAATTTGAGATTAGGACCAAAACTATATTATTTTTCATTCTTCTAGGTCTGAGTAGTACATAGGTGTGTGTATAGACCAGTAGTGTAGTGACTTTTATTTCCTCTGTGTATTAAATTTAGCTAATCTAATTATGACATAATAATAGATTATAATCCATTATGTTCACGAATACAACAATTGATCTTTGTATCTTGTATGTCATTTATTTGATAAAATATCTATTTAG
Organism: Torreya grandis; assembly: GCA_037957365.1. Classification (NCBI taxonomy): domain Eukaryota; kingdom Viridiplantae; phylum Streptophyta; class Pinopsida; order Cupressales; family Taxaceae; genus Torreya; species Torreya grandis. The sequence goes on along the minus strand of JARHVA010000004.1, from coordinate 2,124,976 downwards.
ACACCACATTCTGGCCATAACTAGATTTCGACCAGAATTCAAACTAATTTATACCAAACAATACAAATTAAGTCCAAGAATCATTAAACATCCTAATTTCATCCACATATCATTCTTTATTACTCATAATCATGTTGAGGCATCCCTATTTGGGGTATTATCCTACACATAATAATAACCTGTAACAGATTCATCCCCAATCACCTTTCGACTTAATAACTAGCAGTTTGGTTTATGGACCCATTAAGCAAGGCACTTGAACAATTCCTAAAATATTTAAAATTCTAATCAAAATGAATCAAATAATTAAACTAGAATAAATGTTTAGCTAAAAAATCTATTTATAATTAATGAATATCTATGTTAATGTGGGTTTTAAGCACACCACAACCTTAATGAGGTAGCCTCTAACGTTTTAGGATCTCAATGGAGATAAAATTGACTCTAAGGCACAATATTTAGGTGTGAAATTTATTTCAACCTGTTGATGAGATAGTGGTAGGGCATGCAGGTTGTTGACAAGGATTTTTTTGATGAAGGTATGGTTCTTAATGGTAGTGTATTTCTAAGCAACTTGGATGGATGGTTGGTTACTAATCTAAAGTGGGTAGATATTTTAAAAAAAACTCAAAAAAAAGAGGGTAGGGCAAGGTAAAAAATAAGAATCTATGGTTCTTGGAAATCACTCTCATGGTTGGTTTTTAAAGAGACCTATGCTTTAAAAACTTATGTTTGTTACTCGCAGCAATTGCACACATATAATCAGACATGGCTAAGAAGTCTATGGAAATAAAGATGTAGGAAATTCAAAAACTTGAAATAAAGTTTGCTTCTTTTGGGGCATTTGTTCCACATCCTTAATCATAAGATTATGACTCAAGCTAATGAAGTATCTAAGGCAGCAATTGCACACACATAGAAAATTACACCAAAAAAATCACTAGTACATATCCAAAAAGATGATTTCATTTAAACTTAACTATCCTAATCAATATGTTTACCAATACTTGAGTAATTTTTGCACACCTATAGATTAGTATATTAATCAAAATAATCAATAATCTATTCACATATTTAGTACACTAAAAATTTATCAAAACACAAAACCATGGAAATAACAACTAATTGCATAGAATTTATAAAGAAAATACTCAAAACACTTTGTTGATGATCAAAATTGATACACTGCTCTATCTTTAAAATTATTTGATAAAAAACTAAGTTGGGTTACATATGTATATATAGATTTGGGTAAGGGATCACCTCATCCCATGAATCCATGCAAGGTTATTACATGTGGCAGTTAGAACATGTAGTTTTAACTGTGGTCCAAAACCATATAAAAGAAAACTTATAGCTATTAAATAAATAAGTTGACCTTTCAAAACCATACAATGTGTGCATGTGTACAAAATATAAAGAGTCAACTTTTTACAATAAAAGGCTCAAAATATAAATTTATAAATACGTCTGTCATTACAAAACTATAAATGCATAAAATATTATCCTATCAAGGCTTAGTCATATGAAGTGCTACATGCACCTTGGTCAGCATGGCTATTGAGGTGGTAGATGAAAAAGTTGATACACTGCAAAAAGTTTGCTTTTTATTTGCTTCACTCTGCTCGTAGACTTTATGCACCATGTCATGCTATTGTTGTATAATATTTACATTTAGCAGTGGTGGTTGATGAAATATTTTAACCTGCCCAAGGAACTTTGCATGTTCATCCTTGGTTATCTAAAACTTATTTTTGAAAAATTTGACCTCGATTACCTTCTTTTAGGCCTTACTCAATTTTGATTCTATTTTTTTAATTGTTAGACCCTGTAAGCTCCATTTAAAATCATCCACTATCTTTTGAATAAGTTTATCAAAATTGATCCTATTGATCAATTTACCAGTGGTATCCTTGACTTTATATAATTTCAATTCATGCAAAATTTGGAGGAGTTGGGCCTCATGTGACTGATACTTCATGATTAAAGCCCCAACTAATTGGAGCCACTTTTTTACCTCCTCCTTCCTAATTATGACAAAATCCATGGCACTAGATGCCTCTAGTGTTGTCATGAGGTTGAGATGACTATATAGAGAGCTTCTAGTATACACAAGTAAGATCTTCAACTTGGCACTATCAACTTACAAGGAATTAAACAATCAATTGTAATTGCTCACATGAGGGGCCATCTTGACCTTCATGAACTTCATAACCTCCAAAGAGTTGTAACAACTAGAAGTGGCCTCTTGTACCTCAGCTTCTATACCTTCAAGAATATGTACTTTTTTTCATGTTCCTTTAGTTGCTCCACCTAGGCCTCTAGTTTCTGCACTTCAACCTCGAGCTCTTGATGAGCCAATTTTTTGCCTTCATGGATAGCAACTATTGCATCCTTGTGTGCATGTACTAGGTCTATAAGATCTTCAACATATGGATATTATCTAGGCTACCTGTTCTACTTATTTGTGAGGGAGAACACTTCTTGTCTTTCCTTAAAGATGATTTTATTACCCTTTTCATCTTTGAGCTTCCTCTTCATCACTCTCTAAATACTACTAGATGGGTAATTGATCAAAGTGGAAGTTGAGGGAAGCTCAATGATTTTAAAGCTTAGAATTTGGGAAGCCTTACTTCTCAAGTCAACTGACCATGGAGGGATGTCCAATTGAGATGTATCAGAGGTTATGACAACAACCTCTTATTCAACCTCTTCTTGAACCTATTTTTTCTTTTAGGGCCTGATAAGGATGTTGGGTAGTGAAAGCCATATAATTTTAGACCAATCCACTCCTCTAAATCAAGGGATTGGGTGGACCATGATCATTTTGGGCTTGGACTTCCTTCCCCTACTAGTAATTGATACTATGGTTTCTTCAATAGAAGAGGTAGATGGCATTGGAAGGGAAATTTGGGTGGAATGGACATGAGGTTTTGGGGTGGCTAAAGGATTCTGCACCTTCCTGGTCACCTTCTTCTTCTTAATGGATTTGATAGTAGAATTACTAGTAGGGACACAAGAGGTTTGTAGTGGGAGTGTGATGGAAGTGGAAACAGAGGGACTAATGGTAGTGGTGGTGATAGAGGGGTAAATGGAGGTAGAAGTAGGGACTTCCACCTAGGGTGATCCTAGCACAAAAAAAATTAAACTTATCCAAAGATGGGTATAGAAGATAGAGGAAAACTTACAAGAGGATAGGTGCCTAGAGAAGTTGATGTTATGGATCCTGCTTAGAGGATCATGGTCTTGGATACCTCTAGTTATACTTCATTAGAGTTATCTTCAATTTATTTTATTATCACAACCTCTCCCTCATGAGATGTAGTAGGCAATCCTTATGTTGGTTCCACTGTAGGACTACCTGTAGGAGTCCTAGGCTTCCTCTTATAAACTAGAGGGGTCATTAGTTGTGTGGGGGAGCCTTGGGATGTTGATGCCACTACTTTTGATGTTGTAATTCTAATAGATGTATCAATATATACCTAGGGTATAGTAATAGATATTTGAATGGTGCTCATATCTAACTATTTTAATACTCTTCTTTCTTCATCAGAATCTAGGCTAATGGGATCCCCTGCTTGTGCTCCTCTACTATAACTAGGCTCAGGTAGCTTGATCTCCTTCTTGACAGTCTTTAGCTTTAATAGCAGGGATTGAGATTGTTAAGCACAAGATATACTAAGAGGGGGGGTGAATCAGTATATCATATATATTATAAAACTTTTACTTAATCAAACTCCACTTAACCATACATTCAATATATGCAAGAAAATTTAAACAATAACATACACCACATGAGAGAGAGAGAGAGGGAATAGATTTTTATGTGGAAACCTAATGTGGTAAAAACCACGAAGAAAAATATCAAGTATATGAATAAGCACAAACTCAAATTACAAAGTTTGCAAGCACCAACTTATAGTAACACCAACCCATTTATTAAGCACCAACACAAAAATGATTTGTGAACATCAACCCATAGGAGCACCAACCCCTCTTATGTAAAACACAACTATCTCTCAATGTTGTTTTCTCAACAAATGATAGAACTCTACAATATCTCTTTCTATTCTCTCCTCTTTTATTATATAAAATAATTACAAACCATGCACACTCTTGCATATTACAAATGGATTCCCAAGCCTCCTTTTATAGCTTTCCAAATGACCTTTGACATTCACCCTTTGTGACCCTTCAATCCATATGGAAAATGGTGCAAAACTTGCATGACCCTTAGAATCCTTTCATTTGAAAAGTCACATGGTGATCCTTCATGAGTAAATGTGTCCTTTCCCCTTTTGTCTTTATTTGGTGACTCTTTTAATTCCTTAAGGTGATTTTCCATGGAAAAATGCATCCTTTCCCTCTTTTTTCTTTATCTCGTGACTCTTTGACTTCTTCATGGGCCCTCTTTTGACTTTATGCAACCAAAAATATATTCATTAATATTTAATAAATATTAACACACTTTAGCCAAAATATGAAAATTAAAAACACCTTAAGACATTAAATGATATGGGGCCTTTGTCACCAATAATGTTAGACCTTTGACATCAATGAAAATATTTCCAACAGAGATGAGGGATCTACTTGGTCCTTGGATTTCTCCTTGGACTGTTCTCTCCAAAAATTAGTATTCTCCCATCCCTTGTACAAAGCTTTCCTATTATCCAATTCTCTAGACTTGATCAAGGGGTCATCTTGGATCATCCATAAATGATCTTCCTTCAATCCAATGATATTTTCTCTCTCCAAAACATCCTCATTATATTTTTCATTAAGAAATAGAAAATAATAGGGATATGAGACATGGTTGTAAGGGATGTTAAATCCCTATATGTGATTTTGAGCTTGCCCATAAGGATCCCAATCTCTATGAGCAAACACGGGGAATGGATAACTTTTGTGTTTTCCACCTACCTCTAAAAAATGATTCCTCATTGTATAAACTATTATTCCAATCATTACATAGTGACCAAAGAGTAAGGTTTTCTTCTACTTGGATAAATCTTTCTCATTACTCCACCATAGTTGGAAAGCAATTTTTTCTCTGCCAACTTGTCTAGGATGTACTTAAGAGGACACAAAGGGTTAACCTTGTTCCCATAAATCATGATTACTATGAATTTCAGGTAGAGGAAATAGTATCCTATGCCATAAAAATTATTTATGATATCAAGTTTGAGTTTAGGCATAGGTGAGCCGTGAATGGCTTTCCAAACCTACAGTTAGACATCCTCTAAAATCCTGACCATGTTTTTGGTATATACATATACATGCATGAATTGATAATGGTCAAAAATCCTATTCTTTTCAAAATTTATGGTTGAATTCCACAATTCCCCAAGATCTCTATAACAAGTACCCATGACTGCATCCAGCAAATAATATATCATGTAAAATTTTATTGAAGGTGTGGGATGCCTATCCTTATGGATTATCTGCTCTCTCAAGTGAAAGTTGATTATTTTTCCCAAGGCGTATGCAACATCATGGGTGAGCATCATATATAATAATGGAACCCAGTCTAAATTTACAAAATGAATACTTGGCATACTATAAAATTGATTAAGGAGAGCCATGCCAATGTGAATCCCCATTCTAAATTTGTTGATCAAAATTTATCCTTTTGGCTTCTTCCCCTTCTTGTCTAGGAGTAGCCATGAAGATAGTGCCTTCTCAATTTGACTCTCTTCATCAAACTACACCACTATGTGTTTGCCAAAATAATCATTAGGTATGTTCAAGGATAAATACTTTTAGAAGTCATCCCCTGATATATATGCAACCACTATATTATTGCTCAAATGATGCAAGAAAACATCTTGCAATATCTTTTCTGAGAAAAACAAATCTCATAGGAGGTCAATACACTAAATTAATTTTGGCTTGGTGGCAGCAAAGTGTAATATTTGACATTTGAAAGCCAATAGTTCCTTGATGAACAGTCTATCCTAAAGTGTCATCTCATCTTCTAGCAAAAATACATCCATAGAATCAATGACATACCATAATTTTGAAGAGTTGTAGTACCTAACTCAAAATATTGTAACATCAAATACTATATCTATGAACTTTGTGGAGTCCTTGATTGAATATGGAGATGATGGATTTTCCCCTCAAAACACCTTGGATGAAGAATCCATTTTACATGTATATGTTTTTTGCTTCTTGAAGTCTTCTTCTTTGTGCTATTTATGTTGTGCAATAATTCAACTCTATCTTAGTTATTGTTTCAATCATAGTGTCCTTGAGATATTAGCTAGGGCTCTTTGTCACTATAAGAAAGCAAGAGACTTTGAATGCAAGTTAGTTTGAAAGTAATGATGGCTTCAATAGCTTTGAATCGCTTATATAAGATTTTACATTGAATAGTAGTTCATACGACATAAATGTGCAATGTTTACTTCATTTCTATTCATGTATAATTCAAACTTTGTTAGCTCAGGTTAGCGGGGATCTTTAATAGATTGATGGGAAGTATTTTCACCTTTATTTGGCTAAGTATGGTGAGGCTAGTAGTGTTCTTGGTAAAATGCCCGTTGATTAATTTTTTTGAGGGGGATTATTTCAGGACTTTTATGTCAGACAAAATGCCTAAAACAAAAGGTCTGAAGGAAATGGTCTAAGGCAGAGGTATAGGACAAAAGCCCTGAGGGGAAGGCTTGTAGGGTAAAAAGGCTATTACAAAATTGCTAAGGGGAACTTTTGAAAGGTTGAAAGGCACTTCCACTTTCTCCAAAGGGTACTTTTAATTTTTCAAAGGGAACTTTTGTATGACTAAAGGTCATTCCAAGGGTTCCAAAGTGGATATACTTAGGTCTAAAGGGTCTACTTTGTAGAGTATTTTTTTGGTGAGGAAAGGGCTATGACAATTATCTTGAAGGGTAAGTAGTCACTTTGAAAAGGGCTGAAGGCTTGGGAAGACAAAATCTTGAAGGGTATCTCCATGATGAAGGGTCCATTACAAAAGGGTCAAAGAGTACTTTTCATAAGGTAAAGAGGTCAGGACAAATATCGTGAAGGTTAAGATTGGTATGGTAAAGGGGTTGGGACAAAATTTTGAAGGATAAGTCCCATAGGGTAAAGGGCCTAAGATAAAAGTCCTAAAGGGTAAGTGGCCACTTCAAAAATGCCAAAGGTCACTTTCAAAATGATCGAAGGGTAGGTTGGAAAGGATTTCAAAGGGCATGTGTCCTTTGGGGAAATTGCTTCAAGGATTTTATATCAGATAAAATGTCTGAAATAAAAGGTCTGAAAGGTTATGTGTCATTCGAGTAAATTGCTTCAAGGCTTTTGTATTGGATAAAATTTCTAAAACAAAAGGTCCGAAGGGTATGCGAAGGGGATGAAAAGGTAATTTTAAAATTCTCAAAGGAATTTGTCAAGCAAAATGGCCCTAAAAATAAAGATAGAATGACACTTTCACAAAACCTAAAGGGTAGGTTGGTAAGGAAAAAAGGGCACTCCAAAAGTCCCGAAGGGTAGTCTAGCACAATCCAAAACGTCCACTTCATAGGGTATCTTGTCCATGACAAAAGTATCAAAGGATATAATTTGTAAAGGCCAAAAGGCAATATCAAAAGGGTTGAAGGGTAGGCTCAAAAGGTCTAAAAAAGGAGATGTCAAATACGTCAGGCAAAATGTCTTATGGTGAAAAATCCCATAGACCAATTCTGTCAGGAAAATTATTTTAGACAAAATGTCCCCAACAATTTATCTGATAAAAATTCCATGGAAAAAAGTCCCAAAGGGTAAAGAAAAAATAGGGTAAGTCTTAAAAGAATAAGTCTTAAAGATAGTCCCTAAAACATAAATCCCAAAACCTAAAGCTTGAGATAACAAACTTGATAGATCAAAAGGATTTAGTCTATGAAAACACAATATCCATGCTACCTTTCCAAAATATGAAAATCCAAATCATAATTTCTTATAAAATAGATCTCAAAATCAAGGCAATAATCTGAAAAAAGTGGGTCCCCATTTCTTTATGGGAAAATGGGGTTGTGTTAGGTACATTAAATGGTGACTTATAGAGGGAATACTCCTGAGTATTCAAGAACCTAGAACTCTGGTTTGCAATCATAAATCAATCATAAATTATGACACACAAAAATACATAAATCAAAAACATGAAAGGGACTCCTAAGTAGATTCACATAACATACTTGTCTCCTAATTTCTTGGATCTATATGTGTCAAAAATGTGTAGTTTGTTTAACCCTTACTGTGTTGAGTTTTTCAAAGTCTTTGATGGGACTGTAGCTTTCATTATAGTCTCTATTTATCTCAAAAATAAGGGAATCTCAAGAATTGTTCTACTACTATCCAGGCATCTATAACCCTGATAGATATACCGTAGGCTCCTTTTCTTCCCATTCCATCATTTTATTTTTGATAATGATGCATGGTACATTGACCTTATTTCATCATGTGACCCTTTTATTTTTCTTCATATTTTATTTTTCTCTTTTGAATAATTTGGTTCTTTCCTTTTTTTAATGCTCTTGAGTAGAAAATAAAAGAGATAGAACCCCAATGAGCTGGTATAATTATAAAACAAGTAATTACTAGAATGTCCCTGTTAACCACACTGTTCCTAGAATTATAATTTTCAATAGGTATTCAATATGATAAATGCATTTGATCCAATAAAATAAGGAAAATATCTAAATTTATATGAAGTACTCTAAGAGCAACTTTCACATACCTAGTAAAAGTATTCAATTATGACACCATTCAAAATAATTCATGATTACCTTCATCCTAAAGACTCCCAAAACATAGAAATACACCCAATCTATAAAATAGTCTCCAAAGTGTTGAGATTTTAATTTCTCCTTTCCCACAAGTCATAAGTCCAGTTGTTTTTTATATTTTTGGATTGGTTATAGTCAAATCAAATGTGATTTTGATCATCAAAGAAAGCAACAAATGACTAATCTTGAAAGTGGGAAACTACTCTAATGAAATCAAGAATTTAACCTAAGAGAGCCAAATACTGAAAGCAAGAAAGATTAATCTATAAATTAGGAAATCTAATCTAGAAAGAAAGAAATCTAATCTAGAAAGCAAGAAATCTAATCTAGAATGCATAAAATCTAATCTAATCCTATAACTATATTCTTTTCTCCCTCATTATTCAGTAACATCAATCGATGATATAGCCCTGAAGTAATGCTTTAGGAACTATCCATTGATTGGATATGTAAGATCATTATCTTAGAGGTCCTTCAAATGAAATGCATTACTTTCCATGATCTCTAAAATTTTATAGGGTCTGATCCATAATGGGGCAAACTTGTAATGTTGCCTTTTTTTCATGGGCTTTATCCTAAAGTAGCACTGGGTCTAAAATCCTAAATGTTTTGACTTTCAATCTCTTATCAAACCACATTTTGACCACATCTTGGTGTTTTTTTAATGTCTATAAGGCTTCAGTCTTTGAATCTTCCATCTTTATTATATCCAGTAACCTTAATTCAGATTTATCATTTTGTTCCATGTAGTCTTGCATAAATTGATAGGTGGGTAGCTTCAACATGATGGGGAAAAATGTTCTACATCCATATAGTAGTAGGTAGGGTGATTCTTTAAGGGCTTGATTGTAGCTCGTTCGGTCTACCCAAAGAGCATACTTTAGTGAATTATGTCAATCCCTAGGCTTATCTCCTACTAATGTTTTGATCACATCGATCAAATTTTTGTTAGTTGATTCTACCAGTCCACTTCCCTGAGGGTAATGGTTATAAGTTTACCTACTAATTATCTAGTTATCATGGGCCCACTTAGTAAATTTTATTGATATATAATCTAACCTATTTTTCTAAACTATAAAAATAAGCATGCCAAATCTAGTTGTTATGTGTTCTTCTAAAAAGTAAATCACATCTTATTCTATGAAATTATTCATGGTTATGGCTTTGATTTATCTAGTACAATAGTCTATAGAAGTAAGTACAAATTTATGGCCTACTAAAGAATTTGGGTTGATGACACTAATGAATTCCAAACCCCACTAGGTGAATGGCCTTCCTTCCATAATTGGGTGTAAAGGCATTAATGTGTGCTCTTCTCTCGTAGTTAAATCTTGACATTCATGGCATGTTCTAATGTCAGTTTGAGAATCTTTAAATATGGTTGGCCAATAATAACTCAACCTAGAAAATTTATGGGTTGTGGTATTCCCAAAAAGATGACCACTACTTATCTTCTTATGTAAGTTCTCTAGATTTCCTTGGCTTTCTCTACAGATACACATCTAAGATAAATACCTTCATAGTTCCTTCTATAGAATACTCCCTTCTTGATCATGTAATGATCATATTTGAGCAACAAAGACGTCCTTCTTTCTCTATTAAGCTCTGGAGAATAAGTTCCTATAAGTAAATATTGTATTGTGTCAGTATACCATTCTCCTTTAGAGACTTGAGCTTCACATACCTCTTTAATGATGATGCATGGATATGGTTCAGTCATGAGTTGAAAAATGCCTCGACCTCTAATGATCTTTGTATGCTTAATATTTATGTCAAATTCCTAGATCTTGGCCATCCATTTATCTCAGCATTCTCCTAACTCATTCTGTAATAAAGTGAGCTTGAAAATAGGTTTAGGTATGATGGTGATGACTTTATTCCTCAAAATTTAATGCTAAAAATTATTAATTGCTTTAACAATATCATTTTTTTGTCAATCATAGAGTACCTGAGTTCTACATCCTTTAGGTTCATGCTCGTGAAGGCAATTGGATGCTCAGTTTTTCCCTTTTTTTGCGTGATCACAATAATAATCAAATACTCTAAAGCAAATGAGTATAGATGAAAATCTTTATTGAAATCAAGATTGATTAGCACTGGAGCCTATGATATTGCATATTTGATGTCTTGGAAGCAATTTTGGGCTTTAGCTATCCATTTTATATTGGCATCCTACTTGAGCATGGTGTTCAAGGGTCTGATGATCTCTGCAAATCCTAAGATGAACTTCTTTACAAAGTTAAATTTTTAAAATAATTATTTGAGATATTTAGTTTTGTTTGTAGTTAAATATTCAAAATTGCCTAAATTCTTTTTGGATCAATAATGATCCCATCCTCAGTTATGATGTGCCTAAAAATCTTGCCTTCAGTCACACCAAATATGCTTTTTTTAGTTTTAATGAAATACCAAACCTCTTGCATATTTTAAATATCAACTGTAGGTGACTTATGTGGTCCTCCCAATTATTTAAAAATATTATAAGATCATCCATATAGATGATTATGCATTTTCTTGTTAACCCCTTAAAAGTGTAATCCATAGTGCGTTGAAAAATATTACATGTATTTATTAGGACAAACAACATCCTCTTGTATGCATAAGTTCCCCACTTCATGGTAAATGTACTCTTCATTCTACCTTTAGATTTCACCAATACCTAATTGTAGCTTGAAAATCCATCTAGGAAGGACATCATTTTAGAATCACTCACTACCTAAATGACCTCATCCAGAGAAAGCAGGGGAGAATTGTCCTTTTCAAAAGCTTTGTTTAGATTTTTAAAATCTACACATAATCTAATTTCACCAATATTCTTTCTTATTGGGACCAGATTAGTCACCCAAGTAGAATGTCGAATTGAGAAGATGATTTTTACACTTAATAACTTCTCCACTTCTCTCTAAATAAGAGGCTCCATAATGGGATTAACTAGGCATTATATTTTTCTGAATGGTTTATATTCTATCTTGATGGGAATTGTATGAATGATGATTTGCAGGTCATAAACCTTCAAATTTTCATATGTCCAAGAAATGATGTCCCTATATTGATCAATTAAATTTTTCACTTGCTACCTTTCTTTCGAAGTACAGCTGAGACCAATGTTCACATAATATGAGCTATGTCCATCTCCTAGATTTTCTTTTTTTAAGTCTGATTCATTGAATTTTGGTTGTCTCAACTATTATGTCTAAGTATCTATGTCAAATGGCCTCTCCAAGGAAACCAAGCCAACTAGAATTTGGTTCTCTTTGAGATAAATAACACCCTCTTTATTTGATTCCTCTTGATATAGGTGATTAATGTCCTTGTCATTGATGATTTTGGATTTAAAATCCCCTAAATTAGTTAAGAACTAAATAATCTATTGGTCATCATTGAAGACCTAGACATTTTTTACATTATCTAGAATAGAGGGATAAGGAACCAATTCAATAGAGAACTTATTTGCCTTGAACTCTTGTAGCAGTTCCAAATTAGTAGTGGTAGTAGCTAATGAATCAACAATCTGATTTTTCTCTTTAGGGAGTGCTACAATGTTGAAAGATTCAAAGCTTTCAATCAAATCCCATGCTCTATGCTTGTATCTATTTAGATAAGATAACTTGCATTGATATTTATTTCTAATTTATTCGACCACCAATTTTGAATCACCAAATACTTTTATTTGCCTTACATTATTTTTAGTGTAAACTATAATCCCAAAATTAGAGCCTCATACTAAACTTTGTTGTTAGTGCATGGAAACTATAGTTTGTATATTACCAAGAATCTCTTACCTTGTGGATCAATCAGTTTGATTCCCACACCTGATCCTTGCTTGGATCTAGTGCCATCAAAGTGTAAAGTCCATAGATGATTGGAACCCTTAGGTTTTGGCTTCTATATTTCATTCTAAGTAGTAAAATTATAGATACCAAAGCTTGATAAGTCATACTTTACCTATTTATTCTTGACGTTATATTCCATAATGGGATATTTCATTTTGGGTTATCTATCAATTATGATCTGATTCGTAAATCCTCTCCATGGTAGCCATATATGAGAAAAGTCTATGGAAAGATACCCATTGAATATTTTGGACCAATTCCTACTTAGCAATAGTCCATAGTCTTTTGGTATGTCCACTACCAGAATATCGATGGTCATCTGAGCTCTTACTTCAAATACTACTTGAATGTGTATGTTGTTTAATTATCTAACTACTAGGACCATTATCTTATCTAATTATGAAATTATTCTTTTTGATGGACTTGGTGTTAAACCAAGCTTTTGGCATATCGAAGTAGGCATGACAGTTGTCAAAGTTCCAGAATCAACTAAATAGTTATGAATGTTCTTACCAAAAGCTCATATAGTCAGTTGAAATAGTGGCACTTAGGATTGCTCATGTAGATGACATTGGTGTTAGATGCCTTCACTTTTTCTATAGATGCTTTTGCCTTTTCCATAGGCACCTTTCCAATTATGGATTTATATAACAAAACCTTTTGTTCAGTGATCTGAGCCAACTCATGAAGAGTTATATTTGCCTTGATCTTTTTCATATCCTCTACGATATTGTATCCTCCTTTGCTTGGTTATTCCTTACCCTACTACTAATTGTTCCCCTTTAGAGGGGTGGATTTTTATCTACTTTAGGACTAGGAGGACTCACTATGGTATTTGGAGGAGTTGATGTTGTAAGTGGTTGTTTGCTCCTCAAGTTGTAAGCACCTCTCTAGAACTAATGAAAAGCATGGACTTCATCCATATTATCTTCTAGTTCATTGTCATCTTCACTTAGAAAAGGAAACTCATGAGTCTCAAAGAACATGGTAGTGTTAGAAGATCTAGGATCTAGATGATACTCAGATAGATTATGCATATGATCTTGTCTAACCACCTCTTTCTGAAATATTTTGAATGTTGCATAGAATTCAAAATAGTTGAGCTCACCATGCTCAGAGGTGTTATGAATTCTACACCAATTAGGAAGGGTCATCTCTACTATGTTGATCTCTGGAAGTTTTTAAGGCTATTTAGGCCTATTAAAGGGTCTATTATATCTTTGAAATTTGGTATTATGATTGCTAGTTGGGCCATTTATAATGCCCATCTTCCTTTGCATATTCATGAAATCATTACTCAACTTCAGAACCATCTTATGAATAGATTCCATATATGCTTTTGTGGAATATATACTTTATAGAATAGTAGTAGGAAGTATAGTTACTTGTTGATTCTATTGATATCAATTTCCCATTGCATGATTATTTGGGTAGCAAAAATTCTATGTCATTATTTGCATTAATGGGGGCAGCGTATATAACTAATTCTGATTGAATACTGGGGCATTCTACCTTGCATGTGGAACTAGATTTAGTGATGGAAAGATGTTATTTACACTAGGCACTCTAGGCATCTACGGATTTAGTTTCCTATTTATAGTGATAACCTCTTCAAATGCTAGTACCAAAGTGTTAGCTATAATGTCTCTTCTTAAGAACATAACAATGATAGGGTCTAGGGCATTCTTGTACATCTTAAATGCTAGTGTCACCTTTGGTTTATATATTGGGGTCAACTAGTTGTACATCTTCTACCATATTATTTTGAAAGCATGGATGGGCTCATTAGGTTCTCTCTTCATACTGGTGAAGTGCTGGTATACCAAATTAGGATTGGTGACATGTCCAAACTGTGCAAGAAAAGTTTCTTGAAATTCATCCCAAGAAGTTATGTAATTTTATGTTAGATTTAAATACCAATCATAAGAAGCATCCATCAAAGTAAAAGGAATAATTTACATACAACATCATCATCTATGATATTCATCAATGTTAAAGTAGATTTAAATGATTTGATATGTTCCTTTATTGTCCTTGCTCCAAAAGGAGAAAAGGATAGTAGATATTTTTTGGGATTCTGAAGAAAATTATGTACATCTCCCAAGATAATGATGGTAGATCCAACTAACCAAGGTTATTACTGAGCCATTGGTTGGTTAATAGGTAACGGGTTCCTTACAAGTAAGGGGCTCCCTACTAGAGGGGGATTGTTCTTAACTGGAGCTATTGGCATAGACCTAGGTCTCTTATGACTAGTCAAAGGTGACACTAATAAACCAACATGAGAATTAGATCTAGTCAGTCTCTTGGTTGACTCTAGTGTAACTCTACATAAAGACTAACTACTATAATCAAAGGTGTTGGCCCTTCTTCTAGTGTCAATTTATATTGTTGATGTGGGTTTTAATCACACCACAAACTTAATGAGGTAGCCTCTAATGTTTTAGGATCTCAATGGAGATAAACTTCACTCTAGAGCATGAGTTGTAGGTATGTGGTTTATTGCAACCTATTGATGAGATATCAATAGGTTGTGCAAGTTGTTAACAAGGGGTTTTTTGATGGAGGTATTGTTCCTAATGGTAGTGGATTTCTAAGCGAGTTGGATGGATGGTTGGTTGATAATCTAAAGTGGGTAGATATTTAAAACAAACTCAAAAAAAGGGTAGGCTAAGATAGAAAAGAAGACTCTCATGGTTGGTTTTTAAACAAACCTATGCTTTCAAAACCTACGTCTATTGCTAGTAGTGATTGCACACATACAATTAGACATGGATAAGAAGTATAAGGAAATAAAGATGCAAGAAATTCAAAAGTCTCAAACAAAAGTTACTTATTTTGGGGCAATTATTGCACACCCTTAATCAGAGTATTATGACTTAGGCTAATGAAGTATCTGAGGCAGAAATCACACACACATATAAAACTACAACAAAAAAAACACTAGTACATATCCAAAAAGATGATTCAATTTAAACTTAAATATATTAATTAATATGTTTACCAATCCTTGAACAGATGTTGCACACCTAGAGATTAGTATATTAATCAAAATAATCAAGAATCTATTTGCATCTTTAACACACTAAATATTTATTGAAACATGCAACCACGGAAATAACACTAATTGCACATAATTTAAAAATAAAATACTCAAACACTTTGTTGATGATCAAAATTTCTAGGTTACTCTGTATTCAAAATTCTATAATAAAAAACTAAGTTGGGTTACATCTGTATATCTAGATTTGGGGAAGGGGTTGCCTCATTCTATGAATCTATGAAAGGTTATTACATGTGGTAGTTAGAACATGTAGTTCTAACTGTGGTCCAAAACTATTTAAAAGAAAACTTATAGTTAATAAATAAATAAGTTGATCTTTTCAAAACCATACAATATGTGCATGTGTACACAATATAAAGAGTCAAGTTTTTACAATAAAAGGCTCAAAATATAAATA
Source organism: Torreya grandis (assembly GCA_037957365.1). Lineage (NCBI taxonomy): Eukaryota > Viridiplantae > Streptophyta > Pinopsida > Cupressales > Taxaceae > Torreya > Torreya grandis. Next base: position 2,108,923 of record JARHVA010000004.1, on the reverse strand, counting down.
ATTTCTAAAAACATCTACCATTACAAAATTATACATGTATGAAATTGTTTGAGTAGTTTTTATGCTTTTTAATGTGGATCTAATTAACTACTAAAAACAAAGTACATGCAAGGTTCTTAAGATTACCTAAAGATATGGATGGTTGGTTGCACACTGTTGATCAAGCTCGATTGTGAGAACTCCTCTTTGGATGGGGAGGAATGACCTATAATACACCACACTTAAATAAAAAATGGGATTAAAATAGATATGAGTGGGCTACCTGGTTACAAACCAATCCTGAGAAGCAACACACTTTCTCAGATGGATGTCAACCCACTATTTTCAATTAAGAAAGATAATAAAGATAAAATAAAAAATAAAAAAGATAAAGATTAAAAGATATAAATGATGTAAAAGATAATTTGACAAAGATTAGATAAATTTAAATTATTTATTACATTTAAGATAAATAGAAAAGATAAACAAGATAAACAAATATAGATGGATAAGATAAATTCATAAACAATGAGTAGATGAAACTATGAATGAGTTAAGATTAAGATGCAAAATCTAACACAAACAAAGGTTTGGTTATGCAAGTGTCACAAAGGGTTGTCGATAAGTTTAGGCCAAGAACTAGACCTAATACACACAAGGTCAACTAAGATGATGGGATAAGGATTAGATGGATGAGGGATAAGGATACTAAAATAAGGATTAGGAATAGATTATGGAATTTTAGGGATGATTAGGACAGATTACATAGGTTTAGGGATAGATAGGAAACAAATAGGAACCTACAAAAATAAATAGAAAGACCTAAAGGGCTAAAATTTAAGGTTTTCTACAAAAAGATAGAATAAATATAGATCTTATAAAATAAACCATGATCCTCATAGATCATGGTTGATCCTATCACAATGTATAGAATATGAGAAATGAGTTCTAGGAAGTATACAATGGTTTTAGGAAAGTATAGAGATGTCTGCAAGCTAGGAAATGGACTAGAAAGGGATCTAAACCATAAGATGCAATAATGAAATGATATAACAACATATAATGAAGGATTTAAATTATATTTGAAAATAAATAATGAAATGACAAACAAAACAAATAAATTACCTGGACATGATTTTTTTCCTTCAATGTGCTTGGATTTTAGATAGTATTTTAGACTCCAAATGCTATGAATTATGACCTTTGAATGCTAGAAACAATCCTCCAAAGTCTGGGTCCTCTAACCTGCATATTTTCTAAACTCTTTTAGGGATGGTTTCACATGATTTTATGGATCTATGTCAATCTAATAAATTGACATCGATCTAGGTAAGTTGTGATTTACATGCTTGTTTTAGGTTGCACGGTTACCAAATGGTTAGGGATTCTGCATATGACTTGGGAGAGTTTTTTTATGGGTTGTTATGGATAGGAATAGGGTTTTTTTTATAGTATTTTTGGTTGTTTAAAGGATTTTAAGTGGTTAAGGATAATAAATATAAATTAATAGGATTAATTACCATGGGTAAAAAAGGGGGTATGTACATAAAATAAACATTTAAGTATACATTGACATTTAATTATGGACATTTAGTTTCTTATACTTTAAGTTATATTTTATGTATATAATTTTAGTGTGTTTGAGAGGGGTTTGGGACCTATAGGAGTTAAGATGCAAAATATAGTTTTTTGGAGGTTTCTACCACATTTCAGACTTAGCCTATTTCAAGATTTTAGGATTTCAAACTCAGCTTATTTCAAGACTACAAGCTACACTGCAAATTTATAGAATATACATTTAATTATTAAAGCAATAGCCTAAAAGATGGTAAAATAGGGAAAGGGTGCTAAATTCTGACATCTACATAAATATTAGCCTATCAAGGATTAGTCATATGAAGCACTGCATGCACCTTGGTTAGCATGGCTATTAAGGTGGCAGCTGAAAAAGTTGATACACCACTAGAAGTCTACGTTTTCCTTGCTTTATTCTCCTCATAGAATTTATACATCGTGTCATGTTACTACTGTATAATATTCAAATTTAGAAGTGATGCTCAATGAATTATTTTAACTTACCCAAAGATATTTTCATGTTCATCCTTGGTTATTTGATACTTATTTCTGAAAATTTTGATCTTGGTTGCCTTATTCCAGGCCTTACTCAATTTTGATTCTATTTATTTAATTTTTAGACCATGTAATCTCTATTTAAAATAATTCACTACCTTTTGAATAAGTTTATAAAAATTGATCCTACTGATAAATTATTAGTGGCATTCTTGACTTTAGATCATTTTAATTCATGTAAAATTTGGAGGAACAGGGCCTCATGCACTTGATACTTAAGGATTAAAGCCCCAACTAATTGTAGCCACTCTTTTGCCTCCCCCTACCTGTTGATGATAAAATTCAAGGCATTAGATACCACTAGTGTTTTCATGAGGTCAAGATGACTATATAGAGAATTGAAAGTATACACAACTAACATCTTCAACTTGGTGCTATCATCTCTCAAGGAATGAAACAATCGATTGGTGTTGCTCACATGAGGGGCCATCTCAGCCTTGATGAAATCCATAACCTCCAAAGAGTTGTAACACATAAAAGTGGCCTCTTATACCTTAACTTCTATGCCAAAATCAATATTGAGATGAGGGACCTATTTGGTCCTTGGATTACTCCTTGAACTATCCTCTCTAAAAACTAGTATGCTCCCATCCCTTGTATAGAGCTTTCCTACTATCCAATTATCTAGTAGTAATCAAGGGGTCATCTTGGATCATCCACAAATGATATTATTTTAACCCAATGATCCTAACTCTCTCCAAAACATCCTCATTATATTTTTCACTAAGAAATAGAAAATTAATAGGGATATGGGACAGGGCTGTAAGGGATGGTAAATTCATGTATGTGATTTTGAACTTACCCATCAGGATCGCAATCTCTATGAGAAAGAATAGGTGATGGATAAATTTTGTGTTTTACACCTACCTTCATGAAATTCTTCTTCATTGTATAAATCATTCTTTCAATCATTACATAGTGACTAAAGAATAAGGTTTTCTTCTACCTAGATAAATTCTCCTTGATACTCCACCATAGTTGGAAATTAATTTCTTGCTCCACCAACTTGTCTAGGATGTACTTAAGAAGACACCAAGATTTAAACCTTATTCCCATAAATCATGATTATGGTGAATTTTGGGTAGAAGAAATAGTCTCTTGTGCCATCCAAATTCTTTATGATGTTAGGCCTGAGTCTAGGCATAAGCAAGCCATGAATGGATTGCCAAACCTATGGATAGACATCCTCTAAAATCTTGAACATGTTTTTGGTATATGCATATATGTGCATGAATTGATAATGGTTATAAATCCTATTATTTTCACAATCTATGTCTATAGTCCATAATTTCCTAAGATCTCTATAACAAGTACCCATGATTGCATCCAATAATTAAGACATCATGTAGAAATTGCCTACAGGCATAAGATGCCTATCTTTATAGATTATCTGATCTCTCAAGTGAAATTTGATTATTTTGCCTAGTACATATGCAACATCATGGGTGAGTATCATATATAATAATGACACCTAATCTAAATTGACAAAATGAATGCTTGGCATACCATATAGTTGATTGAGGAGAGCCATGTTAATGTGAATCCTCATTCTAAATTTGTTGATTGAAATTTCTCATTTTGGATTCTTCCCCTTCCATGCAATGGTCTGATAGTGCCTTATCAATTGAACTCTCTTCATTGAACTACACCACTATGTGTTTATCAAAATAATCATCAAGTATGCTCAAAGATAAATACCTTTGGAAGTCATCCTTTGATATGCACGTAACCACTATATTATTGCTCGAATGATGCACGAAATCATCTTGTGATATATTTCTTGAGAAAAAAAATCCCATAGGAGGTCAAGACATGATATTAATTCTAGCTTGGTGGTAACAAAGTGTAATTTTTGATGTTTGAAAGCCATCAGTTCCTTGATAAATAGTTTATCTGTAAGTGTTATATCATCTTATAGTGAAAATGTATCCATAGAATCAATGACATCCCATAATTCTAAATAGTTTTGGTACTTGTCTCCAAATATTTTAGCATCAAAGACTATATCTATGAACTCTATGGAGTCCTTGATTAAAATATGGATATGGTAGATTTACTCCTTGAAACATCCTAGATAAAGATGCCATTGTGCATGTATATGCTCTATGTTGCTTGAAGTCTTATTCTTTGTGTTATGTATGTTGTGAAAATAATTTGGATCTAGCTTAGTTATTCTTTCACTCATAGTGTCCTTGAGATAGTAGCTAGGGATCTTTATTGCTATAAGAAAGTAGGAGACTTCGAATACAAGTTAGTTTGAAAATAATGATGGCTTCAATAGTTATGAATTTCCTATATAGGATTCTTCATTGAATAATAGTTCATGTGACATAAATATGTAATGTTCACTACACTTCTATTTCCTATATAATTAAAACTTTGTTATCTTAGATTGGTAGGGGTCTTTAATAGATTGATGGAAAATGTTTTCACCTTTATTTTGGCTAAGTATGGTGAGGTTAGTAGTGCTCTTAGTAAAATGCCTGCTAACTAATTCTTTTGGGGGAATTGTTTTGAGACTTTTGTGTTAGACAAAATGTCTGAAATAAAAGGTTCAAAAGAAATGGTCTAGGGCAAAGGTGTAGGAAAAAAGTCTTGAGGGGTAGGCTCATAGGGTAAAAAGGTTATTATAAAATTCTTGAGGGGAACTTTTGAAAGGCTGAAGGGTATTTCCACTTTTTTTGAAGGGTACTTTCATTTTTATAAAGGGCACTTTTGTACAATTGAGGGTCATTCCAAGGGTTCCAAAAGGCATGTACCTTAGTTTTGAAGGGTTTACTTCATGGAAAAATGCTCTAAGGGTCTTCTTTGTAAGGTATTTTTCTGGCGGGGAAAGGGTTATGATAATTATCCTAAAGGGTAAGTAGTCACTTTAAGAAGGGCCGAAGGATTGGGAAGACAAAATCTTGAAAGGTATATCCATGATAAAGGGTCCATTACAAAAGGGTTGAAGGGTAAAGAGGCTAGGACAAATATCCTGAAGGGTAGGATTGGTATGGCAAAGGGGTCATGACAAAGTTCTAAAGGATAAGTCCCATAGGGTAAAGGGTCTGAGATGAAAGTCTCAAAGGGTAAGTGGCCACTTCAAAAATGATGAAAGGTCACTTTCAAAATGTTTTAAGGGTAGGTTAGTAAGGAGTCTAAAGGGCATGTGTCCTTCAGGTAAATTAATTCAAGGATTTTGTATCAGATAAAATGTATGAAACAAAAGGTCTAAATGGTATGTGTCCTTTGGGTAAATTTATTTGAGGCTTTTGTATCAGACAAAAGGTTTGAAGGGTATGTGAATGGGCCAAAAAGTTAATTGAAAAATCCCAAAATAAATTTTTCATGATAAATGGCTATAATAATAAAGATCGAATGACACTTTCACAAAACTTGAAGGGTAGGTTGGCAAGGAAAAAAGGGCACTCCAAAAGTCTTGAAGGATAATTCCAAAATATTTAAGGGTAGTCTGACACAATCTCAAGGGTCTACTTCATAGGGTATCATGTCCATACAAAATTCTTGAAGAATCTACTTCATAAAGGCCAAAAGGCAATCTCAAAAGGGTTAAAGGGTAGCCTTAGAAGGTCTGAAAAAGGTAATGTCAAATACGTCAGGAAAAATGTCCTATAGTGAAAAAGCCCATAGAATAATTTTGTCAGGAGAATTTTTTTAGACAAAATGTATACAACAATTTCTCTGATAAAAATAAGTCTACAATAATTTATCCGTGGAAAAAGGCCTGAAGGGTAAAGACAAAATAGGGTAAGTCCCAAAAGAATAAATCTCAAAGAATTTATCCATGGCAAAAAGGCCTGAAGGGTAAATACAAAATAGGGTAAGTCCCAAAAGAATAAATCTTAAAGATAGTCCCCAAAACATAAAGCCTGAGATGACAAACTTGATAGATCAAAAGGATTTAGTCTATGAAAACACAATATCTATGTTACCTTACCAAAATACGAAAATTCAAATCATGATTTATTATAAAAGAGAGCTCAAAATAAAGGTAATAATCTAAAAAAAGTGGGTCCCCATTTCTCTATGGGAAAAGGGGTGTGTGTTAGATACAACAATCTAAAAATGGAAATTCAAAAATTCAAAATATCAAGCTTTTTCATCATTACTTTTGTGAGTTGTAAAGCTCTCATAAAATATCTAAAAAATATCTAATTTGTGAGCCATGCCTATTAATAGAAAATCAAAATTACATGCCACATCCTTAACTCAATTGGAGTTAGACTCAACTTATCCCTAGGTTTGTTTTGAACTCATTCCATGCTTAATTTTAACCTAACTCAACTTGGGTGAGAGTTAACTTTAGAGGCTATAAATACAAGGCCTCACCTATGGATCTTTAAGTTATCTTGGTTTAAATTTATTATGCTCAAATAAGGGTAAGATATTTTTTGCTATAATGTTATTATGCCAAAATACCTCTAAAAGCTTCACAATAGTGTTACCATGCCAATTTCATAATTCAAGCCAAGATAAGCCAACCAACATTACCAAGGTACTAAGGAGAGGTGGAGCAATGGAGCTTCATTGAAAAATATTTCTTGAGCACATAGCCAAGTAATCCAACTCAACAGGTAAAAGGAATATTTCTTTTATTTTGTAGTTATGTTTTTATTGTGTTCTTGTTACCTATGCTCTCCCTAGTGTCTAGTTTAAGCATGTTAGTGTTTAGTGTGTTTTTTTAATTTGATTTTCTTGACTAACACTATACTAATCTCCCTTATATGGATTATTTGTTCACATGATGGCTGCATAGTGGGACTCATACCCCAAAAATTTCTTTTCATGGCATTTTATGACCTCTCTCTAACATTTTTCATGTCAAAATCTTAACTTGTTGACCAAAAAAATGAAAAGTTGAAGCTCACAAATGTTACACAAAAAGTTTCAATATTGATCTACAGAGTTAAATTTTTGTAACTGGTAAAAGCAATATTGTACTTGAATTTTTTCACCTAATAGTTGTGGTTTTGTCTTAAAATTTGTGGTATTGACTTAATAGTTTTGATTTTGCCTTAAAATAGACATTATTTCATTAACCAAGTGTGTTTTGCAAGTGAGTTATGATATCGATGCCATAAAATGCAGTATTATAACTCTTAGTTGCATTTTTAAATGCTCAATTGCATTATTACAACCCCTAGTTGAATTTTTGCATGCTAAGCTGCATTTTTGCATAATCAGTTCAGTTCTGCATGCTTAGTTGTGGTTTTGCATTCTCAGTTGTGGTTTTACATTATGTAGTTGTAGTTTTGCATTCTTAATTATGATTTTACATTGATAGTTTTGGTTTTGCTTTGTCAATTATGTTTTTGACATTCTAGTTGCAATTTTGCCTTTTTAGTTGTGTTATTATCTTAATAGTTATGATTTTGCACTGTAAAGTTATGGTTTTGCACTAACAGTTTATTATGTAGGCAGTTGAAATTTTGCATTAACCAACTGTACTTTTGCAATAAAGTTATAATTTTGATTTGTTTATCTTTAATATTGTATTATGTGAAAAATATAATAAATTTGAGAGCTAAATTTCAATTTTTATTTGTTCACTTGCTTTTACTTTTTAAGAAAAAGAAACCCCTAAAAAATTTTATAGGACCCAAAGACTAAGGAAAGATGTTTTTAACACTTTAAGATTCAACTCACATTTACATTTGGTGTTTAAAAATCATTTACTTGATTTTTTATCTTTTTTAAAGATCATAAATCAAACAATACCAAGGGGATAAACTTTATATGGTATTTCTTTTGGTTCCCTAAAAATGAAATCACACTCTAGTTAAGTTCTCATAAGAGCTATTACTTTTTTTATTATTGTGTGCTTGTTTTGAAAACTAATTGTAGAATGTATGTTCTTCCCTTTTCCCATTTATGGAACTTAGGTGATAGAAAATGCTTCACTTATTTATTTTTTCACTTTGTCCAAAGCATGGAAGGAAAGTCATTAAGGCACTCCCCAAAATTTGAGTGATTTGGGTGATCTTCAAAATGACCTTAAAGTCCCACAATTTTTATTTTAGTACATCTTGCCTTGTGGGTGGAAGTTCATAGACACCCCATGAGTTCTCTAGGGAGGTGTTGACCCAAGAATTCATCTCTTGGCCATCACTTCAACCCCACTCCACATTTTGGGTATACAAATTGAAATAAACTTATTGGGATGCTTATGTAAGAGTTTAAACAATCTCCATTAATAAGAGACTACCTTCGAATGTAGGTTTAACTTGGACATCACACTACACTAAGCAATTGATGGATGTAGTGATTATGAAAAAGATAATACCTTTTCACAATAATTTAGTTAACATGTATCTAAATGACGTGTTGTGTCCTAATGTTAACTACACATATAAAACCATTTAGAATATATGAAACTTGATAGTTTTTAGATAACTTCACTTGTTGTAAATATATTGTCAATGCACGGTGAGTACCTTCAAGTTCCATGTCATTTTACAAACTCTTGAGAGAAGAGAAGGCCTAAAATGTTATTTTTCTTGTGCATATAAATTTTTTAATTAATAGCATTATATCCTCTTAATAGCAAGTATATAGATGCAATTTGACAATACGAAACCACCTTGTCAGTTTTTAAGATTAGGATAATACACTTAGGTGTTTTTGTGTCTTTTCTTCTTTACTTGCACTGATTTGATTCAAAACTATTTGTTTGTTCAAACCATGTCCAAAGTAATTCATGTTTGTATATCACTCTTATATTTAAAGTGGTTTATTCCATTCATTTGACATCACACTTTGCCTTAGTCATTTATCAAAATTTTGTGTGTTTGTGTCACTTGTTTGAAAGGAGCATTGTTACACTACCCATTTCATTCTAAATCTTGTGACTTAGAGTTTTTGAAACAAACCATTTATCTTATCTTTAAAAAAATATAGTGTCATTAAATTTCTCATATTATTGCAAAGACTTATTGCCTTCTATCTAATCATAATTTTAAAACCACATGTGCCTTTTTGATTTATGACTAGTATCGTTATGCCATCTATTTTGGTCTAGCTTGTTATCCATTTGAGAACCAATCCTTCTTAATAAATTTCAAAATCGGTCTTGATAAGTTCAAATTCAATCATTGATGGGTTTATGCCTATGTCTTACTTAATTTTGGCTTAGACATTTACCTCTCACTTTTGGATTGTGTAATTTGGACTAATTATTCACTTGCTTTAGTGATCTTTGTACCTAAAGTTGGAAAATTAATTTTAAGGGGAAGTGTTATAATTACCCTTTATTTAGGATAATTTATTTTATCCTATGTTTATTTTTCATGCGTGAGAAATTTATATTTATGTGAATTATTAATTCACATAAATTTGAATTTCATGAGGTGTCACTCACCTCTTTGTGATCCTTTAAGATTTGGGAGTTGCTCCTTCCCCTACATGGAACACACCTCCCTTCTCTTTGTAAGATACTAGAACAACACAAGTGCTACGCACTCATGGGTCTTATAAGATCATAATGGGATTCTATGTAACTCTTATTTTCTTCCTCTAACTCTATAAAAGAATCTGTCCTCTCTTATTTTTCTCACTAAGAATCTCATAGCTCTCTATATTCTTATCTTGTGCTCTTGATTCAATCTTGTATTTTTAGATATTTTGGTTGCAATCCTTCTAATAAGATCACATAATTTTTCTCCAATATATTCAGTTTTCTACTTTAAAACTCCTGTCACTTATGGTTTGCTCTTGAAAGATAAATTAGTATTTTCCACTCTTGATTTTTTTCACACTTTAATGTTATGTCATTGATGATTATTATTGGGTTAAAATCCTTAATGGTATTACATTTATGGTCATATTAATGACATTTTTTGAAAATTTTACATATTCTTAATAGAATTCCCAATTTTTTTTGTAAAGGCTCAAACACTTGCTAATTATTTTAAAACCATCTCTTTTTCTCCTTGCTTAAATTTAGTGGGTTTTAACTCCTTGCAATTTTTTTAGTCGTATTAAAATTACACAAAAAATACTTTCTTTTTAACCCTCTTTTTTGAAAATCATATTTTCTTGTAATGTTTAGTTAGTTTTTTTAATGAGCATTAAAAACTTTTAATATATTTGTTTTATATGCAGCCATACTATATTATTTTTTGTTCATTAATTAATCTCTACCTAATTTTGTTGTTTTTTATGGAGAGAATTTTTTTTGGTGCTCAACTATTCCAATTTTTTTTTTTTTAAATTACAAATTTTGCATACTTAGATTTTGTTTTTTCTATTCATTCTATTTATTTTTTAGAGAATTTGGTCTATTATTATGTGAGCTATCTACAAAAGAGAATAGATCAACATTTATTTTTGAGAGAAATGTTTTGTTATTACCAGCTCATTCCTCCATTCAATCTCTAGGTAATCACTTATTTAATTTTTTTTCTTCAAGCTTTAAGTTACCCCTACCTGTCAATTTTTTTTCTAGCACTTTTACATGCCTTCTCTACTTGGCATCTCATTTCTTAACTATGTCTCTCTCTCTTTAACCTACATTGAATCTCTCTATAAGATTCTTTTACTCAGAGACCATTTTAGATTTTTTTTTTGTTATTGGCATCCTATCACTGGCTTCTTCACCAAGTTGACCTATGCATCACCCTATACCTACCTCATGTTTGCCCTATCGAATAAAATTTGAACTTTTTTCCCTTATCTCTCCTTCACTCAGGTCATCACCCCTACATTTGACAAGTGCTATGATTTGAAAAATAATAATCACATAACTTAGAAATATATCTATGTAATAGTAATCCACTATTACCTTTTTATTTCAATTTTTCTAGGTGCCATAGCTGGTTGCAATAGCTAGGAATGATCTTTTTGAAAAAAACATATATCATCATTTCCTTTCTCCCTACTAGGCATCTACTTGGCATCTATCAAGTCATTGATTTCACCTTCCAACATAGCATCGCTAACTCAACTACATGGTTGACATGCCATTTGGCTTTAGGTAAGCATGTTTCTTTAATAGGTTTTTTTTTTTTTCATATGAAACATATTTGGATAAGAGCTTGTGGTTAATTTATTTTCATATTCTTGATTAACTAATTCTATCTAATATGCCTTGCTTAAGTATTCTTTAATAATTTCTTTCATTCCATTTTTTTTACTTAAGATGGCCTTTTTCATTCATCATATTCATTTACTCTCTTTGCTTTATTGAAAATTATTCAAATTATATGGTAATGTGATGTTTTATTTTTTATCAAAAATTATATATATGTGTGTGTGTGTGTGTGTGTGTGTGTGTGTGTGTGTGTGTGTGTGTGTGTGTATTACCAACCTTTTATAAGAACTATATGTAGATATTTTTAAAAATAAATAAAAGGAATTCTTCTTACAATTTTTTTTCCTACAATTCATCAAAGGAGGCCCTTTATTTACATTTTTATTCATAGGATTTAAAATAAACATTAAAAAGTGATATTTTTAAATTGATATTATCTTTTCTATATCAACTTGGTAAGTTTATTGTAATTATCTATCTTTTTTCTAACTCTCATTTATGTCTCACTATCTCTTTAACATTTTGGCATAGTCGTTCCTTTGGTTTCTTACCCCTTATACATCTTTTTTTCCTAAGTGATATTTTGTCTTTTCACTTTTCAATCATTAGGTGAGCTTTCAAGGCATAATAACTCGACTTTTGCTCAAATTTAAACTTATGTCCAATTACCATTTATGTAAATCGCATATGCAATATATTTTTAATTGCAAACATTTGGTACATGTTGGAAATGGCACAGACCCTCAACCAAATACAAATACCACCTCCATCAAAATTTAAGAGAGATGGCAAGTAAAAAATGATGAGGCCTTAGGATTGATTGGTATGGCCATGACCCCTAACTTTCATGTTCACATTGATGGTTGTTTTCTTGCCTCCACAGTTTGGTCTAAAATTAAATCTATTTATGACATTGTGAATCAATCTCATAAAATTTAAATTCATGATCAATTATTTAATTTAAAGTATAATGACTTTAAAATTATGGATGATTTCTTGATTAAAGTCCATTATTTGGATTCTCAATTAGTTGGTTTAGACATTAAACTTTGAGATTTAGATTTGATTCATATTAACATGAAAATGTATTTGCCTCGACCTTTTCAACAATTTATTACTAATATTCATTCACAACTAATTTTTCCTATTTTATATGTTATGTTGACATTTGAATAATTTTTTACTTTATTATGTCAAGAAGAATAAAAATTGAATTAATTTGATAGTCTTAAGACTAATAAACATGATTTTATTTTTAAACACCAACATAAGAGTGGAAAAGACCATGATAAGTCCAATAATACACATAAAAAGAAAGATAAAAAATATAGCTCTAAACTTGGGAAAAAGTTAGAGTGTAATTATTGCGATAAAAATATTCATGATGATCACTACTTTAAAAATAAAAATGATATAAAAAGTGAAAAATTTAAGGTCAAAGATAATGGTATCACTAGTAACAATAAGACTCAAGAAAAATAAAAGTCTAATACTAGAGCTGCTTTTACTTGTGCTTTGCGTGATTCTTTTGTTAAATGTATTATTGATTATGGTGCTACTCAACATATGACATCTATTTCTTAATTTTTTTACTTATTTAAAACCATATCTTTCTAATAATTATTTAAGTCTTGAAAATCATACTTTTTACAATGTTGAAGCCATAAAAAATGTTAAAATTCCTAATAGTGAATTGCATGATGTCTTGCTTGATCTTGATTTGAAATTAAATTTATTTTTCATACCTAAATTATGAAAACAAGATTATAAAATAAAATTTATTAATGATACTTGTTATGTTAAATCTACTAAGCAAGATTTTCAAGTAGTTGCTACTTCTTTTCTAGACAATGATAATTTATTCAAAATTATTAGATTTTCTTCTCCCTCATCTTCTCATCCTTTATTGGTTTCTAAAGAGCTAACTTATGAATGAAATATTAGTACATATCAATTACAAAATTATTTCACTTAGTAACAAACTTAATATGGTACAATATTTGTCTGACATTTCTTCCACTACTTCTACTTGTAATGGTTGTATGACTGGTAAAATTTATAGAGAATCTTTTCCTAAACTCACTCTTGGCGTGTTACTAAAAAGCTTTATTTAGTTCATTGTGATATTTTAGGACCTATAAAAACTTTTTATATTAATGGTTCTAAATATTTTTTAAATTTTATTTATGATTGCACTAGGTGAGTTTGGATTTATTTTTTAAATTACTAAAGATCAATTTTTGGACACTTTTATTGAATTTCATGTCTTTGTTAAAAAATAATCTCATTGTTCTTTATACATATTATGCACTGATAATGATACTAAATATATAAATAATGATTTTATTTCATATTGTAATCAACGTGAAATTAAGTATGAGAAGCTATTTTCTATACACCTAAGCAAAATGGTGTTGTTGAACATAAACATAGGACTATCACTGAAATGGCTAGGTGTATGTTGTATGCTAAAAATATGCATTTTAAATTTTGGGTTAAAACCATGTATTTTAATTTTTATCTCATAAATAAGACTCCCAATAAATTTGTTTTAAATATTACACCTAAATAAGCTTGGAGTGGTAGAAAACCTAATTTAAAACATTTATGTGTTTTTGGTTGTAATGAATTTGTTCATATTCCAATTAAAAATCATAAAAAGTTAGATTCTAAAGTAGATACTTTTATATTTATTGGTTATGATGAATCATATAAAAATTATCAATTGTATTGTCCTCAAAATAAAAAAATCAAGATTAAAAATGATGTTAATATTGTTGAAAATAGTGAACTTGATTGTGCTTTCAATTCTGATTCTTTTGATATAGTTTTTGCTTCTTTTATTTTTGAAACTAATGATAATCATAATGATTTTTGCATAATAATTTTGTTCCTCAAATTAATTCTCCTTCTTATAATCTTTTTTCACCTAAAACTATGCCTAAATAGGTCAAAACTACTATAATTTTTTTTGAAATTCATGTAGATCTTAATGATACTCGTAGAACTAGGAAATAATTTTGTAATTATGCTTTGATGTCTAAAATTATGCACAATAATGATCTTCAAAATCTAAAACAATCTCAAGATCACTCTTATTGAAAAAAATCAATGCATTATGAATATAACTCTTTGATTTCTAATAACACTTGGGACTTAGTCCCACTACTTAAAGGGCATCATTTGGTAAGTTGTAAATGGTTGTTTAAAACTAAGTTCAATTTTGATAATCCAATTTAAAAATAAAAAATTAGAGTAGTTTTTATAAGTTTTTTTCAAATTGAAGGAATTAAATATAATAAAAAAAATTCTCCTTTTTCTAAGATGACCACTATTAAAGTTGTTTTAGGTTTAACTACTCACATACATTGATCTATTTATCAGATAGATGTTAAGAGTGCTTTCTTAAATGGTGATTTACGTGAAAAAATTTACATGTATCAACCCCTTGGTTATTTTATAAAGGTAATGAACATCTTGTATGCAAGTTAAACAAAGCTATTTATAGTTTAAAATACTCTCCTAGAGAATGGTACTCTGAAATTTATCAATTTTTTATAGCTCAAGGCTTTACTTGTAATTCTAATGATCCTAATATTTTGTTAAAAATACTCCAAATAACATAGTTATCATTGTTTTATATGTTGATGAATTAATCATAACTGGTAGGAATATTTCAATAATTTATTTCACTAAAAATGCTTTGCAGAATACCTTTGAAATGACTGATTCGGGTCTCTTACATTACTTTTTAGTCATTCAAGTTTGACAAAAAAAGGATAACATCTCTATTTCTCAATCTAAATATACATATGATTTATTATCTAGGTTTAATATGTTATATTTCAAACCTATTACTACTTCTTATAAATATGGTGTTAAATTACTTCATGACATAGAAACAAACACTATTAATCCAACTCTATAATGATAATTAGTTGGTAGTTTGAATTATCTTACTTATACATATCTTGATATTGATTTTTCCATTAGATTAGTTTCTCACTTTATATCTAAACCTCAAGCTACTCATTTTTAATATGCTAAAAGATTTATTCATTATATTAAATGTACTCTAACTTTTGACATTGAGTATATCTTGAGTAGTAATTTTTATTTGGTAGATTATCCAGATTTTGATTGGGTTGGTGATCCTAATGATCATAGATCCACAAGTGGTTATTGCTTCTTTTTGGGTTTTGGCACTATTTCATGGAATAGTAAAAATAAAACTACTATATCTTTATCTTCTACAGAAGCTAAGTATAAAGTTTATAATCATGTTGCAAAGGAAACTATTTATCTTAGAAGACTTCTTATAAATTTTTCCATCTAAAACATTCGACTACTCTAATTTTTGGTGATAATCAAAGTGCCATTGTCTTAGCAAAAAATGTGGTTTTTCATGCAAGGTCAAAGCACATTAAAATTCAACATCATTTTCAATACAAACTTCTTGGAGACAATCAAATTCTTCTCTCTTTATGTCCTACTGAAAAAAAAAATGGTTGATATCTTCACTAAGCCTCTATGTAAAGACAAGTTTGTCTTCTTTTGTAACAAGTTAGGATTGAAGGAAGTTCTCATCAAGGGGGAGAGTTAGTGATGTTTCTTTCCTTCAGATTTATTTATAAACCCTTAAATAAAGTTTAAGGGGGAGCGTTAGAATTACCCTTTATTTAAGATAATTTATTTTATCTTAAATTTATTTTTCATATGCGAGAAATTTATATTTACATAAATTATTAATTCACATAAATCTGGATTCTATAAGGTGTCACTCATCTCTTTGTGTTCCTTTAGGATTTGGGAGTTAGTTGTATAAGTAAATCCTTCCCCCACATGGCACACACCTCTCTTCTCTTTTAAGGGACTACGACATAAGTAACATACACTTAGGGGGCTTGTAAGGTCATAATGGCATTCTATGTAACTCATATTTTTCTCTTTTAGATATACAAAAGAGCCCTTCCTCTTCTCTTTTTCTCACTAAGAATCTCATAGCTCTTTCTAATCTTCTCTTGATCTCTTAATTTAATCTTTTACTTATAGATATTTTAGTTATAAGCTTTCTAATAAAATCATGTGGGTTTTTCTTTAATACATTTGGTTCTCCACTTTAAAATTATTGTAACCTATGGTTTTCACTTAAGATGTAACTTATTATATTTCATTCTTTCTTTTTCTCACACTTTCATGCTATGTCATTGATAATTATTCTTGGATTAAAATTCTTCATTCTATGTGCATAAATTCCAATGTCTTTTGCCAAAGGTCAAGTTTATGTTTGAATATGAATCCCTAGTTTGAGTCAAAGTGTTTCAAATTGTTAGATTAATTATTTTGCCTTTTAGACCTAATTTGTGTAAATTATGTATTTTATGTTGTGTTTCCAATAAACCTATAAATTATTGTTTGTCTTAGATCTAGTGTGTTTCAAAGTCTATATTTTGTGTCATGTTTATAAAAGACCTAACAATTTATGTTTGTCTTGGACCTAATGTATTTCAAATTTTAAATTTTGTGTCATGTTTCCAAAAGACCTAACAATTTCCATTTATCTTAGACCTAGTTTGTTTCAAAGTCTAGGTTTTGTGTTATGTTTCCAAAAGACATAGAAATTTCATTTTGTTTTAGACATAGTGTTGTGCCCAGTCTAGCTTTTATGTGTTATAAATATTGTCATTAATGTCAAAGGTCTAGAATTATTGGTGATAAAGGCCCCATTGTATTTAATGATGTATGTAATAGATATATCTTGGCTAATGTGTGTTGATGTGTTAATATTATTAAATATTAATGAATATATTTATGGTTACATATAAGACAAAAGGAGGGCCCATGGAGAGTCAAAGAGTCACGGGGTAAAGACAAAAGAAGAATGGGACACATTTTCCCATGAAGAGTCATCTTAGGGAATTCCAAGAGTCACCAAGTGAAGACAAAAGAAGAAGGGCACAAGTTCTCATGAAGGGACACATTGAGGAATATGAAAAGTCACCAAGATAAGGACAAAAGAGGAAAGGATGTTTTTGCTTATGAAGGGTGACCACATGAATTTTCAAAGGCAAGGATATGAAGGGTCATGCAAGTTTGGCACCATTTTCTATAAGGATTAAAGGGTCACAAAGGGGGAAGGCCAAAGGTCATTTGGAAAGCTATAAATAAAGGCTTGAGAAACCATTTGTAATGTGTGAGATAGAGTTTGATTTGAAATAGTAATATCTAGCTTTGAAGAACATTTGTGAGAGATGAATATGATTTGTATTTGTTATATCTAGATTAGAAGAGCAAAGGTGAGAGAGAACAAAGAGATACTGTAATGAACTATCATTTGTTGAGATAACAACATTGAGAGATAGTTGTGTGGTGCTCAGTAAAGGGGTTGGTGTTCCTATGGGTTGGTTCTCACAAATTGTTGTTGTGTTGGTGCTCAGCAAAAAGGTTAGTGCTCATGTGGGTTGGTGCTAATGAATTATTGTGTTGGTACTCAACAAAGGCGTTGGTGCTCTTATGGGTTGGTGCTCATGAATTGTTGTTGTGTCGGTGCTCAGCAAAGGGGTTGGTGCTCCTGTGGGTTGGTGCTCATGAATTGTTGCTATGTTGGTGCTTAGCAAAGGGGTTGGTGCTCATGAATAGTTGTTGTGTTGGTGCTCAGCAAAGGGGTTGGTGCTCCTACAAGTTGGTGCTTGTGAATATTGTTTGATTTGGTGCTCATTCATATACTTGAGATTGTTCTCTATGGTTTTTCCTACATTGAGTTTCCATGTTATATCTAGTGTCTCTCTCTATCTTGTGTGGTGTTTATTATTTCAATTTTATTGCATATCTTGAATGTTTGGTTAAGTGGAATTTGAAAATGGAAAGTTTTATAAGATATATGATATACTAATTCACCCATCATTTCAGTATATCTCGTGCTTAACAATTGGTATCAGAGCAGGTTCCTTTTGAAAAGTTTTAAAGCTTAAAGGTAGATCGAGAAAGCATGATGGCTATATCACATGAAAAATTTTATAAAAATAAGGCACCTTTGTTTGATGGGATGAATTATGCTTTTTGGAGCATGAGAATGAAGATTTATTTGATGGCCCTTAGATTCGACATATGGAAAGTAGTGGTGGAGGAATATGAAGAGCCACAGACACTTGTAATTACTCCATCAAAAAAGAAGGAAAGTGAATGTAATGCTAAAGATTTAAATGTTATTTTATGTGGTTTATGTGAATCTAAATTTGTTAAAGTTATGCAATGTAAATTTGCTCATGAAACTTGGCTAAAACTTGAAAATATTTACAAAGGTGATGGAAAGGTTCAGCAAGCTAAGCTTCAAACTTTTAGAAGACAATTTGAAAGTTTGAAGATGGAAGAAGAAGAAGATATAGCAAGTTATCTCTTACAAGTTGATCAAATAGTAAATCAAATTCAAGGTCTTGGAGAAATGTTGGAAGAGTCAATGGTGGTACAAAAGGTTTTGATATCTCTACCAATGAGATATGATGTAAAGGTTTCAGCAATCGAGGAGATGAAGAATTTAGCCAAGCTAGAGATGGATGAGCATCATGGTATAGTCACGGCATCTGAGATGTGGACTGAACAAGATAAACCTTCAAAGAGAGAAGCAGCTTTCAAGACATCAAAGAAAGAGAAAGCTAAGATTCAAGAATCAAGTGATAGTTCTAGTGATGATGAAGATGACAATGGAGCACTTTTCATTTGCAAGCCAAAAAGGAGAATAGGTAAATATCAAGGAAAATTACCTTTTAAATGTTTTAATTATGGAAAGATTGGATATTTTTTAGCTAAATTCCCAAATAAGGGTAATGATGATGAAGAAGAAAAGTCTACATACAAGAAGAATTTCAAATGCAAATCCAAAAAGGGATTCGAGAAGAAGAGCTTGTATTCTAAGGATCCTAGCTCAGCCAAAGATATTGGAGTCAGCGATTCAGAAGAAGAGATTTTATTCATGGCCATACATGAAGATGATCAAGAAGAAAAAGAGGAAGAAGTTGAAGTGAATATGGAAGGAGAACTCATTTGTGCCTTAGAACAGTTCAGAAGCTGTTGAGAAGAAGAATTGAAGATTGATGCACCGGATCAAGAAAAATGAAAAAGAGTCAAAAGAAATTATTGATGATTAGACAACACACTTGGAAGAAACCAAAAATAATGAAGAATAACTAACAACATAGTTGGAAATAGCAATAAAAGAATGTGAAAGGTATGTTACTAAAATTGCCTCTTTAAAAGAAGATATTGAGTAAGCAGTCAATGATAAAGTAGTTAGTCATTCAAAATTTGAGGATAGCACTAACATGCTGAATAAGATATTGGAAAGTCAAAAAGTAAATTCAAATAATATAGGGATCAGATTTGAAAAGAAAAGAGCTATGTTGAAGCTCTTGCAAAAGAGGAAACAAAAAGGGAAGAAGTGAAGAATACAGAGGACATTTCAAATAGAGACGGCTGGAGGGAACAAAAATACAAAAGGCAATTAGGTCAAAGATATATAGACAAGTCTTATTTTATGGTTATTGTTTTTATTGTAATGGATATGGTCACAAGAAATCAAAATGAGAAAAAGAGCTAATAGTTTTAGAAATAAAGAGAAGGAAAGTCAAGTAGAGCCAAGCAGAAGCTACAACTCTTTTGTTCCTCTCTCAAGCTTTGATGAAGAGACCATAGCATGCTACAAGTACAACAACTTTGAACATATAGCTCAGTACTGTAGAAGCGTGTTTGAGTCAATAAAAAAGGATTAGAGTTTCAAAGCTCCATTCATCAAGAAGGATCAGATTTTCAAAGATCCATTCATCAAGAAGAAGGTTCACACATATTCATGGTAGAAGAAACAACCTGAAGATTCTATGATGGTTCAGACAGCTCTGCATGTAAGAAATAAAGATCAGCCATGGTTAGTTGATAGCGGATGTTTGAGGCATATGACAGGAGATAAGAGTAAGTTCATAACTCTAAAGAAGATAAATGGTGGCACAGTGAGATTCAGAGATAAAACCACTACCAAGATAGCCAGAAAAGGTACTTTGAGTTTATATTATCGTAGAACTAAGACTAAGAATGTTTTGTATGTAAAAGGTCTTAAGCATAATCTATTGAGTGTAAGTCAAATATGTGTTCAAGGATACACATTAAATTTTTATGTAGAAGGTTGTGAGATTAGAAGAAAATATTTAAATGAGTTGATTGTAGATGCTTAAAGGACAGGCAAAGACACTACCAAAAGACACATTTGAGTATTTGTGAGAGAAGTTGGGAGTAATTTCTTTTACTTCCTGCCATTGAGGTTTAGCATTAGTTGAGGGGGAGCTAAGTGTTAGCTCCAAGTAGGCCCTTTACCATTGATGTTAAAGGGGGATAATAATAGGTATAGGTATAGGTATAGAAATAGGTACAAGGAATAGGTACATGTTGCTACAATACGGGGGAGCTACTGTATGTTTTTAGATGACAAAATGTGCAGGTGACAGGATGTGGTAGTTTTAGGATTGAGGTTGCCATCAATAACAAAGAAGGAGATTGTTGGAAATATTGTCATTGATGTCAAAGTTCTAACATTATTGGTGATAAAGGCTCCATTGCATTTAATGATGTTTGTAATAGATATATCTTGGCTAATGTGTGTTAATGTGTTAATATTTATTTAATATTAATGAATATATTTTTGGTTGCATATAAGACAAAAGAAGGGCTCATGGAGAAGTCAAAGAGTCATGGGGTAAAGACAAAAGAAGAAAGGGATGCATTTTCCCATGAAGAGTCATCTAAGGGAATTCCAAGAGTCACTAAATGAAGACAAAAGAGGAAGGGCACAATTTCTCATGAAGGGACACTTTGAGGAATACGAAAATTCACCAAGATAAGGACAAAAGAGGAAAGGATGTTTTTGCTTATGAAGGGTCACCACATGACTTCTCAAAGGAAAGGATATGAAGGTTCATGCAAGTTTGGCACCATTTTCCATGAGGATTGAAGGGTCACAAAGGGGGAAGGCCAAAGGTCATTTGGAAAGCTATAGATAAAGGCTTGAGAAGCCATTTGTAATGTGTGAGATAGAGTTTGATTTGAGATAGTAATATCTAGCTTAGAAGAGCATTTGTGAGAGATGAATATGATTTTTATTTATTATATCTAGCTTAGAAGAGCAAAGGTGAGAGAGAGGAAAGAGATATTGTAATGAACTATCATTTGTTGATATAGCAACATTGAGAGATAGTTGTGTGGTATACATAAAGGGGTTGGTGCTCCTGTGGGTTGGTGCTCACGAATTATTACTGTGTTGGTGCTCCGCAAAGGGGTTGGTGCTCTTGTGGGTTGGTACTCACAAATTATTGTTGTGTTGGTGCTCAACAAAGGGGTTAGTGCTCCTGTGGGTTGATGCTCATGAATAGTTGTTGTGTTGGTGCTCAACAAAGGGGTTGGTGCTCCTATAAGTTGGTGCTTGTGAATATTGTTTGAGTTGGTACTCATTCATATAATTGAGATTGTTCTCTGTGGTTTTTTCCACATTAGGTTCCCACGTTATATCTGATGTCTCTCTCTATCTTGTGTGGTGTTTATTATTTCAATTTTATTGCATATCTTGAATGTTTGGTTAAGTGGAATTTGAAAAGGGAAAGTTTTATAAGATATATGATATAATGATTCACCCCCCCACTCAATATATCATGTGCTTAACATTATGTTGTGTTTCTAAATGACCTAGTACTTCCCTTTTATTTAGACATAGTGTTGTGCCAAGTATAGATTTTGTGTTGTGTTTCCAAAAGATAACATTTTCCCTTCCATTTTAGACCTTTTTTTTAGCCTAGATTTATACCCTGTTCTCGAAGACGTAGCAAATTTTTTCATCTTTAGACCTAAATTATAATTATTTGAAACACTTTTACTAAGATTCGCATATTTATTTTACCATTTCCTTGACCATTTAGGAAAGACATTTGATGTTAGACCTTAGAGACATTTGAAACTGAGTTTATCATTGATCAAATTTTGGAGAACAACTCCATTCCTAGACCCATTCCTAGACTAATACTGCTTTCAAAACCTAGACCTAGACCTAGACCATTTTTATAGACCAAGATCACCCTCTTTAGGCTAATTGCCAAACCCAACCATGTCAATTATCATATATTGTGTTCACCCTTATTTGGGTCAATTAATGTACCAATTTCACCCTTTTAATGATAATGATACCCGATTCCCTACCTATACCATTAACCCTCCTTCAGTTTGTGTGAGCAACCAAACTTTTTAGTGCCCAAGGATCACCATACCAAACCCTTGTCCTTTGGCCTGCACTAACAACCAAAATCTATAGTGCCCTTCCATTACCATTTTTGGCCCTTATCCTTTAGATTTTATTAGAAACTAAGCTTTGGATCACCCTTTTATTCCATTCCAAGCCCTTCCAAATATGGTAGCTCCTTATTCCAACAAGGTTGTGCAATCATGACTAGATGGGTCACAGTTATCATCCTAGACTAGAAACCAACCTTTATTGAGCAATTTGTAGATGCACCTATTTATAAAGAGATCATTATCTAACCATAGGTCATTATTCATCAATTACATACCTTTCCCCACTTTAGGAAACACATGCTATTCTTCGATCTGCAATAGAGCCAGTCATTCCTCTCATAGAGTCATCATTCAAAGACCAAGATGTGTTAAAAAATAGTATTATGCAACCAAGTATGAACCAAGGCCAAGACAACTGTCCAATTCATGATGTTTTTTTGAAACACCTATTTATGATGAATTAACTTGTGATGAATCACCTTTTGATCATTTAATTATTATCGAGGAGTCTCACTCTAGCAAACTAGTCTTTGTTGAGTCACTTCTTAATGATTATAACTAACTTTGGGAAAATCATTATCTCAACCATTGTTGTTAGTTGTTAGTGTATACACAAGTAGCTCTGATACCACTTGTTAGGACCTCCTCAGATCACAATTGATTACTTTTGTATAAGCAACTAAACATGAAATTAAACTAGAAGTAATAAGTAACTAGAAATCAGAAACATCAAAGAATAGGAGATACGAGAAATAATACAATCTATATTAAACTCTTCCAGAAGGAAATACAATGGAGAAATCTCTTTTTATCCTCACACCTCTTAGGTGTACAGTAATTCTCCTTCAAGAGTTATCTCTCTCAATCAATTACAACCAACTCAAATACTGAGTTGTTCCCTCTTCTAGCAGATCTCCTTGATCTTGCACCTTGCAGATCTAACTAATCTTGCTCCTTGTTGTGTTATAGATCTTCTTGATCTTGCTACCCCACATATCTAATTGATCTTGCACACATACACCCGTAGATCTTCTTGATCTTGCACACTTGCAGATCTAATTAATCTTGCTTACATGTAGATCTTCCTGATCTTGCACTCTTGCAGACCTTCTAAATCTTACTTACTTTACAATATATCCCCATGGGTCTCTTAAATAGAACTCAAAGCAAACAATAATTAGAAATGCAGACTCAAGACTAAAATTAGTCTTTACATGCAAACTAACTATTCATCTAAAATTAGAATAGTTCTAGAAACACACAGGTGACCGATGTCGGTTCTTGTCTGACTGATGTCAGCCAACCATAACCAATGCCGGTTACTATGTAGCTAAAGATAACCGATTTAGGTTGACCCCTAACCGATGTCGATTGGCTCTGACTGATGTCAGTTACTGTGTAACCCAGCAACCTCCACTTTTGCACATCAGTGAAGCTTTTATCTCCACAACTCAAAAATCTCCCACTTGAAGATAAACAATTACACCTGTACCTGTATAACAACATCCTCTAATTTGTTTCTAGCTTGTTTCTCCATCTTCAATCTTGAAGACCAACAAAATTTGAATGAAAATTCAACTTCTCCTTTGTTACCGTCTTTGTTAACATACCTGTAGGGTTTTTATCTGTATGGATCATTTCTAGCTTCAACTGACCATCCTCCAATACCTATCTAATTAAGTGGTACCTAAGCTGTATATGTCTGGTTCTTGAATGAAAGGCTAAATTCTTTGCCAAATGAATTGCACTTTGACTATCATTGTATAATCTGCAACTCTCTTGCTCCTTTCCCAACTCTTCCATGAACCAAGTCATCCATATCATTTCCTTGCTAGCCTCTATGGCTGCAATGTATTCTACCTCTATAGTAGACAAGGTAACAACCTTCTGCAACTTTGAAATCCAGCTAACCGTTGTTCCACCAATAGTGAACACATATCATGTGGTGCTTCTCCTGCCATCCAAGTCACCTACCATATCTAAATCTACATATCCATGTAGAGAAGTGTTTGACCCTCCATAGCATAAATGCCTACTGCTAGTCCCTCTCAGATATTTGAGAATCCACTGAACTGCTTTCTAGTGTTTCTTTCCTGGATTGGCCATAAACTTGCTGACAACTCCCATTGCTTGGGCAATATCTGGTCTAGGTGTGCTTACTTGTTTTGCATCCTGCATATTGAACCTCTCCAACACCAACCTAGCCTTATGTCTCATTTTTCCATTCTCTCCTTCATTTAACCTATGAACCCATTTTTTTTCAGTGCTTTCTTTTCAACTGGCAACTCTACCAAATCCCATGTTTGGTTCTCTTCTAAGGAATCAATTTCCTCATTCATGCCATGCTCCCACTATTTCTTAGATTCTACCTGCATTACCTCATCAAAACTTTATGGTTCTCCACCATCAGTGAGCAACAAGTAGTATAAAGAAGGGGAATAATGAATTGGAGGTTTACATACCCTTTCGAACCTCCTCATGGGCATTTGAGACTCATTGACAGCTTGTTGTCCGCCCAAATTTTGTTCTGATAGTGACCGATCCTGGTCATCTCTGGCTGACCTCAGTTTGCACCTGACTGATGTCGATTCCACTTGACATCCCTGACTGACATCGATTTCCACCTACCTGACAACACTGACTTCGGTCTTCACCTGACCGACATCGATTCCTACCTGATCGATGTCGATCTCTGCCTGACCAACGTTGGTGTCTATGTTTTCCTATGAGTGATGATTTTTACTCGCGAGTTCATTTTGGATCATAACCTCATCCAAGTCAAGATTGCCCTGCTCAAAATTATTTAGCCTCTTGAGCTGATCACTATCCATCATCTTCTCATTAAAAACCAAGGCTTTCTAGTTGTTAAATGTGTCAAAAACATCAGATTTCCTCTTTATGCAATAAACCCATACCTTTTTTGTAGCGTCATCAATAAAAGAAACATAATACTGTGATCCTCCAATAGAAGCTACCTGAGCTAGTCCCCACATATCTGTGTGAACAAGCTCCAACTTGTGCTTCTTCTTTGTTGACCCAGTTTTGAGAAACCTCACTTTCTTCTGTTTCCCAAAAATGCAATGCTCACAGAAATATAGATCTATGCTTTTCAAATCTCAAAGCTTACCTTTTGACTTAAGAACATCCATTCCCTTCTCACTCATGTGACCAAGCCTATAGATCCACAACTTTGCATCTACATCTGAAGTAGATAAAATAGAAGGAGAATCAGTAATACAAGTATATAGATAAAGTGTACCTACTTTCTTACCTCTAGCTAATACAAGTGCACCCTTGGAAACTTTTCAAGATTCATCTTTGAGAGTTACTATGCAACCCTCATCACCCAACTTTCCTGTAGAAATCAAATTCCTCTTCAAGATGGGTACATGCATGACATCCTTCAACACCCATGTGTTGTCATTCTGTAATTTCAGCTACACTTTTCCTTTGTCAACAATTTGACAAGGCTCACCATCCCCTAAATAAACTTTTCCAAAGTCTCCATGGACATAATCATTGAAAAATTCTCTATTTGGGGTTGCATGGAAAGAAGCACCAAAATATAAAACCCATGATTCTACCTGACTATCCAAAAAAAATATAAGAGTCTCCTACGCAACAATACCTACATCATTTGCTCCTTTATTACCTTCATGCTGATCTTCTTTCAACCAACAATCTTTCTTTGCATGTCCTTTCTTTCCACAATTCCAGCAGGTTATTCTTCCATTTCTGGATTTGGATCTACTGCCTATCTTTGACCTTGATTTCCCTTACTTGTCCTTCTCTCTTTGCCATCCCCTGCTTTCAACACTTAAAGCATTACCTGATGTTTTCCCAGTGCTTTTCCTACAAATTTCTTCATTCAAGATTACACTAACAACATCATCAACTTTCAAGATATTTGAAGCAGATGCAGTATTACTAACTGCCATTACCAAACTATCCCAACTTTCAGGTAAAGAGCATAAGATTAAGAGAGCCTTAATTTTATCATCAAAAACTATTTTGACTGAATTTAACTGATTTACTAATCCATGTAAATCACTAAGATGACTATATACCAATCCACCTTCCTGCATTTGCAAATTAAATAATTGCTTCATAAGAAATACCTTATTCAAAGCTGAGGGTTTTTCATATAAATTTTCCAAAGTATCCATTAACTCTACCATTGTTTTTGCCTGTGATAAGTTGGAAATCATAAAAGCTGTCAGGCTCAACCTTATAGATCCAAGAGCCTTTTGATCAAGAACATTCCATTCTTCATCTTTCATATCTATGGGCTTACTTGAAACCCCACCCAACGGTAAGTACAGATCTTTCTGATACAGATAATCTTCTATCTGCATCCTCCATAATTGATAATTTTTGCCATTGAATTTCTCCATTCTTAGTCTACTTTCTTCTGCCATTGCTTTACTCCCACTCAAACAGAAACCCCTGTGATTGACTTATGTAATCAACAAACACTAACCCACTCTGAAACCTGGGCTTTAATACCAATTGTTAGTTGTTAGTGTAACACAAGTAGCTCTGATACCACTTGTTAGGACCTCCTCAGATCACAATTGATTACTTTTGTATAAGCAACTAAACACGAAATTAAACTAGAAGTAATAAGTAACTAGAAATCAGAAACAACAAAGAATAGGAGATACAAGAAACAATACAATCTATATTAAACTCTTCCAGAAGGAAATACAATAGAGAAATCTCTCTTCTCCTCACACCTCTTAGGTGTACAGTAATTCTCTTTCAAGAGTTCTCTCTCTCTCAATCAATTACAACCAACTCAAATACTGAGTTGTTCCCTCTTCTAGCAGATCTCCTTGATCTTGCACCTTGCAGATCTAACTGATCTTGCTCCTTGTTATGTTGTAGATCTTCTTGATCTTGCTACCTCGCAATTCTAATTGATCTTGCACACACACACACACACACCCGTATATTTTCTTGATCTTGCACACTTTCAAATCTAATTGGTCTTGCTTACATGTAGATCTTTCTGATCTTGCACTCTTGCAGACCTTCTAGATCTTACTTTACAATACAGCCCCATGGGTCTCTTAAATAGAACCCAAAGAAAACAATAATTAGAAATGCAGACTCAAGATTAAAATTAGTCTTTACATGCAAACTAACTATTCATCTAAAATTAGAACAATTTTGGAAACACACAGGTGACCGATGTCGGTTCCTGTCTGACCGATGTTGGCCGACCATAACCGATGCCGGTTCCTTTGTAGCTAAAGATAACCAATGTCGATCGACCCCTAACCGATGTCAGTCGGCTTTGACCGATGTCAGTTACTGTGTAACCCAAAAACCTCCACTTTTGCACATCAGTGAAGCTTTTAGCTCCACAACTCAACAATTGTCCTATTTTTCAAGGGCCCTCCTTTAAAAATATAGTCTCCATGGAGTTGTATCTTGACCTTTTCCCTTCATTGAAGAGTCTCACTTTGACAAATTAGTCTTTTTAGAGTCACCCCTCGAGCAGTTTCCTCTCTTTGAGGGGCTTCACCTGGATGAGCCAATCTATGTTGAACACTTATTTGATGAATCTTATTTTGAAGAGCCCATTATGACATCACATGACATTACTTTTTAATACCAAAAATTCAACAAGATATCATTGTAGCAGCATCCATAATTAAAGAAGAATCAAAATTAGAGTTAGGTTCTATTTTTGAATTGATGTCAGATTTAGCATCAGAAGTAGAATCAACATCAATATCAACATTAGATTTAAAGTTTTTTGAGTCTTACTTAGCTTCAAAATCATAATACATTCATGATTATTAAAATTTTGGTTATACATTCATTTTTTATCAATTTGAATACATTTGTGATCCTTTTATGGTTGTCAAGGATGATTAATTCAGCATCAATACAAGTTATCCTAGTATCTTATACAAAAAATGTGTTGTCTCTTCCCATTCCATTACTATTTCACATGCCATTACCACATACCAACATAGTCATTATATTGACATTCCCCTCCCATAAGTGTTAATTAGGACTAATAGAATCACTTCTTGTTGAGCTATATCCATGGCAACATATCATTTGCAAAATATCAGGAGGACCAAGACCACATTCATGTAGAAAAAGAATGATCTCCTAGTGAAACCTTTTTAGAGGTGCTAGGGGGCAATAAAAGTTAACACTTGGCATATTCTAGTGAAACTTTATTTGAAGTGCTAGAAGACAATCAAAGTCAAAAGTCAACATTCCTTAGTGAAACCTTTTCAAAGGCACTATGAGATAATCAAAATAACTTTATTAGTGAAAACTTCTTTGAGGTGCTAATAGTCGAGCATAATAGTTATTCACTACTTGATGAATACATTATTAAACAAAAATCAATATAACTTCCATTTTACAACATAAATAGATGGTAGTATCACCTAGGACCAAATAATAATAAAATTTGGTAGTATTATCAAGAGCATATTCAAAAGTCTTTGGCCCCACCATAACCAAAATTATGTCAAATCTAAAATCAATAATATTGTGTGTGCCTAAAAATCCTGATCTTCATTTTGTTCCTAACCATTATGCATTCCATTAAGATCTATTTATTCATTATAAACCTATATTACATTTTCAAATCAAACCTTGTATCCACTGTTTATCCTTATTTACCATCCCTTCATGCACTCTCCTTTACAGAAGCTATGAACACATTTTATCCCAAAGTTTGGAGGAAACATAATCAACAACTAACGAAGATCACAATAACAATATTGGAGTCCAAATTAATAGTAGGCTCTTGATAGAGTAATTATTTAGAAGAGGTGTTGGACAAAAATTTACAATGTTTGACTATTCTAGTTGTGTCATATATTGATCAAGACGTGCATTTCCACATCACTAAGAATAATAAAATCATTTGCCTTGCCATTCCTCTTGAAATTTTTTCATAAACTTCTATTTACCTTACCTTATCACTTTGGGGTAACCCTGTTATCATTATATTCCTTTTATTGTAACAACACCTTCTTTGTACCATACCTTATACTATTTTTCCCATAACTTCACTAAAGACCAAAGTTGGTTTTACCCTCCCTAAAAACCTTTTTTGACCTTGGTTCTAATCCATTAGTTTTTTGGGCACCTTCAATAAAAGGTGTAGACACCAAAATCATGTCTAACCCTTGGTCATCCTCCCCCTTGGTCCATTCCTAACCCATTCCTAACCCACACACTTACTAATTTAAAATAATAACTTATTTTGAATTAATAACCCCCCCTTTGACACATCACCTATAACACCTCGTATGACACCTCACCTTGGACCATTTCCCACCCTATGACTCACCTTAAGACTAAGTGACTCACTCAAGACCTATTCTTACTCCTTTCCAACCACCTAACCAACTCTCATGCATATTTAGCCCAACCTTCGACAATTCTCCAACGGATTATGCACTTGGCGGATGGAGAACAAGCTTGATAGCCCTTTTACTCGTTCTCCACCCATCGACGTCGGTCAAATGTCGGTTGACGCTGGCGGGATCACTGACATCGGTTTACTTAAATCGATTTCTAACCTCTCGCTGGGGATAATCGCTAATCACTAGTCAGCTAATCACGAATCTTGAATCCTCTTCCCGCGAAACAAAATTCTCTTGCTCTTGCTTCCTAGCATTTTTGCTTCTCATTTTCTCACAAGTATCAGCATTTTGACAGCATTTTCCAGGCTTGGAGGACCAGCACCAGTCATTCCATACAGGTTTGAAGATTTCATGATATCTCCATCACCAGCCACAACGGAAACATAGCTCCTGCACCTCTGCCAACTCGTGCCACAGCTAAGTATTTGTACTATTTTTATTTTAGTGTCATTTCAAATATATTAGCATTCTATCTACTATCCATTCCAAGCATCCTTGACACAACCTTGCTTGTTTTTCTTGGAGAGGCTGAAAAGCCTTCTCTCACCCTTATCCCCCTTTTTTGCCTCTATCACCCATTTAGTCCCTCTCCAGACAATACTCTCTGTCCAATCAACTTAGCACAAGCTATCAGAGTCCTACAGACCCTCCACAGACCATTCTATAGACCATTCTATTGACCAAGAACCCATCCAGACCTTGTCCCAAGTCTCATTACCCTGATCGACGCTGGCTACTAGGACTATTGCCCCTACCGACATCGACATACTAACCGATGTCGGCGACTTGAACTATCGATGCCGGTAGAACCACTGACATCGACGACTGTGGAAGGCAGACTGCTGCATACAGGTACACATTTTCTTTCATTTCTTTTATTTTCATCTTTTAACATTTTTGTTTCTGACTTTATTATACTTTTTATCAGTAGATTGCCATCCTCCAAGAAGTCTTTGCACTTCTAAGACCAAGCTTTCGCTTGGAAGTCCACTTTCTAGCCATCTAACAACCTCTATGTTTGAGCCTCTTTCTCCTACAGGTGTCATCCTCCACAACCAAAGAGGAGTTCCTTCAGTCGTCTAAATTTGGTGTGCAAGACTTCATTCAGGTACGTACAAGCCCTTGGCCATCTTATCTTAGTTTCTCATTTCCTTTTGAATGTGAAAAGCGAAAACTTGTTTGGAAACATTTTGGCACACCTGGTGGGACCCTAGGATCTTCCTTGGGTTCTTTTCTTTTCATATAGGTGCATTAGGTTTCTCCTTGCATCTCTTTCTTCTATCTCTTCCAAAAGACACTATCAACAGATTAAAAAGAATCATTCTTGTTCTTTCTTTTCTTGCATCTTAGACTAGTCAAAAGTCATACTCTTCAACCTCTTCTCACTTGTCTTCATACAAACTCACATTTCTATTTGGGCTTAAAATACATTGCATTTCATTTCTTATTGACTGCATACTTAGTCCACATCTAGTAATTAAAAATTGCATCATGAATTAATCGTAGTCCACTTATGTTACACAACCAAATCACTTGCATAAATCAAACATCAAAACTTACCTGAGACAAGGCCCGACTGGGATTTCATCACCCAGCGGATACCTTACCCATCCCACCAATCCCACTTGGACTTCACTACCAAGGGGAAAGCTCACTCTGTTCTCTGGCAGAGGATAATCTCTAGGAAAAGTATATACTGGCTAAGCGGCCCAGCTCAGATCTGGGTTCGTGAAGTGAGGGGAGCAAGCTCTTAGCACCAGGCCACGTACGAAACCTAATACAGATCTTGAGCACTGAAACAGAACTAAAACCATCTTTAGACTACCTCTTCTAGTACCCATTCTACAAGCCAACCTCCCCAACACACTCTAAGGCATAAGCCAACAAGATTCTAAAAGTTTATTCTTAGGATTTAACGTTTAGGATCTACCTGTCTTCATCTTTTCTATTCCCATCTAGTTTTTTGAGCTAGTGAGGATGTTTTCTTCTTTTTTCCCAAAAACTCTCAAATTTTTTGAGTTTCTAGAAAACACAGTAACTGACATCAGTTTTACCATCGATGTCGACAACCTTTCTTCGTTGACATCAGTTATCTGACAGACATTGGCAACCTATTTCACTTGCATCAATTTTTTAATCGACGTCGGTCACTGTCCAAAATCCTCTTATCAAACAGCAAGCTTAAAATCTGAATTTCTTGCTGTCCAACACCTATTCTAATTTTCTGAGACTAAAAAACATAGTTTTTAAAACTTGACCCTTTCTTGCCTTGAATGGTTTTGACACGTAGTCAAACCAAGGCTCTTATTGACCACACAAGGCAACAACCACTTCTGCCTTCACTGTGCATAACCAATCCTCTAATGGAGTATCATTCAAAAACTGAACGAACTCCTACCCAACCGACCCCAACTCAACCTCCCACTATCTTTGAGGGGGACCAAGACTTTGAAAGGTTCCTTGACCTCAATGTCAAGGCCCTTCAACATTATCTCATGAGAATCCAAATGCGAGACTCTTCAGGCAACCTAATTTATGGGATGCCAACCTCCTTAGTTGAGATGGCGGCCATATCCATCGCCTCTATCATCCAGCCCATAGACACCCAAGCCGTCACCTCAACTAATAACCAGCCCATGACTAACTTTCAAAATGTGGTTTTTCCTTCTATCTCTGTGCCCACTTCCATTGGGGTTTCGACCCCACATCAACCGCAGACTATTCAACAAAATTCTACACCCTTCCAAAACCTAGTGGTCTCTATCCCCCCTACTCTTGCACCTATCAACACAAGAGTAACTACCTACCCTTCAACAAGTGTGGCCACCCCTCAACCACCTTTGATGGCCCCTATCTAATTTGTGCCCACCAACCCCATAGCACAAGTGCCCTTGGCTTCAACATCCACCTCGATAACTAGCTATCCATATGTTGCGCCTACACAAGCGCAACTAACCACGTCATACACTCCTCTCAATACCTTTCAAATGCCCTACAACCTAGGGGGTGATCCACCTGTTAATCCGTCAGCTGATATAATCAAATTGCTAATGGATAAAATGTCTAGTCTCGAGACCTCTATTTCTGGTTCACGAAATGCTCTCTCGTATGAGCAATTTTGCAATGAACCCATCCATCCCTCAGTCCCGATCCGACCGTATCCCAGTCAGTGGGAACTTCTTAAATTTTATCGTTTCTAGAGTAAAGAAGACCCACAACAACATCTGCGAGTATTCAGACATGCTTTTTATCTCATAGCGCATGATGATGCATTGTTGTTATGCAAGTTCCCCATGTCGCTTGCTGGTGCTGCTCTCAACTGGTACAGCTCTCTCACCAGTCACTCTCTTTTCACATTCACCCAGCTAGCCCAACTCTTCCTCAACCACTTCTTAATCAATATCACCAAAAAGGTCTCAATCACAGATCTGTATTCTATCTGACAATTTGATGATGAATCCATAGCCGATTTTGTTGCTCACTGGAGAGGCCTGATCAATCAACTCTCCTTTTCCCTACCTCAACCTGAGCTCATTAAGCTCTTTTCAAGAGCATGTGCCAAGCACATCTCTTCTACCTTGTAGGTCCAGACATTCTGCACCTTTGACAAGGCTTTCACGATGGCCAAGAAGCTTGAACTACGTGCCGTCAAGGAAAACAAAGTCAAGCTGCGGAGTAAAAACCCCAACTCTAAGTCCAATGACTCTTCCTCTAAACCTTCTTCTTCTAATTCCAAATCTAAGGCATCAGCAAATGTTTTAGTCATTAGATCATCTTCTTCAACAAATAACCAATCTCAACCTTCCACATCAGACTATATCACCAAACAATTCCAGCAAAGATATGTGCAACGTCAGTATACACCACTAGGAGAATCATACGCATCTATGTTGGATAAACTTATCAAATAGGGAGTCCTCAATCTCCCCCAAATCTGACCACCTCCTCAATTTGATCCCTCGTGCGCTATCCCTGTGTGGTATAAGGAGAATGACTTCTGCAATTACCACCGTGTTAAAGGCCATGACACGGGCAACTGTAAGACTCTCAAGAACACCATTCAAGACATGCTTGATAAAGTTGACCTTGTCTTAGACAACCCAAATGTGCCACCCAATCAAAGCATAGATATCTTTAAACAACCCTTTCCTAATCACCCTCCTAGCCAAAACAATGTGCAGACCATGACTAATGACTCCCAAGAACATAATATACGTACAGTCAACATGGTCTCGCCTCTTATATCTGACCAACTTCTCTCACAGTCTCAAGAGGTTAGTCTGCCCATCAGTCCATCACACGTGGATGAATCCTCTTCTCTTGTTAGTTTTCCATCAACTTCCCTTATATGGGAGGATGCCTTGGCCATACCAGCACCACCAACCTTACCTTCATCATTCCTCCTACCAATGGAGGACCCTACCCTTCCTACTCCTCAACCGCACATAGAAGGCACAATCATCCCTACCCTCTACCCTCTTGAGGAGCCACATTCTCCAGTTCATTCTCCACCAAGAGAAGAATCTGTCTCTCCATCTTCTTCGACCAATGATAATCCAGTTATAACTCCCCCACACCTTGGGTTCGAGACTACCACACCTAACACATTTTCAGCCCCACAACCATCCACATCTTCTGAAGGACCAAAGCCTCATCCTACATCTTCCCAACCATTCTCTCGATTATTAGAGAAACTAGGACTTCTCCAATCAAGAAAAGTGGAACATCAGGCATTATGGGAGCGACTCAAAGCTCCTCATCCTACCCAGCCTGTCTCATCACTTGCTGCCAACCCTCTTGTGACAAAATCTCCAAAAGTTTCCAATAATGACCAGACTTCCATTTTCAAACCTTTAAAACCTCAACCATTCACATCAGAACATAAACCCTCATCCACCATATCAAAACCCATCAAGTCACTCGGTGTTCTCCCCGTCACTAACCTCACTCACCCACAAGTGAAGGTAGACTTAAACCTTGCCTCACCCAATAACAGTCCTCAAACCAAACCAAAGAAGACTGCTAAGCCAAGGCAGTGAACCCCTCCTCTGCCATCACGATTGCCCTCCATTTTGGGCCCTCATCCTTCTACCCTAATAGGAGTGTTCCCTACTCTGACCTCTAACCAAAACAAGTTACTTCCACTACTTTCTTTGCCTACCACAAGCCTACCCTCTCTAAAAAATTAGGCACCTATCACAAAGAAAGTGTCGTCTCCACATGTGGCCGCACCACCAACCCAAAAGGTGGTACGAAAGCCTCCTTCAACACCCCCCAAGCAAAAGTCACCAGCATCTCACACATCAACAAGCACGAACCCTTTAGTGGGCTCATACACTTTGATATTGTGCCAACTTTTGCAAACCTCTAGCATAACCCTTCCGCTTATCAAGCCATTCCAACCTCTCAGGTCAAAGCCTTTCTAGTTCGATGATACTAAGATTTGCCTATATCATCATACGCCAGGACATGATACTGAGGATTGCTATGCCCTCAAAGTGGTCATTCACCAATACATGGAGAAAGACACTCTTCTTCTTGAGGACACTATCGACAGACCTCTGACACCTTCCCATATCTCTCAAACCTCTTCATCGACATCGACATCTCATCAACAAACTATGGCCCCTCCATCTCCTTCACCTCCTCTCTTCGAAATTAACGCCATCCACATAACCACTAGGTCACAAAAGGATAAGGCAAAATAAAAAGCTGATATTCCTTGGACCTACCCTTTTGTCCAGCCACCTCAACCACCAAAGCCCAAGATTTCCATCCTGGGTGCATCCCAACCCTCTTCTTCAGGGGCAATCCATGACTCTATGTTAAAACAGCTTCACCAAACACCCGTGAAGATGACCTTGTATGACCTCATCCAAAGCTCACCCCAGCATTGTCAAGCTCTAATCAGAGCCTTACAGGCAGCGGAGGTCCAACCCAAAGACCCCCAACCACTAGCTGCCCTGGTCCATTCTTTATCCCCCGTCGCCTCTATCACTTTTAGCAATTCTAAAATTTCTAACTCTACCTCGAAAGATCAGAATGCTGCTCTTTTCATCACAGCCTACATTGATCAAACCCACATTAAGTGAGTTATGATTGATGGGGGTGCCATCATTAATATCATTTTTACCCATGCCTTTGATCAATTGGCCCTCCCCAAGAATTGCATATCAAAAACTGACGCAATCCTTCGATCCTTTAATGACACCACTGCTAACACTATTGGTACCATCATCCTCCATATTCACATTGGCCTGCACATAATCTCAGAGCTCTTCTACATCATTGAGGGAGAATTCCAATATAACATGCTCTTAAAATGACCCTGGATCCGCACCATGGCTTGCATCCCTTCTACACTTCACCGTTGTGTCAAATTTGAACACAACGGGCAAGTCCACGTCATTCCTACTGACCCATCACCTTTCAAGACTTGTAACATGACCTATCGACCAAATGACATTCTCATTCCTCTCAAGACACCAACCCAAACACTACCTCCATTTGTGGAAGCTTCAACCAGTACACAAACGGCGGTTGCCATCACATCACCTTCTCAAGCGACAACCAAGGACCCCATGGAAGATATCTTCCAATGACTTTCACTTGGGGAATATCACTTACTTACCCTAGACATGTTCCAAACTCCACAAAAGTATGGACAGCTTCATCAAAGTCCAAGCTATGACCATTAGATCGAAATGGTCATTCCTTATGGTCCTCCTAGCCTTCGAACCAATCTCATCTATGGGGGGCTAGATCGAGCTCCTACTGATGGGAATCCTTTCTCCTCACCTTAACCATTCACATCTGACTTCTCCTTTCTTAGCAATGCCACCTTTGCTCATACCTACCTTTATAGGTGTGCATGGAAGGGTTTTGGCTTTGGGCACTATGAACAAGGCTCCCATCAGCTCATCGAACCACCCAATGACGACAATGCCAAGAAATGATATAGTCTGGGTTTCCAAGAACCCACCGAGGCTTTTGCAAACCTTTGTCCCAAACCCATCATAGACCAATCTCCGCCAAGCTCGCCTATTCCCCCATCCTCACCTACAGAGTCAGTGGTTTCCATCCCTCCTAGTTTTTTTTACATAAACACCATCCGCTTAGAACCCCTAACCTATCAACTCAACAGGGTCTCCAAGTCTCTCCCTCTCATTTATCCCAACATGATAGACGATGAATCAACAACCATTAACACTATCCACTGCATAGACAACGATGCCATTCTCACCTACATGGGTGTCGATGACTCTTTCATTCAATGCTCCCTCCCTTCTAAAATGCAGGTTATGTTAAATGAATCAACCATTGACATTAACCTTCCATCTTCTGGTGTTCCTCACATCTTAAAGATTGGTTAATCTTTGGACACCCAGGAACAGATCGACTATACCACATTTCTTTCAGACAATTGCAAGGCCTTTTCCTGGACCTATAGTGACATGCCTAGCATCAACCCTAACATTGCCACTCATAACATCATCACAAACCCAAAGGCTAAGCTTGTTAGGCAAAAGCTTTGCAAAATGCATCCTCGTGTTGCACTCCTTGTCAAAGAGGAGCTTTAGCATCTTCTCTCTGTCTCTTTCATCCAACCCATTGATTATCTGTAATGGGTATCTAACATTGTCCCTATTACCAAAGAAACTAGAGGGATCCGAATCTGCACAAACTATTGCGACCTCAACCTAGCCTGTCCCAAAGATGATTTTCCTCTTCCCAACATCGACCAACTTGTTGATCTTACTGCCGGTCATGAGATGTTATCACTCATGGACAGGGTTTCAGGATATAATTAAATCCTGATTGCACTAAAAGATCAGCACAAGACTATCTTCATCACCCCATGGGGGACTTTCTGCTATCGAGTCATGTCTTTTGGCCTCAAAAATGCAGGCGCCACATATCAACGTGCCATGACTTACATTTTTCACAATCTCCTCCATAAAATCATGTAGGACTATGTGGATGACCTGCTTGGCAAGTCTAAGCTTCATCATGACCATTTGACTATCCTCAAGATCATCTTCTCTCACCTTCTTCAGTATAATGTCTGCCTTAACCCCAAGAAATGCGTCTTTGGGGTCCTCTCAGGAAAGCTCATGGGGTTCATTATTTCTTTTCATGGCATTGAGATAGATCCTGCCAAAATCTATGCTATCCTCGAGATGCCACCTCTGACCAATCTCAAGCAGCTTCATAGTCTACAAAGGAAGCTCCAGTCCATCCACCACTTCATCTCATAGCTTTTTGACCGCTGCCAACCCTTTCATCATCTCCTCAAGAAGGACGTCTCCTTTAAATGGGATAAGGACTGTCAAGAGGCATTTGAAGCTCTTAAATTCTATTTGGTCTCTCCACCAGTCCTCATTCCACCTAAAGATGACCAACCCTTCTACCTCTACATCTCAGCAACCAACTATTCATTAGGTGCCATGATCGCGCACCGAGACGAGCAACACTGTGAGCAAGCAGTTTACTATATAATCCGAACACTTGTTGATTATGAAACTCGGTATACTCATACCAAAAAACTCTGTTTGGCATTAGTATTTGTCGTTACCAAGCTCCATCACTATCTTCTCAATCACAAAACCTTTGTCATCACTCACACTGACCCTTTTAAATACATGCATTTCAAGCCATATCAAAACCAACGTATGGCTCATTGGCTCATGCTTCTTGCTGAGTTTGACTTGGAATTCATCTAGTAGAAATCCATAAAGGGGCAAACAATCACTGACCAACTAGCAGATGCCCCTCTTCCTGACAATCAACCTTCTCAGTGCGAGTTTCCTAATGAATCTATCACCACTCTCTCGATTGATGACACATTCTACCAAATGACGATGTTCTTCGACGGCTCCAAATGTCAACTTGGTGGGGGTGTGGGGGTCATCCTCATCCCAAACGAGGGTGAGCCCATGCTCCTGTCTTTCAAACTCGACTTTGAATGTACCCATAATATGGCTGAATACGAAGCCTTAATTTTGGGACTTCAAACTGCCCTTTCTTTAAGCATCGAGACCATCAACATCTTCAATGACTCATAACTTGTCATCAATCAAATCAATGGTTCATATCTTTGTAAAAATGAAATTTTGCAAAGGTACAAGCAGCATGTTGACACCCTTCTAGCATCTTTCAACCATTACCTCTTGTAGACTGTTCCTCAATCTACGAATAAGTTTGCTGACACCATGGCTTCCCTCACCTCACATATTCCCTCTTCATCATCCTCATCAAGAATTTACGTCATAGTGCATCGTGTGTCGTTGCCTTCATACATTGCCACTAACATCAACCTTGTCAACACCATAGACTCTAGTCCACAGGATGTGTGGTATAAATAACTTGTGGACTATTTGGCACATTCTATCATTCCTCCCAACCTCTCTAGCAATGCACGATGGGCTTTCATCAAATGCACCGCTCATTATACCATGCTAGGGGTCTTCTCTATAAAAGAGGTTTCGATGGCCTTCTTCTTTGCTGTCTAACCTCCACTAAAGCATCTCATGCTATTAAATAGGTCCATGACGAGATTTGTGGCAGACACTTCATTGGTAACTCGGTTGCCAAGCGCATCCTTCGCCTGGGCTATTATTGGCCCACTCTTCACCAAGACTGTAGCGCCTATGTTCGGCATTGCATCAAGTGTCAGTAGCATGCTAACTTGCTTCATCTCCCTAGCCACGCCCTACAAGTCGCTCAAGATTTTTGGCCTTTTTCATAATGGGGCTTAGATCTCATTGGCGAGATTAACCCTCATTCATCTCTTTGTCATCAGTCCATCATCACCACCACTAAGTATTTCACTAAATGGGTGGAAGCTATTCCTATCGTCTCCACAAAAGCTGACAAAATTGTCAACTTCATCAACACCCACATCATTTGTCGTTTCGGTGTACCTCACAAAATTATCACCGATAACGGCAAGTCATTCAAAAACAAAATTGTCCAAAAACTTTGTGACTCTTTTGGCATCAAACTCAGCTTTTCTTCGCCTTACTACCCACAAGCAAATGGGCAGGCTGAGGCTTCCAACAAAATCTTAACTAAAATTATCATGAAGGTGGTCAATGACACTAGAAGGGATTGGCACGTTCACATTCCCTTCGCTTTGTGGGCCTATTGCACTAGCATTTAAACCTCTATGGGTGCTACCCCTTTCTCTATAGTGTACAAAACAGAGGCTATCCTACCTCTCGAAGTACAAATCTCATCTCTTCGCATCTCTCTGCATGACATTCTTTCTAACGATGACTTTCATCAAGATTGATTAGCTCAACTTGAGTTACTCAACAAACATCATCTTGCTGCCCTGAACCATCTCCATGTTTATCAAAATCGCATCAAATGAGCCTATAACAAAAATCTGAGAGAATGAGATTTCAACATCAGAGACCTCATCCTCAAAGAGAACCAACACATGACCAATATGGAATGGAGTAAACGAGGCAAATTTGCTCCTAATTGGCTCGAACCTTACATCATCACACACAAGTATGGATTAGGGACTTATTGTTTGTCTTCTCTTGAAGGCTGACCAGAACCTGAGCCCCTTAATGCCTTACATCTATGACCATTCTACTGTTAGTCGAGTACTCATACACTTGACATTTAACTTGAGCTCATCCCTTGAGCAACCCCATCCTCTTAATCCTCATTCCTTTCAACTCTATTCCCCTAAAACAAGCTCTATGTAACCCTTTTATAAAGTATGAATGTTTTGTCCTAATAAAAGGGAGCCCTTGAACTTCTATAGTCTTGTCCATGACTCAAAATTCTGTCAAAAAAAAATAAATTGATGTCAAAATATCAAAGGTCATAAACTCTAAAAGTAGACTACTCCCTCGAAGGATAGCTGTACTATCATTGATGTAGCTAATAGACTGCTCCCTCGAATGACAACTATTCAAAGCCCTCATATATATATAAAGCAAAAATATAGACCACTCCCTCGAAGGATGGCTATGACTAAACTCTTGCTATAAACAGCACTTTCTTAAAAGCTTCCCGCATCGATCAGCTTCACAAATGACCATAAAACAAAATGACATCTCTATGTAGACTTCCTGCATTGATCAGTTTGCTCAAAAAAAAAACATTGGGTCATGGACTTGGCTTGTAGTCATCTCAGGGTCTCCTATAAAAAGGGGCAAAGTTATCCCTACTAAAAAGGGTTACCCTCTCCTCACATATCACATCACCTACTCAAGGGATTTCGAGCTAATTTTAATGTCAAAGTGATTCGATTACCTCTCTAACACAACCAATGGTCAACGACGTAATGCATGGATAGGGCTTTTGTTTATAAAAACCCCTTACTTATGTTATCATTATGGTCCTTGTCAATGAAAGGGCAAAAATGCCTTTCACTTCCTCCTTACCTTTGGTCACATTCAACCAAATCATTTGCCATCCAACCCAACCTAACCTTTTTCAGACCACTCACATTATCATAACTTATTCACACTAGTTTCTATGGACACCAATACACATGGAAACTATTGACCACACAATTTATGTCAAGCATAAACCATTACTTTTTGAAGCATAAATAGACCCATTTCATTTTTAACATACATTCATTACTTAATATGGACAATTGCTACGGATGAAAAGCCCTGACTAATGTTACATAATATACCATTGCACAAAATGGAACAAGGTGTAACATCATCTTTCCCCTCATCATTTCAAGCATGTACCCTCAAACATATGAGAAGTGCTACATCGTTATCATGACCAAACCAAACACATCAACCACTTCGACCCTTTTCCTCCCTCTTGGGAGAACTACATTGGCCTGAGGCCCTAATGACAGGGGCTATGTAGGCAGCACTCAGTTGACATGGGGTCTTCTGAGGTTAGCTCGGCCATTCCTTCATCCGTCCATCTAATGGACCATCCACCTTGACCAATGACCATGGAGATCGTGACTATCTCCTTCAACTACAACCACTTCCAAGACAACATTGCCTTGGTTGTTTTTGCATGTATGCTACCTCACGAATGGTTAGCCAAATTGTCTACAACCCATATTTTGACCCTCACAAGTATAGGATCATGAGCAAGTTGATCCCCGCTACTTGTGACATTTTCATGTTTTCCAAGAGCACTTCCTGAGCCTGGGATACTTGGAACATGACAACCACTAGAGCTACAGCTTGGATCGAATAACCCAATCAGTTATGACTAAATGCTGGGGCCCGGTTATTTCAATTTTGGCACTCCTCAACCTTGACCTGTGACAATTTGACCTGACCATCTCGTGAAGTGGTATGCACGCAATCTCAAACTTTTGCAGTGTTCACACTCAAACTTCACCATATCCATCCACTGTCTATCAAATCGACACCTGATTTTAGGTTTCCTTCCCTCGACTCCCGCTTTGAGGGGGAATACCTCATCCCATAATCAAGGCAATCTACATTCATTTTTTGTCTTGCAGTTTGCCAGAACAACCAACAGGATGAAAACAATCTCATCTTATACATGGGGAAATCAACTCCTATTTTTGTCTTGCAATTCGTTAGAAAAACCAAAAAGACAAAAAGGGGCAAATGTAGACACTGA
Organism: Torreya grandis; assembly: GCA_037957365.1. Lineage (NCBI taxonomy): Eukaryota > Viridiplantae > Streptophyta > Pinopsida > Cupressales > Taxaceae > Torreya > Torreya grandis. The sequence continues at coordinate 2,066,461 of JARHVA010000004.1, read as the reverse complement.
AATCATGTTTAACCCTTGGTCATCCTCCCCCTTAGTCCATTCCTAACCCATTCCTAACCCACACACTTACTAATTTAAAATAATAACTTATTTTGAATTAATAACCCCCCCTTTGACACATCACCTATAACACCTCATCTGGCACCTCGCCTTGGACCATTTCCCACCCTATGACTCACCTTAAGACTAAGTGACTCACCCAAGACCTATTCTTACTCCTTTCCAACCACCTAACCAACTCTCATGCATATTTAGCCCAACCTTTGACAATTCTCCAATGGATTATGCACTTGGCAGATGGAGAATGGGCTTGATAGCCCTTTTACTCATTCTCCACCTGCCGACGTCGGTCAAATGTCAGCCGACACTAGCAGGATCATTGACGTTGATTTACTTAAACCGAGTTCTAACCTCTCGCTGGGGCTAATTGCTAATCACTAGTCGGCTAATCACGAATCTCGAATCCTCTTCCCACGAAACAAAATTCTCTTGCTCTTGCTTCCTAGCATTTTTTCTTCTCGTTTTCTCATAGGTATCAGTGTTTTGATAGCATTTTCCAGGCTTGGAGGACTAGCACCAGTCATTCCATACAGGTTTGAAGATTGCATGATATCTCCATCACAAGCCATAATGGAAACACAGCTCCTACACCTCTGCCAACTCGTGCCACAGCTAAGTATTTGTATTATTTTTATTTTAGTGTCATTTCAAATATATTAGCATTCTGTCTACTGTCCATTCCAAGCATCCTTGACACAACCTTGCCTGTTCTTCCCAGAGAGGCTGAAAAGCCTTCTCTCACCCTTATCCCCCTTTTTTGCCTCTGTCACCCATTTAGTCCCTCTCCAGACAATACTCTCTATCCAATCAACTCAGCACAAGCTATCAGAGTCCTACAGACCCTCCACAGACCATTCTATTGACCAAGAACCCATCCAGACCTTGTCCCAAGTCTCATTACCCCGACTGACGCCAGCTACCAGGACTATTGCCCCTATCGACATCGGCATACTAACCGACGTTGATGACTTGAACTACCGATGCCAGTAGAACCACCAACATCGACGACTGTGGAAGGCAGACTGCTGCATACAGGTATGCATTTGCTTTCATTTCTTTTATTTTCATCTTTTAACATTTCTATTTTTGACTTTATTCTACTTTTTATTAGTGGACTGTCATCCTCTAAGAAGTCTTTGCACTTCTAGGACCAAGCTTTCACTTGGCAGTCCACTTTCTAGCCATCTAACAACCTCTGTGTTTGAGCCTCTTTCTCCTACAGGTGTCATCCTCCACAACCAAAGAGGAGTTCCTTCAGTCATCTAAATTTGATGCGCAAGACTTCATCCAAGTACGTACAAGCCCCTGGCCATCTTATCTTAGTTTCTCATTTCCTTTTGAATGTGAAAAGCGAAAACTTGTTTGGAAACAAAGGGATTCAGACCAAGTTTTAGTAATTGATTTAGTATTCTAGATAGAGGTAATATTTTAAACTAGTATGATAGTCAGTTTGGCAATTACATTCTTAATTGTTGTCATGTTCTATTTAATTTTTAGTTTTACTACTTATAACTACCTTTGGGAAAATTAGTATCATTGAGTTATACCTTTGTTTCTTAATTATAACCATCTATAGACAAATTAGGAGAAACATCTTTACCACATTTATCACATCACCCTACCATTCCTATATTATATTGTGTCTTTTGCCTAATTCACAAAATTGATGTTACCTAGTCAAAGTCCTCCATTGTAAGGTAGAACTAAAGTGAATTGAGGTCTTAATGGTACTATGTATGCAACACTCAATTCACATTAGGTAAACTTAGTCACCTCTTTTTCTCATATCTTGTCATTTTATGATCCATTTAAGTTTAAATGCTCTCACCATTTTTCAAACAACCTGAGTCATGATCTCACCATTTTACGAGTTGGACTATTTAGTATCTTGTCATTTTTTATCATGTTGAGATGCATAGAAAATTCCAAAAATGTTCAAAACATTTCAAAATCCTAAAATTTAGAAAATCAACTTACAATCTCCTAGAAAGATATAAAGCCTCAAAATCCAAAAACATTTATCCTATTTAGACTTAGTCAACCATCCTTGATCTTCCCTCCTAGTGTAGATCCATTGTTGGTTCTAATCCATTCCACTACCATTGGGGATATGACCTTCCCTTTGCATGTATCCTTGTTTGGGGGCACCACCCATTTATCATTTCATTAAGCCTTCATGCATAAGTATTAACTTGGTTGACGACATGATGTTTTCTGTTATTTTTACTTTCAATATTTTTATGTGTTTGTTTTTTCTTAGTCATTTGTTTTTTTTTTGTATTTATTTGCTTTCATTATTTTGGCTTGAATTAGAGTATATGTGCTCATTGGGTTATTCCTTACACATTGTTCTTGAGTCTATCCATATTCATATATCAACATTATCATCATATTTTTCATCATTGGTATGTTGTTTTCAATTATTTATTGGATCAAGAGTTAGTCCTTATGTACATTATGGATACGTCATCATGGTGTTTTATATCATGGTGCATACTATCATGTGTTATAAAAAAACTCAATGCAGTATATCTCATAGCAATGGTGCCACAAAAACTTTTCTTGGTTCACTTTGGTAAATCCTCCACCCTCCTTGACCAAATCAACCCATTGGTCATTCTAGTTGTATCAATGCTAATTTGGATTAGCATATCTATATTGGTAGGTACAACCAAATCACTCACATTGGTCAATTCTTATTCTTCTATTCATTATTCCATTTTCTCCTACTTCTGGGTGAAATACATTGGCCTGAGGTCTATTTAGATTATGTTGCCAGTGCTTAGATACATGGTGTATTTTAGGTGAGCTTGACCACACTTTTTATTTCAATCATCTCTTTCGTTACTTTATGCATCCTCATGTGCCTAGTTGTTTGTGTCTTCTTTAGTCATTAGACCATCACATCTAGTTTGTGCTTGCTCATCTTTAATTTGTGTAATAGGTTATATCCTTGAGTTATGCTTACTAATCTACCCTATTAGGGCACAATAAAAAACCATTATTCAATCCAAGTCATCTTAATGATTATAAATCCTATGGGTAAATCATTATTTTAACTCATCCACCCTATTGGGGCACATGCCTATGCCACTGATTATAACTACCTTTGAAGAAATTAGTGTCTCAACCTTTATTACCAATTATAACCATCTTTGGGAAAATTAGTACTCTTTTAAATCAATGCATGAAAGCATTATCTTGAGTGGATTAATATCACCCATGGGTTAATTTCATTCTTTTCTATGGATCATCCATTAATCTATGTGTCAACCACTCCCTCAAGGGGGCATCATTATAGGCTTTTCAAACATTATTTGGTGCTTCTTCTTCAATCATTATCTTATTTTCCTTCTTAATTTTTTTTTAATTATTTGATAAGATGTTATTTTCTTATAACTTTTAATCTTTCCCAAATAGGGGCAAACTATAGACACCACATTCTGATCATAATTGAATTTTGACCAAACTTTAGACTAATTTCAACCAAACAGTGCAAATTAAGCCTAGGAATCACCGAACATCCTAATTTAATATTCACATTATTCATTATTATTTATAATCATATTTAATTATCCCTATTTGGGCCATTATCTCATATGTAATAATAATCTTTCACAAATTCATCCCCAGTCATCTTATGACCTAACAACTGGAAGTTTGGCCTAAGAACCCATTAAGCAGGGAAGTTGAACAATTACTAAAAGTTCTAAAATTATAATCAAAATGAATTAACTAATTAAACCAGATTAAATATTTATCTAAATAATCCATTTGAAATTAGTGAATATCTAAAAATAGAAATTCAAAATATCAAGCTTCTCCATCATTACTTTTATGAGTTGTCAAGCTCTCACAAAATATCTAATAAATATCTAATTTTTGAGCCATGCCTATTAATTCAAAATCATAATTGCATGCCACCTCCTTAACTCAATTGGAGTTAGACTCAACCCACCTAGATTTGGTTTAAACTAATTCCATGCTTAATTTTAACCTAACTAGACTTGGGTGAGAGTTAAATTTGGAGGCTATAAATACAAGGCATCACCTATTGATCTTTAATTTATCTAGGTGTAAAGTTATTATGCTCGAATAGAAGTAAAAGCTTTTCTACTGTAATGTTATTATGCCAAAATACATTTAAAAATATTCATAGTAGTGTTACCATGCCAATTTCATAAGCCAAGCCAAACTTATCCAACCAACATTACCAAGGTGATAAAAAGAGGTGGAGAAATGGAGCTTCATTGACAAAGATTTATTGAGCACATAAGCAAGCAAACCAACTCAACAACCAGTTGTTGAGCTATAAGGAAGGTAAAAAGAAGATTTATTTTATTTTCTAGTTGTGTTTTCATCGTGTGCTTATTACCTATGCTCTTCCTAGTGTCTAGGCTAGAGGTGTTAGTGTTTAGTGTGTTTATTTTGATTTTGTTTTCTTGACTAACACTATACTAATCTCCCCTCTATGGATTCCTTGTTCACACCTATGTGTCTATTTGATTGTTTAAATCCCTATAACACAAGAGTTAATGATAGGCCTTAATTAGTCTCACCCTCCTCACGCTTACACCAAAGCTATAGTAACTATGTCTACTTCTAAAACTTTTAACCATTGACTTTATCCAAACAAGAAACATGAAATATGAGATGTAATTTTTGTTGACTAAGGTGACTATAATTTATGTCCACCCTACTAATTTTCTATAAGAACTTATAAGGACCATAATATTATGGTGAAAGTATTTAATCCTTATTTTTTGATTCAAGGGAATTTGTTTATACATATGCAACCTCATAAAAACCCAATATCATACTTCAAAATGAATTTCACTCTTATTTGATCAAATTATTGTTAATTTAGTTGTGTTTCATGTATAGGTTCTCCCTAAGGCTAGATAGTACCTCACATTGGTGTTGAATGTTGTATTTGAATTCTAAAACTTTGGGATGCACTTTCAAAGATGATGTGATGGATGGTGGATGGTAATCATATAATGCCATAAATGATTACATTTTGGAATAAGTATGAAAATAAGTGTTATACATGGTGGCAGCTAATTATCCCATTATGACTACTTATTAGAAGTATAACAATAGAGATAACCTTCCAAGAAATTATTTACCACTTTTTTTCCCATCTGATTAGAGATAATATGAAGATCTATAAAAAATTGAGTACCCAAACAAGAGAATAAATTAGTCAAAAATTTACTAGTAAAAATGGGTCATAGTCAATCACTATAATCTTTGGGGTCCCATGTAGCTTCTAATAGTCTTCATAAATTTTATTACCATTGTGCTTGCTACAAAATTTGTGACAAGGAAAAAAAGGGCATATTTTATATGTCCATATATGAATACCATGATGATATGTTTCCATTATGAATTTGGTAATATCGTAATGAAATCAATGTAACTTCCTACCATCATTGGCTAGTGATAGATAACTTTTGTGAAAGACCTGAAGTCTTAATTTTCTCACCTTTGTTTTGCTGACACACCAAAAATTCTGCCCAAAAAAATTATACATCACCTTAGATCCCTTCCCAAAAAACATTATGCTTGATCTTATGATAACTCTTTAGGAATTCTAAAATTCTACCAATTGGAGAAGTATGGATATCCTCAATGACCTTATTATTAAGGCTTGAGTTTTTTCATAGGTATAACATATCCTTGTACCATAATGAGTCCCTTTCCACACAAAATTATATAAAGTACTTTGATATTTCTAAATTTTTTGAATGAAATTTTGTGTATTTGTGTCCTATTGCCATTTGGATCTAACCTCATTCACCCAATCTAATTACATATGAACATGACACACATTAAGTACTTTATTTTTTCATCCCTATTGGAGAGTGCATCCCCTAACATTTCTATGACTCATTTTTTCTTCTCCTAATGATAGCCTTTATTATTATAATTATTTCACATAGTTAATATATTGTTTTGACTTAAAATGGTTGCCCAGTAGATAAGGCTTCCATTGTTTGATTGCATGAAAAATATCAAACATTTCCTTCTCATATATGGGATTCAATAAATTCTAACCTTTGAGTTAGAAACTTTGAAATGAAATGGGCCTCCCATATTGCATGAGGATTGTACCCATACCATGCCCTGACACATCACATCATACAATAAAATTTTAATAAAAATTGAGAGTGTATGTAACATGGGTGTTGCACATGGCTTCCTTAATATTCTTAAATTCCTTAGTTTATTTTTTGCATTTAATGGAAGTAATCCTTTAACAAAGTTGTGAGTGGTATTTGTTTTAGCACACAACTATTGAGCATGGTTATTGATGTCTTATATTATCATTGATGTCAAATAGAGCATATGGTACTAATGTATTAATGAAAAAGTGATCAGATGGATAGCTTAGAGAGATATGGCACTTGTGTAGGTCTTTAAGGACAAATAAGTTGTGAGGCATTCATAGATGTCTTGATGAAATCTTGATATGTATTTTTATCATTTAGAATAAGGAACACCCATATTCTATCTTAAGAGAAGCCAAACCATCACAAACCATCATGTAGACATGAATGAACCAACAAGTTTATGAATTTATTTTAGGTACCCAAAAATTCAAACACAGTTAATGGATTTCATGGAGATTTTTTCTCTAGTACCAAGAAGGTACCTTGAAGATTTGGAGCCCTGAATTATTTTCTAGCTCAAGATATAAATATTTAAAGTTGAACTTGCAGATTGTGATGGGCCAGATATTATCAAGTTAAACTATGTTGAAGTCTAAGGTCATCTAGTCAATAGATCTAATGGTGCATATTAAATCATAGATCTTGATCTAACGGTGTGCATAAAATTCAGTATGTCAAATAATGAACATGATAGTGACATGTGTCACATTCATGGAGCTTGGACAGAAGATCAATGGTGAGTGTATGATCATGCAGTCAAAGATCAATGGTGCATGTTAAATTTAATGATTCAAATGTGTAAAAGGTGCATGGGTCTGATAAGTGGCATAATCATGGTAGCTCAAATATTAGATAAATGGTGATCATTTCAAGATAAATACTTGGTTAATTTGTAGAGATTGATGGTGTGTATTTAGTCAAAATTACTAGGGAGAATGAGATAAGGTCAAACTAATAGATTTTTAGCATAGTTAAATATCAAGCTAATTTTGAGGGAGATAGATGATGCGTATTCATTCAAGATAGGAGAGGGCATGAGATGTTGACAAATTGTTTGATGTTTAATAGTGACCATTGGAATTTGAATATTCAATTTAATGAAGGAAAACTAGTGCTTAAATTTTGATCCAGGATGAATTTCATGTTATAGTAAAAAGAAAAGTTGTAAAGTAATTCAAGACACATCTAGTGAATTTGGTTATAAAGTTTGCATGTTTTTATAAATTTTGAATGTTTGTACAATCAAATTTATTAAGCTCTAAATTTTAGAATGTGTTTGACCATGTTCTGTAAGTGACCTAAGAAGGATATTTGAGTTATTTTGATGGTATTTGGATGTTTCAAGGAGATTGAGATATTGTAGACTCTATGAAGATCATCTGTATGGATTGTGGAGGTTTGACCAATGCATATTTAGTATGAATATATGCTTAGAATTTTACTATTTTTTCATTCATAGTGTTCTTGTGTACAAGGCTAATGTTTAAGTAGATTGAGCATATACAGATGTGTGTAATGATGATTGTAATCATTTAAGGATGTCTAAGAGGTCATGTGGAGTGTACCTATACATTTTGAATTGGTCTTGTGTTTCTAAATTACTCAATGAAGTGATAAATGGGTGAATAGGTATCCATGAGACCTATAAGGGCTATTACAACCTAATTAAAAGGCGTAACTAATTAACTATGACCCATAGTTTCTATGGCTAACCTATGTGGATGGTATTGAGCTATGTTAGATATATTAAGGTCTAAGATAATTATTATGTCTGAATTAGAAGATAATAATCATGATGGATATATAAAAGGTGAAATCAAAGGTGTTGATTTCTAGACTTTCAAGAAAAGGTATGTGTAAGAGTTGAAGAGTGAAGGAAATAAGAAAGGGTGTGTGCCTAGTGGATGGGTTATAGAGCAGATCAAGTTGATGACTATGTGTATGACTTATGGATTATATTTTTGATTTTGAAGATAGTGATCTTACAGGTTTGAATATTGGGGAGATAAGTGAATAAAAGAAGGATTTGTAGGTTTGAGTGTGTATATGAGGGTATTTTGAGTGAAGAGGAAGAAAGATTGTGGCATGCCTATGTGAAAGTCTTATATGAGATTGAGAGAGTTTTTTACAAGGGTTATAAAATCAAAGGTCCATCATCAGGTGTTGAAGACATCAATTTAAAGTTGGAAATATTCATATCATAGGTGTTTAGAGGGTGCTCAACATCTAGATTAGAAGGACTTGACCATCCTATGGGTAGGTGTTCTTTGTGGAATAGGTGTTTCACTAAAGTTTGGTTAAAAGGACTTGACCATCTTAGGGGCAAGTGCTCCTTGTAAAATAGGTGTTTCAGTAAATTATCATGTTTTCACACTTCTTATAGGATAAGTAGTCCATGTGTTTATAGGATTTAAAGTGGTTTCTATTCCCCAAAAGGGTTTCCCACATAGATCTTGTGTTATGTGTGTAATCTTGAATTATCTATTTATTCATTGCTATAAACATCTTGAATGCTTCATGAATGGTTGTTTTGAATGCTTAAGTGTTTAAAGAGTTTGGAAATTGAATTGGATTATTTTCCACCATTGATTCACCCCCCCCTCTCAATGGTTTGTACCTCTAAAAATTGGTATTAGAGTAGGTCCTTTGGTAAAGGCTTGACAATTTGAAGAAGATCCAAGGTATAATATAGGTATTCATCAAATTAAAGAAGGTTTTTCCACTAATCAAGCACTGATGTTCAATGGATCTAATTATGCTTTATGGAATATGAGGATGAAGACCTATATCATGTCCTTAGGGTTTGACACTTATCAATTTATTTTGGATGGTTATTCTATGCCTACTATTCCTCCATCTAGTGTTGTAGATAAAAATTTATTTGAGAAAAATTCTAAGGTAATGAATTCTATCACTTGTGGTCTTTCAGGACTGAATACACCAAGGTAATCCATTGCATATATTCCAAGGAAATGTGGGATAAATTAAATATTGTTTATAAAGGAGATTAAAAGGTTAAGTTGGTAAAGTTATAGACTCACTGAAGACAATTTGAGAGTGTTAAGATGAAGGAAGAAGATTATGTGGCACCCTTTCTATAGAGAGTTGATGAGATTGTGAACATCATCAGAGGTCTTGGAGAGAAGCTTGAAGAAGCTACTGTAGTTCTAAAGTTATTAAGGTCTTTCTCTCTCAATTTTGATTCTAGACTATCTATTGTAGAATAAATTGATGACCTTACTCAGTTGAATATGGATGGATTGCATGGCATCCTTACTTCCTATGAGATGAGAATAAATGATGATATACCACTAAATAAGAAACTAGCATTTAAGATATAAATGAATACAAAGATAAATTTTCAAGGTAAGAAATTCAAGGAGGATGACATATTTGATATTGATGAAGATGAATTGATTGCTTTGTTTACAAGGAAATTAGAAATAGGGTCAAGCAAGTATAAGGGTAAAGTAGAAATAGGGTCAAGCAAGTATAAGGGTAAACTACCCTTGAAATGCTTCAATTGTGGAGAGGTAGGATATTTTCTAATAAGTTCCCTCATATGCATAATAAAAATGATTATGAAGATCATGGTGATGGCCAAAATGAAGATAAGAATACATACAAGTTTGATAAAAAGAAGAAATGATTTAGAAAGTGTGACAATAATAAGAAGTCCTTCAAGAACAAGAAGAGTCTCTACACTAATAAAGATTGTAGCTCATCAAATGAGAGTGAAGATAGTGACTCAGAGTCTAATTATGAATATTATGGTCCTATTGAAGATAAATCCCTCTTAATGGTTGAGGAAGGAAGTTGATCATATCAAAAGGAATCTACTTGGAGTGATTCAAATGATGATAAAGATGAGGTGGACTATGAGACTAAATTGATGAATGCTCTTGAAGAACTAAAGATTAAGAAGAAGATTAAAAAGAAGATGAAATTTCAAATCAAAGACTATGAAGATAAATTTAGTGTGTTTGAGGCAAAAATGAATTAAGAAACCAAGGAGCATGAAGATATAATCAAGCATCTCAGTTGTCAATTGGAAATCTTGTCTACAAGCTTGAAAGCTAAAAAGATGAATGTTCAAGGTATGTAATTGAAAATGAGTTATTAAAAGCTGAGTTAGAGAAGATATCTAGTAAGATGAAATAATTTTTGATATTTGAAAAGAGCTAAAGTAATCTAGATAATATTCGAAGTGATCAATAGTATGCAAGTGATAGAACTGGTCTTAGATACAAAGAAGAACTAGAAACTATAATTCAAGACAAGATGAAGACTAATGTAAATCAAACATTGAAGGCCAAAAATTAATCAAGGAATGAAGATGTTGGTAGAATGAAAACAAATCAGATCAGATAACCAAATGCCATGAGGTATACAAGTTTCAATGGTTATTGTTACACATGTAATCAGTTTTGGCATAAAGATAGAGAACGTAAGAGACTTGTTAGAAATGAGTTTGCATGGAACTACGATGGGAGTCATTAGTTAAAAGGTGAGTATTATTCAAAAGGATTAGTTTGTTTCAATTTTCAAAAGAATGGACATATTGCAAGATTTTTTTCTAACCAGCAAAGGTAAGATAATATTATTTTAAAAGGTATAGTTTGCTTCAATTGTCAATAGAGAGATCACATTGCTAGAATCTGCAAGCAAAGGCCTATAAGATAGAATAGGTTTAATCAAGATCCTAGAGTATAATAAAGAAGGCAAGTTAACTCATGGAAACCAAAGGTGGTAAGTGTGATTCATGACGAGTTTAAAGTTCCAAGTAATCTTTTTTCTATGGTGGAGAATGCTAAAAAAGTTGGAGAGTGCCAAGATCTATCATTGTTTGCTCATGTTATGAATTAAGAGACCAAGCTCAAGGAGAAGACCAAGATTCTAGTTAAGGCTAGTTCTAAGGTGTATTTGGATGATAATGAGACACCTACTATGTGTGAGCAAGTTTCAAGATTGGTTCTTGGGTTGTCAAGGTCTGAAGTTGATGTTTTGTAATGCAAACAAGATACTTGAGTGATCAAGGTATGTCAAGATTCTATATTTGATCCAAATGTTGTATATCCTATCATAGAAGAGAAAGTGAGTGATGTAGAAAAAAAAACAAGTTGTCAAATTTCAGACTAAGAAGAACAAGAACAAGAAGTCTTATATATATAAAAGGATTACATTGGTTACTATGGAGATGTGAACCACTGCTAACTTCAGTTTGTTTTAGAGCATTATGGTGTAAAGGAGGTCTCTATTTATGCTTCTTAAGAGACTCCTTTTAGTGGAGAATCAAGTGTCTCTATGGTGTTATTTATAAGGTCCTAGAAGTCAAGAGATGAGTGTTTCTAGTTAGAGTTTGTGTGTCAAGATGGGAGAAGTGATTTAATGAGGTTAGAATGATGTCATAAAAAGCTTTTATTGTGTATGTAGTGTCTGTGGGATCAGAATGGGTGTTTTTAGGTGGCATAATGAGATTTATGGAATATAAAGAAGATTTTGGTGCTCAAAAATGTCTATACCCTCATTTTTGATGTGTACCTAGTGGTTTTGTGTCTTGATGATCATGTTTGTGCCTTTTAGAGGTTTCTATGTACTCTCAAGTTTATCTTTCTTGTTGAAAATCAAAGCCATGGTATAGGAATTCAAGGTTCATAAAGGTTTGAAAGATAAAATATTGGTCCATAAGTGTGTGATGGTTGTCTCCAGGTGTGAAATAAGTTCATAAGTGGGCATTGACCATAAGGAAGTTTGTTGACCTTGTTTATTTTAATATTCTAGAGTTTTGGGATATGATAGAAATGTGGTTTTATTTATGATTTTAGGTCTAAGGATTATTAATGGGTTTAATGGGTTAAATGGGTTTTCAAATAAAGCTTCACAAATATTTGAAGGTTTGTGGTTTTCAAATTATTCAAGTTTTTGTTAAGTCGAAGGCCTAATTAGCTAGTAGGTTTGTGAAGGAAGTATGTTGCATAGGATGATCTAGGTGATGAAAATTGGTGTGCTTGAGGGGGAATATGAGATTGATCCAAATATGAAGTTTTATATCTTGAAGATGTGTCTACTAAATTTTTTTGGCTCTACAAGTTCCAAGTAGGGTTATAAGGAGTCTAGATAGGCCTAGTGTGAAGAAGAGTATTTTTGTATCAATTTATCCAAAATAGCATGGTATGAGTGTTTAATTTTAAATTATATGGTTAATTTAGAATATATTTTTAATTTAGTGTGTGGCTTTAAGATGTGTTTGTATTCTTGGAATTGGTTTGCAAGTGAGAGTATGAATGTAGAATGGTGTTGTTTGAAGACCCAAAGCAGTTCAGTGTTCTGAATTTGATATTTTCATGTTATTGAGGCCATGAAGGTGTTTTCAAAATTTATATAGGTGATATTTGGTTATGAAGTTCAAGGGGGGATCTTTCATGTTGGCATAAGGAGGAGCATTGAGTTATGCGGAGCTAACTTGGATAGCTTGATAAGTTATGCATGATGTGAGGGGAAGCATATGTGAAATGCTTTAGTCATATTGAAGATGTGGTGATTTCTGATATAGATGATAATTTAAGAAGGTAAATAGTTTCAAGGATCAGAATATCCCAAGTTTAGATTAATGTATGTCAAAGAATAAATTACATGAGATGGAGCATGATGTTAGGGGGATCTTTCTAAGCTCTATGAGTAGTTTGTTAGGTTCAAGGATCAGAGATGTCCAAGTTCAGTTTGATGCATGTTAAAAGGGGATAAATTGTTCATATGCTTGAAAGCATGCAAGTATCTTGAGCATCTTAAATAGTATTTGAATGCATATATGATGTCGAGAAATGATTGGTGGAATGTTGAGGAAGATACCATTTGTCATTAATGTCAAAGGGGGAGAAAGATCAGAATGAAATCATTATACAAATAAAGTCATTCTGAGGGTGTTTTTTCATCAATAACAAAGGGGGAGATTATTGAGTATGGTCATTGATGTTTTAGATTGGCATTGATGTCAAAGAGAGCATGTATTACTAATATATTAATAAAAAAGTGATTAAATGGATAGCTTTGAGAGATATGGCACTTGTTTAGGTCTTTAATGACAAATAAAAATTTGTGTGGCCTCCATATATGTCTTGATGAAATATTGATATGTCTTTTGATCATTTGGAATGAGGAACATGCATATTCTAGCTTAAGAAAAGCCAGACCATCATAGACCATTATGCAAACACAAATGAACCAGTAATTTTGTCTATTTATTTTAGGCACCTAGAAATTCAAATGAGATCAATTTATTTCATGGAGATGTTGTATATAGTTCCAAGAAGGTACCCTAAATTTTTGGAGTCTTGAAGTGTTTTCTAGCTTCAGATATAAATCTTCAAAGTTACACTTGTAGACTGTGATGAGCCAGAGACCGTCAAGTTAAACTACATTAAAGTCTAAGGTCATCTAGTTAATAGATATAAAATTACACATTAAATCATATATCTTGATCCAATGGTGCATATAAAACTCAATATGTCAAAGAATGAATGCGCTAGTTACATGTGTCACATTCATGAAACTTGGATAGAAGATCAACGATGAGCATATGATCATGAAATCAGAAGATTAATGACACACATTTAAGTCAATGAGTCAAATGTATAGAAGTCACATGGAGATTCCAAGTGGCACAATCATAGGAGCTTAAATCTTAGATCAATGATGAGCATTACAAGATAAAGACCTAGTTAATTCGTAGAGATCGACAGTGCATATTTAGTCAAAATTGTTAGGGAACATGAGATAAAGTCAAATTAATAGATGTTTAGCATAGTTAAATATCAAGTTACTTTTGAGGAAGATCGAAGATGCATATTTTTTCAAGCTATGAGAGGGAAAAATATGTTGACACAAAGTGTTTGATGTTTAACAGTGACTATTGGAATTTGAATATTCAAATTAAGAAGGAAAACTAGTGCTTAGTTTTGGAGCTATAACTTTTGATCCAAGATGAATTTATTGATGAAATAAAAAGAAAAGTTATAAATAAATTTAAGGTACATATATTAAATCTAGTTATAAGTTTTGAATATTTTTACTATCAAATTTATTAAGCTCCAAAGTTTACTATGTGTTTGACCATGTTCTGTAAGTGACCCGAGAAGGATATTTGAGTTGTTCTTATGGTATTTGGATGTTTCAAGGGGATTGAGTTATTTGAGATCATTATAGACTCCATGAGGATAATTTGTATGGATTTTTGAGGTTTTAAAAATCCATATTTAATATGAATAAATGCTTATAAGTTGACTATTCATGCATTCATGGTGTTCTTGTGTACAAGGCTAATATTTGAGTAAATTGAGCATATGCAGAGGTGTGTAATGATGATTATAATAATTTAATGATGTTTAAGAGGTCAGTTGGAGTTTAAATATGCATTTTTAAGTGGACATTTATTTTTAAATTTCTTGATGAAGTGATAAATGGGTGAATAGGTCTCCATGAGACCTATAAGGGCTATTAAGGCCTAATTAAAAGGCATAGCTACTAAAGTGTGACCCATAGTTGATATGTCCAACCCATGTGGATGGTATTGAGATATGTTATATATCTTAAGGGATAAGATAAGTATTATTTTTGACCTAGAAGATAATAATCATGATGGATCTCTAAAAGGTGAAATCAAAGGCAGTGATTTCTAGACTTGCAAGAAGAGGTATGTGTAAGAGTTGAAGAGTGAAGGAAAGAAGAAAGGGTGTGTACCCAGTGGATGGGTTGTAGAGAAGAGCAGGTTGATGAATATGTGTATGACCTGTAGGTTATATTTTTGATGTCAAAGATAGTGCTCTTTTATGTTTGAAAATTGGGGAGAGAATTGAATAGAAGAAGGATTTGCAAGTTTGAGTGTGTATATGAGGGCAGTTTGAGTGAAGAAGAAGAGTGATTATGGCATGCCTATGTGAGAGGATTGTATGAGATAAAGAGGGTGTTTTTCATGGGTTATAAAAGTAGAGGTCTATTATCAGATGTTGAAGACATCATTTTAAAGATGGATATGTTTATATCATAGGTGTTGGGAGGGTACTCAACATCTAGGTTAGAAGGACTTGACCATCCTAAGGGTAGGTGCTCCTTACGAAATAAGTGTTTAACTAAAGTCTAGTCATAAGGACTTGACCATCCTAGGGGTGGGTACTCCTTATGGAATAGGTGTTTCACTAAAGTCTAGTTAGAAAGATTTGACCATCTTAGGGGTAGGTGCTCCTTGTGGAATAGGTGTTTCATTAAAGTCTCATGTTTGCATACTTTTTATAGGATAAGCAGTCAATGTGTCTATAGGATTGAGAGTGGGTTTTATTCCCCAAGATGGTTTCCCACATAGATCTTGTGTTGTGTGTGTAATCTTGCATTATCTATTTGTTCATTTCTATAAACATTTTGAATGCTTCATGAATGGTTGTATTGAATGCTTAAATGTTTTACAGGTTTGGAAATTGAATTGGATTATTTTCCACCACTGATTCACCCCCCTCTTAGTGGTTTGTACCTCTAACAACAACACACTGAGAGGGTGTGAATAGTGTAAAATAAAACTTTTACTTTGAAAAATTAATGTTCACAATGAAAACATTCAAACAAGATGTAATAATTAACCAACACATGATTTACATGAAATACCCTCTCTTCAAAATAACCACAATGAAGAGCTACTTGGATGTACCATCCAAATCTAGTTGTAAAATAATCATTATTTAAAAAAAAAATAGTAGGCACCAACCTACTTAGAGACACCAATCCCCACTTATAAGCACCAACTTAGCTAGAGACACCAATCTCTTTGATCTGAGGCATCGACCTCTACTAAAATAATCTTCCACTTTTCATTGTTGCTTCATCAACAAATGATGGAAAAATTCAATCTTCTCTTCTTCTCCACTTAAATTTGTTTATGTTTTAATGATGGAAAGAATTATTTCTATATATATTTTTCAATCTTCTATTTGCCTTATATAATATCCAAATGCTCTTGACAAAGGAGGCATCCCATCCAAGAGGCACCCTTTCATCAAAAGGTGTGCATTAATTTAATTTTAATTAAATCACAAAGTGGGGTGATTTCCCAAGGTGTCCATATATCAATTGGGTCATCCCAACAATTATAGGTGTTAATACATATCTTAAGAGGGGTGATTTAAGCCTTAAACAACCTTCCTTGACTGTTCATTCAAAAATTATTTAATGTTGGTCCTTTCATCATGAATCACTATTATAAATTAAATATATTTTATTGTTGGTTGTCCTTGTTAATTAGTGTTGATTACCCTTCACCTTGAATTCAAAAAATTACTTACGTCTATTATTGAGCCCTTTGAATTTTAATCTTATGACATTAATAATAATTTTGTTGCATTATTGACACTTCCATTGGCAATTCTATTTGACTTTTGTTACATTAATTATGATGCCTTTGACATCAATGACAATATTCTAATAATATCCCTCTTTATCATTGTTGTCAATCCTATATAAAAATAGTATACGAACTCCCCCTTATTGTAGTTCTCCTCCTTTCTTCCCCTTTTCTTTAATTCTCCCCCTTTGACATCAATGGCACAAAGACATATAATACAATCACAATGTATATCACCAAAATAACCATGGAGATGAATAATGCAATGATTAGCCCCCCCTTAATCCATGCTTCTCTTGATGGATTTAATGACTAGATGAAGAATGGATCATGCCCAATTTCCACCTTAAAAAATCAAAAGCTTATCTTTGGAAGGGTTTCACGAAGATATCTGTTATCTATTCCTTTGTGTCAATATACTCCATCTTTACTTGTTGATCTACAACCTATTCTAGCAAGAAGTGATACTTGATTAGAATTTGTTTTGTTCTAGAGTGCATAACCGAATTCTTTGAAATGTTTATTTCACTAGTGTTATCACAAAGTATTGATATTGGATGTTCATATTCTATCTTAAAATATTTTAACATCTATTTCATCTAAAGGACTTGTGTACAACAAGACACTATTATTATGTATTCTACTTTAGTCATAGATAAAGAAATTAAATGTTATTTTTTCTTAGCCATGAAACTATATTTTTTCCAAGAAAGAATGCTCCTCCACTTGTACTCTTTCTATCATCAACACTTCCTATCAATCTACATCTATGTATGTTGTTAGTGTGAAATATTCACCTCTTGGATACCACAAGCCATAATCTAAAGTGATTTTTAGATATTTGAATATAATTTTGACCACTTGCATATGTGTTTATTTTGGGGTTTCTTGAAAACATGCTACCAAGCCTAAAACTTTCATGATTTGTAGCCTTGATGTCATGGTGTATAACAAGCTACCAACCATGGATCTATAAATCATCTAGTTTTCTTCAACAATTCATCATATTTTACTTAACTTGCATCCTGTAACCATGGGTGTGCTAACAAGTGTGCATTTTCCATTCTAAACTTTTTCAACATCTCCTTTATATACTTGGTTTGGGGGATGAATATTCCTTTGCTAGATTGAGAAATTTTCAAACCAAGAAAAAATGACAACTCAACCAACATGGACATTTCAAACTCCATTTGAATATCTTTTGCAAATTCTTGGGACATTCATTCACTATCTCCTCCAAAAATGATATCATCCACATATACCACAACAATTAACTAATTCTCAATTTCAGTCTTGATATAGATATTACTATCATTAACTCCCTTTTTAAAACCTTATTCTTTTAGATATTTATCAAGCCTTGAATACCAAGATTTAGGGACTTGCTTTAGCCCATATAGTGATTTCTTCAATATACACACATAGTCCTTATTTTTTGATAGAAAGAAACCTTCTGGTTGTTCAATATATACTTCTTCCTCTAGCTTGCCATTTAGAAAATAATATTTCACATCCATTTGATAAACTTTAAAGTTCTTAAAACTAGCATATGCCAAAAATATTTTAATTTCTTCTAATCTCTCAATAGTTGTAAAAGTTTCTTTAAAATTAATACCTTCCACTTGAGCATGACCCTTTGAAACCAACATTTCTTTATTTCTTGTTACTTGGCCATATTAATTCAACTTATTCTTGAACACCCACTTGTTACCAATTATATTCTTGTCTTTTAGTCTAGGAATGAGTTCACATATCTCATTATTTCAATTTTTCTTCCATAGCATTGATCGAATGCTTGTCATTACTAGATTTTACAAGATTTTTGGGCTCTATTTTGGATAATAATGATAAGTTTACTTGCTTAGGTGTTCTCAAAAATCTTCTTCTAGTTTTTACCCTAGCATTAATATCACCAATAATTTGACATTCAAAATGACACTTTTGAACAAATCGAGATGGTGCATTTGTATCTTCCCACTCCATTTCTTCTTATTTTTCTACTTCTTCCTCTTCTTTGAATTTTGGTTCCTCTAAATGGTCATTTGTTTGTGCACTTACTTTATGAGGCCTTGTTTCATCCATCTGTACACTGGGACTTTCTACAATTGTTTGCAGCCTTTTATTGTAACATCTATAAGCTTTAATTTTTTAGGAATATCCAATAAAAATACCTTCATCAACTCTTAAGTTAAGCTTTCCCAAGTCTTATTCATCTCTCTTAATGAAGCAATTACTCCCGACCACTTTGAAATATTTGACTGATGCTGGTCTAGCCTTTCATAACTCATAAGGGGTTTTACTATTTTTTACTTTGATTTGTCCTCTATTCAAAATATAGACTATAGTGTTAACCGCTTCTCTCTAAAACCTATCTGATAGCTTATATTCATTTAACATTATTTTAGCATTGTCTTGAATAGTTCAATTATTATAGCATTGTCTTGAATAGTTCATTCTTTCTTTCTACAACTCCACTTTACTGTGGAGTTTTTATAGCTAAGAAATGTTTTTTTATTCCATGTTAATCACAAAAGTCATTGAATTCATTTGAGAGGAACTCACCTCCTCGATCTGATCTCAATAACTTGATCTTTAAATTCATTTCATTTTCAACCAAATCATTAAACTTTTCAAACACCTTAGATTTTTATTTTAGAAAGGCAACCCATGTCATTCTGGAATAATCATTAATAAACAACATAAAGTAGCTCTCACCTTTTATGTTTTGCATTCTTGTAGGTCCGTAGAGGTCTATATGAATTATTTCCAATGACTTGGTGGTTGAGTACTCCTTTGACCTGAAACTCACTCTTATCTATTTTCCATGTTGACATTACTTGAAAAGAATGATTGATAGTTTTATATTTTTTAGCATATCTATTATAGCTTACCTAGTGCTAATTTACACTAGATTATCAAATTTCATATGGACCATCCTTCTATGCCATATCTAGCTTTCATCAATTTGACTCATGTAGCATTTTTCTCCCTTAAATTCACTATGTATAGGTTGTTTGTTGCTCTGTTTACATCTACAACTAATTTTTATATGTTTTTTTTCCTTATCACACAACCTTGAGCATAAAACATGAGAGTGTGTCCTTGATCAAACATTTAACTGACACTGAGAAGGTTATGATTCAAGCCTTCAACATACAATACATTTTCTATTTGTGTTTTTCCATTATCATGGCTACGGTTACCTTTTCCAGCTATTCTTGTTGTGACATTATCTCCAAATTTTACCATGTATTCACTCATTTCCTTTAAGGAGTTAAATTTTCTCTTATCTCCAATCATGTGACTTGAGCAAACACTATCAATATACCATTACTTCCCTTTGTCTTGTATATGAAAATTTGTTTTCATAAGCATAGATTTCTTCTTGTCCTAATTAATTTCCTCTTGCTTTTGTTTCTATATTTTTGTAGGTTCCATTTTCTTTACAATAGGAACATTCACTTTTTTATTCTATCTAGGGGGTTCTGCAATAGCACTTCTATAAAACCGTTATAAATGTCCATAGTTATTACAATTATAACATACAATTTTATTCTCTTTGTAATTTGATAATGGGGTAAATGAGTTATAGTTTCTACTTGAAACTCCATAAGTACTTCTTCCATTGTCCCATGCATACCTATTTCTTGCATGTGTTCTACACTCCATTGCTTTATGCCCAAAATGATTGCATAAACAACAATAACCATAGAAAGAACTTGTGTAATTGAACACATTACACAGTCTTGGAGGGAATATTTTTATAAAATTTTCTATGGGTATGCTCTTACATTTGTTGTATTTGGGAGGAGTAACATTATCTTTTTTCTTATCTCTTCCACCCTTTGAGAACCCCTTTAGTACATCCACATAGATTTTAGGCTTCTTTGCATATACTTTATTTGGTGGTTCTATAATTTTTGAACTCTTCCCTTCTTTAGTGCCCTTTTGGTTCTCTTTATAACCAAGACTAGTTTTAATGAATGGTGACCTTTGACAATTTAGGATGTCACCCAATTATTCAACACTCTTTTCAAACTTTAAGATATTTTTCAGTTGGGTAGTGGTCTTCTCCAATTCTATTCTTAACACAACCATTTTAGATTCTAACTTTATGCATTCATATTCCTTTGTCTTTAATCGGGCTCTCACCTCCTCCTCTATCATTTTTACTTATTCTATTTGAGTCTTGAGGACAATGATTACCTTTTTTCATTCCTCAAAATTTTGTGACATTATTTTTTTCAAAGCACAATATTATTATTCATATTTTTGAATTTGTAATCTTTGTTTCATATTCTTTTTCTTAAGCACTTTTATCTCACCTAAAGCACAAATGAGTTATTCTTCAATAGCTACCTCGCTTTCATCTTTGACATTTTCTTCTTCCAAGGTGTCTTCACTTGTAGAGGCATCATTTTTTA
This sequence comes from Torreya grandis, assembly GCA_037957365.1. Lineage (NCBI taxonomy): Eukaryota > Viridiplantae > Streptophyta > Pinopsida > Cupressales > Taxaceae > Torreya > Torreya grandis. The sequence continues at coordinate 2,045,417 of JARHVA010000004.1, read as the reverse complement.
TTTATACAGCCATGAACATAGTTTATTCTCTATCACTGTCTAATATTATCTCATTGCTCTCCTCAATTAAGCTACTATTCTTTTTGGAATAGAGGCTTTTCTTGTGCTTACCAAACTTTTTCTTATGTTCTTTTTGTTTGAAGCTTTTCTTGTATTGAGGTTTGATTTCCTTATTATTCCTTTTATTCATTATGATTTTCCTCATTTTTATCATCCTTATATGGACATTTAGCAATAAAATTTCCTATTTCACCACAACTAAAACACTTGAAAGGTAGATTACCTTTTTATTTGTTAGATCCCTTTTCAAGATTTCTAATAAATAGGGCCTCCTTATCATCTTATTCATTACTTCATTTACGCTTTTTATTTTTCCCTTTATTTGAAGCTTTGAAGGATACTTCCCTTTTTGATGGTTTTTATTTTTTGGTTCTCATTTCATAAGCCCTGAGTATGCCATGCAGCTCATCCATTATTAATGAGTCTATATCCTTTATCTATTCAATAGCAAAAACTTTTGCATCAAATCTGAAGGGTAGAGATATTAGTACCTTTTTAACTATTATGGATTTTTCAACTTTTTCACCAAGACATCTAATGGTGTTAACAATCTCATCCACATGAAGAAGCTATGCAGCAACATTTTCTTCATCTTTCATTTTCACGCTCTTGGACTGTCTCCTATGAGTTTGGAGGTTTGCCTTCTTCACTTTGTTTTCCCCTTATATATGGTCTGAAGTTTGTCCTAGATGTCCTTTTCCAAATTATAGTAAATTACTTTGATAATTTTAATTTTGATAAACCACACAAAATTACATTCATGGCTTTTGCATTATTTTCACTAGCCTTTTTTTTTATTGTATCTATTGGTAGAATATGTGGTGTTATATATCTAATTACTACTACTTGATAGATATCAAATCCAAGGGTAATTATATATGTTCACATCCTTATTCTAGAATGCATAGTTTTTTTATCAAACAATGGTGCCTTTTTTTGGAGAAACCATTGTGAATGTGATGACTATCCATGTGTGCTCCCAAGATCTACATTCCAACCGTTAGACTAATTCTAAAGGAATCAACTCTAATACCAATTGTCAAGCACACAACACACAAGAGGGGGGTGAATCATTTGAAACAAAACTTTTAATTTTAGAAATCAATGTTCATAATGAAAACATTCACACAAGATCTAATAATTAACTAATATAGGATTTATGTGGAAATACCTCTCTTAAAAAAAACCACAATGAAGAGTTGCTTAGATCTACCTTCCAAATATAATTTTATCAAAAGGCACCCTTTCATCAAAAGGTGTGCATTTAATTTTGTTTTAATTAAATCACAAAGTGGGGTGATTTCCCAAGGCAGCCATATATTAAGTGGGTTGGTCCAACAATGATAGACATTAATACATATCTTAAGAGGGGAGATTTAAGCCTTAAAAAACTTTCCTTGAGTGATCATTCAAAACTTATTTAATGTCATTCCCTTCATCATGAATCACTACTATAAATTAAATATATTTTAGTGTTAGTCAACCTTGTTAATTATTGTTGAACACCCTTCACCTTGAATTCAAAAAATCACTTAAATATATTCTTAGGTCCTTTGAATTTCAATCCTTAACTATAATATTGTGACATTAATAATAATTTTTTTGCATTCATGACACTTTCATTGGCAATTCCATTGACTTAGGTTACATTAATTACAATGCCTTTGACATCAATGACAATATTCAAATAGTATTTCTAAGTTTCAATAATTTTTGACAAATATGTGATATTATCCAATAAGTCTTAAGAATATTTATAAGCTCTTGAGAATTATAGATAATTATCACTCTACCATGGCCTTAATTTTGTGAATATTACCTTAAATCCTTAATGATAGTAAATGTGACACATGTTAAAATTATTTACTGAGAGGAAGGGGGTGAATTATTTGTACAATAATTCATATTCAATTCCAAACACCATTCCATGAAGCATACATAAGCAAACAATCACACAAGTACATCACAAGATAACACAAGAGATTATGTGGGAAACCCTCTTGGGGGATAGAACCCACTAAACCATGCACATGTAATATTATCCTATAGTGAAAATATTCAACATTTAGTGAAGCACCCACCTCACAAGGAGCACCAACCCCTACCTAGTTGAGCACCCACCCAACTAGTCTTATGTAAGCTGTGACTTGAAAGGAGGCTCTAACCCCCTAAGAAACCAAGAAAAAAAATTAGATACCTTTAATATTTGATAATATTTAACACCTTTTTCTTAATATTCAATTGGTATGACCTCTTTGTTTTTCACTATTTCTTCTCCACTCTCACTCAAACAATCTCTAGAGCTCACTCGCTCAATATACCTCTTCTAGGCTCATTAAGTCCAATGACCTATGTGTCCACCTATATTAAATTGATAATATATGTATAAATAATATTATTCACCCTATGATGTTCCTCAATTACCTATATCTTATATTTTATTGATCTCTTTCCTTTGCTTAAGTCCTCACATACTCAACTAGTCCAAATAGGCCTTGCCTTTATACCACACACTTCATCTAAGCCATCTTGGTTGGCCAAGATCCTCAAAACACTTATATCACACTTAAAATATGTCATTACACATGTTACCATCATTAATAAACCATCACTTTGGTTGGCCATTATCCTTAAGGCTCAAAACTCAATTAGGCTTAATAGAGACCTAAAGGAATTAGGCCTTCTCTAAGGCACACATTACACTCAGACTTCTTGGACCACATATTGCCTTCACCAATGGATGAAAAAATATATATATAACTTGAATAGGTTTATCCTAAATTCTCATTATTTCCTTAATACCTTTAACTCCATTTCACACCTTGAACCTATCAATTAGGTCTTCTCAGCTTTTAGGCCTTCTTACATAAAAAAGTTTGTCTTACAAAATAGAAGCATATTATAATTTTTATCAAATAAAACACTAAATAAATTGAATTAATATATCCTAAATTACATTAAAAACATCACCAAATTCATTTTACATCATCACATAGGCTCTAAGATACCAAAACCACCTCTGCAACAGGCTCACTCAGTTATGGTCAAACACAATCAAAGTATAGTCAAGCATCTTGACTCTCTAAAATTGAAAAAGAATAATATATGACTTTAAATTTTATGATCATTTTATACTTATACATCATCCATACACTCATTTTATTCTTAAAATATACCAATAACACTTCCAACTCACTTATGCAAAGTGGTCACTCAAATTACCTATAGCCTTCAAGAACACAGTCATGAACAAGTTCTTATTTAAAACTTGTAAGAGTGATTGAAATACATATAATTAATACCCATATGTTATTATTTGATATATATATCAATCTAAAGTGGATATATCACATGTTTTAATGTTACTCATTGGTCTTACTGACCAATCTCTCAGACCATTCTCACATAGTGTCAACATAGCTAGAGAAGCCTGTTTAGCTTCCTCATCCCAACATCTCAAACTATCTCCTAAAATTTAAAAAATCATGAATATATAAATTAAATCTCAAACACCATATAAAAATTCATTGTATGTACTTACTTTTGTCATAGAGTCTCAAACTCTTCATCTCACTTGGCATACTTGGAGTTATGGTGAACATGACTCCTAACACCTATGCAAACACTTTATTTAAATCCAAATTCATTAATTATATATTTATAAACCTTAATATAAACTCTAATCATAAATATTTGGAGGTATAATATCACATAAATAATATATAGATCATTCTATGAGACATACACCTTCATTATCTTGACTTACATAGATAAGTCACTTTGTGAGCACCTTTTAGTCCCATTTATGAGCACCAAAAAAACTTACAAAAAAATTTAAAATGAGGAATAGGTCTTAAAATAAGACCCCAAATCAATTTATCCATCCCTAATCACCTGGAACTCTTCACTAATCACTTTTTCACTCTACCTAGTTATTTATCACTATTTTCACTGTTTGTAGTCTAGTGATGAGACATTTTGATTGATGAAAATGATTGACATAAAGATTATATATTTCAAAAATAAATCCATGTGTCTCAATAATAATTATTGGCCTTCATCCTCCATTAAATTATATGAATTTACTTAATCAAACCTTTATGTAACAATAAAATATTCAGAAATAATCACTTTTATGTATCTTCTGCTCACTCCCTTAACACACCACTACCACCTGGAGGTGCCTGGAGGAGTAATATATATAATCCAATCAGAAAAATTAATTAAAAAATCCATTATATTCCAAAACCATTCACATATTTCCAATCGCTCCACTATGAAGGTTTGTAATCACAAAAACCTCCTTACCTTCTTAACGTTTGTTCATAAAGATAAGGGCTTGGTTTCTCTACAAAATGCTTTTGTGATATTAATATGCCCTTACCCAACTACTAAAAATGGATCAATTCACCATTAAAACTCTACACGTGCTAATGAGCATCTCAACTTCCTTCTCAGGCTTGGAAACCTTCATTTTGCATGCATAAGAAACCTTCCAACATTGTTTCTTGCTTTGTCTTCCTCCTCAAGACCTAAAACTTGGCCAACACCTTTGATATACCCTATCACACCTCAATCCATTATCACGTGAACTTCAATACCTTGGAAACTCAATTTGACCCTTCATTTGGACCTCACTAGGTTTCTATGCACATTTGGTCTAAAACCATCAGTCAAACTTGGATATTGAAAGCACTTGGAACCTTCTTGTATTGATCTAAAATCATCATAAACATGTCATATTTACTCATTCCATGATTTAAATATTCCCTCCATGTTCACACATATCACATCTTTCTTACCTTAACAAACTACCAATCTTGTGCCTTCACACTAAGACCACTTTTGTAGCTTACAAAGCATCTCACTACACCTAAGAATATCGTAAAAGCATAACATATAATTCTCTATTTATCAAGACAAATAAAACCATATATATCACTTATTAATCACACAAGGCCTTATTATCACTTCATGATTCATCCTTCATCAATCACCATTTTATCATTAGTGACAACACTTTTACCAGCAATCTCCCCCTTTGTCATTGATGGCAACCTCTTTTTCTCCTTTTCCCCCTTTTCCATTAATTAAAAAGTGGAATAAATAACAAATAAGCTCCCCTTATCATCATGAACTCAAATATACTTTAGGTTCTCAAAATACTTAGCTACCTTTCATGCATATGGATTAACAATTGATCCCCCTTTGACATACACATCTTGATCATCTTCTTCAATCTAAACTTGTACTTTATTTTTCTTTTACTAGATATATTGTCTTTAGAGTCTCACTCACTCATGCTTACATAATTCTTGGACATGTTTACTTAAACATCTCATAATATCATTTTGATCATGCGTGAAAATTCAATATATTTTCAAAATTATGACTTGGTTTGATCAATTCATCATATAAATTTTTGTGACTTGTCTCTTGAGATTAAATCTATAGCAGACTTCTCCATCATGAATTAAGCTTGAAATTAGAACATCTTACATATGTTCCCCCTCACATCATGAACATCTCTTCAATCCTCTCAAACTATTCAAGTTATCTCCCCCTAACTCCATGCTCCATCTAGAAAATTCATCTTCAATGAGTCTCCTCAATGAACTAACAATGAGACTTAATGGCCCATATTTCCCTCATGTTGCCAATAGGTCTCATGGAGACCTAATCAACATATATCCACTCCTTCTTGCTTACATTTGTCCTCTTGTATCAATTAGACCATCTTAAGTAGGTTTTGAATAACTTTACATGGCAAAGTAAATCCTCATAGAATCAACAAGCATTCATTGATCTTTAGATCATTATCCCTTTCTGAAACATCTCATCTACAAGGCATAGACTCAAAAGCAACTTTTGAGACAACATTTTTAGGACTTTATCTACACACAATCAACATTCTAAATGAGAAACTCAGAACATTAATCACATTCAGACTACTAACTATATTCTTGGCACTTACTATAAGTCAACTTGTTCTATTATGACCTTATGAGGTCATCATGACATCTATAGAAAATTTCAACTCATGATATAGATTTGAAAAACACCATAGCAACTTTCTTCATTAAAATCACTAACATCTTGATATGATATAGGAAGACATCACCTACAAAACTTTGATTCTCACTTTCAAGGTACATATAGCATAATAACATCACTCTTAGAACATATATAGTCCTTACAACTCAAGGACAACCATTTTAAAAAGATTTCCAATGGTCTCATATATCATTCTTCAACTCACCCATTCCACTATTTTGAATCTTGCTTATTTTACATCATCTTGGGCTCACACATGTATTATAGTCATGGAAACTAATAAAATAGACCTTGATCTCAATCCATCCAATACTCATAGATCTCCATAGAACATGAATGAACTCATTTTCCCTATTAGAGCATAGCTTAGGGTTTTCAGTCATAACTCATCTTGAAACCCTCAAATCACTGCCTTTTACCTCTTGAGCTAACTCTTCAAATTTAAGATCAATCTGATTGCTCTCAGAGCATCTACAGGTGTCATATTGTCTTAATAACACTATCACACACTTGATCTATCATATGGAGAGTCAAAGGTCACCATTCAACTCAGCAATTTAGACTAGTTTGTCAATCATAAGACATTGAGACACAATCAACTTTCATGGAACTTTTTTTGCATATATGCACACTTCTAGATCTCTCTCAATGAACCAAACCTTGTCATATACTTTGTTTACATTTTATATGAGTCTTCTCCATGCATAAGTATCCACTAAAAAAAAATAATAATTAGAAAGATTAACTAGCTATCATACCCTCATTAGGTCTCATGCAGACCTAATACAAATATGACTATCTTTCAACATGTCTTCAAGGTCCTTTTGTCTATTAACTCAAGTTTGATCTTGGACTTAGCTTCAGCATAATCCTTCTTATTCAACCTTGATAAAAACATCATGCAAACTTTTATGTAGACCTCAACCATGATTTTCACAAACTTATCCATCACTACAAAGAAGATGAACGTTGTCCTCATCATACTTTAAGATAATTAGGATCACCTTCAATATGTTAAGTTGCTTCCAAAAGACCTGATCTGATACTAATTTTTATAATTATCTACTAAGAGGGGGGTGAATTAGTTACACAATAATCCATATTCAATTCTAAACACAATTCCATGAATCATATATAAGAAATCAATGCATAAGCAAATAATCACATAAGTACATCACAAGATAACATAAGAGATTATGTGGGAAACCCTCTTAGGGGATAAAACCCACTGTATCATGTACATGGAATACTGTCGTATAATAACAAGATTCAACATTTAGTGAAGAACACACTTCATAAGTATCACCAACCTGTACATACTTGTGTACCCACCCAACTAGTCTTCTGTAAGCTCTAACTTATAAGGAGGCTCCAACCCCTTAGGCAACCAAACACTAACTCGGCTACCTTGAATCTTTGATCATCTTGAACACCTATTGTTGAATCGTCAACTGATGATGACCTCCTTTGTTTTCACTCTTACCTTTTCACTCTCACTCAAACATCCTCTAGCGCTCACTCACTCAATATGCCTCTTATAGTCTCATTAGGTCTAATGACATGTGTGTCCACCTACATCAACATGATCAAATATGCATGATTGATTGATGTGAAAGCATCAAGCTAGAAAACTTCATATTCATTTTTTTTCCTCAATAAGAGGTTAATTTGGTCAAGTTTTAGATTTCAATGTGTGTAAATAGACATTTTAAGCTCCATTTATGTATTTGAGGTCATTTGGGGTCCCTAAGATTCCTAAGAGGGGATTTTGTGAGTGTTTGGAGTTTTCCCTCCAAAACCAATAATTTGAATTTTCAAATATTGTCATAAGATAAGAATGACCCTAGCATGGTAAAATGTGGTTAAGAGAGTGTAATTATTGTTAAGGTGTAAAGAGTCATGTAGGGAATATTTGGAAATTAAATAAAACATAAGTCATTAAGCCAAGTCATATGAAGTTGAACTAATGTAAATCACTAGTGTATGTTGAAGTTGGTTATGACAACCAAGTTGATGTAGCTACCCTGAAGCCTATGTTGAAATAGAGAGAAATTTCACTATAGTTGTTTGGTTGTCTTAGAGAGTAGGTGAGAGAGAGATCCTAAAAAATATATAGGGAGCAATGTAGAATAAGTGTTTAAAAACTCTTTAAGAAAGGTGGCACAATCCTATGAAGGATAAAAGTTATAAGATTTTGATAATCAACATGAATAAAGAAATGAAGGTTTTTGTATGTTTTTATATTTTAAATGGTATTTTATTATTGAGAACCCAATAGGGTTTTTTAAAGATTTAAAGCCATCATTTCATAAGCCTTGTATAATTTATAGGTTAGTGATAGACTGCAAACTATTGTCACAGTCAAGAAAGGAAGACAATGCTTGGTACTTATGATATGGTCCATTATCATGTTGAGAAAATAATTGGTAAGTGTAAGTATTGATTAAAATGTGGCTGATCGAATCCAAATGAGAATTGAAGTCCAAAACTCAGACTATCAGAGGATGATTATTCTGTTGTTACAGTTAGGTTGCCCTATACATGGTCCTAGACAAGGAAGAGAGTTTAAATGTGAAAAATGGAATGGTTAAGAAATAAATGAAATATAATTATTATTTTATTGAATTTAAGGTTTTAATAGTAATCATTGGTAAGTGTTTCAACCTTTTGTGTGTATATAATTATGAATGAACCCTATGTGTGCAATGTATATTATGTTTGTTCAAATCAAGGATATTGGAGAATATAGATTTTGAAGGGAATAATGTTTGGTAAACTAGGTTGGAAACATGTTAAGTTATTATCTTAGAAGGTAAAATTGATAAAAATAATACACTAATCTGTTATCTGAGGTTTAAACTTTAGTCTCTAAAAACCCTAACTCACAGTCAAGAAACCCCTTATGTGACCATCTAATGCCAAGTTGTGAGTATATGTACTTGAAAGAAGTGATATGGAATTTATTTGATGGATAATGGGAGGATAACATGGTTAGGTATGGATTTTTTGGAGAAACTATCATTAAAAAGGAATGATCAAATAAATATCTATTATACCTAGTTTAAAATAGGTAGTTTATGAGAAGTGAGGGTGTGAACCTGAAGAAGGAGCTATAAAAAGTTGAATAGAGAGTTATTGTGTATTTTTAAGGTGACATGATAATTATTTAGACCTATTAAAGGTCATAAAACTTTGTAAAATGACCTATAATGAATCATTTGGTAACTTGTAACCAATTTTGCCTTACACAATCAACTATGTTACACAAATTTTTTTACTTGGAGTCTCTCAAAGAAAATGAAGGTATACCAATGATTCCCACATATTTTAAAATTTATATGAGGTAAAACTAGACCTTTTGGAGATAATTTGGTCCTTTGGAACGTTGTGTATCTCAAGACATTGAATTCTTTAGGCTCTTCGCTTGTGCAGGGTTTAAAAAGCCCTAAATTAGGGTTTTAAAGATTCCAGGAGTCTTCAACCCTAGAAAATTATATAAACTTGTGATATAAAATAAATTTATGTGAGGATAGTGAATAATAATGTTTTATTCTGAGTGGAGGCTAAACATTATGGTTTCTAGGGTTGGATTGTGTATAAGGGCTAATTAGACCTAGTTTGGAGGACTTTAATAAAGAAAGTATGACCTAGAAGTGGATTAAGGTCATGAAAATTTACAAAGACATCAAACGTGATATATGGTGGCTAAAAAGGTTATTAAATATGCAAAAGAGTGCCTATTTTGACCAAACCAAAGAGAAATGGCTAAAAAAAGGCTATAAGCCTCATAAGGTCATTAAGAGCTTAGAAGGTGAAAATGAGTGATGAATTATGTTTGATTAATTTAAAGGTATAATAATACATTTTATATGACAAGATAAGACCATCCATTCAAATATTTTGATTCCTTGAAGCCTATATCAAGAATTGGCCCTTGAGACCTAAAGATTAGTTGCCTAGTGAAAGCCATTGAAAGCATGAGAAGAAGTTGTGAAGGGAATGAATTGTATGAGGTGGAGAATAAATGTGAGTGATATGGGAATTTTAAACATATATAAATTAATAATAAGTTTAAAATTAATGGTAACTAAGAAAGGAGACCATCAAGCCTAAGGAATAGAGAGAGGAAAACTAGATTGTGCAAACTAGATTCAAGACAAGCCATAGAAATTGATTGAGATCAGAAAAGTTTGAACCATGTAATTATGTATTTTTATACTTAACCAATTACCTATACATCATTTGGTATTATATCTAGGTAATTTTGGTTTGAATTTTGTTTAAGTTCTTTGAAACTTATCTATTTGACATTGACAAAGCATGATATGAGGTATGCATGAGAGATAACCTTACAGGGTATTATGGGATAATAAATTTATAGGTATGATTTTTTGAGGTCATAATATAGTAATATAATATTGATAAATAGAAGAGATAAATCCTCAAAGTCCTAAGAGAAGTACTAGAAACTAGTCAAGGAAAAAACTAGAGAATATAGTGTGAAAGGAGAAACTTAGAGCTCAAGAGAGAATAAAGAAGAGCAAAGACTTAAAAATAGAGTCAAGAATGATAAGGATAGGTCATATATATAGGAATAAAAGAAGATTAAAGGACCAATAGAGGTCTAAGAGGCAATATTGACAAGCTTGCTAAGAGGAAGGTCTAGATAGACCTAGAAAATAAAGAAATGTGAGAAGGTGGATGTAGAGAGAGAAGTAGAAGACTTGAAAAGAGAATTGGGGAAAACTATAGAGAGGATAGAGATCATGGTTAATCTCATGAAATACAAGGAAGCCAATATACTGTCTAGAATATTAGAAGAAGGGTGAAGTGTCCACTATAGTCACTTATGAAAGAAAGAAGACACAAGAAGAGTGTCTTGAAAAGTGAGAACAAAAAAGAGAAGGCAGCCCAAAGAGGCATGAGAAATGAGATGTTTCCAAGTGAAAAACAAGATAAATAGATGTAGAATAGAGTTATCATTGAGGATAAAAATAATGAGAGAGAAGTTCCAAGAAGAGCACATGAGAGTGAAGACAAGAAGAGAAGATGGAGAGTGTCTATGTTAAAGACATTCAAAGAGACTATGTGGTCTCTCATTTTATATGCTAACATTTATTTCAAGTTTGTGTATATAATTATAAATAAATAATTGGTGAATTCCAAGCATAAGGACTCAAATTTGGTGAAGGATGGGCCAAGAACATCACCCATTAAATAGAAAGAGGGTGACAAAGAAGGAGAACCTCTTATAGAAGACAAGATGATGGAGATTGAAGGTATTCCACATGTTGAAGAAGAAGAGAATGAATAATATTATGATTCATTACCAAGTCTAGCACCTAAAATAAGAGAAGAAGCATGCAAAAAACACATGATGGTTACCCATGAATAAATGAAGTAATACATAATCTTGTAGCGGTTGCCTTTGGAGCTAAATTAGCATTTGAACTTTGATTTTGATTGCACATATAAAGAAGAAGAGACTAATATGCAAATTGAGAAAAAGAATGACAAATTGAAGCCCTCAAGGAGAAAACAAGGGCATGGATATGTTTATCCTAAGTGGGTAAGGCAAAATTTTATTGATAAGGAATATTTGAACCTCAAAAAGAGGTCAAACAAGGCAAAATCATATGTGTAAATCAAGTACAAATGTGGAAACAAAATATAAATGGCAAGGAACACCAAGATGGAATGGTAGATAACCAAAGCATAAGGAATGAAAGAGGTGAAAAGAGAAACAATTGGTATCCCAATAATGTACAAGGTATAAATTGGGGTGAAAAAAGCATTAAAATGGTACAAGAAGATCATATTGCAGGTATGTCCCAAGAGAACATGAATATTGAGGAAGATATCAATCCTATGAAGCACTCAAGAGAGGTAGAGAAAGCAAACCAAGTCTAAGAAATGAAGATACAACCATGTAATCAAGAAAATAAGTGCATATAAAATTATTATTCTCAAAGTTTGTTTTCAAATGTTGTATATGATGATATATGTGAATTTGATACCAATGATGAAGACACATTGTATGTGGAAACCATTGCCTTGATGAATGAATGTGTATCAAGGAAAGATGAGGATGAATCACCTGTAAGAGTGATTGATAAGCATGGTATGTATCATGAGGAAGTTTATTTTACTCTTACCAATGATGGGGTCCAAGTAGAAGATAAATAATAAGTTACCCAAGAAGATGAAGAGCAATGTGGGCCAAGGTTTGATGAGGATTTTGAAGATATGGATGCACTTGAGTATCAAGAAGAATTGAAGATGTTGGAAGATATATTCAATCCATATAAGGGGATGAAATAATGTGACTTACATCAATTAAATATCAATGAAAATATAGATAAGTTGTCACAGAAAGAAGCACAAGGAGTTGTGCAAACAAGACCACAAGCAAGCAAGAAAATGGAGTATGAGGAAGCAAACAAGGTGAGATATTCAATTAGGAAAGATAAATATGAGTTTACATTTGATAATCATGGATATGGAAATTCAAAAGGGTGTCAAATAATATTATACTTGATGAAGATGAAAGGAACAAAAAGTTACTCTTGCATAATGAGCAAGGTCATAGGAAAAGGCATCAAAAAGAGAAAGAATGTGAAGTAGAGACATTAAAAGAGATTATAATGGATAAAATGATATAGGTTGACATGAAAAATAATCCATTATATCCTAAAGAATAATATGCTCTCATGAATAAGGATAAAACATCACTCAAAAGACAAGAATCAAGTGAGATTTATGAGAAATCAAGTTATAAAACAAGCATGAGGAAGAAGAATGAACACTAGTTGGTTGTAACTGAGTATGATGAGTTTCAAAGTGACTTATAATAGATATAATGTGCAACAAAAAAAGAGGTACAATAGTTATAACATCTCATATAGGTCAAATATGCATGGATAAGAAGACTATACAAAGCCAAGAAGAGGACAAACAAGAGTGTATCAAGGAAAAAAGATCAATAATGAAAGAGAATCAGCATGTTGAGTATGAAGGAAACTCAAAGAACAATCTGGAAGCTATGAAATAAAATTTATGGCTCAAGTTTTCTCCCTCCTGGGGAGTATGATACAGAAGCATCAAGCTAGAAAACTTCATATTTGTGTTTTTTCTCAATAAGAGTTCAACTTGGTCAAGTTTTGGATGTTAATGTGTGTAAACAGACCTTTCAAGGTCCATGTATGTATTTGAAGTCATTTGGTCTCCCTAAGAGTCCTAGGAGTGAATTTTGTGAGTGTTTTGGATTTTTCCCTCTAAAACCAATAATTTGAATTTTCAAATATTGTCATAAGATAAGAATGACCTAAGCATGGTAAAAGGTGGTTAGGAGAGTGGAAGTCTTGTCAATGTCTAAAGAATCATATAATAAGTATTTATAAATTAAATAAACATAATTTATTAAGCTAAGTCATATGATGCTGAACTAATGTAAATCACTAGTTTACGTTAAAGTTGGTTATGACAACCAAGCTGATGTAACTACCCTGAAGCCTACGTTGAAATAGAGAGAAAGATCAATGTAGTTTGTTGGTTGGCATATATGAGGGTGGAGAGATATCCAAAAGAAGATACATGGAGCAATGTATAAGAAGTGTTTAAAAACTCCTCAAGAAAGGCAACACAGTCCTGTGAAGGACAAAAGTTGTAAGGTTTTGATAATCAACATGAATAAATAAATGTAGATTTGTATATGTTTGTATCTTTTAAATAGTATTTTATTCTTGAAAATCCAACATGGTTTTTTAAGGTTTTAAATCCATCATTATGTAAGCCTTGTATAACTTCTAGGTTAATGATAGACTGCATACTATTGTCACACTCAAGAAAGGAAGACAATGCTTGGTAATTATGATATGGTCCATTGGCATGTTGAGACAATAATTAGTAAGTGTAAGTATTTATTGTACTATGGTTGATTGAATCCAAATGTGAATTTAAATCCAAAACTTAGGCTATTAGAGGGTGATTATTTTGTTGTTACAGTTAGGTTGCTCTATACACATTCCTAGACAAAGAGGAGAGTTAAAATGTGAGAAATGGCATGGTTAATCAATAGATGAAATCTCATTGTGATTACAAAGAAGTTAAGGTTTTGATAGTAATCATTGGTAAGTGTTTCAACATTTTATGTGTATATAGTTCTAAATGAACCTTGTGTGTGCATGTACATTTTATTTGCTCAAAGCAAAGATATTAGATAATACATATTTTGAAGGGAATGATGTTTGGTAATGTAAGCAGGAAACATATTAAGTTCTTGTCTTGAAAGGTACACTTGATAACTAGAATACACTTCTCACTTATCTAAGGTTTAAACTTTAGTCTCTAGAAACCCTAACTCATAGTCAAGAAACCCTTTATGTGACCATATAATGTCAATTTGTGAGTATATATGCTTGGAGGAGGTGATAGTGCATTGATTTGATGGAGAATGGGAGGATAACATGGTTAGGTATGGATGTTGGTGGAGAAACTATCATTGAAAAGGAGTGATCAAACAAATCTATATTATACCCGGTTTGACAAAGGTGATTTATGAGAAGTGAGGGTGTGAACTTGAAAGAGATCTAACAAGATGAATATAGAGTTCTTGTGTGTTGTTAATGTGACATGATAGTTGTACAGACCTATTAAATGTCCTAACACCTTGTAAAATAGCCTATAATGAATCATGTGGTAGCTTTTAACTAATTATGCCTTATACAGTTGACTGTGTTACATAGAATTCTATACTTGGAGTCTCTCAAAGCAAATGAAGGTATGTCTAGGATCCCCACCTATTTTAAACTTTTTATGAGATAAAAATAGACCTATTTGAGGTAATTTTGTCCTTTGTAATTTTGTGGATCTCAAGATATTTATTTCTTTAGGCTCTTAGACTCTACATGATTTAAAAAGCCCTAAATTAGGGTTTTGAAGATTCCAAGAGTATTATCCCTTAAAAAAAATTATAAACTTTTGATATAACATAAATTTATGTGAGGAAAGTTAATAAGAAGGTTTTATTTTAAGTTGAAGTCATACAATATGGTTTACAGGGTTGGAGTGCATATAAGCGCTGATTAGTTCTAGTTTGGAGGACTTTAACAAAGGAAGTATGACTTAGTGGTAGATAAGGTTGTGAAAATTTACACACACCTCCAAATAGATATAGGGTGGATAAAAAGGTGATTAAATATGAAAAATAGTTCCTATTTTGACCAAACCAAAGAGAAATGGTAAAAAAAAGGTTATAAGCCTCATAAGGTCATTGACAGATTAGAAGGTGAAAATGAGTGATGAATTATGTTTGATGACTTTAAAGGTATCATAATATATATTATATGAAAACATAAGACCATCCATTCAAATATTTTTGTTCCTTGAAGCCTATACCAAGAATTGGCCCTTGAGACCTAAAGATTGGTTGCCTAGTGAAAACTAATGAAAGCATGAGAAGAAGTTGTGATGGGAATGAATTGTATGAGGTGGAGAATAAATTTGAGTGAAATGGGAGGTGTAAAATTATATAAAGTTATAATAATATTAAAATTAATAGGAACTAATCAAGGAGACCATCAAGCCTAAATAATAGAGAGAGGAAAAATAGATTGTGCAAAGAAGATCCAAGACAAGCCATAGCAAGTGATTGAGATTAACAAAGTTTGGAACCAGATAATTATTTTTTTTTAAATTTATCCCATTAAATATACATAACTTATATTATTCACCCTATTATGGTCCTTAATTACCAATCTCTTCTCCTTGATTGAGCTATTTCCTTCGCTTAAGTAGTCACACACTCAACTAGTCCAAATAGGCCAATTAGGCCTTGCCTTTATACCACACACTTCATCTAACCCAACTTGGTCAAAAAATATCCTAAAAACACTTATAATACACTTAAAATATGTCCTTACACATGTTACCATCATGAATCAACCATCACTTTGGTCGGCTATTGTCTTTAAGGCTCAAAACTCAATTAGGCTTAATAGAGACGTAAAGGAATTAGGCCTTCTCTAAGGCACACATTACAGTCAAAATTCCTAGCCAAATTTTTCCCTAACCAATAGATGAAAAACATAAAATATCACTTGAATATTTTTTTCCTAATTTATCATTGGGTCCTTACTACTTGGAACTCCATTTCACACCTTGAACCTATCAATTAGGTTTTCTCGCCTTTTAGGCCTTCTTACATAGAAAAGTCTGACTTACAAAACAAAAGAATTTTATCAAACAAACCACTCAATAAATTGCATTAGTATATTATCTATAACCTAAAAAAAATCACCAAATTCATTTTACATCATCACATAGGTTCAAAGATCCCAAAACCACCTCTATAATAGGCTCAGTAAAACACAATCAAAGTACAGTCAAGCATATTAAATATCCAAACTTGAAAAAGGATAACATATGACTTAAAATTACTTTTTATGATCCTTTGATACTTATACATGATCTCCATACTCATTGTATTCTTCAACTCTACCAAGAAAATTTACAACTCACTTTTACAAAGTGGTCACTCAAATTCCCTGTAGCCTTCAAGAACATAGTCATGAACAAGTTCTTGTTTAACACCTATAAGAGTGATTTCAAGACATATAATTCACACCCATAGCTTCTATGTGATATCTGGATCACTCTCAAATGGATAGATCACAATTTATAATGTTATTTATTGTTCTTATAGACCATTCTCACATAGTGCTAACACAACTAGATAAGCCTTTTTAGCTTCCTCATCTCAAAATCTCAAACTATCTCCTTAGATTTAAAAAATAATGAATAGATAAATTACATGACAAATACCATATAAAAATTCATTATATTCACTGACTCTTGTCATAAAGTCTCAAACTCTTCATCTCACTTAGCATACTTAGAGCAGTCATATTGGCTTCAAAACATAGTCATGGTAAGCATGACTCTTAACACCTGTGTAGACACTTTATTGAACTAAAAATTCATTCATGAGATACTTATACACTTTAATATCAAATATAATCACAAATATGTGGATTTATAATAGCACATAAGGAATATATAGATCATTTTATGAGATTTACACTTTTATTATCTTGAGTTACATAGATAAGTCACTTTTTTAGCACCTTTTAGTATTATTTATGAGCATCAAAAATAGTTACCAACCAAGGTAACATGAGTAATAAGTCTTAAAAAAATACCCCAAATCAATTGATCCATCCCTAATCACCTATAACTATTCTCTAATCATGTTTTCACTATAGTTATTTCTCATTGTTTTCAATGTCTGCAGTCTAGTGATAGAACATTTTTATTAACCAAAAGAATTGACACATAGACTATATATTTCAAAAATAACTCCATGGGTTTCAATACAAAGTATTATCCTTCATCCTCCATCAACTTGTATGTGTTGACTCAATCAACCCATCCTGTAACAATAAAACCTTCAAAAATAATCACTTTTTAAAACATAAAATCATAAAACTTGATAAAAGAATCCATTATAGGATAAAACCATTCACATATTTCCAATTTCTCCACTATGAGGGTTTTCAATCACAAAAACCTCCTTACCTTCTTAACAATTTTTCACAAATTTGAGGGATTAGTTTTTATGCAAAATTATTTTGAAAGCTTCTTAGGACCCTTCCCCAACTAACCCAAATGGATCAAGTCACCATGAAAACTATACATGTGCCAATGAGTATCTCAACTTCCTTCTCAAACTTCAAATCCTTCATTTTCCATGCATAGGAAACCTTCCAACATTGTTTCTTACTTTGTCTTCCTCATCAGGACCTAAAACTTGGTCAACACCTTTGACCCACCATGTTACACCTCAATCCATGCTCACATGATCTTAAACACCTTGGAGACTTAATTTGACCATTCATTTGGACCTCACTAGGTCTTTATGCACATTAGGTCTAGAACCATTAGTCAAACTTGGATATTAAAATCACTTAGAACCTTTTTGTATTGATCTCAAATCATCATCAACATGTCATATGTACTCATTCCATGCTATTAATATTCCCTTCATGTTCACACAAATAACATGCTTATTATTGTTATTCCCAAAATCTGTCACTTGATTTTGTGGACAACATACCGACCATTTTGGTCTTGCAGACCACAACTCTCTCTTTTCTTTCTCAAAAATGCTCTAAATAGTTAAGTTTTTCATATATTCAAGCCTTTTTAGCTAAGGAAGTCATAGGTTCAACAGGTGGGCTTTCTTCAAAGGAAGTTCAAAACACTTACGGCTTTTTCTTAGTGTTTTGAGGATGATTCAATGCCCAGGTTCAATCCAAAGACTTAACAACAAGCTTCAAACAATTATAATGAATCACTTTGAACCATTGAACCCCACCTTTGCAAGGTTCAAAGGTTCAATGAGTTCACAGGTTCAAAGACTTCGATAGACTTAAAGAAAAAATGGCTTCAAAGAGTTAACATTGAATCGTTGAACCATTGAACCTTTAACTTCAAAAGGTTCAAAGGTTCAACGGGTTCAACAAGTTAAAAAGACTTAGAGAATAAAGGCTTCGAAGAAAGAAGAATGAACAATTTAACCATTTAACCTTGAACCAAAAGAGTTCAAAGGTTCAAAGGTTCAACAAGTTCAATGACTTCAAAGGACTTAAATAAAAGGAAAGGATCCAGAAAGTTTGAAGCTTTAAAGGATTCAAAGAAAGAGAATGAACCGTTGAACCTTGAACCGAAATGGTTCAAAGGTTCAAAGGTCCAAAGGGTTCAAAAAGTTTAAAGTTTGAATGGAAGCTTTGAGTGAATGAAGGAAGCGGAAGATTCCAGAAATAAGTTTGACCAAATGGTTCAAAGAAATGGTTTAACCAAAGAAGAAAAGAGTGAATGTGGCCCTTTACAAAACATTGAACCATTGAACCTTTGAACCAAAAGAGTTCAAGGTTTAAGGTTCAAAGAGGTTCAAAGTGACCAGTGACATCCCCGTGGATGTCAATTTCAGGGTGATGGAATAACGGTTGGTTTTCAAAAGACCTAAGAACAAGCTCAGTGACTAGCCCAGAAAGGAGCAGAAAGTGAGAAAATAGCCCTGAGAGCTTAGATCACTAAGGAAAGACAAAATGTGGCAAGGAAATAGAGAATAACTATAGAAAATCCAGAAATATCTATAGGAGAGTTATTTCCAATAGGTGGAATAGTTCACCATGTAGATATCAGAGAACATAAACATTTAAGGATGCGGCCTATTTTTCTACATTAAGTAAAGGTGAATGGATAACTGTGTAAGCATCATAAAGAATACCAGACAACCCATGCTTAGGAGGAGACATTTGAGATAATTTAGAATGCCAAAGTCAAGGCTAATGACCTATTCTAGCATGGCCCTTTTACAAATATTCAATGCATTTAATTTAGCATGGGCCATTTTTATGAAAACAAGCACCCAAGTCTTTCTTGTGATGCTATATATTGTAATCTCTCATTTTGTATAAGGGAGATCTCTCTGTTATCAAAAGTGAAGCCCTACCCAAATTGAAAGGTAGTCTTGAGACTTTGAGCTTAGACTGTTAATCATATTTTGTTAAATGAATGAGAAAGCAAGTGACCTTTCAAACTTTGTGTTGGAATAAGCTTGTGTCATCTAGGTAATTTTTCTTATGTCTATTTCCTAAATATAGTATTGTCCATTTAATCAAACAAGCATAACTAATGGAAGTAAGTAGGAAGATGTCCTGAAGCTGACTGTGGGAGACTTTATGCTACCATAAGTGTCTTCAGTCTGTGTTTTGTGTAAAGGATACTAGAGAGACTTTGAGCTCTCTTTATCCTTCATAATCCTTTACTCTATTGTAATTTTAGGTGTAGACATTGAGCTGCACTTAATCCTACTGTGTTATTTTTTCCTAATCAATGGGAAGAACAACAAAAGACTTTGTGCTTTCATGGGTTTCTTGTGGTTTCTATTAATACCCAAGAAGAATCCTGTTGTTGGCTAAATATCACTTCTAAAAGAAGAGAAGTGCCTTCAGTAATTACACCAGAATTCTCCTCTATTCTGTGAACATCATCTCTAAAAAAAGAGAGATGGATGGTATTATTTCACCCCTGAGTGTATTTTCAACTTATCTATAGTATACTATAGTTTATAGGGAACCTCCCCTTGCTGAGAGGATAGATTTGTCTCAATCTGGCTATGGCCACCACATCCATTTTGTTGTATAAACCTCCTTATGTTATGGTTGATGCACATATTTTGTCGTCAGTCAGTTGGTGACAAAATATTCACCTAACAATTACCTCAAAAAACTATCAAGCTTGTGCTTTCACATTAAGACCACTTTTGTAGCTTATAAAGCATCTCATACCTAAGAATATCTTACAAGCCAATCATATCATTATCCATTGATCAAGACAAATCAAACAACATGGATCACTTATCAATAACACAAGGCCTTCTTGTCACTTCATGATTCATCCTTCATCAATCACCACTTTTTCATTACCTTTGACATCAATGACAACACTTTTGCCAACAACACAAGTACTTTTCCTCCTTGACTCCAAACTGACACTTAGAAGGCTTTGCATTAAGTGTATATTTTTTGAGATTTTGTAAAACTTCATCAAAGTGTTTAAGATGGTATTTCAATGGTTTTTTGTAGATCAATTTATCATCAAATAATACTAATACAAATTTCCACATAAATGGATTATATATGGAAATAATCAAACTTTGAAATGTATAAGGGCATTTTTGAGACCAAAATGCATAATCAGATACTCATAATGGCTCTCATGTATTCTTAAATTTGTCTTGATAATTTCCTCCTCTATAATTCTAACTTGAAGATACCCCAAATTGCAATCTATTTTTGTAAAATAAATAATGATAGTTAAGTCATCTAGAAAATAATCAATTACAAGAATAATAAACTTGTATTTGATGGAGAATTTATTGATTTATTTATATTCCAAACACATGCACCAATTATCACAATTATTACACTATAAAATAAAATTCACTTTGAATATGACAATTAACACTTACTTCCAACATCTCTTTTACCTTATTCTCAATATCACCCTTTTACATGTATGGTTTCTTGTAAGACCTGACATTGGGTGTTTAACATCCTAATATAATTTAAATGACATGATCATGATATATTTTAGGAGTATATTATTAAATATCTCCAAAAACTATTAAATTCTTGTCAACAATTGTTTGAATATTGGATGGTGTTGACCCATGCAACTGTTTTTATTCTAAATAAACTAATTATACCACAAACCTAGTCAAACTTTTTTTATTATCTTTTATATTTGATGAGAGTTTATCATATATGATGTCTTTTCTTTCATCCCTCTAAATTTTAATATCTTACCCTTTAATTAAAATTCATTAACATTTTCCTGGAATCTCATCTTTATTTTTCCTAAGGTAGTAAGCCATTAGAATCCCAAATCTATGTCTACTCCCCTCATGAGAATGGAAATCATAGACTAGACAAAAACTAATTCCCTATGATGAGTTTGAATTTATGAAATTTTATTGAAATTTTGACTACACCACCACCAATAATTATGATTTAAAATTTTGGGGCTAGATAAAAAAAATAGTTCAAACATGTAGCCAACTTTTTATTAATGAAATTTTGAATACTTATAGAGTCAATTAATATTGGAATTCTCAATTCCTTTAAAAATTCCACTACCCTAAGGGTTTTTAGGGTAGTAATACTTGATAGAACATGGAAAAAGATATCCAAATGTGTATCTTCTTATGCTTCCAAAGGATCCTCTACAATACCAACTTTATGTTATTTCTCTTCTTATTCAGTTTTGCCTTTAATGTCAAATGGTTTTTTTCACACTTATCTCCTGTAATGTATTTAATATCACAATTAAAACTAACCCTTTTTCCTTTTTCTCCATTATTTTGAGTTGTTAATAAAATTAGTTTAGGAAAGTATGGTTTCAAGGTGGTATGACTTTTAGTTATAGTTAATGCATGTGTCCTAGTGGAAAGAAACGTGTCTTCTACCCTTTGTGCCATGGTAATAGAGTCAAATAAAGTAATTAGATCAAACAAGTGTACCTCATGTTAAATTTATTCCATTGGTCCACCTATAAATATCTCAGTCAAGTTATTCCCTATAATATTTTCCACTCTCAAGGATAAGGTCTAAAATTACTAAATATAATCTTTGACCTTACTTGTTATAGTGTGGCCAATTGGTTGAAGTATTATCCACAAAATTTATACTATAGTATGGATTTAACTCTTCTATACCAGGCTTCAAAAATCTAAGCAGAGTTCATGTAGGTGTAGTGCAGCAAAGGCATTGAAACATGTCCAAGTTTGCAAAGTATAAAATACCATGCAAGCTCTCATGTTTTTTAAAATTTGGAACATGAAACATATTACAGAGACCGCATGGGATGTCAAAGGTTCTTGGAATAAGTGCAAGAATCCAAGGGGTCCATCTGGTTCTTCATTGTATTCATCCTAACATTTTGAGTCTAGTGATATAAAGTGAAAGTATGAAGTTTGTTGGGGTTATATCTCACACATGTGGATGAATCAAAGGAAATTGGTCATATGGGTTTCTACCCTTTTGTGCCAAGATCATATGCACCAAATTACAGGTCCTTTTCCAAAGCTTATCAAAAGTTATAAAGGTCCAAAGTTGGTTGCTTAGTCACTTCCTACTTGTTTTCCCATACTTATCCATTTTCAAGAAAGTTCTAGCAGAGCTAAGGGAGCATCTTCATTGAGCTATATCTCATACGTGTAGTAGTTATAGATGAAGGTGACCACATGGGTTTGTTCACCTTGGTCCCAAGTTTCTATGCACCAAGTTCAAGGTCCTCCAATGAAGCATAAATGGAGTTATACATGTGCAACGTTAGGCTTTTAGGCATTTTTTCTAAGTTCCCCATACTTAGTCATTTGAGCTCGACCATCACCAGGATGTCACACAAAAGTAGTTATGAACCAGCCATCTTAAAATTTAAATATATATACTTCTAAATATTTTAGTACCATCACATCAAATGGGTTTTCTCCTTTTGGCTTCATGAACATCTTCTAAAATTTTGGTTTCTCCACAATTCTCATGCTTTAAGATCTAAGCTTTCAAAGTTGGTTAAAAAGCATAAAACATTCATGCGAACATCAAAATAAGGATTGGGAAAAATATAATTGTGTTTAAATTTGATGGCCCATGGGATGTCAATTATATTATATAGAATGATTAATGATGGTTGCATGAACATCAAATTTAAAGACAAATAAATATAATCCTTTTGAGCTTAAATTTGATGATCGCATGACCATCAAACGATAGGAGTGAAGACATCAATTTTAAGACCATGGACTAGTTATTAGCTTTCAAATAATTGGTCCCAGTAAGATAAATGGTCCTTGATCGATCATACATCTCAATCTAATGGTGTGAGATGAGTCAAATAATTAGAGTGCTCAAGGGGTTGACACATAACACAAGCACATGAAGCTACAGACTAACAGCAAGATCCTAAGGATTAACATGCATTTTTTAAGTGGCACTAGTAGGGAAAAGGTTGATAATTCAAAGGCAAATATGAGGGCTCATGTTTGTTTATATCTAGAAGATCTGATGGAGTGAATGAGAGACAATGTGTCAATGAGCCAAGTCAGATTTTGATAGCCAATTAGAGTGAAGGTAAGCCCAAGGTTTATTGTGGAGGTCGAGAATCCATTTTTCACCATGAAATCAATGTTTTGTAGGTTCTTGTTGACACCATAAAAGTTGGTTCAAACACCATGGAGAATTCAATATGGTGATTCAATAATAAAAAACATAAAGTTACCACCCATATGGCTAAATATGGACTTTTGGCTTGCAAGTTTGCATCATAAAGGGATCCTTCTCTAAAAGTGTTCACCATTTATAGCATAAGTAGGTAGATTTTTAAAGGGTTCCATGAAGGCAAAAATGTGGACCACAATAGTTCATGTAATGGACCAACTACTAGAAAGTGGAATTTCTCTCCATTGTGCATGCCATGACAACCATTCAAGAGCAGTTACAATAAGACATGATTCTAAATGATGGATCTGAGTGCTGTAATTGCACTATTACCAAGACCCATCTAGAAACAACTTGATCTTACCATTACATCCACTATGGAGTATCACTGAGAAGATATTGTAATGATGCAATGGACTAGAGTGACCTAGATCAATCAAGAAGGGTTTGAGTGAGCTTGATTCATAGTGGCAGTTGTAATCACTTTTCAAATGGATTTAAACTAGTTTGATTCCCTCTTTAAGCACCAAAACTCACCCTTTCTTGCTACCCTTCTACTATAATTATAGCCTTTGAGCTATTATTTTGGATTCCTCTCTTGGGCATGACTAGACTCTACCAAGATTGAGCCTTGTAACCTCTTGAGATAAATAAGATAATTGTTTTAAATTTTCATGATATTAGCCTAGTGTGTTCATGTCAATTTGATTTGCATAAGTGATAGATCATTCTCCTTTTCCAAGTCCTAATCTCACCTAGCTAGTAGGTTGTCCAATTATGTAGTTTATGTTTAGTGTTTGATGTCATTTGATTGAAGCCAATAGTGGACATGTTTACTAGATTAGTGCCTTGAACTAGGCCTCTACATCATCTTCCTTAGGTTTCACTTACTTGATGAACCTCTTCATGAAATTTTGATACATGGAGGGCATTTGGAGTCATAGATCATGTTTTTTTTTTTTGTCTCACTAGTGTTTTAAAGGCTCAAGTATAAGTGGATGGACAATCTTCGTGGTGCATCACCATAAGTTAGAATAGGTTTTAATTTTTCAACTCCTTCTCCCTTTTCACCCCAACTAGTTTTAGGTTTTAGAAGCAAAGGTCCAAAATTATACATCAAAAGAGCTAGCCTTATTATAAATACTAGAGGTCTAGTCTAGATATAGGCAACCCACAACCTTAAACCATTCTCATGTTAGTCTAGGTTTAAGGGTAGGACTTGAAAACTCCTCCTTTTAGATAGGGTACAACCTAGAGTGATAATAGTTTTAGCATACTTGGTGGGACCATGTACAAGAGAGTGCAAATATCTTAGTGTGTCTTTCTTTTAATCAGCTTTTGGAAGTAAGCACATTAGCACCAATGGTGACTCCAAATCAAACTTCTAGTTATGAACATACTTGTTATGTCTTAATGAAGTTTCTAATCAATTTTTTTCATCTCATTTGATATATGAGATATGAATAGCTATGGTGGTTAATCCTATTATCCATCCCCTTATCAATAGCTCCAATTTGACCCTCATAATCTATGAGCCCAATCAGCCCTACCAAGATTTATATCAAAGTTATGAGGATCTTTGGAAAGTTTTCATGATAATATTTATCAAAGGAATAGCTCTTACTTTCTTCATGATCCTCACTAGCAACATGAGGACCTACTTTAGTCATATATGCAAGAATATTGCCTTGATCCTCCATATGAATAGCAAGCCCATCATAATACTAATCCTCATCAACCCTATCATGAGCTATCCATACCAAAACTTAAGTAAACTTTGATAAGCCCTTACAAGCATGCACTATAGTTGAGCTCACAGAAATGCTATGTCCAAGATGTCCCTACTCACATGATTCATCATGTGAGAGAGTCATTACAGTGAATAAAATAATAATCGACACTTGTTGAGAGAGAAAATTGGAATAATCTCATAGATGACATGATGAATGTAGGGGGTTACATTAAGAGCATCGAGGATAAGCTAAATGGCCTTGAGGAATAGTAGGTCCAACCTCACCAACTTTTTATGCCTGCATATACTCCACCTCAGCATTTTTATAGGCCATCTATTCCTCTTCAAGAGACCATTCCAAGTGTTCCTTTAAATGTTCCAAGTTATTCATATGTTCCTTATACCTTTCCTTATTGGAAATATATATAAGGGAGCTATCAAAAAATGAAGAGCTTATTTTAAAATAACTTGTTGTTTGGGTCCAAGGCTTCATCCTTCCTCAAGAACCCCTTATGAAGTCCTTCAAGGTTCTAAGCCAGAATCAAGTGGTGAATTCATGGAGTGGGTAAAGTAAGGTAGATTTAGAATTGAGGGCCCAAGATAAAGAAGGATATGAAACTTTGAAAACCTCCCTCATCCCTCTAAAAGAGCCTTCTTATGTTCTTGACCACCTTAAAGAGGAGTTATTTCAAGATAATAGAGAAAATCAAATCAAAGAGATGGATCTAAAGATAAGGAGGGAGGAGGAGAACCAAGATCAAAAGGCTAAAGAGAGACCTTAGTCTTTACCATCTTGGAACCAAGTCATGCAGTCAAGAAAATCTAACGTCATTCAAACCCCATACCTCCCTCCTTCATAACCTAGGTCATTTCCATCTTGGAAATCCATTCAAAGTAGTGGAAAAAATAAGGAAGAGGTGGTGATTACTAAATTCAAGACAAGAGACCTTATAGCCTCCAGTGTTTTTCCCTCAAAATCCTAGAGCCTTTCCTTCATGGAGATCCATTCAAGAGGCAAAGAATCAAGAATAAGAGGTAAAGGTGATCCAACAAGAGCAACTTCACGAGAAAAATTAGGTACTTATGGTATCTTTTTTGGACCTTTCTCACCTTGTTGAGTCTTTTCAAGGATCTGTTGTACCACTCTTTGATAAAGAGCCTCTCCTCTATGAGGCAAACCAAGAAGATGCATCCAAAGAAGTAGAAATTGAAGGTGACTTGAGTGACCAAGAAGAAGAAATAATTATTGGGAAACCTCTTGGAAAAGACAAGCATGCTTCAGTTTTCCATGATGATGCAAATATGAAATAAGTGTAAAAGAAAGTTGAGGTAGAAGTTGAACAAGTGCATGAAGAAGAAGTTGATAATGTAAAAAAGAAAGATGTCCTAGTTGGACAAGTTGATGATGTTTTCCATGAGCTCGTTGATAACATAAAAGCTAGCATTTATCATGAATAACAAGAACTTGTATGAGAAGAACAAGATGAAACTGATAACATGCTCAATCATCAGCTTGATATTGAAAAAGAACGTTTGAAGCCTCATGTTTTTGGTCAATAAGTTGATATGCTTGATCCTAAATTTTAGTTTGAAAAGGTTCCAATTGAACTACAACTTCATGAGAACAAATCTTTTTATTTTTTTGATATCTTGCTTTCAGGTTTTTCTTTACATGAATGGGTTCCATTGTAGGATAATAAGAGTACTATCATCAATCAAGAGGCAATCATTCTCTCAGGAGATGACATGTTTGAACTTTTCAAACATGGTTATCAACTTTTCTCTCAAAATTCAGACATCTCTCTGCTACTTGAAGCTGAGAAGGAGCTCAAATGGCCTCAAGAAGTTACATGATCAAGTCCATCTCCCTTAGAGTTAAAACTCATAGATATGTCAAAGGAGATATATCAAGTTGGTCTATATGTTCATGATCAATAGTTCAGGAATGAGGAAGAACTGAAGTTGTTCCTAAAAATTCCAAAAATTTAGGAGTATGAATGGGTTTTGGAATCATGTCTATAATTCATGCACCTAAATTGGTAGTAGAGGAACTAGTTACTTCCCCAAGAAGACATGAACATCTATTTGTTCATAGCTATAAAAGAGAGCTATCAAGAAAAAACATGTATGCTTTAAAGATCCAAGGAGTATAAAATAGTTTCATATTTCACTCGAGTGGACGATACTTGTATATTGTAGCCATGTACATTTTAGAGTAATTTTCATGCATTCCTCTAAGTGTTATTTCTAGAGAGTTTCTTTGTTGTCCCTATTTTAGTTTAGTTTCCCTTTCAATAAGTGCCATGGGTACTCTATTCTATTTTATTCCTTTTGGTCTTTATTTTGTTTCAAGAAAGGTTAGAGCAGGATTGACACAAGGTCAATATGTTGGATCCAAGTAGAGACTCCATGCCCAATGGACTAGACTAGACACATGGTCTGGGATCTTTTGTATAATAGGAATGAAACCCCTATGAGTCACCAAAGATGTTGGCCATTTTTGGCCCACATACCAAGCTTTGAAAATCTAAGCAAAGTTCATTCAAGTGTAGTGGAGCAAAGGCTTTGAAATGGGTCCAAGTTTTTAAAGTAAAAAAGACCATGCAAACTGTCATGTGTTTTAACATTTAGAACATGGACCATATTATAGAGATCCCATGGGATGTTAAAGGTGATTGGAACAAGTGTGGGAATGCAAAGGTTCCATATAGTTATTTGTTGTACTCATCCTAATATTTTGAGTCCAATAATAGAAAATACAAGTAGGTAGTTTGTTAGGGATATATCTCACACATGTGGATGAATTAGAGGAAATTGGCCATATGGGTTTCTCCCCTTTCATTTTAAGATTATATGCACCAAGTTTCAAGTCCTCTACCAAAGTGCATCAAAAGTTACAAAGGTATAAAGTCAGCTCCTCAGTCACTTCTTGCTTATTTTCCCATAGTCATTTTCAAGAAAGTTTTAGTATAGCTAAGTGAGCATCTTCACAAAGCTATATCTCACACATGTAGTAGTTATAGAGGAGGTGACCATATAGGTTTGTTCACCTTGATCCCAAGTTGCTATATGCCAAGAATGAGGTCCTCTACCAAAGTACAAATATAGTTATACATGTTCAAATATGGGCTTATAGGCATTTTTTCTGAGTTCCCCATAGTTGATTGAGCTCGATTGTCACAAGGATGTCATGCAAAAGAAGTTATGAACTAGACATATTAAAATTTGAATATCTTTACTTTGGTATATTCTAGGACCATCACATCAAATGGGTTTTCTCCTTCTAGCTTCATGAGCATCTCCTAAAATTTGGGTGCCTCCATGATTCTCATGATTTAGGATCCAAGTTTTCAAAGTTAGTCAAAAAGCATAAGACATTCACACAAATGTCAAAATAAGGATCGAGAAAAAATATACCTGTATATAAATTTGATGTCCTGTGGGATGTCAATCATATTCTGTAGAATAATGAAAGACAGTCATATGAATGTCAAATTTAAAGATAGAGTAAGATAATCCTTTTGAGCTTAAATTTGACAATCACTTGACTATCAATGATGATTGTATGAATGTCAAATGATGAGAATGAAGACATCAATTTTAAGACCATGGACTAAGTGTTGTCTTTCAAATAATGGGTCCTAGTAAGATCAATGGTCCTCACTTGATCGTACATCTTAATCCAATAGCGTGAGATGAGTCAAATAGTCAGAAAGCTTGAGGGATCAACACATGGCACAAGTGTGTGAAACTACAGACTGATAGCAAGATCATGAGTATTAACACACATTTTTAATGTGGCACTAGTAAGGACAAGGTTCATAATTCAAAGGTGAATCTGATGGCTCATGTTTATTCGTATCTGGAAGATCTGATAGAGAAAATGAGAGTCAATGTGTCAATGAGCCAAGTTAGATTTCAACAGCTAATTAGAGTGAAGGTGAGCCTAAGGTTTTTGATGGAGGTCAATAATCCATTTTTGACCATGAAATCAAGTTTTTGTAGGGTCTTCTCAATACCATCAAATCTATTTAAAACACATAGATCAATCAATATGATGTAGTCAAACATAGAGAACATAAAGGGACTACCCATGTGGCTAAATATGGACTTCTAGCTTGTAAGTTTGCATCACAAAGGGATCCTTTTTTGATTATGTTCACCATTTTTAGTAGAAGGAGATAGTTTTTCAAAGGGTGTTATGAAGGCAAAAAAGTGGACCCCAATAGTTTATCTAATAGACCAACTACTTGAAAGTGACCTTTCTCTTTGTTGTGCATGCCATGATAACTAGTCAAGAGTAGTTGACAACAAGACATGATTATAAATGATGAATCTGAGTGTTATAATTACACTGTTACCAAGACCTAGCTAGAAACAACTTAATCTTGCCATTGTATCCACCATTGAGTATCACTGAGAAGATATTGTAATGATGCAATGCACTGGAGTGACCTGGATTAATCAGGGAGGGTTTGAGTGAGCTTGATTCATGGTGGAAGTTATAACCACTTTTTAAATGGATTCAAACTCATTTGATTCCCTCTTTGAGTGCCAAAGCTCAGCCTCTCTTTTCTACTATAATTATAGCCTCCAAGCTATTATTTTGGATCCCTCTCTTGGGCATTACTAGACTCTGCCAAGATTGAGCCTTATAACCTCTTGAGATAAATAAGATGACTATTTTTAGATTTCATAATATCAAAATAGCGTGTTCATGTTAATTTGATTTGTATAAGTGGTAGAGCCTTCTCTTTTGACAAGTCTTAATCTCACCTAGCTAGTAGATTGTCTGATTATGTAGGTTATGTTGAGTGTTTGGTGTTATTTTATCAAAGCCAATAGTGGACATATTGACTAGATTAGTGCCTTGAACTAGGCCTCTCCATCATCTCCCTTAGGTTTCACTCATTTGATGAACCTCTTCATGAAATTTTGATGCATGGAGGGAATTTGGAGTTATAGATCTCATTATTTGTTTCTGTCTCACTAGTGTTTTAGAGGCTCAAGTATGAGCGGATGGATAATCTTCATGGTGCATCACCATAAGTTATAATAGGTTTTAATTTTTTAACTCCTCCCTTTTCACCCCAACCAATTTTAAGTTTTAGAAGCAAAGGTCTAAAATGATGCATCAGAGGATCTAGTCTCATTAAAAATCCTAGAGGTCTAGTCTAGATATAGGCAACCCATGGCCTTAGACCATTCCCATGTTAGTATAGCTTTGAGGGTAGGACTTGAACACTCCTCCTTTTAGCTAGGGTGCAACCTAGAGTGATAAAAATTCACTTTAAGAGCACCTCATATTTTTATGTATGAGCACTAAAAACACTTACCAACTAAGGTAACATGAGGCATAGGTCTTAAACAAAGACCCCAAATCAATTGATCCATCCCTGATCACCTGTAACTCTTCCCTAATCACTTTTTCACTCTACCTAGTTATTTCTCACTATTTTTAATGTCTATAGTCTAGCAATAGAACATTTTGATTGAAAAAAATGACTAACATAGATACTATATCTTACCAAATTAACTCCATGGGTCTCAAGAAAAAGTCTTGGCTTTCATCCTGCATCAACTTGTATGCATTTAGTCAACCCTTCCTGTAACATTAAAATCTTTAGAAATAATCACTTTTCTATATCTTCTACTTGCTACCCTAACACACCACTAACACTTGGAGGTGCCTACAAGATTCCTCTACAACATCCAATCATCAAACTTGATAAAATAATTCATTTTAGGCTAAAACCATTCACATATTTCCAATCTCTCCACTATGAGGGTTTGCAAGCACAAAAACCTCCTTACCTTCTTAACATTTGTTCATAAAGCTAAGGGATTGGTTTCTATATAAAATGATTTTGGAAGCTTCTGAGGACCCTTACCCAACTAATCTAAATGGATCAAGTCACCATGAAAACTATACAAGTGATAATGAGCATCTCAACTTCCTTCTCAAATTTGAAAACCTTCATTTTACATGCATAAGAAACCTTCCAACATTATTTCTTGCTTTGTCTTCCTCCTCAAAACCTAAATCTTTATTAACACCTTTGACCCACCATGTTATACATCAATCCATTCTCGCATGAGCTTCAACACCTTGGAGACTCAATTTGACCCTTCATTTGGACCTCACTAGGTCTTTATACACATTATGTCTAAAACCATTAATCAAACTTGGATATTGAAAGCACTTGAAACCTTTTTGTAATAATCTCAAATCATCATCTACATGTCATATGTACTCATGACATGCTCTCAATATTCCCTCCATGTTCACATTGATAACATGCTTCTTACCTAAAAAAACTACCAAACTTGTACCTTCACACTAAGACCACTTTTGTAGCTTATAAAACATCTCACTACACCTAAGAATATCTTACAAGACAATCATATCATTCTCCATTGATCAAGATAAATCAAACCACATGGATCACTTATCAGTAACACAAGGCCTTCTTGTCACTTCATTATTCATCCTTCATCAATCACCTCTTTGTTATTACCTTTGACATCAATTACAACACTTTTGCCAACAACACAAGTACTTTTCCTCCTTGACTCTAAACTAACACTTAGAAGGCTTCGCATTAAGTTTATATTTTTTGAGAGTTTGTAAAAATTTATCAACTTGGTGAAGATGGTCCTCCCATGTTTTTGTGTAGATCAATTTATGATCAAATAATACCAATACAAATTTCCACATAAATGGATATATATGGAATTAATCAAACTTTGAAATGTATAAGGGCATTTTTTAGACCAAAATAAATAATCAGATACTCATAATGGCTCTCATGTGTTCTTAAATTTGTCTTGATAATATCCTCCTCTCTAATTCTAACTTGAATATACCCCAATCTATAATCTATTTTTGTAAAATAAACAATGATAGTTAAGTCATCTAGAAAATAATAAATTACAGGAATAAGAAACTTGTATTTGATGGAGAATTTATTAAGTTATTTATATTCCAAACACATTCACCAATTATCACAGTTATTACATAGAATCACCACTAGAAAATAATATGCACTTTGAATATGACAATTAACACTTGATTCCAACATCTCTTTTACTATATTCTCAATATCACCCTTTTACATGTATGGGTTCTTGTAAGATCTGACATTGGGTGTTTAGCATCCTGATACAATTTTAATAACATGATCATGATATATTTTAGGAGTATATTATTAAATATCTCCAAAATATATTAAATTATTTTCAATAATAGTTTGAATATTGGATGGTTTTGACCCATGTGATTGTTTTTATTCTAAATAAACTAATTGTGCCACAAACCTAGCTAAACCTTTTTTATTAGCTTTTGTATTTGATGAGAGTTTATCATATATGATGTCTTTGCTTTCATCCCTCTAAATTTTAATGTCTTACCATTTAATGAAAATTCATTAATATTTTCCTAGAATCTCATCTTTATTTTCCTAAGGTAGTGAGCCATTAGACTCCTAAGACTATGTCTACTCCCCCATGAGAATGAAAATCATATACTAGACAAAAACTAATTCCCCGTGATGAGTTTGAATTTATGAAATTTTATCAAAATTTTGACTGTACCACTATCAACAATTATGACCTAAAATTTTGGAGCTAGATAAAAAAAATAGTTCAAACATGTAGCCAACTTTTTATTGATGAAAATTTGAGTACTTATAGAGACAATTAATATTGTCACTCTCAATTCCTTTAAAAATTACACTATCATGAGGGTTTTTAGGGTAGTAAAACTTGATAGCACATGGAAAAACATAACCATATGTGTATCTTCTTGTACTTCCCAAGGATCCTCTACAATACCAAATTTATCTTATTTTTCTTCTTCTTCAGTTGTGCCTTCAATGTCGAATAGTTTTTTTGCACACTTATCTCCTGTAATGTATTTATTATCAAAATTAAGACTAACACTTTTTCCTTTTTATCCAATTTTAGAGGTGTTAATAAAATTAGTTGAGGAAAGGTTGGTTTCAAGGTGCTATTATTTTTAGTTCTAGTGAATGCATCTCTACCCTTTGTGCCATGGTAATAGAGTCAAATAAAGTAATTATATCAAACAAGTGTACCTCATGTTGGATGTAGTAAATCAATCCACCTATAAATAGCCCATTAAATTTATTCCCTATAATATTTTCCACTCTCAAGGATAAGGTATAAAATTACTAAATATAATCTTTGACCTTACTTGTTGCAATGTGGCCAATTCACTGAAGTATTATCCACCAAATTTATACTATAGTATGGAGTTATCTCTTCCATAAAAAATTGACCATGTGACTTTTCCATTAGTTTTATTTTGATCATGAATCCAGTGATAACAAGTTAATTGATTTGGTTAAAAATATAAGGATATTATTGTAACATTTTTCCCACTTCTGATGTAAATCCAAAAAAACTCTATTTAGATTATCTAATTCAATGGGTCTTTTTCCTCAAGTTTGTGCACATCCATCTTCACCATAAAATGATTTGATCCCAAATTATAATGTGGTGGTTTTTTTAATTGATATCTATTAAGGTTTGTCATGTTCATATTGGCAATCCATTAGGATCAATATAATGAGTTGTATCTCAAGTCTTGACATGCAAAAACAAATTTTGAAATTCCACCAAACTATTGGTAGATGATGATAGCTAATTAAAATTTGTAGATGTGGTTTCCATATTCAATTGGATTCAAGATATATATTATTTCATATCCATATCCTTTAGTACCACCTTGGTAGCTAAGGTAAATAGCATGTAGTCCTTATACTTTCACATCCTTTCTTGAAATTTTGATTTAATTATTTCCCATGTAAGAGCATCTTCCCTAGAATGGCTCATGTCTATGTTTGACTTTGCATCCTCTTTGGAAGGAATCTCCCATAGTGAGATAGTATTATTTACATTGCCTAGGTTAAAAAACCTACCATTTTTTGGCTAGATTGAGAGTAAAAAATTGGGTTACCAGAGGCATATATTTTTTTGATTACCTCTCTAAGATGAATCCATTGAGTGTTACATTATGTAAGGGTTAAAAATCCAAAAACCTTATAAACTTTAGAATCAACCAAAACTTATGGTTATCAAAAACCTATATCATTATGATTTCCTTTCAAAGATTAATCCAATGACTAGTATATTATCAAGTGGGTGATAACATATTCGTATCTATATGCATGTTTATTATTTATTTATTTCATTAGACCAAATTCCTAGGGTAAACAAAAACCATAAATTCCCCCTGCGTATAATTTTTTTATTTTGATTCTCACATAAAGAATAATAGATTCCAAATTGAATATAATTTGATATAGGAAATGAAAAAATAGGAAAATTAAAGAGAATATATTTACTTAAACAAATTGTTTTTATTCTTCTCTCAACTACCCTAATACTTTGAAAATATTTTCCCAAATACAAATTTTTATACCTTTTATAATGAACCTACTATATCACAAAAGCTTATTCAAAGATATAGATTTGTTATGTAATGGATTTCATAACAAGAATAGAAATAGTCACTTTTAATTGAGGGTAAAATAAATCATATCCACACAATATAATTGAAATGAAGATTACAATACCAAAATATAGGACTGATCCACTTCAAAGGGGAAACATCTACAATCCTTACAATAAGAATAGAATTTAGAACTTATGATGACTAATATACTATCTATTTTAACCTTTTAAGACTTAGATGAATGTAAATCCTATGTTTTTAAAGATCTAAGAATAGTAAATTAGGGTAGAAATATGCAATAAATACAACCACTGATCTTTATAAAATTGACTTAATTTCACCTTTCTAAAAATAGAAATAAATAATGTAAAGGAGAACTTAGCAAGAAAATGACTAAGACAGATGATCTAGAGGCTAAATCCTAAGGTAGAGGATGGTCTGAGTATCACAAATAGGATCCAAGTGTTAAAACCCCTTCTAAATGGTATAACCATGTGGCGTTAGTATCCCTATTTTGGTGTTAGTGTCCTTTATACAAAATTATTCTAAGCTTTTAAGTGCACCTATGTCTAGGTCTATCAAGCCTATTCCTACATGTACAAGTTTTGGATCTCTATAGGTGACCTATTTTGACTAATTTTATGATCAAACCCTAATCCTCCATGTGTCTAAGGCATTTGGTTAATACAAGAAATAAAGTGTGTTATTAGTGGGGTAGACTGGACATCCTCACACCCCACTATGATGAGAGTTTCCTACATACCAATACTTTGAAAAGGGATCAATCTCGATGTAGTTATCCATACCTAAGTGTTGGTGCATGTGAAATTGAAGATAAGATGATTGTAGACTTTAGTACTTTGAATGTTTTTGAGACTAGAAATCTAAGTAATCTAAGCAGGAATGTTGTAGATGGTTTTATGCAGAACTAGGGTAGAATAGGGATTGATAACCTTAATTATGCACAAATTATTTTGAGTTTTTATGTGTAATTTACATCTTATTTCCATCTAGTTATTAAAGGGATAAAATTCATGTATATATACTATTTTGGTGTTTGTGTGAGTGTTAAAACATGTCTAGGCCAACCCTAGGTGGTCTAAAATTTGAAAATATATTTTTTTGTGGAAAAAGGAGGGAAAGGACAATAACACTAAAATTGAGACTCTAGCACTATGTAGTGATATTGTCCCTATTATGGCACTATTATCTAGGTGGTAGAACCTAAGGCATGAAGGACCAAGATGTAAGCATGAGGGTTTGAGACTACTTTAGGTATGTTTAGGGATGTTTGTGGCCCACATGAATGTTGGATAAGTGTGAAAATAGGCCCTAAGATAGGTCTAGGAATAGGTGGTTTCAAGTAGCACTCTTAGCACTCAAGTGTAATTTTTAGGTGATTACATTTGCCCCCCACCTCTTTATTCTAAAAATGCAGCAAAGCAAAATGACTAGGATAAAAGCAAGAGAAGTGTACTTGGACTTACCTAAGAGGTGAAGCCCGTGAATCTAGATCTAAGTATGTGAAGCATTCTCCATTATGTTTCCTACAAGTGAAATGTGCATAAATCAATCCTTACTTAAGAGATATAAAAAACAAAGACAAAATTGAGTAAAGAGATAAAAATGAGTAAAGCAATAAGAGAGAGGAAAGGAATTAATACACCTCACTTGGTACATGAACCAATGCATAAACCTAGTGACAACATATGTGTGCATATATATAGTGATAAATTGGTGAATAGCTTGGAATGAGTTGATGACTTTCCCAATCCCCATATGTGGGTGGCTCAAGAACTTAATTTGGTTTTGAATCCATCTTTTCCCATGCCTACTTGGTGGATCATTACCTATGAATAGTTTGAATTAGAGTGATGGTGTGTCCAATCCTCTCATGTAGGTGGCTCAAGAACTTAAGTATACTATGACTCTATCATTTCCTATCCATGTGTAGTAAATACATCTAAAACTAAAACTACATGATATAACTGGAAATGTCTAATTGAAGATGGTAGCTTTGCATCCACCTAGGTATATTAGGTAGCTCTAGGTCACTTATGAATACCAACCATTGTAGATAAAGTAAGGCATGAATCTGGTGTGTAACTTAGAACATGGTGTTTGATGTGTATAACATAGATAATGACATGGATTTTTTCATTCCATCTGATCAACCGGTGTATAAGTGAGATATGAAAATAATGTGTCATGCACATGCCTCCAAATATTATATCTAAGCATATGGATTGTATACTAAGTTGTAATAATCTATATTTAAGTATCTTAAATATAAATGGGAATGGTCATGCCATGCATGATGCCCCTAATCTGAGCAAATTGGTATGAATCTAAGTTAAACTGAGCAAAACTAATAAATCTATAACTAAACATGTGTAAACCTAGACTATACCTATTATAATTTTCTAGCCAATTTTAAGTAAATTACCTAGATATTCACATAGAATAATCAAAGATAAGAGATCACACAATAATAATTGATAGCAGAGTATAATACTAGATAATATAACATAGCCACTTTGAGGGGGAAACCTCCGTAACAATGTAATAAGAGTAGAAAACTTAATATCATGATCAAATAATAACCACTACCTCCTATATATAGTCTACTTAGCCATGGTCATTTCATAAGCTAGCCTAACTAAGAACATAGATAAATGTAATAAGAATATAAAATAGGTATGTAAGCCATAAGTCCATCACACATATCCTTATACATGCCAAAGGTTAAGGGAATAGCATGCCCCTCCCCTTCAAAACAATGCTAAATCAACTATAGATGTTGATTCACAAAGGATTCATCCTCCCATGTGGCATCTTCATATGGAAAAATCTTCCATTTGATCAGGTACTCCTCAATCACTCTAGATTGTAGTTGCTTAGTGTGCATTTGAAGGATTGCCTTAGGATCAAGAATAACTTTTCCTTACTCATGTAATTTTGGTAACTCACTGTGAGTAGCCACTCTATGTCCAATGAATTTATTTAGGCATGATACATGAGATACTATATATATGCAAATGGATGAAATAAACTCTAACTTGTAGGCCACACTACCAATTCTCTACAAGATCTGATAAGGCCCATAATACTTAGGGGATAGCTTGTTATCATTTTTTTAGCTTCAAATACATCTACTTATATGGCTACAATCAAATAAATACCTAATCACTAATGTCAAAATGCCTTTCACTCATGTGTTGATCTGCATGTTGCTTCATGTGATTCTAGGTCATGGCTAAATTTTCACACAAACTTGCAAGGACCTATTTTTGATGGTGAATATGTTCCTCAAATACACAAAACTTAGGATGGACCTTTAAGGTTGAATTTATGGATGAGGGTGGTATCCATACAAGGACACAAAGGGATACATTTTGAAATTACTATAAATAGAAGTAGTATACCACCATTCAGTAAGTGGTAACCAATGAACCCATTCATCTTGTTTATCAAAAATAAAATAATGGATATATCCTTCCAAACATTTGTTAACTACCTCAATTTGTCCATATGATTCAAGATGATAGGATGATCTATGATCCAACTTGGTGCCCAAACATGCAAATAATTTAGTCCAAAAATCACTGGTGAAATGGGATCTCTATCACTGACAATGATCTTAAGAGTACCATGCAGTTTCTAAACTATATTGAGAAAAGTAGAAGCTACTGTACTAGCAACAAAAGGTTGTAATAAAGAACAAAAATGAGCATACTTACTAAGATGATCTATAACAACCATGATAACATTTTGACCTTCAAATCTTGATAATCCTATAATGAAATCCATAAACAACTTCCTAACATTGGCTAGGGATGGATAAAGGTTGAAAAAGACCTAGGGTTTTGATGGTTTCACCTTTATTTTGTTGACATATCATACATTCAACCACATATTTACGGACATCCCCCTTGAGTCCTTTCCAAAACAAATCCTACTTGATTTTATGATAGGTTTTCAAAAAGATTGAATGACCCCCATGTGGAGTTGTGTGAAGTTCTTGAAGGATTTTTTATTTGAAAAGAGAATTCTTACGTAGGTATAAGTTTTCTTTATACCATAATGCATTACCCTTCCATGTGAATTTTTCAAGTCCACCCAAACCCTATGGAAGATTCTGAATAAAATCATGGGTAGCACTATCATTTTACCATTATTATCTTGCTACCTCTAACCAATCTACATATCAAATGATCATGGCACATAGCAATGCCTTAATTGATTCATCCCTATTGGATAGTGCATCTACCACCATATTTTCCTTACCTTTATTATAGACTATTTCAAAAGCATAGCCTAACATCTTAGTTACCCATTTTTTTGTTCTTCTATGATAATTGTTATTCTAAAAAAACATTAATACTATCATGATTAGTCTTTACTGAAAGTGGTGACCGATCAAATAAGGTCTCCATTTTTTGATTGCATTCAAAATGGCCATCATTTCTTTCTCATAGATGGGTTTGAGCTAATTTTTTCCCTTCACTTGGCAACTTTCAAATGCAAGTGGTTTGATTTATTTCATGATCATAATACCCATACCATATCTAGATTCATCACATTTAGCTAGAAAATTCTTATAAAAATTAGGAGTGGCCAACACTGGAGTGGTACACATAGCCAATTTCAATTATTCAAATACCTTGGGAGCTGTATTAGTCCACTAAGAGTCTTTATTCAATAAAGGGGTGAGTGGGATATAATTATACCATAATTTTTGACAAACCTATGATAGTAACCAATTAGCCCCAAAAATCCCCTTAGTTACTTGAGTGTCTTAAAAACTGACCAGTCCACCATTTCTTGGATTCTTTTAGGATCCACTTGCTCTCCTTCATGTGAAACCATATGACCTAAATACTCAACCTCAAGAGCTCAAAAATTACATTTGTAAGGTTTGGCATACAACTAATTTTGTTCTAGAATTGACAGTACCTATTTCACATGTCGTAAATGGTCTTCCCATTTTTTACGGAATCTTCAAAAAACACTATAACAAATTTCTTCAAAAAATGCTTTAAAATAGTATTCATCAAACTCTAAAAGGTAGATGGTGCATTTTTTAGACTAAAAGGCACAACCATAAACTCATAATGTCCCTCATGAGTTCTAAAAGTTGTTTTGGGTATGTCTTCATCATGGACCTGGATTTTATGATACCCAGAATGTAGATCTAACTTGGTAAAATAAAAGGCACAATTCAATTTATCTAGAAAATCATCAATGATAGGAATAGGAAACTTATCTTTGATAGTCCACATGTTGAGCTCTATGTATTCAAGGCACATCCTCCAAGTTCCATCTTTATTTCTCACCATGACAACTGGCAAAGAATATTCACTTTGGCTGTGGTGAATGATTCTTGTATCCAACATCTCCTATACCATCTTTTCAATTTCACTTTTTTAGGCATAGGGATACTTATATGGCCTGATGTTGGGTGATGTACTACTAAAAATAAGTTTAATGGCATGATCATGTGTTTAGATGGGTAGAATTCCTTTCAACATGTGACTAAAAATAACATAATGGAAATCAATCACTTGTAGATCAGGAGGTGTAGATAGTTGAGTTGGCTAGACTTCAATGGAAAATAAGTGAGCCACAAATCTTTCAGCACCCTTTCAAATAATCTTGGTCATTTTATGGGAGATAAAAAGTTATGGAGATTTAACCCTTAATCCCCTTAGCTCATATGTCATTCCCCTAGAATGAAAGCACATGAATAATTCCTAGAAATTCATCCCAATAGTACCTTAAGTGGTGAGCCATTGTACTCATAGAACAATGTTGGCTCCACCCATGAGAATAGAAAACATATGATAATCTATTAGGTAGTCTCCCATTTCCAAATTAATACTATGGAATTTTTTTGAATAGATGATAGTACCACCATCTACAATCATGACCTAAAATTCTAGAGAAGGATAAATGAAATAGTTCAAATGAGCAACCAACTTATTATTGATGAAGCTGTGTGTAATCCCAAAATCAATAAAAATAGTGACCTTCTATTTATTAAAGAAACCCACCACCTTAAGACTTTTGAGAGTAATAATACATGAAAAGAAATGATAAGAAATAGTAGGCTGAGAGTCTTCATATTCTTCCTCAGGTCCTTTCGTATCCTCACCAATTGCCTCTTCATCATCTACATCCTCTTTGGCACCTACGATATAAAATAGCTGATTCTTAGCATAATGATTTCCTTTACTCCATTTGATATCACACCCATAACACAACCCTTTGGCTCACTTCTCCTCAATTTTTTGAGGTGTAAATATGGTGGGTTGAGGAAATGATGGTGTTAGAAAGTTGTAATCATGACTAGTAGTGAAAGTTTTTCATTTGACCATCTCTTTTTGTTCTACCATGCATACCCTTAATTTGAACCTCCAATTGGATGCTATCTTTGATTCCACCTAGAAAAATATCAATCAAATTTGTCTCAATGATGTCTTCCACTCATAAGGATAGATTCTAAAATTGATGAATATAGTCATGTATAGTTCCTATTTGATGTAGTTTGGCTAACTAGTTGAATTAGTTATTAGATACATTATTTTGATAATTATCCAACAACTTATCAGTGAAAAAAACCATGTGATAGGATCACTATTCTTTTTCTTTTGAGCACATAACTAGTAATACCAAATGAACTACTCATGTTCTAGATACAGAAATGCCAATATCACCTTTTGAGAACTAAGAGTTTGGTGCAGATTAAATAAATTCTTAATTTGGGTAATCCAAGTGAGAGTATACTTACCATTAAACTTACGCATGTCCACTTTTGGCAACATTGATTTCATACTGGGATTGGAGTTGTTGGTGTTGAGAGGAGGACCCAAATGATGAGGTGGAGGGTTATTTGTCTATAACTAAGTTGAAATGGAAACCAATTGCATATTGATCTAATGTGATTGAGTGTGTACCTAATTAATCTTTCCACATATCCCTAAAACATTAGTTTGAACTGTAGTAAATTCAGCTTACCATACCAAGCCCTTTATATCAACCTAAAGTTGAGAAATCATCAGATCTAAAGTTCTAGATTCTATGTCATCCTTAGGAGTCTTAGGAGTTCCCCCCCCTTTTTCCCCCAAGTATTAGGACCCACCATGCACAAACTCTAAGAGGTTTTTCTCCCCAAAAATTTGTACCAGGAGATGGTACCATTATGATTGCCTCATCAAGATCTAATGACTACTTTTTCACACTAGGGTGAAAAATTTTAGCATAAAAAGTGTACTAGTATAATATACCATTGAGATCATCTCACCAAGATGAATCCAATGATTTCAATTGTGCAAAGGGAAAATTTTTTTTTCAAAAAAGTGCTTCAAACAATACTACACTGATAGAAAAATTAATTCTTCCCAGATTGTAAGTTATGTTTTTTTGTTCCTTTCACTCATAGAAGTTGTACCTCACCAAATCTAAAAAAAATGCCACAATAAACTTTCCCAAATTGAATATTTTATAACACTTATAAGTAAATTGCATATATGTTTGCATATAATAATCAAAGACAAGAGATCACACAACAATAATTGATAGCAAAGCAAAATAATAGATAATATAGCATAGCCACTTCAATGGGGCAACCTCCAAAATAATGCAATAAGATAAAAATATTTAATATCATGATCAAATACTAACCACTACCTTCTATATATATTCTACTTATCCATGGTTATTTCATAGGCTGATCTAACTAAGAACATAGAGAAATGTAATAAGAATATAAAAGAGGTATGTAAACCATAATTCAGCCACAGATATCCCTAGACACACCAAAGGTTAAGGTCATAGCACCAATCTATAGTTTTTTGAAACTAAGACTACTAGATAATAGCACCATATCTTGGATAATAGTGATATGTGGTGCTAGTGTCCTAATTTGAGCACTAATGTCTGATTGTTCTAATTTCTATGTAATTTTAATTGGTCTATGTGTCACTATTTCCCACTATATTTACCTAAGTCTAATTTATATATTTTGAGCATGTGTGCTAAAAATTATACTTTGAATGCATATTAATAGTGTGATCCTTGTGCTAAACCCCTATGAATTCCCCTTATTTTTATGGGAGTTATGGAACTTGTCCAATAATTATCTTCAAAATAAAAAGCTCTATAGAATGTGTGTTAGCTAGAGCATATATGTGTAATCACCCAAAAGTGGTATTTGAGTGCTAAGAGTGCTACTTAAGACTATATATCCATAGATTAGCCTTAGACCTATCCTAGATCCTATTATCACACTTATCTATCCTTTGTGCAAGCCACAAGCATCCCTAATCAGCACTAAAATAGTCTCAGACCCTCATTACCTGATCGTGGCCTTTCATGCCTAGTGTTCTTCTAGTTGGACACTAGTTCCATAATAAGGACACTAGCACCACATGGCACTAGTGTCCCCAAAATGGTGATAATGTTCTTTGCCCTATCTTTTCCTAAAGGAATATCTTTTCAAAACTAAAACTTCCTAGGGTCAGCCTAGACCTCTTTTATCACTTACACAAGCATCATAATAAATATATATACATGAATTTTAGCCCTCTAACCACTAGATGGAAACCAAATACAAAATACACATTCAAACTCAGAATAATTTGTGCCTAAATAAGGTTATCAATCCCTATTCTACCTTGCTTATACATACTACCATCTACAACAACCCTAAACTCAGATTATCCAAATTTCTAGTCTCAAGCACATTCAAGGAAATCAAGGACACTATCATACTAACATCATTTGCACTTGCACCAGCACTTATGTGGGTAGAAACACATTGGGCTTTATCCCTCCTTGAATTATTGGTATGTAGGAAAATCTCTTCACTATGAGGTGTTGAGGATGTCCATCCTACCCTACTAAAAACACACTTTTTAGCTCATATTAAATAGATTCCCTAGCTACATGGAGGATTAAGGTTTGCATAATAAATCAGTCATTACAAGTAAGATATAGTGTTTCAAAACTCATGCACATAGGAATATACCTCAGATATCCATACATAGGTGCACCCAGAAGCTCTAAATAGTCCTACACAAAGGACACTATTACCAATATCAAGACACTACTGCCATTTTCCAATAATAACATTACTATCCAATTATGATGTTACTATCCAGGAGGGTTTCTGACATTGAGATCTAGTTTACAACACTTAGACTAGTTTCTAGCACCTAGATCATATGTACCAGTTATTTTCTAGCTAAGTTATTACTTACACTATTTATTACTATTTTTAAAAAATTGAAATCTAGTCAATTCTGTAACAAATTAGTGATTTTATTTTTTGTCATACTATTTCCCTAATTTATTCTACTCAACTCTTTGATAAACATAGGATTTACATCACTAAGTATTAAAATATTAAAACATTTGGTGAGCCTTACTTACTTCAAATATTGCACAAATCCTAACCCTAAATAACCCTAGGGTTTATTTTTCAGCCTTTTAAGACCCACACACATATTTTATATCCATATATATTCTAATTTTTATTTGATAAAATCATGAGCATCATGATAAAATAATTTTATCACTTTTGTTTCAAATTTTAATACTCTCATTTACATGTTTATTTCCTCTAATTTAGAATGAACTCAAAAAAGACACAAACACATGTATAGATGATGTTTTATATCAATTGCAATGTATGTCATAATTAATTCTATCTCTAACATGTTATTGTTATCTTATGTGAAATTCAATTAATAAACAAACCCTTACATACATGAAGGATCTATTACATAAACTAACAACCATGTTT
The DNA here is from genome assembly GCA_037957365.1 of Torreya grandis. Lineage (NCBI taxonomy): Eukaryota > Viridiplantae > Streptophyta > Pinopsida > Cupressales > Taxaceae > Torreya > Torreya grandis. Next base: position 2,000,508 of record JARHVA010000004.1, on the reverse strand, counting down.
CAAATTTTAATGTCATATCCTATGCACAGAAAAGAATCTCCTCCTTCACCTCCTCATATCTATGAGGGTGATAGATACTTTCCCTCTAATCGGGTCCATATTATCACCCTTCCACAAGATGAAGTAGCCTATACTATTATTTCTAATTCCCATACTCAACCTCTATATGCCTCTCCCCTACAAGATGTGTGCCTACATGTTCAATCATAAGTAATTAGGGTTTGCACTTGTGAGACTCTCAAGGATCAAATTATCATTATGAGCAAGTTCATTTCAAAATTAAAAACTCAAAATAAATTATTACATGAAAATATTGCAACATTAGAAACTCAAATTAAAAAACAAAAGTCCCTAGGGCAAACTAGTGTCAATCATGTATATGCATCTTCACTTAGTTAATTTGTGGCAAGCAATGTTATGTATCAAAACAATAAATCATAACAAAGTACATCTATCACTAGTGATTTGAAAATTACTCAAGATCAAGATGATATGCAAGGTTAAAATCAGGACACTCTCCCTCCACTTAATAATGAGAACCTAATTGTCAATAAAGATGAGATCCTATAATGCTTCAAATACAGACTTCAAGAACAACCCCTTGATCATGCATAGATTTTACAATCCATCATGGAAATAAAAAATAAATCAAACAAAAGTTAATATTCAACTCCCCTAGTTAATAATATTGTTATATATACATTGGGTCCAACTCATCTAGCATAACAACTAGTTTTATCTCAATAACCTTCAGTGACATCTACACCTCTTATGGCTAGTTCCTCCAATCCATATATACAATCCCTTATGCATGAGGTTCATACTCTACAATCTAAGGTGGTACATATTGAGTAGGGAGACTCTAGACCATCAAATGCCTTGGATTCTAATGTTATTTTACATACACCTTTAACACATCACATAGTGGCAACTAATTTACCATCCAGGTTAATGGCACCTAATCTTACACAATATGATGGTAAGGGTGACCTAGAGTACCATCTCTGATATTTTCACATAGCATGTTTGGATTACATGTCCAATGATTGGCTCTTCACTTAGTTATTTCCATGTAGCTTAAAGGATTATGTCTTATAATGGTTTTATGATCTATTGAATTAGTATATCACCATATTCAATCTTTTAGTAGACATGTTTTTAGCACACTTCTCAGTAAACATCAATGACAAGATCTTATCTGCTCAAGTTGCATAGTTAAAAAAATCAAATGAGCCTATTGTAAAATATGTCTTAAAATATAAGTCTATAATGGCTAAAGTAAATAGCCCCATGGAAGATAAAGAGCTTTAGGACATCTTCAAATAGAGTCTTCTACAAGCATTATATGAAGCTATATTATTTAATAAGGTTCCAACATTCATAGATTTGTGCCACATGGTAAAATAAAGAGAAGTCAAGCTTCTCTCAATGGGAAAACTAAAATATTCAATTAAATCATAATCAACTACTAAGATTTATAGTAAGCCTCCATACAAGGTAAGGGATACCTAAAATAAGAGTGATCCAAAGGCCATAATTAATGTTTTTTTAGATCCATCTCCTCACTTAGTTTTATCATCTCCTCCATGCAGACTTTTCACCAACCTTCCAGAATTGCCAACATGTGTTTTATGGTAGCTCTTGTAATGTAATGTCATATCTCTCCCTCCTATCAAAGAGGTTGATATGACATAACCTCTTCCAAATAACTATGATTCCAATGCATTCTATGAGTATCATAGGGCATTAGGCCATAAACAAACAGATGAATTACCCTGAAACATAAGGTACAAGATTTGATTAAGGCTAACAATATTGACGTGAGGACATCCATAAAGGCACCAAAATTACCATAAATGGAAGATAAGGCATTAAATATGTTATCAGATACATTTCCAAATCACATAGAAAATGAGATAGGGAGCACTTTAGGTGTTCACTACACATATCAGACACATCTACCACCAGCTTCATATCACACTATTACAAAGGAGGCACACCCATTGCATAATATCATTGGTATGTACCACACTACACTTCCAACTAAACCATTCATCACATTCTTATAGTAGGAGATATTTATGATGATACATATTTATATGCACTCTTTTTACGAGCCTACATAGATCAACATCCTATCTAGAGTGTTATGCTTGATATGGGTCAAGAAATAGCATGTGTATTGTCATACTTATACATCATTTGGTGTATTAAGAAAAGGATATATCCCCTATATAAATAATTATTAGTGATTTTAGTGGTCATGTTTATATCTCTATCAAGTAGATTGTACTTCTAATATAGGTTCAACCAGCACATGTGGCCACTAGATTCTTAGTCATACCTAATGCAGGCATATTTGATATGTTATTTAGGTTGGCCATGGATACAATAGCTATGGTCCATCCCATCCATATTGCATAGATACATAAAATAAATGCATACAAATTATGTGGTCATAACTGAGGGTCTTTTATATAAGTATCCTCTACCTATTCCATATTAAATTACATCACAGTAACCAATTATAACATAGTTATTAATTACAGCTTAGAGAATAGTTCCTATTGATACACCATTGAGTTTATTAAATCCATTAGTATAGGTGATTTATACTCCTATAGTATTGACATTTACACATACTCTCCCATGGAGACCATTATTAGAGAGACCCCAATGTCATAGACATGTTATGAATTCTAGAGGGCCTCCATTTACTCACTTTCTGTTAATATCAGTATTACTAATTTCTATGGGTTCTCAACACAAGGAACCTATACCACCTATTTTTTCTTCTATAAAATGGGTCCCTAAGACCCTTACAAGTCACAGGACACCATAGTTAAAATCACAAACTCCTAACATCACTACACAGGTAGATTTAGATATAGATCACTCAATATTATGGGACCATAGTTTCCCTTTCACATAGCATGCATGATAATAATTCCCTTATTTAACACAGGCTAGAGTGATAGTGAATCTCTCATTAGACTCATCAGTTAGTATTGTTCCTCCCTTATTGTACATATTTTCCTTCTCTCTTTCTCCTTGTACATAGTTAATTTTCATATTGCTTGTACATAGCTTATATCTAAAAAATACAAAAATAATATAGTATGTAAAAAGACACAAAAACATTCAAATATTACTCAAAAAATATAAAATTATAGATTGTATGCATTGTTATGTTTACATTTATTATATTTTATAGACATTACATATGATGGTTATTTTATTATAATCATTTTTATCATATAGATATGCTTCACTTATTCTTATTGAGTGCTTACAGATTGCTACAAGACTTAGATCCACTACATCAATCCATACTTGCTATTATATACCCATTGGGGGCATATATACTAATACATGGGTATTCACTTGACACATTCAGCCACTTGGGCCACCCTATACATAGTTTTGATTCCCAAGTTCTATCTTTATATACTTTACATCCTAGTTCTATCATTGTTGTATCTTAATATTGATCATGCTACTCTTACTCAGGGTTTTTTCTAGCTATTACTACTTTAGACTCGGCATATGTACATCCTTACTCTTACACAAATTTATATTACATATTCATGCATACTTTCATTTCTATATTTACTAGTTTAGACTTGATCATATCTCTATTCTTATTTTATTCAAGGGCATTTGAATATGCCATTTTTCTTTGGTTCTTTGCCACTTCTATTCACAGTATGTATGATTTAGACATGTGCCCATGTCCTTTTGTGTGCCTTCTTGATTATGTATGTGTACATTTGAACATGTATTTATATGTGTATTAAAATAACTTTCTTTTTATTTGTATATGTGTATATTTGAACGTGTCTTTGTATATCTCATTTTTCTCAAATTTAGTGACATATGCCCATGTCCCTTGTATTGTGGCCCTTTGGCCTACTTTACATGCCTCATGTGTTTTATTGTATGCATCATGGCCATGACACTTATATTTTCTTATTACACACACCACATTTCAATACCATGAGGGACCTCATGCATCTACCCTTCCTAGTTGGGTGTCACGATGGACATCATGCCCCATCCACCTAGGTATCTACTTAGTTATTACTCACATTTATTTTTAAAATAATTGATTACATATATTTTGACACTCTTGTGAATGTTATACATGACATACATCTTACATTATAAATTTATGCCCATATTATCTTACATTATGATGTTATGTATGCATGTTGTATTGGATTATTATATAGTTATCATATATGCTCTGGCTAACACACATTAAGTAGAGATTTTTATTTTTATGATGGTTCTTATACAAGTTCAATAACTACCCTCAAATAAGAGGAATTCATATGGTTTCTCATAAATATCAGGCTCCAATATTGCATTTATAGTATATTTTTGCACATAGCTTAGATTATAGAAAATCAAACTCTGGTAAACATAGTTAGAAAATAATGAGCTAGAAGGTAGTATAGTTGCAAAAAAACTAGACCAAAAGGAGACTAACATCCAAATTAAGACACTATAACCATGTGTAACTATTGTAGAATACATGGTATTCTATCTAGTAGCCTTAGTTTTAAAAAAATCTAGAATGGCTAGAAAAGTACAATTGGTATAGTACATGTTTGTATAGATTTAGTTATAGATTTTTTGGTTTTGCTTAGATTCATACTCATATTAGTTTTCTCATATTTGGGGTATCATGTACACCATGACTATTCCCATATTCATTTTAGATACCTAGATATAGATTATTACAACTCAATTCATAATCAATATGCTCAAGTATCAGATTTAGTTACATGTATGTGGCACATTATTTTTGTATGCTCACTTACACACGTATTGATCAGATGGAATGAAAAAATCCATGTCATTATCTACATTGTAGACATCCAACATCATATTCTAGGTTGCACACCATTTTCATGCCTTACTCCATATGTAGTGGTTGGAATTCTTGAGTGGCCTAGAGCTACCTAATGTACCTAAGTGGTGGTAGAGCTAACATACCCAGTTAAAAATTTATAGTTACTTCACACAATTTTAATTTTAGATGCATCTACTATACATCGGTGGTAAATGATGGATTCATATCCTACTTGATCTCTTTTTCCACCTACATGAGAGGTTTGGACACACTTTTAGTCTAATCCAAGATATTCACAGGTCATGATCCACCAAGCAAGGGTGGGTGATGATGGAGTCAAAATTGAATTGAGTTATTGAGCCACGCACACTTGAGGATTTATAAAAACATAAAATCAATATAATTTATTCATAAATTGATCACCATATACATGCACACATAGAGCTTTTCATTAGGTTCATGCATTGCTTCACACACCCATTGACATGTATTTATTCATTTCCTCTTTCCTATTTCTTTACTCATTTTTACTACTTTACTTAGTTTAGTATTTTGATTTTGATATCTATTAAGTAAGGACTTATTTATGCATGTTTTACTTGCAAGACACACATTGGAGCATGTTTCACATACTCAAATCCCATTTCATGGGCTTCACTTCCTAGGTAAGTCTAGGTATGCTTCTTTTTCCTTTATCTTGGTCATTTTGCTTTGCTATATTTATAGAATAAAGGGCTCAAATGAAATCACCCAAAAGGGATATTTGAGTGCTAAGAGTGATACTTGATACTATATATCCTTAGCTTATCCCTAGACCTATCTTAGATCCTATTATCACACTTATCTAGTCTTCATGTCAATGAAATACATCCCTAGTCAGCCCTAAAGTAGTCCCAAACCCTCATTTCATAATCTTGGCCCTTATTGCATAGTGTTTTGCCAGATAGACACTAGTTCCATAATAAGGACACTAGCGCCACATGGTGCTAGTGTCTCCAAAATTACATTATTTCCTTTACCCTATCTTTTCCCAAATAGATATCTTTTCAAAACTAAAACTTCCTAGGGTCAGCATAGACCTTTTTTATTACCCGCATAAGCATAAAAATAGTCTATATACATGACTTTTAGCCTTATAACCACTAGATGGAAATTAAATATAAAAAACACATTTAAACTCGGAACAAGTGTGTCCAATTAAGGTAATCAATCCCTATTCTACCCTACTTTTGCATACTACCATCTATAGTAGCCTTATTCTCATATTATCTAAATTTTCAATTTTAATCACATTCAAGGCACTCAAGGACACTATTATAATAGCATCACTTTCAATTACACTAGCACTTAGGTGGGGATAACTACATTGATATTGATCTCTCCTTAGAGTATTGGTATATAGGAAATTCTCTTCACAGCAGGGTGTTGAGGATGTCCAGCCTGCCTTACTAATAAACACACTTTTTAGGTCATGTCAAACAGATGCCCTAGTTACATGTAGGATTAGGGTTTTCATAATAAATTATTCATTATAAGAAAGATATAGGGTTTTAATATTCATGAATGATGTAGTCATGTAAAATGCAAAATTTGGTTGCCTTAGTGTGGCTAATGACACCCAATCCATAGGTTCTTCTACTTACTTGCACAACCCTTATAAGTTTTTCTTTCATCAATTCCCAGTCATCCATAGCCTTTCAAACTCAACCCTTATAGACCCAGGTATCTCTTTTATTCCTAGATCCATCCCCTTAGGTTTCATTCCCTCTGGATAATAGTGCCTAACATGGATAGCAGTGTTGAAACCTAGGGTGTCTTATTTTTGGTGTTGTTGTCTAAGTGAAAATTTGGTTCAAATGATCATTTTCTCTTAGATATTTATCCTAATTCATGTCAACCTAATGTGAATTCATTTAACCCATGATCATTAAATCCCCTATAAAATGCCATTTAAACTCTATTTAAAAGGGTCAGCACTGATTTACAAGAGAGAAGGAAAAATACAAGTAAGTACACTTAAGCACATTTCTTTATTCTCTACATAATATTATTCTAAGCTTATTCAAACCCTTGCACCAATCCCTAGCCATCTAAAGTACACCTAGTTTCACATCTAGTTGCATTTTCATATAGAATTGTACCAAGCACTTCAATGGGAGAACTACATTAGCTTGATCCCTCCTTGAAGTATTGGTATGTAGGCAGCGTGCCCACACACAAGGTGTGAAGTGCATCTAGCATATCCTTTACACACTAAACCCTTTTCCATATTTACCAAAACTTCTTTCAATTTCATAGAATATCTAAGTACATGAAGAATCAGCTCTACAGGGAGTTCTATTGATAGCAAAGACCTAAAAATTGGTACATAGGCTCACCTTGAGCAAGTGAACAAAACCTAGAAAGCTTAAACCCTTAGGACAATAGCGTCAAAGGATGACTATAGCACTAGAACCCAAGGTGTCCAATTTTTAATGCTCCTATCCAATAAAAAAATGAAGTCCAAGATCTTGTTTGTGATAGTGTCCCAGTCCTATATGCAAATTTCCAAACCCTGTCTCAGATCAGACAGCTCAGAATAATCTAAGTAATATTTTCTCTCATTTATTACTATTTTTAAAAAAATAAAAAATATAATTTGTTTACATAAATTAGTGGCTTAATTATTTCACATTATTTATTGATTTAGTTTACTCTAGACTTATTTATTAATTAGGAATAAAACTCCATTATTTTAAAAAATAACAAAACATTTTGTGAACCTGACTTTCTTCAAATTTTGCACAAAAACCCTAGAAACCCTAAGGTAAATTATTTATGATTTTTTTCATTAATTTCTTGATTTTTTTGTATTTAAAAATTATAAATCTACAAATTAATTATAAATCTTGTAGTATATTCTAGAAAAAAAACCCTAGTTGCATCAACTAGCTCCCAGTTATTTTTCTAGTACTTTTTCAATCATTTTCTAAATTTTTTAGTTGCATATCAAAACTAAAATTCAATTTTAAATTCAAAAATTCATATTATTTTGCATAAATATTTTAAAATAGTCCTTAGTTGCATATACTAGTTCCTATATTGCTTCTTGAGGTATCACCTTACATCTATAGCCAAATTGCAAAAATGATGTTCATTTATTTACAAACTTTTCTTACATTTATTTCAAATAATAAGGAAACCATAATAGGCCCTATCATGTACATGAATGATGAAGTATATCATATGTTAGTACAAAATTTTATTCTTTGCATTTCATGTTTATTTTTCATTATATGGAATGATATTATAAAATTCATTGCCAAACATGCACAAGATTCTAAAATTCTTTTTGTGTATTCTCTTTCAACCATATGGAAAATTGTTCAAATTTATCTTTCTAAATGATTTCAAAATGTCATGTTGCATATCAAAAGTTTATATGCCTTTATGCAAAAATTCACATTCTCTATCCTTTGCTCCACATTCCTCATATGGAAAATGTTCAAATTTATCTTACCAAATGCATTCAAAATGTTGTGTTACATATCACAAGTTTATATGCCTTTATGTAAAAATTCATGCTCTCTATCCCTTGCTCACTACACAATGTTCTTTATAAACATATTATTACACAAATCACAACTCAAAATTTATACATTTCACTTCATATTCATGCTTTCTGCTAACATGCATATAACTCATTAGTAACTTTTAAGAATATTCCTATCACTACTAGACACAAGCAAAAAATAGCGATTGTATCTATCCCTCCTTTCAAACTTGGTACACCTAGCTCTTATCCCACATCTACTACTAGCTTTATGCCTATAGTAGATCATGTAGTCCATGCTTTCACCCAATTTTATGAAGATAGGTAGGTTGATTACACCCAGGGCTATAGCTTTACCACTCAAGCTAGTACCCCTTCAAATACAATTTATGTTATTGACCTCCTTCAGTGATCAGATATTTACAAATATGTATTGTATGTAGCCCTTCATAATACTAGAATTCATGTTTTAGCTAAACCAGCCTATGTTGCATCTATCCTCAACATAATGCAATGGACTAAAGATCATATCTCTTTAGAAAAATAGGATTTGCCCCCACAACACATCATTAAAAAACATTTATCTTTGTATATTCAATTGAGAATTAATGATGTGGGAGTCAAAATAGTATTAGTTGATAATGGTTTAGGACTTAACATTTGCAACATATTCTTTCTTAAATGTCTTAACATACAACCTCAAGATCTAGACCATTTTGATATGAACATCAGAGGTTTTGACAACATTCCATGGAAAGTAATGGGTCAAATAACACTCAATCTTACCTTAGGGCCTAAGACACTACCAATAACCTACCAAGTCATGCTAAATGACCTTAATTATAATTTATTACTTGGTTAGCCTTGGATTCATGATATGCATGCAGTCCCTTCCACACTCCATGCTTGTCTAAAATTTAGTCATAAAGGTTACAGATACTCATGCCCAATAGATAATGAACCTTTTACATATTCTCAAGTTGCTGAAACTCCACATAATTATATCTCGCACTTTAATCTAGGTAGTATACCTACATAACCCGACACTCACAATATATGTTAGGATCTAGAGCAAACACAGCTCTGATAAACCTTGTTAGGATTAAGAGCACAATTTATTACCTTTGTATAAGCAACTAAACACAGAATTAAACTAGAAGTAATAAGTAACTAGAAATTAAAAATAGCATAGAATATGAGAGACAATACAATCTTGTATTAATACTCTTCCAGAATACAATGAAGAAATCACACTCTTCCCACACCTCTAAGGTGTACAGTAATTCTCTCAAGAGTTCTCTCTCTTTCAACCAATTACAACCACAACTCAAACACAGAGTTGTTCCCTCCACCAGTCAGTAACAACACTGCCAGTACCAACAAGTACTCAAAGTACTCCAAGTAGATATCCCTGATCTTGCAACAACTTGCAAATCAACTGATCTTACTTACCATGTGGATCTTCTTCCTGATCTTGCACAACATGCAAATCAACTTGATCTTACACACATAAAGAACCATTATCCTTGCCTTTGCAAGTCCTTCTAATCCTTCACATTGAGGATCCCTTCTTTTATCCTTCACTTTACACTCTACAATACAACCCCATGGGTCTCTTAAATAGATCCCATACAAACAATAATTAGACTTCCTAATTACAATAATTAGAAACATAGACTCAAGACTAAAATTAGTATTTTACATACAAACTGACTGTCTGTCTAAAATTAGACCAGTTTTGGAAGCGCATGTAAACGCACGCATACACAGGTTGCCGATGTCGATTCTTGTCTGACCGATGACAGCTAACCCCTAAATGATGTCAGTTGCTATGCACACTAAATATGACTGACGTCGATTGATCAGACCAACGTCCATTGCTCTGCAGCTCAACAACCTCCTCCATTTACATTAGTGAAGCTTTTAGCTCCACAACTTAACAATCTCCCACTTGGAGATAAATAGTTACACTTGTACCTGTACCTGTACATCCTCTAATTTTATTTCCTGGCTTGTATCCCTCTTCAAGTTTAATCTTGAAGACCAACAGAAGTTAAATAAAGATTTAACTTCTCCTTTGTTCCTGACTTTGTTAACATATTTGCAGGGTTCCTATCCGTATGGATCCATTCCAGCTTCAACTCACCATACTCCAATACCTGTCTAATGAAGTGGTACCTAAGTTGTATATACCTAGTTATTGAATGAAAGGTTCAATCCTTTGCCAAATGAATTGCTCTTTGACTATCACTGTACAATTTGCAACTCTCTTTCTCCTTTCCCAACTCTTCCATGAATTGAGTCATCCATATCATTTCTTTGCTAGCCTCCGTGACTGCAACAACCTTCTACAACTCTGAAAACTAGCTAACCACCATACCACCAACATTGATCATATATCCTATGGTGCTTCTCTTGCCATCTAAGTCACCTACCATATCCGAATCTACATACCCATGTAGAGAAGTGTTTGACCCTGCATAGCATAAATACCTGCTACTGGTCCCTCTTAGATACCTGAGAATCCACTAAACTCCTTTCCAGTGGTCCTTTCTTGGATTGGCCATAAACTTGCTGACAACTCCCACTGCTTGGGTAATATCAGGTCTAGTACACATGTACTCAACCTCATCATGTGATTTGGGACACTGTTCTGTGAACTATCCATCCATAGGTGTGCTAACTAGTTCTGCATCCTGCATATCAAACCTCTCCACTACATTATTCACACAATCCTCTAGAGATAAAATCAACCTGTGACTTTCCCTGTCTCTAAAAATACTCATGCCAAAGAATTTTTCTGCTCCCAAATCCTTCATGGCAAACCTCTGAACTAATTTTACCTTTATCTCAGTAATTCCCTGCATGTATGAACTTGCAACAAGCATATCATCCACATACAGTAACAGAATAATGTAGCTAATATTATCCAACCTGGTAAAGTAAACACAATGGTCACATTGACATTGACTAAAGCCATGCTTTGTCATACACCTGTCAAACCTTAAACACCATTGTCCTACAGCTTGCTCAAGACCATATAACCTGGCCTTCTATCTCACCTGTCCATTCTCTCCTTTCTTTAACCTGTAAATCCATTCATCTTTCAGTGCTTTCATCCTAGCTAGCAACTCTACCAAATCTCCCATTTAGTTCTCATCCAAGGAATCAACTTCTTCATTCATGCCATGCTCCCACTATTTCTTGGATTCTACCTGCTCTGCCTCTTTAAAACTTCCTAGTTCTTGACCATCAGTGAGCAACAAGTAGTGTAAAGAAGGGGAATAAAAAATTTAAGGCTTACTTACCCTTTCAATCCTCCTCATGGGCATTTGAGACTCCTTGACAGCTTGTTGTCTGCCTAAAATCCATTTTCTAGTCGACCCTAGTCTGCACCTAATCAATGTCAATCCCACCTAATCATCGATGCCGATTCCCTGACCGATGTTGGTGTCCACCTAGTCACCGATGTCAGTTCCTTGATCGACGTCGATCGCCACCTACCTGACACCACCGACTCTGGTCTACACATGACTGACGTCGCTACCTACCTGTTTAATTTCAGTTCTACTTGATCGACGTTAGTAACTGTGTTTTCCTGTGAGTGATGACTTTTTACTTGTGAGCTTACCTTGGATCATAACCCTATCCAAACTGCCCTGCTCAATTTTATTTAGCCTCCCTAGCTGATCACTATCCATCATCTCCTCCATGAAAACCAAGGCTTTCCTATTCTTCAATGTGTCAAAAAATATCAGATTTCCTCTTTCTGCAATAAACCCAATTCTTTCTTGTAGCATACCACTGTGATCCTCCAATAGAAGCTCCCTTCTTTATTGACCCAGTTTCAAGAAACCTCACTTTTTTTTGTTGCTTACAGAAATCTCAATCTATGCTTTTCAAATTTGAACTCTTACCATTTGACTCAAAAACATCCATTCCCTTCTTACTCATGTGACCAAGCTTAGAGAGCCACATCTTTGCATCTACATCTGAAGTAGATAAACCAGAAGGAGAATTAGTAATACATGTAGATAGATAAAGAGTACCTACTTTTTTACCTTTTGCTAATACAAGTGCACCCTTGGAAACATTCCAAGATTCCACTATGAGAGTTACTGTGCAACCCTCATCACCCAACTTTCTTACAGAAATCAAATTCCGCTTTAGGCCTGGGACATGCATGACCTCCTTCAACACCCATGTGTTGCCCGTCTGCAATTTCAGTTTCACTTTCCCTTTGCCAACCATTTGACAAGGTTTACCATCCCCTAAATAAATCTTTCCAAAGTGTCCATGGACATACTCATAAAAAAATTATCTATTTGGGGTTGCATGAAAAGAAGCACCAGAATCTAAAACCCATGATTCTACCTGACTATCCAAAGAAACTGTAAGAGCATCCTGTGCAATAATACCTACAACATCTGCTTCTTCATGCCAATCTTCTTTCAACCAATAATCTTTCTTTGCATGTCCTTTCTTTCCATAATTCTAGCATATTATACTGTCATACCTGGATTTGGATCCACTACCTATCTCTGACCTTGATTTCCCTTGCTCGACCTTCTCTCTTTACTTTCCCCTGCTTTCAACACTTAAAACATTACCTGATGTCTCACCTATGCTTTTTTTGCAAATTTCTTCATTCAAGATTACGCTAACAACATCATCAACTTTCAAGATATTTGAAGTAGACGCAGTATTACTAACTACCATTACCTACAAATCAACTGATCTTACTTACCATGTAGATCTTCTTCTTGATCTTGCACAATCTACAAATCAACCTGATCTTACACACCTAAAGAACCCTTGTCCTTGCCTTTGCAAGTCCTTCTGATCCTTCACACTGAGGATCCCTTCTTTTATCTTTCACTTTACACTTTACAATACAACCCCATGGGTCTCTTAAATAGATCCCACACAAACAATAATTAGACTTCCTAATTACAATAATTAGAAATATAGACTCAAGACTAAAATTAGTCTTTTACATGCAAACTAACTATCCGTCTAAAATTAGACTAGTTCTAGAAGCGCATGCAAATGCACGCATACACATGTTTTTGATGTCAGTTCCTGTCTAATCAATGTCGGCCGACCCCTAATTGATGTCAGTTGCTATGCACACTAAATATGACTGACGTTAGTTGATCAGACTGACATCGGTTGCTCTGTGACTCAACAACCTCTTCCATTTGCATTAGTGAAGCTTTTAGCTCCACAACTTAACAATCTCCCACTTGGAGATAAACAGTTGCACCTGTACCTGTACCTGTACACCCTCTAATTTTGTTTCTTGACTTGTATCCCTCTTCAAGCTCAATCTTGAAGACCAACAGAAGTTAAATAAAGATTCAACTTCTCCTTTGTTCTCGGCTTTGTTAACATATTTGCAGGGTTCCTATCCATATGGATCCATTCCAACTTCAACTCACAATCCTCCAATACCTATCTAATGAAGTGGTACCTAAGCTGTATATACCTAGTTCTTAAATGAAAAGATGAATCCTTTGCCAAATGAATTGCTCTTTGACTATCACTGTATAATCTGCAACTCTCTTGCTCCTTTCCCAACTCTTTCATGAACCGAGTCATCCATATCATTTTTCTGCTAGCCTCCATGACTGCAACAACCTTCTGCAACTCTAAAAACTAGCTAACCATTATACCACCAATAGTGATCATATATCATGTGGTGCTTCTCCTACCATCTAAATCACCTACTATATTTGAATCTACATACCCATGTAGAGAAGTGCTTGACCCTGCATAGCATAAATACCTGTTGTTGGTCCCTCTTAGATATCTGAGAATCCACTAAACTGCTTTCTAGTGGTCCTTTCTTGGATTGGCCATAAACTTGCTGACAACTCCCACTGCTTGGGTAATATCAGGTCTAGTACACATGTACTCAACCTCATCATGTGATTTGGGACACTGTTCTGTGAACTATCCATCCATAGGTGTGCTAACCAGTTCTACATCCTACATATCAAACCTCTCCACTACCTTATTCACACAATCCTCTAGAGACAAAATCAACCTGTGACTTTCCCTGTCTCTAGAAATACTCATGCCAAAGAATTTTTTTACTCCCAAATCCTTCATGGCAAACCTCTAAACTAATTTTACCATTAGCTCAATAATTCCTTGCATGTATGAACCTGCAACAAGCATATCATCCACATACAGTAACAAGATAATGTAGCTAATATTATCCAACCTGGTAAAGTAAACACAATGGTCACATTGACATTGACTAAAGCCGTGCTTTGTCATACACCTATCAAACCTTAAACACCATTGTCCTGTAGCTTGCTCAAGACCATATAACCTGGCCTTCTATCTCACCTATCTATTCTCTCCTTTCTTTAACCTATAAATCTATTCATCTTTCAGTGCTTTCATCCTGACTGGCAACTCTACCAAATCTCTCATTTGGTTCTCTTCCAAGGAATCAACTTCCTCATTCATGCCATGCTCTCACTATTTCTTGGATTTTACCTGCTCTACCTCTTTAAAAATTACTGGTTCTTGACCATCAGTGAGCAACAAGTAGTGTAAAGAAGGGGAATAATGAATTTTAGTGTAAAGAAGGGGAATAATGAATTTGAGGCTTACTTACCCTTTCAATCCTTCTCATGGGTGTTTGAGACTCCTTAACAACTTGATGTCTGCCCAAAATCCATTTTCTTGTCAACCCTAGTCTGCACCCAACCGATGTCGATCCCACCTGATCATCAATGCCGATTCTCTTATCGACATCAGTGTCCACCTAGTCACTGACATCGGTTCCCTGACCGACGTCGATCGCCACCTGCCTGACACCACTGACTCTAGTCTGCACATGACTAACATCGGTACCTGCCTATTCGACATCAGTTCCACTTGACTGACATCAGTAATTATGTTTTCCTGTGAGTGATGAATTTTTACTCGCAAGCTTACCTTGGATCATAACCTTGTCCAAACTACCTTGCTTAGTTTTATTTAGCCTCCCTAGCTGATCACTGTCCATCATCTCCTCCATGAAAACCAAGGCTTTCTTGTTCTTTACTGTGTCAAAAAACATTAGATATCCTCTTTTTGCAATAAACCCAATCCTTTCTTGTAGCATACCACTGTGATCCTCCAATAGAAGCTCCCTTCTTTGTTGACCCAGTTTCAAGAAACCTCACTTTCTTCTGTTGCTTACATAAATCTCGATCTATGCTTTCTGAATCTGAACTCTTACCATTTGACTCAAGAACATCCATTCCCTTTTTACTCATGTGACCAAGCCTAGAGAGCCACATATTTGCATCTACATCTGAAGTAGATAAACTAGAAGGAGAATCAGTAATACAAGTAGATAGATAAAGAGTACCTCCTTTCTTACCTCTTGCTAATACAAGTGCACCCTTGGAAACTTTCCAAGATTCTACTGTGAGAGTTATTGTGCAACCCCCATCACTTAACTTTCCTACAGAAATCAAATTTTGCTTTAGGCTTGGGACATGCATGACCTCCTTCAACACCCATGTGTTGCCCGTTTGCAATTTCAGCTGCACTTTCCCTTTGCCAACCATTTGACAAGGCTTACCATCCCCTAAATAAATCTTTCCAAAGTCTCCATGGACATACTCATGAAAAAATTCTCTATTTGGGGTTGCATGAAAAGAAGCACCAGAATCTAAAACCCATGATTCTACCTGACTATCCAAAGAAACTGTAAGAGCATCCTGTGCAACAATACCTACTATTGGGGATCAACCAACAATTTGATTACACTTATGAAAGCAATAAACCACAGAATTAAATCAGATAGATAAGTAACTAGAATGATAAATAGCAAGAACAAGAGATACAAGAAACCACCCTGAAAACTTGTATTAAAATCTTTACAGAAGGAATACAATTGAAGAAACTTCTTTCTTCCACACCTCTCTCAGATGTACAGATCTCTCTCTAGATCTCTTTATCTCAAGAGCTCTCTCTCTCAAGTACAATCAACTCCAACAACCTGGATTGATTCACCTATACAATTTTGTACTGTTCTTCAACATTCACTCATACAATGAATTATAATAAGCTAAGAAGATCTAATTCTACATATAGAATTAGGAGACTTGAGCATGCACTTACAACCAACAGTTAAGCCTCTTGAACAAGGGCTCTAAAAATAGTCTTACTAATAATAGAGATGCGAACTTAAGACTAAGACTTAAACTCATCATGCAAACACTCGGTTTTGTCCTCGAAAATAGCTTTCTGGCTGCACAGGTAACCGACGCCGGTTCCTGCCTACTTGCTTGTGACCGACATTGGCCGATCTCCTGCCGATGCTGGCATCTCTTCAACTGCACCTGACTGACGTCGGTCACTCCTGACCGACGCTGGTGACTGTGTAAACCTGCAACTTTGGTAATGCACTCCTTTGGTGAAGCTTTTAGGCTCCACACCTTAACAATCTCCCACTTGGAGATAAATCGCTGCACCAGTACCTGTACAGCAACATTTTCTAGCTCCTCCATCTTCAACTCAATCATGAAGACCAACATAAGTTGAATGAAGATTCAACTTCTCCTTTGTAACTGGCTTGGTTAACATATTAGCAGAATTTTTATCTGTATGGATCTTCTCCAGCTTCAACTCACCATCCTCCAATGCATGTCTTATGAAGTGGTACCTAAGCTATATGTGCTTTGTTCTTGAATGAAAGGTTGAATTCTTAGCCAAATGAATTGCACTCTGACTGTCACTATACAATCTGCAACTCTCTTGCTCCTTTCCAAGCTCTTCCATGAACCGTGTCATCCATATCATCTCTTTGCTAGCCTCTGTGACTGCAATATACTTTGCTTCTATAGTTGACAAGGCAACAACCTTCTGTAGCTTTGATATCCAGCTAACCGTCGTTCCACCTATAGTGAAAACATAACCTATGGTGCTCTTCCTACCATCTAAATCACCTACCATATCTGAATCTACATAACCATGTAGAGAAGTATTTGAACCTCCATATCACAAATGTCTACTGATGTTTCCTCTTAGACATCTAAGGATCCACTGAACTGCTTTCCAATGTTCCTTTCCTAGATTGGCCATATACTTACAACTCCCACTGCTTGGGCAATATCCGATCTAGTACACACCATTGCATACATTAAACTCCCTACTGTAGAAGAATATGGAACTTTACTCATGTACTCTACCTCATCATGTGAATTAGGACATTGTTCTTTACTCAACTTAAAATGTCTAGCCAAAGGTGTGCTTACCAGTTTTGCATCCTACATATTGAACCGTTTCAACACCTTGTCCACATAATCCTCTTGAGACAAAATCAACCTTTGATTTTTCCTGTCTCTCTTAATGCTCATTCCAAGGATTTTCTTTGTTGCTCTCAAATCCTTCATGGTAAATGTTTGAGCTAATTTCACCTTAAGCTCAAAGATATCCTGCATGTGTGATCCTGCAACCAGCATATCATCTACATACAACAATAGAATAATATATCTACCATTATCTAATCTCTTAAAATACATACAATGGTCAGATTGACACCTACTATAGCCATGTTCAGTCATAAACCTGTCAAATTTTAAATACCACTGTCTAGGAGCTTACTTAAGGCCATACAAGCTTTTCTTCAATCTGCATACTAACTTCTCCTTACCTTTGACCTCAAATCCTTATGGCTATTCCATATATATTTCCTCATCCAAATCTCCATGAAGAAATGATGTCTTAACATCTAGCTGCTCAAGATGCAAATCCTCAATAGCAACCAAACACAGTACAATCCGTATAAAAGTCATTTTAACAATAGGAGAAAAAATCTCACCAAAATCAATACCTGGCTTTTGTGCAAATCCTTTCACTACCAATCTGGCCTTATATCTCATCTATCCATTCTCACCTTCCTTCAACCTGTAGGTCCATCTGTTCTTCAGTGTCCTCTTACCAACTGGCAACTCAACCAAATCCCATGTTTGGTTCTCTTTCAAGGACTCCATCTCCTCAACCATGCCATGCTCCCACTAACTCTTGGACTCCACCTGTAATGCTTCTTCAAAACTCTCTGGTTATCCACCATCAGTAAGCAATAAATAGAATAATGAAGGGGAATATCAAATTAGAGGCTTACTTACCCTTTCTGACCTCCTGATGGGCATCTGAGACTCGTTCACAACACGCTGTCCACCCAAATTCTCTGACAGTGACCGACCTCAGTCACTTCCAGGCCTATTACTGGCCGATGCCGATTCTACCTGATCGACGTCAGTGCCTGTCCTATCGATGTTGGTCTCTGTATGACTGACATCAGTTTCTATTATGCTGATATTGGTTCTTACCCTGCCGATGTCGGTCTCTGTGTTTCCTTGTAAGTGATTATTTCTTTTTCTCGTGAGCTCATTTTGGACCGTCACCTTGTCCAATTCACCATTGCTCTACCCAGATTGATTCAGCTTCTTCATCTGATCACTATACATCACTTTTTCATTGAAAACAACATCATGGCTCCTAATTATCTTGTTATTTCCTAGATTCCAAAATCTGAAACCAAAATCATTTGAGCCATAGCCAATAAATGTGCACCTCATAGACTTATCATCCAGCTTCTTTCTATTTTCCTTATCAACGTGCACAAAGGCTTCACAACCAAAAACTTTGAGAAAAGAGAGATCTACCTTTTTACCTGTCCATGCCTTTTCTAAAATTCCACCATCCAGAGCTGTAGAGGGTCCTTTGTTAATTAAGTACAATGTAGTGTCAACAGCGTCTACCCAAAACTCTAAGGGCAAACTAGCATGCAATCTCATACACCTTGCATGCTCCATAATTGTTCTATTCATCCTTTCAGCAATTCCATTATGCTGAGGTGTCCTTGGAACTGTCCTTTGCCTATGGATTCTATGCATATAACAATACCAGTTAAACTTATAGCTGCAAAACTCACCACCATTGTCAGATCTCAGGCACTTCAATCTTTTGCCTGTTTCATTCTCAACCATAGCTTTCCAAATCTTAAAAGTCTCAAATACATCAGATTTCTTCTTAATACAATAGATCCATACCTTTCTTGTAGCATCATCTATGAACAAAACATAGTACTGTGATTCTCTAATAGAAGCTACCTGAGCCGGTCCCCACACGTCTGTGTGAACAAGCTGCAACTTATGCTTCTTCTTTGTAGACCCAGTCTTGAGAAAACTAACTCTTTTCTATTTTCCAAATACACAGTGCTCAGAAAAATTTAGATCTATGCTTTTCAAATCTGAAAGCTTACCTTTAGACTTAAGAATTGACATTCCCTTCTCACTCATGTGGCCAAGCCTTGAGTGCCACAATTTTGCATCCACATCTGAAGTAGATAATATAGAAGGAGAATTGTTAGTAACACAATTACATAAATAGAGAGTACCTACTCCCTTACCTCTGGCCATAACAAGTGCACCCTTGGTCACCTTCCAAGATTCTACTGTGAGAGTTACTGTACAACCCTCATCCCCTAACTTTCCTATAGAAATCAAATTCCTCTTCAAGCTAGGAACATGCATAACATCTCTCAACACCCATGTGTTGCCATTCTGCATTTTCAGCTGCACTTTACCTTTGCCAATAATTTTACAAGGCTCATCATCCCCTAAATACACTATTCTAAAATCTCCATGGATATAGTCACTGAAATATTTCTTATTAGGGGTAGCATGAAAAGATGCACCAGAATCTAACACCCAAGATTCTATATTATTATGCAAAGAGAATATTAAAGCATCTTGTGCAATACCTGCAACCTTTGCTTCTTCCTTTCCTTTGTGCTGATTGTCCTTCTTAGGCTTTGACCAGCAATCTCTACTTATGTGCCCCATCTTTCCACAATTTCAGCATTGTGGCTTCCTGCCATTTCTAGATTTGAATCTACCTCTCCCCTTAGACTTAGATCTTGATCTCCCTTTCTTGCTTTTCTCTTTCTACCTTCCCCTGCTCTCAAAACTTAAAGCATTCCCTGATGTTTCCTCTGTGCTTTTCTTATGAATTTTCTCATTCAAGATAACACTAACAACATCCTCTACTTTTAAAATATTTGATGCAGATGCAGTATTACTAACTGTCATTACTAAGCCATGCCAGCTTTCAGGCAAAGAACATAATATTAAAAGAGCTTTAATTTCATCATCAAATACAATTTTGACTGAACTTAATTGATTTACAATTCCATGGAAATCATTCAGGTGATTAGATACAGATCCACCTTCCTGCATACGCAAATTAAATAGCTACTTCATAAGATATACCTTATTAGAAGCTGAGGGTTTTTTATACAAATTTGCTAAAGTAGTCATCAACTCTACCATTGTTTTTGCTTGTGATAAATTAGATATCACAGTAAATGCTAGACTCAGTCTTATAGACCCCAGAGCCTTTCTATCAAGAACTTCCCATTCTTCATCATCCATGTTTGTGGGCTTCTTTGCAATCCCACTTAATGGTAAGTATAGATCTTTCTGATACAGATAATCTTCTATCTGCATTCTTCAATGTTGATAAGTTTTGCCATTAAACTTCTCCATTCTCAGTTTACTTTCTTTTGACATTGCTTCTCCCACTCAAACAGAAATCCCTGCAAAAACCCTTGTGAGTAACCTGTAATCAATACACACTACACAGATCTAAACCACCTGTTAGTAAACCTAAGCTATGATACCACTTATGGATATCAAGCTCTAAACCTACAACCAAGGCTCTGATACCACTTTTTGAGGATCAACCAACAATTTGATTACACTTATGAAAGCAATAAACTGTGGAATTAAATCAGATAGATAAGTAACTAGAATGATAAATAGCAAGAACAAGAGATACAAGAAACCACCCTAAAAACTTGTATTAAACTCTTTACAGAAGGAATACAATTGAAGAAACTTCTTTCTTCCACACCTCTCTCAGATGTACAGATCTCTCTCTAGATCTCTTTCCCTCAAGAGCTCTCTCTCTCTTAAGTACAATCAACTCCAACAACCTGGATTGATTCACCTATACAATTATGTACTGTTCTTCAACATTCACTCATACAATGAATTACAATAAGCTAAGAAGATCTAATTCTACATATAGAATTAGGAGACTTGAGCATGCACTTACAACCAACAGTTAAGCCTCTTGAATAAGGGCTCTAAAAATAGTCTTACTAATAATAGAGATGCAGACTTAAGACTAAGACTTAAACTCATCATGTACACACTCGTTTCTATCCTCAGAAATAGCTTTCTAGATGCACAGGTAACCGATGCCGGTTCCTGCCTGCTTGCCTGTGATCGACGTCGGCCGATCCCCTGCCGACGTTGGTGTATCTTCAACTGCACTTGACCGATGTCGGTCGCTCCTGACCGACGCCGGTGACTGTGTAAACCTACAACTTTGGTAATGCACTCTTTTGGTGAAGCTTTTAGGCTCCACACCTTAACACCTACAACATCTGCTTCTTCATGTCAATCTTCTTTCAACCAACAATCTTTCTTTGCATGTCCTTTCTTTCCACAATTCTAGCAGATTATACTGCCATACTTGGATTTGGATCCACTGCCTATCTCTGACCTTGATTTCCCTTGCTCAACCTTCTCTCTTTTCTTTCCCCTACTTTCAACACTTAAAGCATTACCTGATGTCTCACCTGTGCTTTTTCTATGAATTTTTTCATTCAAGATTACACTAACAACATCATCAACTTTCAAGATATTTGAAGCAAACACAGTATTACTAACTACCATTACCAAGCTATCCCAACTTTTAGGTAAAGAACATAAGATCAAGAGAGCCTTAACTTTATCATCAAAATCTATATTGACTAAATTTAACTGGTTTACCAAACCATGGAAAGCACTAAGATGACTATATACCGATCCACCTTCCAGCATTTGCAAATTAAATAATTGCTTCATAAGAAATACCTTATTCAAAGCTGAGGGTTTTTCATATAAATTTGCCAAAGACTCCATTAACTCTACTATTGTCCTTTCTTGAGATAAGTTGGAAACCATAGAAGCTACCAAGGTCAGCCTTATAGCTCTTAGAGCCTTTCTGTCAAAAACCTTCCATTCTTCATCTTGCATACATGTGGGCTTACTCCCACTCAATGGTAAGTATAGATCTTTTTGATATAGATAATCCTCTATTTGCATCCTCCATAATTGATAATTCTTGCCATTGAATTTATCTATTCTTAGTGTACTTTCTTCTACCACTGTTTTACTCCCACTCAAATAGAAACCCCTGTGAGTGACATGTAATCAACAAACACTAACCTGCTCTGAACTAGGCTCTGATACCACTTGTTAGGATTTGGAGCAAACACAGCTCTGGTAAACCTTGTTAGGATTAAGAGCACAATTGATTACCTTTGTATAAACAACTAAACACAGAATTAAACCAGAAGTAATAAGTAACTAAAAATCAAAAATAGCATAGAATATGAGAGACAATACAATCTTGTATTAATACTCTTCCAAAATACAATGAAGAAATCACACTCTTCCCATACCTCTAGGGTGTACAGTAATTCTCTCAAGAGTTCTCTTTCTTTCAACCAATTACAACCACAACTCAAACATAGAGTTGTTCCCTCCACTAGTCAGTAACAACACTGCCAGTACCAACAAGTACTCAAAGTACTCCAAGTAGATATCCCTGATCTTGCAACAACTTGTAAATCAACTGATCTTACTTACCATGTAGATCTTCTTCTTGATCTTGCACAACCTGTAGATCAACCTGATCTTACACACTTGAAGAACCCTTGTCCTTGCCTTTGCAAGTCCTTTGATCCTTCACACTGAGGATCCCTTCTTTTATCCTTCACTTTAAACTTTACAATACAACCCCATGGATCTCTTAAATAGATCCCATACAAAAAATAATTAGACTTCCTAATTAAAATAATTAAAAATACAGACTCAAGACTAAAATTAGTCTTTTACATGCACACTGACTGTCCATCTAAAATTAGATCAGTTCTAGAAGCGCATGCAAATGCACGCATACACAAGTTGCTGACATCAGTTCCTATCTGACCGTTGTCGTCCGACCCCTAACTGATGTCGGTTGCTATGCACACTAAATATGACTGACATCGATTGATCAAACTGACATCGGTTGCTCTACAACTCAGCAACCTCCTCCATTTGCATCAGTGAAGCTTTTAGCTCCACAACTTAACAATATACCCTCAAACCATAAACAAAATCAAATAATTCTAAATTATGTTCTAATACCAGCACCAGGTCACCAATTTACTTCACCTTTTACACTTAAATATATTAATAATATGGGTAATCAGGGCAAAGGACTTGGAAAGCATGAACAAGGAATAGTCAATCCTATCAAGGCATCTGCACAACATAAAATGCAAGGGCTTGAATACCAATTTAGCCTTTAATCATATGATAAATCTTCTCCCACCATTTTAAAACACATAAAAAAATTTCCACCCATTGCATGTACTAACAAGACAGTTAATCATGCTTCTACATTATCATTGGTCTACCCTAATCTTATTGACAACACAGCTTCACCTGATATGTTTACATTAGACGAATTCTCTAATGATGAATCTCTCCTACAAATTGTTGGAGCATATGAGGACCTCCCATCTTGTTATCATAAAAAAATATTTCCAAACCGCACAAATACCCATGCATAATTTGGAGAAAATATAAATTCTTCCCCTGATATACCAATTGACTCAAACAAGACTATTCCTAAAACTCCATATACACTTGATCATTCCACATTACTTAACAAAGAAATAGTAAATTTTAGTTTCAAAACTGATAAGGATCCCTGTATTGTCTTATTATCAACTACCCTTAGAAAGGAAGAGGATGTTGATATTCATCGAACTTTAACAAAATTTCTAAAACTCTTTGCTTGGTCATATTCATATATGCCAAGAATTGATACCTCTATAACAGTCCATCGGATTCCTTTATACCATGATGTTAAACTAGTTTTTAAAAAAAATCAAAATGCATCCTAAGGTGGTTCTCTTAGTCAAAGATGAAATCTAATGCCTCTTAGATGTTGGTTTCATTCACCTAGTAATGCATCCTGAATGGATTTCCAATATATTTCCCATAGTAAAACCTAATGGAAAAATTCAATGTTGTTTCAATTCTTGAGATTTAAATAAAGCATGCCCCAAAGATAATTTCCCCTTAGCAAATATTGACATGATAGTAAATTCCATAGTTGAATATGAAATGCTATCATTTATGGATGGTTTTATTAGTTATAATCAAATAAAAATTTCTGAAGAAGATCAAGAAAAAACATCTTTTACAACACCTTAGGGTACATTTTGTTACATTATCATGCCTTTTGGATTAAAGAACATCAAATCCACATATCAGCGTACTATGACGCACATATTTCATGACTTAATTCACCATATTGTTGAGGATTATGTTGATGATAAACTAGTTAAATCTAAATAATGACAACATCATGCTATTGATTTACAAAAGATTTTTAAATGACTTAGGAAATACAATGTTTGATTATGCCTAAAGAAATGTGTGTTTAGAGTTACGTCAATATAACTCCTAGTTTACATTATCTCTCAACATGGCATAGAAGTTGATCCTAAGAAAGTCAAAGCAATTATCGATATGCCACCTCCCACCAACTAAAAACAACTTTGATCCCTCCAAGGCAAAATCCAAGCAATCCACCATTTCATAGCTTAACTTGTTGATAAAACTCAATCATTTACTCAATTGTTAAAGAAAGATACAAAGTTTATATGGGACCAAGCTTATCAAGACAACTTCAACACAATCAATTAATATCTCCTTAATCCACCTATTTTAGTACCACCTATCCAACATAAGTCTTTCCTACTCTATATCTCAATAATATATCATGCATTAGGATCAATCTTAGCACAACACAATGATCAAAATACCAAATGAGTAGTTTATTACATCAATCGCACATTGGTTGATTATGAAAAAATTACTCCCTAATTAAAAAATTATGTCTAGCATTAGTTTTTGCACAAAAAAACTTTGACATTAGATGTTCAATAATGAGACTCAATTTATCACAAAAATAGACCCCTTAAAGTTCCTACTAGCCAAACCACATCTTTCTAGTCACATCATAAAATGGGTTATGTTATTAACAAAATTTAACTTAAAAATAGTCCTTCAAAAATTGATAGAGGGCCAAATTAGTATAGAGCATTTGGAATTAGCACCATTGTTAGATATTAACCCTTTAAGTGACACATTTCGAGATGATTTCATTACCTATTCTACTCATTCAGATACTTAAACCATGTTTTTTGATGGCTCCTGATGTGCATCTAGTGCAGGGGTTGGCATTATCTTTATCGATCCTTCTGGTCACATAGTTCCTATAACATACTGATTAATTTTCCCCTAAACCAACAACATAGCAGAATATGAAGCACTTATCTTAGGATTATTCACTACACAATCCCTCCAAATCATAGCTATTCAAGTCTTTGGTGATTCCCAAATTGTGGTCAATCAAATAAATGATTTTTATCAAATAAAATAAGAACACCTTATCCCATAATGCAACATGATACAATGTCTATCATCATAATTTGATTAGTTTTCTATTGAGAGCATTCCCTGAAAAGACAACAGACATGTATATGCAATGGCCAGTGTTGCATCTCTAATTCCCATTGACATCAATGATGATCAAGTAATTTTTATAATTAAATGATAACAATCACCATCAATATCTAATGTGGATTTGATCACTCTTTATGTCCTAGCTACTACATGAAGCTCTACAACCCCAGAATGGTTCTTTGACATTTATAACTTTCTCACCGAATCTATTACACCAGACACTTTCTCCTAAAATGACAAACATAATTTAAAAAATCAAGCACTTCATTATGTAATCATTGGTGGAAACCTTTTCAAATGATCCTTCAATGAACACTTACTACGGTGTTTAACCTCAGTAAAAGCCAAAATTACATTAGCTCAAATACATGATAATGAGTGTGGTGGTCACTTTAGTGGAAAAGCCATGTCATATAAACTCCTGACAGGGGTACTATTGGCCTACCATAAAATATGAATGTTTACAATATGCAAAGATATGTGATAAATGCCAATGACACAGTAATCTATAACATGCATTGTCACAACAATTACAACTTATCATCTCTCCATGGCATTCATGTTATGGATATTTGATCTCATTCAAAAAATTAACCCCAAATCCACTGATGGACATGAGTTCATAATAACAACTTAAAAATACTTTCCCAAATGGGTAGAAGCAATTCCACTTCAATCTACCATAGGCAAAGACATTTACAATTTTATCATGACTCATATTATTTCACTTTGGCCTACCTACAACCATCATTTCTGATAATGGAACATCATTTAAGAACAAAACTATCAAAAACATTTGTACCAAATATAAAATTAAACACACATTCTCAAATCCATACTACCACAAGGAAATGGTCAAGCAAAAGCCACTAACAAAATAATCAATAGCATTTTGAGCAAAATAGTAACCAAATTTGGTGATGATTGGCATAATCAACTAATTTTATCATTATGGGCTTATCTCACAAGTATCCATACACCCAAAGGAGCTACTCCTTATTCACTCATTTATGGCATAGAAGTAGTTCAACCATTGGAATTAAAAATCCCATCTCTTCATGTCTCCCTTAAAGTTAATCTCATTAATGACCAGTATCGTGAAAATCATCTACACCATCTTGAATAGTTAGACCACACATGCATTCAAGTTGTATAACACCTAAAAATCTACCAATAATGTATATAATGATCCTATAACAAGTGAATTCACATCAGAGAATTTGAAGTTAATGATCTTGTTCTCAAAGAAAATGTTCACAATGTCAATGCCAAAGAATAAATCAAAGGAAAATTAAAACCAAATTGGCTAGGTCCTTACATCATTAACAAAAATCTTAGCCCTCAATTATACCATCTAATCTCATGTGAAGGAAAGAAACTTAAAAATCTAGTGAACATTATGCATCTACGCAGATTCTATGTATAATATGTTATTTTTACACATGCTTATACATAGTTTTATTTTCAGTTTTGAATATGCATAATCTCTCCTCCTTGATTGTACATAGTTCAAATATTTCCAAAAATAATACAAAATTCAAAAATACCAAAAAAATATTTTAATTGTATGTGTCATCTATGATTTACATTACTACTATCATGTTAGGAATTACATTTGTTGTTTTATGCTAGTGTTTGTCGATTATCTACATTACCATGCTTCACTTGATCTTCTTTGAGTGTGTACAGTGACATTCATTTACTTGATTGCTTCACTCTACCCATTGAAGGGGAATTTCTACTTCTACATTTGAGACACACATCGATATACATACCCACTGAGGGTATCTTCTACATGACAACACCATCCAAGTTATGTCAATCTTACACTACACACTTTGAGTTATCATACTAATGTACATTACTTACAAGATTACACATATTACTATATCGACATTTTACTAGTATCTAAAACTTGTGTATCTCTTATCATATACCTAATCTTGTACTAAATGTGTCTTTCATACTTTCACTCATGTTTTGATTAGTTAGTTGTGATTGTACCTTTCAATTTTTTACATGTTTTCCTTTCTTGCTTTACATAGCTATATGAGATTGTATTTCCAGTTTTAATTTTTTTTTATGTGTACCTTATGGCATATGCCAATGTCATTTTCTTCTATTCATGTGTGTGTATATTTATACATTTGTCAATGTCCCTTGTTTGTATTCTTATATGTGTCTATGGCCCTCATGCCAATATTTTCTTGTTTCAAATTATATGTGTATGTGGCATTTAAACATGTCTTCTATGCTTGATTTCTAGTTTGAGTGACATGTGCCCATGTCCCTTGTTTGTGTGGCCCCTTGGCCAACCTTGTATTAATCTTATTTTGTATGCTTGTTTCTTGATTGCTTGTCCTTGTTTGCAATGTCATGATCCATATCATGCATTTACCTTGCTTTCTTGGATGCCATGATGGACATCATGATCCATCCCTCCAACTAACAACTAAAATCTAACATTTGCAGCTTAACTTCAATACAATACACATGATTTTACATTGTTATATCTATCTAGGCATACCCCTATTGATCTAACAAATCTCTCGATACAAACATTGCTATATCTAGAGATATATTGTCAAATTTCATTACTATATCATGTATCTATGCATCATAACACACTTGTATGACTCTTTTCTTTTGAGGGTAGTCATTATAGGTTCAATCATTCCTACCCTTAGAAGAGGGGGTAATAAATAGGGGTTTTGTCATAGAGATCAAATCTCCTAACATTCAAAATAGCAACATTCAGATCACCCAGATCAAAATCCAAAGGTCAAACTAGTTAGAATAGAATAGAAAAATAGTGAAAATTCCATATCAATAGCTAATTTTAGCACAGGACAATAGCACTATAAACAAATAGTAGTACCAAACATAGTGGTGTCCTCATTTTGGCACTCTTGTATAGGTAGAAAAACACCTAGGTTTTCCAGTAATAGGGAAAAAATTTAGCTCAGGTATAGTTTTTGCACATCCAAATCAGTCATAATCAATAGTTTCAATATAATTTTCTCAAGAAATATAGATATAAGAGGGGTATCATGCATAGCACGATGACTCTCACTTCTATTTTTAGATTAGGTAGTTGACATAACTTCCAGATTAGAATCCATGTTTAGACACTAGTGATTAGGGGTAATGTGCACGACATATTGGTCTTCTTTGTTTTTGAGTTTAGTTTATTACCTAGGCATTCTCATTAGTTGTGTGCCTTACTCCATCTGTAGGTGGTTAGCATCATTTCTCAAGTTAAACTTTCATACAAGTTTAAATTCCTGAGTACCTGAGTTCTCAAGTTGGTTTTTACATAAGCATATTGCATTAGTTTCAGAGTGGCTTTCATACAAGCCTAACCTCTATCTTTTAAAATGGCCAAGAGTGGCCTAGTTTCTAGCATACATTCAGCTATCCATGCCATTTTCTCAGACTTTTAGAGCATCCATGAGCTCTATGAGCCATCTCATATGACATATACTCTATATTTGTATCACTTCATAGCTTCACTTCATGGGGCAACAATGGAGCCAAATGTCTAGCTATCCTTTGTATTCTTGATCCACCTATTTAGATGGATTGGACACACAATCCAAATATCGATTGACATATGCATGATTCATTAACTTCACTCAGTAGTGATTATGTAGCCAAAGGACCCACCTTTTCATTCTTGAGCCACTTTCTAGGGAATTGAGCACTCAGCTTCATTCACAAAATAACTTTTGGTATAGCATCATCCATCACAATCTAGCATTACTCAGCCTACTCAAGATCATAATAGGTTTTGTATTGGTTCATGTACTCGATGAGGTGTATTCATTCCTTTCTCTTCCTTATATTTTTACTCAACTTTTATTTGTTCTTATTTTATATCACATATATAAGAATTAATCTACTCTTTATTTCATTTTGTAGATTCACACTTGCATAATGTGTTCTCTATGCACTATCCAGCATTACTCAGTATCACACAAGCTTCATGGGCTTCACCTTTGTAATTAATTTTAGGTATGCTTTTTTATTTTTTCCTTTATCCTAGTATTTTGCTTTGATGCATCACTATAATAATGGGGGTGGGGGGCGGGGGGGAATGTAGTCATGTAAAATGCAAAATTTGGTTACTTTAGTGTGGATAATGACATCCAATCCATAGGTCCTCCTACTTACTTACAAAACCATTAAAGGATTTTATTTCATTGGCTCCCAATCCTCCATAACCTTATAGACTAAACCCTTATAGACCAAGTTATCTCTTTTAGGCCTAGATCCATCTCCTTAGGTCTCATTCCCTCTAGACAACAATTCCCAACTTAGATAGGAGCACTAAAACCCAGGGTGTCCTAATTTTGGCACTGTTATCCAAGTGCAAATTTGGTTCAAATGATCATTTTCTCTTGAATCATTATCCTAATTCATGTCATCCTAATGCAAATTAAGTTAACCCATGATCATTAAATCCCCTATAAAAGGCCATTCAAATTCC
The DNA here is from genome assembly GCA_037957365.1 of Torreya grandis. NCBI lineage: Eukaryota > Viridiplantae > Streptophyta > Pinopsida > Cupressales > Taxaceae > Torreya > Torreya grandis. Next base: position 1,969,975 of record JARHVA010000004.1, on the reverse strand, counting down.
ATTTAGAAGGGTTGACACTCATTTACAAGAGAGAATCAAGAATACAAGCAAGCACACTCAATCACTTTTTCATATTCTCTGCATACAGCCTTCCAATATTATTCCAAGCTTATTCAAACCCTTTCACCAATCCCTAGCCATCTAAAGTACACCCATTTTCACATCTAGTTACATTTTCATACACAATTTCATCAAGCACTTCAATGGGAGAACTACATTAGCTTGATCCCTCCTTAGAGTATTGGTATGTAGGTAGCATTCCCACACATAAGGTGTGAAGTACATCCAGCGTATCTTTTACACACTAACCCCTTTTCCCTATTTACCAAAGCTTCTTTCAATTGCATAAAAGATCCAAGTACATGAAGAATCAGCTCTATAGGGAGTTCTATTGATAGTGAAGACCTAAAAATTGGTACACATGCTCACCTTGAGCAAGTGAACAAGACCCAAAAAGCTTAAACCTTTAAAATAATAACACTAGAGAAGTATTATAGCATTGGAGCCTAGAGTGTCTAGTTTCGACACTCTTATCAATTCAAAAAAGAAAGTCCAAGATCTTGTTTGTGATAGTGTCTTAGTCCTACATGCAAATTTATATACATTGTCTCATATTAGATAGCTCAAAATAAGATAAGTCATATTTTCTCTCATTTATTACTATTTTTAGAAAAGGCAAAAAAATAATGTATTTACATAAATCAGTGGCTTAATTATTACACATTATTTATTGATTTAATTTACTCCAACCTATTTATTAATTAGGAATAAAACTCTATTATTGTAAAAAATAACAAAACACTTGCAGGAACATACCTCAAGATCCAAACATAGGTGCATCTAGAAGCTCAAGATAGTCCTACACAAAGAACACTACTGCCAATATCAAGACACTATTACCACTTTTCTAATAATGGAACTATTGTCCAATTATGATGTTATTATATAGGAGGGGATCTAACACTAGGATCCAATTTATGACACTCATACCAGATTTCATCTTAGTTTCCATCACCTAGATCATTGGTACCAATTGTTTTCCAACTAAGTTATTACTTACACTTTTATTACTATTTTTAAAAAATTCTAAGCTAGCCAATTTTATAAAAAATCATTGGTTGTATTTATTGCATGTTATTCCCCTAATTTAGTCTACTCACCTCTTTAACAAACATAGTATTTCCATCACTAAGTCCTAAAATGTTAAAATAATATGATATTTGCATAATATTCTAATATAATGTGCATACATAACATCATAATGTGATATAATATGAGCATAAGTTTATAATGTGTGATGTATGTTATGTCTAGAATTCATAAAGTTGTCAAGATAGATATAACAATGTATGTAACAACAAACCTGAGTAATAACTGATTATCTACCTAGGGAGATGGGGCATGATGTCCATTATGGCACTCAATTAATAATGGGAGATGCATGAGGTCCCTCATGGCATCTAAAACTATAATGTGTGACAAGCAAGAGACAAGTGTCATAGCCATGACACATATAAGAAATCATACATACAACACACATGAGGCATGAAAAGTAGTCCAAAAGGCCATAACACGAGGGACATGTGTACATGTCACTAAATCTAAGAAAGAAAGACATACAAGGACATGATCAAATGTACACATACATAAACAATAATCAAGTTGGCTAAGAGCCACATAGAAGGACATGTTTAAATGTTCACCTATATAATTAGGAAAGCACACATAAAGACATGGGCACATGTCCAAAACATACATACTATGAAAGGAAGTGGCATATATCCATAGATCAATTGCATATTCAAATGCTCTCGAATAGAAGAAGCATAGAGATACAATCTAGTCTAAACTAGGAAATCTAGAAATGAAAGTATGCATGAACATGTAATAAAAATCTATGTAAGATATAAGATTTACATAGGTTGAGTCTAAAGTAGTAGTAGTCAACAAAAAATCTTAGTAATTGTAACATGATCAATATCAAGATATAACAATGTTAAATTTATGATGTAGAGTTTATAAATATATAACTTGGTAATCAAAATTATGTATAGGGTGCCCCTAAATGGGCGAATGTGTCAAATGAATAACCCATGTATTTGTGTATATGCCCCACTGGGTAGATAGTAGCAAATTTGGATTGATGTAATGGACCTGAGTCCTATAGTAATCTACAAATACTCAAGAATAACAAGTAAAGCATGTATGTATGATAAAACCAACTATACTAAGATAGCTATCATATATAGTTTCTAGCAAATATAAGTGTAGACATGGAAATACATACAATCTATAATTTTATATTTTCTAAGTAAATGTTTGAATGTTTTTGTGTTTTTGACATATTATATTGTTTTTTATTTTCTATAAATAAGCTATGTATAAGCAACATGAAAATTAAACTATATACAAGGAGCAATAAATATGGAAAGTATATATAATAAGGGAAGAACAATACTAACCGATGAGTCTCATTAGAGACTCACTATCAATGTGGCTTGTTTCAAATAAAGGAACAATGATCATGTGTATTTTATGAAAAGGTAACTATGATCCTAAAACCTATTGTATTGAGTGATCTATATCTGGCATTGCATGTGAAGTGGTGTTGGGAATCTATGAAACTGACTATGGTGTCTTATGAACTATAGGGGTCCTAGGGACCTATCAAGTAGAAGATGGTATACTAGTAGAGGTTCCCTGTGGTGATAACCCTAAGAACTCAATAATAATAATCTCAAAAGAAAATGATTATAAGGAGGCCCTTTATAATATGCAACATATCTCTGACATAGGAATCTCTCTAATAATGGTCTCTGTGGGAGAGTATGTGTACATGACATGTAAGAGTAGACCTCACCTGCACTGGTGGCTCCACTAAACTTTGTGGTGTACTAGTAGTAATTATGGTTAGATCTATAATTGATAACTGAGCTATAATTGGTAATTGATTTATAACTAGTAATTGTGGTGTAACTACCTATGGTATAGGTAGAGGATACTCATATGAAAGACCCTCAACTATGATCACCTGATTTACATGTATATATTTAAGGCATCTATGCACTATGGATGGGATGGATCATAGATATTGTATCCATGGCCTACCTAATAACATGTCAAATATGTCTGCATGAGGTACTACTAAGAATCTATTGGCCATATATGCTGGTCTAACCTATATTAGAATTACAATCTCCTGGATGGAGATCTGAGCATGGCCACTAAAACTATAAATAACTATGTATATAGGAGAAATATCTTGCTCTAAATACCCCAAATGTTGTAAAAGTTTGATATTGCACATGTTAATACTTGACCCATTGTCAACCATAACACTCTAATAAAATAATGATCTATGTAGTCTCATACAAAGAGTGCATATAAATTTGAATCATCATTAACAATCTCTTTTTTTGAGAAAGTGATGAGTGGTCTAGTTAGAAATGTAGTATGTTACACACCAATTGTTAGGAATAAAATAGAAATTAATGTGGAATAATTTCACAAAATTGTAATAACAATAGCTATGAACAAAAATACATAAAAAATCAAAACTAAAATGTACAACCAGAAGATAAGATTGAACATGGTTCACCCAATGTGGGATACATCCACCAAGAAACACTTACTCGGATATTATTACAATAAAATAAGAGTAAAATCCACTCTCATATTAGTCTTCTCATAATTACAAATATTGTTTGGAGCTACAGTTAAAAAATTCTCTTGATTTTGTACCTGAATTCACACACTCTATTCACCTTCTTAAACTCAATTCTTCCTATATTTTACCTATTGTATGTCCGTATATATATAATTACATCAATAGGTAACCAACATAGAAGTTTTACAAAATAATGAATACTAAAACCATGGGCCAATTCAACCCATAATGGTTCCCCATTAATCATGGGCAATGACACCATACATATACAAGTATAGATAAACCATGTATCTATACTTCCAAAAAAAGGGGGATCTGAACCCCGATGAGAATACAATAAGAGTGTATGGTACATTTTAGTTTAAAATATTTTAAATGCATCATAATGTGTAAATAGGCTCCACAACATAACACCAATGATATTGTGTAGGGGGTATGCATCCTCTGTAAAAGTGTGATATGATGTTGGTGGTGGATGTGCCTCATATGTATAGTGAACACCTAAATTGCCCCTACCTCATTTATTTTATTCTTTGGAAATGGAATTGATAATATTTTTAATTCCTTAGCTTTCATTTGTTGAACTTTGGGTGCCTATATAGGTGTGTCCACATTAATAATGTTGGCCTCTATCAAATCTTGTATCTTATGTTTCAATGTGACACATTGGTTTTTTGTATGGCTTGGTTCCCTATGATATTCATAAAATGCATTAGAATCATATATTTTTATAAGAGGTTGTGTCATATTAACCTCTTTGATGAGAGGGAGAGATATCACATTGAATTCCAAGGGTTGCTATAAAACACGTGTTGGTGATTCTCGAATGTTGGTAAAAAATCTCCATAGAGGAGCTAATAAAACTAGGTGAAGAGGTGACTCTGAAGTTTTATTAACTATGGTTTTTGAATCACTCTTATTTTCAGTGGCCCTTACGTTGTATGCATACTTACTAGAACTCTTAGTAGTTGGTTCTGATCCACTTGGATATTTTAGTTTACCCATAGAGAGAAGCTTGAATACTCTTTGTTTCACTATGTGGCATAAATATTTGAAGGTTGGAAACTTATTTAATAAGATAGATTCATGTAATGTTGGTAGTAATCTTTGTTTGAATATGTTCTAGAGATCTATGTCTACCATAGAGCTAGTCAATTTTGCCAATATAGTCTTATATCACAAGACATTTTCTACAATAGGCTCATTAGATTTTTGTTTTAGTTGTGTTACTTGAGCATATGAGATCTTATCACTAATGTTTATAGATAAGTCTACTAAAAACATATCTACTAATAGATTGAATGCAGTGATGGACTAATTCAGTATATCATAGAACCATTATAAGGCATAATCACTTAGACTACATAAAAGCAACTTCGTAAGGAGATAGGCTATAGTACATTTTAGTTTAAAATATTTGAAATACATTGTAATATGGAAATAGGATCCACAACATAACAATCTCCCACTTGGAGAATAATTTCCTCTGAGCAGGCTTCTCAACCCTTCACTGTCATCTATGAAGGCCAATTAAAGTTGAACATAGCTTTAGTTTCTCCCTTGTGACCACCTTGGTCATCATGTCTATAGTATTTTGACTGGTATGAATCTTCTATAGCTTCAACTTCTCTTCCTCCAAAGTTATCCTGATGAAATGGTACCTCAATTATATATGCTTCATCCTAGATTAGAAGGCAGAGTTTTTTGCTAGGTGTATAGCACTCTCACTGTCACTCTACATCTTCCCTTCTTCCTACTTATGCCCCAAATCTTCAAGTAACTATTGTATCCAAATCATCTCTTTGTTTTCCTTTTTTGGCATCAACATACTCAGCATTTTTGGTTGACAAATCCATAAGTTTATGTAGTCATAAAATCTAGCTCACCACTATGTCACCTACAGTAAATACATATCTTATCATACTCCTCCTGCTATGTAAATCTCCATCCATGTTTGAATCTACATAACCACACAAAGTGGTGTCCAACCCACCATAGCTTAAAATGTCCCCATGGTCCCTCTCAAGTTCCAAAAGATCCACTTCACTACCTACCAATGCTCTCTACTTGGATCACTCATGTACCTACTTATTGTTCCCACTACATGGGAAATATCTGGCCTAGTATATACCATGGCATACATCAAGCTACTAACTATTGATGATTAAAATTCCATAGACATCTGGATTCTCTCCTCCTATGTCTAAGGGCACTACTCCTTTGATAACTTGAAATGGCTTGCCAAAGGAGTCCTAACGAGTTTAACATCCTTCATACTAAACCTATCCAATACCTTATTAGTGTACTCTTCCTAAGATAAATTTATCTTTCATTCCTTCCTATCTCAATTTATTCTCATTCCAAGGATTTTTTTTGCTTCCCCCAAATCCTTCATAGTAAAAGAATTACTACATTGTTCCTTAAGTACCTTTATTTCCTGCATGTTTTTTACTTGTAACCAACATGTCATCTACATATAGACACAATATAATGTAAGTACCATCATCAAACCTATTGATATATATGCAATAGTCTGAATGACACTTGGAGTATTCCTTCTCTATCATAAAATTTTTAAATTTCTTGTGCCACTGTTGTGGAGCTTGTTTTAGGACATACAAGTTTTTTTTTAGTTTACACACCATGTTTTCATTCCCTATGACCTCATATCCCTATGGATGCTCCATGTATAATATCTCCTCCAAATAACCATGAAGGAATGTAGTCTTCACATCCAACTACTCTAAGTGCAAGTTTTCCACTACCGCTATCCCAAGAATAGTCCTAATAGAAGTCATCTTCACCATTGGAAAATAAATCTCATCAAAATCAATTCCCTTATTCTATGCAAACCCCTTTACCACCAATGGGCTTTGTACCTTTTATTTCCTCCATCATCCTATTTAATTTTGTACACCCAATTATTTTGTAATGCTCTCTTACCTTCAAGTGGGTTTACCAAATCTCAAGTCTAATTTTCCATGAGAAACTGATGCTCCTCATCCATTACTTATTCCCACTTGTTCCTAACATCTACCTACATTGATTTTTTAAAGCACTCTAGCTCTCCATTTTTTAGTGAGTACTAAATAATTAAGAGATGGATAAAAAATTTCAAGTTCCCTTCTTACCCTAGAAGACCTTCTCACCTCAAGTGTTTGGAAGTCTTATGGAGTAGGTTCCTAAACAAGTTTCTTGGACACTTTACCATCTACAATGTCCTCCAACACTATGTACTTTTTTATGGGATCCTCTCTCTGATATTTTAACTATTGTTTATACATGGTTTTTTCATTAAAGACCACATACCTAGACTGAAATATTTTCATTTCCTTAAGACTCCAAATTCAAAAACCAAAGTCATCTCACCATCACCAATAAAGGTGCATTTTTAGATTTAGCTTCTAACTTGATCTTATCAAACTATGAAAAAAGATTCATAGCCAAATATTCTGGGAAAGGAATAATTAACCTTCTTACCAGACCAAGCTTCCTCAAGTATGCCTCCACCTAAGGAAGATGAAGGTCCCTTATTGATTAGATATACAGCCATGTCTACTAATTCTACCCAAAACTGAAGGGGTAGTCTTGCATGCAACCTCATGATCCTAGAATGTTCCATGATAGTCTTGTTCATCCTTTCTAACACTCCATTTTTATATGTAGTTCTTGGAACTATCCTCTATTTGTGAATGTCATTCCTAAAATAGTAATCAAAAAATTCATTGTTGTACTATTCCCCACCATTATTTGACCTGAGACATTTTACCTTGACACCTATTTCCTTCTCAACCAAGGCTTTCCATCTTTTAAATGTATCAAACACATCATATTTTATCCTGATTCCATACACCCAAACTTTCCTAGTTATATCATCAATAATAGTGACATAAGAAGATGAGTCACCAATAGAAAATACCTGAGTTGGCCCCCATACATCTAAATGAACTAGCTCCAACTTATTCTCCTTCCTCACAGGTCTAACCTTGAGAAACTTTACCCTTTATATTTTCCTTACACATAGTATTCACAAAAATCTAAATCAAACCCTTTCAATCTGGGCAACCTATCCTTCAAAATTTGCATGTCCTTTTGGCTCATATGACCAAGCCTATAGTGACACAAAGTTGCATCATCATCTATAGTAATTAAATTACAATATTCAACACTACTTGATAAATACAGGGTACTAACCTTCTTATCTCTTAATACCATAAGAGAACCCTTGGTCACCTTTTAAGAATCTATTGTAAAAGTCACCATACAACCTTCACTGCCTAGTTACCCTATGGATACCAAATTCCATCTCAACTTGATCACATGCCTAACATCCTTTAGTAGCAAAGTTTTCCCACTCTGTGTTTTGACCTAAACACTTTATTTTCTTATTATGATGCAAAGATCATCATCACCAAAATAAACATGTCCAAAATCCCCTTGAACATAATCAATAAAATAATGCCTATGTGGTGTAGCATGAAAATAATTCCTTGAATCTAAAACCCAAGACTCAGTAATATTCTCCATGGAGAGAATTAATGCATCCTAACAAACATTACCTACTACCACATTCACAATAATCCTTATTCCTATTCTAAGGAGCCCAATAATCCTTCTTCGCATGCCTAATCTTTCCATAGTGATAGCATGTCATCCTAGTCTGTAATTTTGACCTTCCATGACCATTTGACTTTCCACATTTTCCTTTTCCTCTATAATTTTATTTCCCTATACTCTCCACTGCCAAAGCATCACCTAAATTATAATTTTGCCATCTCCCCAGAGATTTTCCATCACATTTCCTCAATAAGGATTACTCCTATAACATCCTTAAACTTTAACTTGGCATTCTTAGAAACTGAGTTGCTCACAGCCATTACTAGGTTGTTTTAACTCTCTGCTAAGGAACACAAAATAAGTAGAGCCCTAAATTCATCATCAAATTAAATTTTTATAGAGTTCAACATACTCACAACCATATTAAATTCATTCAAATGATCATCCACTGAACCTTTTTTAGACATCTTCATATTAAATAACTTTTTCATTAAAAATATTTTATGAGAAGTAGAGGGTTTATTATATAAACTCTCTAACACATTCATGATATCTTTCATTGTTTTATCCTATGATTTATTAAATGCAATCAAAGATGCAAGGTATAAATAGATGGCCCCAAGTGCTTTCTTATCAAGCAGCTCCCAAGCCTCATCTAATGTACTCACTGGTTTCTTTACTTTTCCTCCCAACATAGCATGGAGATCCTTATGATAGAGGTAATCCTCCATCTACATCTCTTATAGACCAAAGTTCTACCTATTAAACTTTTCAACCTTTGATCTACTATCATCATCCATAGCTCTCACTTAAACTAATAACCCTTCCTTAGATTAAACCCTTCAACAAATACATCCTGAAGCTTTGATACTAGTTGTTAGGAATAAAATAGAAATCAATGCAAACTAATTTCACATTATCACAATTACAAGAGCTATGAATAGAGATACATAAAGAAAAAAACTTAAAATGCACAACTAAAAGACAATATTTAACATGGTTCACCCAATGTGGGCTACATCCACCAAGAAACACTTGTTAAAATATAATTTCAAGCCAACAAGAGTACAATCCACTCTCAGATTAGTCTTCTCACAATTACAATTCATAAATATCATTTGGAGCTGCACTCAATAAACTCTCCTGAATTCGCACTTGAATTCACACACTCTGTTCACCTTCTCAAACTTAGTTCTTCCTATATTTTACCTATTATATGTCCATATGTGTGTGTGTGTGTGTGTGTGTGTGTGTATGTATATATATACATATTATATATATATATATATATATATAATTATATTAATAGGTAATTGACATAGTAGTTTTACAAAACAATGGGTACCAAAACCATCAACCAAATCAACCCATAATAGTTCCCCATTAATCATGGGTGATGACACCACACATATACAATTATAGATAAACCATGTATCTATACTACCAAAAAAGGGAGATCCAAACCCCAGTGAGAATACATTAATACTGTACAGTACATTTTAATATAAAATATTTTAAATACATTGTAATGTGTAAATAGGCTCCATAACATAACATAAATGATATTGTGTAGGGGGTATGCATCCTCTATAGTAGTGTGATATGATTTCGGTGGTGGATGTGTCTCATATGTATAGTGAACAATTGAATTACTGTTGCCTCATTTATTGTATGCTTTGGAAATGGATTTAAGAATATTTTTAATGCCTTAGCTTTCATTTGTTAAACTTTGGGTTCCTCTGTAGGTATGTCCACATCAATTATGTTGGCGTCTATTAAATCTTGTATCTTATGTTTTAATGTGATTCATTAGTTTTTGATATGGCTTGGTGCCTTGTGATATTCACAAAATACATTCGAATCATAGCTTTTTATAAGAGGTTCTGTCATATCAACCTCTTTGATGGGAAGGAGAGATATGACATTGCATTCCAAGGGCTGTTGTAAAACATGTTCTAGAGATTCTCAAATGTTGGTGAAAACTCTTCATGGAGGAGATAATAAAACTAGGTGAGGAGATGACTTTAAATTTGCATTAACTATAGTATTTGGATCACTGTTGTTTTCAATGGCCCTTACTTTGTATGTATTCTTACTAGAACTCTTAGTAATTGATTCTGATCCACTTGTATATTTTAGTTTACCCATAGAGAGAAGCTTGACTACCCTTTGTTCTACTATCTGGCATAAATATTTGAAGGTTGGAAACTTATTTGATAAGATAGATTCATGTTATGCTTGTAGTAAGCTTCTCTTAAATATGTCCTAGATCTCTATGTTTGCCATAGGGATAGTCAATTTAGCCAATATAGTCTTATATTGCAAGACATATTCTACAATAGGCTCATTGTATTTTTGTTTTAGTTGTGTTACTTCAGAATATGAGTTCTTATCACTAATGTTTATATAGAATTATGTTAAAAACATATCTACTAATTGATTGAATTTGGTGATAGACTAATTAATTATATCATAGAACCATTATAAGGCATGATCATTTAGACTACAAGGAAACAACTTAGTGAGGAGATAATCATTGGACACGTAGTCCAAACATGTTGCATGGAAAGCTCATAAATGGTAATCTGGGTCACCCTTACCATCATACAAAGTAAGCTTAGGTGCCATAAATCTAGATGGTAAAGGAGTTTATGCTATATGATGTGCCAAATATGTATGTAAAAGAGCATGAAAATCCAAGGCATGTGATGGCCTAGTATCTCCTTACTCAATATGTAACACCTTAGAATCCAAGGCATGTGATGGCCTAGTATCTCCCTACTCAATATGTAACACCTTATACTATAGAGAATGAATGTCATGCACAAAGGATTATACATCTGGAGAGGAGAAACCAGCCGTAGCTACTATTGAAGGTTGTTGAGTTAAAATTGGTTGTTTTACAAGCAAAGTTACCCCTAAAGTAGGTGTAACAATGTTGTTGTTTGAGGGGTAGAATATTGACCATTATTTTATTTGATTTTTGTTTCCATTATGGCTTATAGAATTTATGTGTGATCATGGGATTGTTCCCGAAGACTATTTTTGAAACTTTTTAGAATCTCATCCTTATTGACTATAAGATTTTCATTGTAAAGTCAAGGGAGAGTATCATGATTCCCATCTTATGTATCATTTTGATATTGATTTTATTTCTCATCTTATATTTTATTATTTGGATATGAAAGAGTCTTAGGCATGACTTTGTTAGGTGTATATGCATATACATAATGAACACTAGCATATTTTGAAGACTTGGTACACATAATTTGATTTGCCAATAATGTGACCTTTTAATTTAATAACTTATTTTAATTTTATAATTCCAATAACTTAATCATATTGATAATTTGATCCTTTGAAGTCTCATAAGTGCAAACCCTGGTTGATTTTGATTGAACATGTAGGCACACACCCTGTAGGGGGAGGTGGAGGCAATGATAGGCTAAGTATGGGTATTAGTAATAATAGTATAGGCTACATCATCTAATGGAGGAGTGATAGCATGGACCTAGTTAGAAGGAAAGTAGTTATCACCCTCATGGAGTTGAGGAGGAGAAGGATATTCTTTCTTATGCATAGGATATGACATTAAAACTTGAAAAATGGTTGTTAGGGTATTAAATTTATAGATTAAGTCCAATAAACTTTATCAAAAATACATGCACTTATATACTTTAGGCAAATATCAATGCCACTATTAGAGAGTTTCACATAATATAAACCACATAACATGTACACATGTCTTTAACATAATTTTCAAAAAATCAAACATCAGTTATCATAATTGTGTCAATGTTTGCTACATGCCAAATTGGTAGGACCCAAGGAAAAATAATGACATGGACCTAAGAAATGCAAGGGAGATTTTGGGTTAAATTGATAGGTGAATGGCTAACTAGGGATCTTGGCATGGAATTATTTTTTTATGGTAGTAGATGGCATGGTATTTAACCTCGAGCCAAGATGGAATTTTAAATATAATAATAGGTGGTAATTTTGAATATTGATAGATTTTTGGTAGGAAAGGGGGTTTAAAATAAAGTCAAAAGAGATAAAACCCATTAGAAGGGGAAGAAATAAAAAAATAAAATGAAGAAAAAGAAGAATACACTGAAGAAGATGAGGATCCAATAGTGAAGAAAGGGACTATCAGGGACAACTAGTGAAGGAACAGAGAATCAAAGAAGAAATTGGAAAGAATAAGAATAGTAGAGACCTCTGGAAGGGGATCTAACCAAAAGCAAATAAAGGAAATCTTAACTAGACTAGAAGAAGAGTGGATGAATTCAATCCAACTTAGGATCAACGAATATGAATCCTTGTTTAGCAGGTCATATGCTATAATTATCAGGACCTTGTAGAATTAAATTATTTATGTAATAGTTAATGATATTTAATAAAGTTATTTCTTATGTACTTTAGCCTAAAAGGTTACTATCTAAATTTTGTTGGTAAAATAGTTTAGGAACTATTATTTTATAATCTAAATTTAATGTAACCTTTCCCCCTTCCCCTTTGACACTCTCATCCATAAGCTCATCACTACTCATGAAGGTTTCTCCCCTAAGCACACTCAAACCCCCATTTAAGTATTCAATGGATCACCACTATGTGTAACTAACCCAAACCTGTCCCAGATCCTTTCTCTCCTCATGCCTCAAGTGAACACATAGGGTTCATTCCTATGTGATATGCCAGCTTAGGGAGATTATAAGGGCAAGTCATTGATCATGGTTATGGCCCCTTTGGTGACTAGACTAGCCAAAATTCTGGTTTTATTATTATCTAGTTGGTTAGGATAGTCATCTTGTAACTAACCATTACACCAAAAGCTTAGACTGTTAGTGAATCCATCCACCAAGATATTAACTCCCCATCACACTTCCAACAATCCTATCCTTAGGATGGGTGTGCACATTCATACACATGCAAGAGCCCTACGTAAACATTATTATGTCAGCATTACCACTCGAGACCCAAGACTCAAACATAGGTGGGTGCTTTGATACCATATGTAACAAATCATTACACTAAAACCCTAGACTATTAGTGAATCCTTCCACTAGGATTTTAACATAGCTCTCACCTAAGAGGCCTAAATTCAAGTCCTAAAATACCAAATCAACATACAGGTGTAATAAAGCATATGATGGAATTATGTAATAAGGTCTTTGATGTCATAAAATAATAAGGTTATGTAAGCCATGTTTCTACTCATTTTTATTGGCAACATAAGTTATTTTGGGTAATAATATGTGTTCACCTCTTAATATCTAGTTAGGTGAGTCAAGTGGGGACTTTCTCTAAATAGTCACCATGTCAAACATTTAGTATATATGGTGAGGTTGGGATCACTTTAAAATTAGAAAAGGTATGCTTACACCACTAAAATGAAAGTCTACATCAGAACCCAAAGAGACACATCTCAATGAAGCACTACATTAGAATATCAAACATAAATTTTAGTGTGGGGTAGGAGATGGTGCAAAGAAGAAGAGAATAGAGGTGTTTATCAAGGATGTCTATAAGGAGAGTGCATAGGAAGGAATGATAGGAATCGCATGGTAAAAATAACAAACATGTGGAGGGAGATGCATGTTGACCAAGTTAAGGAGTTAAATAAGAAAGATAGGTTTTATGTCAGTGTATAATGAATAAGTTACATCTAGTTATCCAATTTGATAAAGAGGAACAATGGTGATTGAGCTAACATATAAGGACTAACACAATCTAGGACCCGATATAGAGTTATTATTGTCTGAGTTAAGTGACGAGGCAAGTGACCTAACCAGGTAAGGATAAACATGTGAAGGATTAGGGCATGTGAAATATTGGCCACCTATCAAGATTTAAACATTTAAAAGCATGACTTGGACAAGCTACTATGTGCCTAGGCAAAAATAGTGGCAATATGCATAACTATCAACATATCAGTCATATTAGATGGTCACTCTTTTTTGCATATATAAATATTTATGGAATGGATGGCCCATGGTAAAAATTAATAAATTATGAGTAAATTTATAAAATATCACTGAGATCTTTAAAAGGTAGCTTAGAGAGGCTTTTCTACTAGAGAGATAATAGACAAAGTTGAATAAAAGAGGAAGGAGGAAATCAGAACAAGAGGGTCTGTTAGGAGTAGAACAAGGATCCAAAATCATAGTGTAATTGGTGGACATGTGTGTGACTCATTCTATTTTTATCTTTTGTATGTATTCAACTTTTGAAAGCATAGAAATAGTGTACAAAATATGAAGAGTCTTTCCTTTAAATGTAGCTAAAGGTTGGAATATGAAGCGATAATGCTTTATAAAACTCTTTATATATCACTTAGTTATATTGTGAAATGGTTTTTATGTGATAGAGATTATTATACAATTTTGAAATGGTTTTCCCTATATGTCTTTTATGGTTATTTTATGCATAGTGAATTCTCTATTTTCTAAATCTACTAGTCATGTATATTCAATCAAAGGTTCTATAATTAATGATTCTTGACTTTTTTACATCTATATATCCATTTTAGTTATTAAATTGATAATTACAATCTAAATTGTCATTTTTATATACTTTTATCACTTATCACATAGTTATCTTTGAATTAGCATGTTATGATGGGTTTTCTAAGAACCTCTGCTAAAAATGGTGTTGTGAGTGTGGAATTTCTATTTGAAACATGTTTAAATGGCTATAGAGGCAAAGAGAATTGGATAGATGGGTAAATGAAAGAATCCACAACAATGCAAAAAAGTAAAAATTAATTGGGAAGACTATGAAATAAGTTATTCAAGAGGATATACATAGACAAATTTGTTAAATATTTTGGTGTGAATTTATTGGATTATTAGCTATGTGGTTATCTATATTGGAGTATTATTATTTTTAGACAAGAAGGACATAATTCATAACTTGTACAGAAGAAAAATTAGACAGCTTACAAACTTTAGATATTGACTGGACTCATACGGTAGATCATTGGACTAAAACTACCATCGATGATTACATCATAGATTTTTTTGTATAAGGATAACTAGATTTTGAATCTGTGAAATAATTTTTTATGAGTGAAATCCAAGGAAAATTTCTTTAGTAACTACCTACTTTGATTAAGATGTTGGTTGTTAAAAAGGCCATGGTGCCTACCCCTACCAACATGGAGTAGTCAATTTGGGCATTATGGGGGTGTTGAAATGTAGGAGTGAATGATATAGAGTTAAAAAAAGGAACTTGAACTTGAACCCAAAATATGGAGGATGCAGAGTAAGAATAAAATTTTAGTAATGGAGAGAGAATTGTGATAAAAAATAAGGTGGAATAAATCGGATAATCCAAATTTAATTTTGAATAAGAGCAGGATTAAAATAGAGGATGGAGAAAAGAGTAAATCCCAAAGAGAAAAAATTAGAGAATTTGGATATTATTTATATCAAGGAATGGAAGGGTTGGAGAAAGGAGAATACAAATATTGGTATAGAGAGGATATGGAACAGAGTGAGGAGAAAGAGGAAACTAGATTAACAGTAAAGTAGTTAGAAGATAGGGCTAGATATTAGATACATGGAAGGATATTGTTTGGACCAAAGAAATAATATTCTTTGGATTAAGCAATGCATAATCACATAAGTATCATAGGTTAAAGGTCATAGATAAAAGAATTTTTAGACATAGATCATTCATTTCAGGAGTACGCGTCCCTCGAGCCCATTTTATCATCAAAAAAGAGAAAGCAAAGTGAAAAGGATGAGATAGGTATAAATGGGTTTGAATCACTTACTAATAAATTTGGTAAAATTAGTTCATAAAATAATAAATAGATACAAAATAAGTGGTTAGAAGAATTTTTGTCTCTTTCAAAACTAGTTTTGAGACACCCATAAGGACTAGTTCACAAAAAACCATAGTAGCAATTACAAGTGCACCAAGCATGACATTGAATGTAGAAATGTTTATTACTTTAATTCCATATGATGGGTATTCTAACCATGAACATTATTTATTAACCTATTATATGAAGTCACATGTTCAAGGAATGACCACTAAAGATGTGAAGAAATTTGAACTCATAGGATCCTTAATAATCCAAACCCTGGAATTAGTTTATAAAAGGAATGTTAATTCCATAAGTATTCAATAAGTTAAGGAAAAAATAATTGCATAATTCAAGATGAATAAGTTTTGAATTTAGACCATCAATTTATTAAGGATATTTTATAATGAAGTGGAGAATAAATATGGGAATACAATCGTATATTTTCAGACATAATAAATAAGATTGATTTTATCATAAAAGACAAAAACAAGGCTTATCAATTTATGGAAGGGTTGTGATCA
Source organism: Torreya grandis (assembly GCA_037957365.1). Classification (NCBI taxonomy): domain Eukaryota; kingdom Viridiplantae; phylum Streptophyta; class Pinopsida; order Cupressales; family Taxaceae; genus Torreya; species Torreya grandis. The sequence goes on along the minus strand of JARHVA010000004.1, from coordinate 1,953,414 downwards.
AGGATTATATTTTACATTACATATTCATAGTTTTTATTAATTTTAATGATTTATTAGATACACTCTAAGTAGAATAGATTAAGGATTATGGAGATGCTCTATCAGGTAGCTCTAAAATTGAGATGAAAATAGATCATTTTATGAGGAAGATGGATGAGCTTCATGAGAAAAATAATCCCATGTTATGTCTATGGTGTGTGAAGTGTGGTAAAGGACATAATAATAATGTCTATCATAACATCAAAACTAAATTCTATGACATATGCAGAGTAGTAGGACATGCAACATCAAAGTGTCATTTACTACAATAGTACATTCAAAAACCATAAAGCTTTTACTATAATTTTTTTCAGTTGAATAATCATGATAAGAAGAGTTTATGTGATTTATAGTAACTAAAATAATATATCACTAAAAACATCTTGGCAATCACATAAAATTAGATGCCTAATGTAAAACAGGGAATTCTAGGCCCAGAAGTGGAAATGGCTAGTACGACATAAGGTGGTCCTAGGTGGATACCTTCACCACAATTTTAACCCTAGGATATGGATAGATGGACATTATTTTCTCCAAATTATCATTATAAATCCTCATCAAACACTACTATTCCTCAACACCAACAATAAAATTGGGCTCCATCATCACGTTAGTGGTAGTATGGCAGATATGATGTGCAACAACAACAGTCAAGGGGATTTTAGGGGTAATAATCATAAGGTTGGGGTTTTTAACAAAATAAAAGAGGACATATGGGAGGATACCATGGTGGACACCATGGAGGCAATCATAATGATAATCATAAAGTTCATCAACCAATTCAGTGTTATCTATGTGGTAAATATAACCACTTCACATGAAACTACTTGAATAATCCTCAAAGATAGATATTCTTTTTATATTGTAGAGTTTTAGGACATCATAAATTTTCCAATTTTATAAAATCAAAGGAAATAAAAACATGTATGAAATGTAAATATGATAGATTTTCACCTTAGGGAGAATGTGTTCATGCAAATAGTCACAAAGCAACAACACATAGAGCAAGGGTTTTCCCCTTTGTAAATCCCACCAAATCAAAAATAATTAGGAGGGTTCAATAGGATAAGTACCTTGATATTAAAAGACAAAAAGGTTTAATGTCTCAAGAAACATAAGTATTATAGGACATACAATATAATGTGTGAGAATGTGATGTTATAGCTATTGATGCACAAATATATGGGTAGATTATTTACATAATGTGATAGTAAGGATTAGTGACTACACTGATAGATCTATTGAAAATTTTGAACACTAAAAAATGAATATATTTCATAAAATATTAAAAATATTATGTATTATTTTCTTGAGTGTACACAATGAGGACAACAACATAATGACAAGGTCGTATGGTATGTAAAAACTAAAAATCCCCAGCATGTTAATCTTAAATGGACATTAAACTTGTAGGCTATGAGGTACCTAATATTGTATTTAAATTTTGAAGCACATAAAATATGATACCAAGATTTACATGGGAGGCTATTGGTTGACCAACACTAAGCTATAGTCTAGTTACTCTCAGTCTCATTGATTATGGGAAAGTAGAACCAATTAGATGGATTAAAGATGTAGAAATTAAGGCTGTTGACTTAAGATTGAAAGGATATTTTGAGGTAATTGACATGAAAATAGATGAGATCCATTATCTTTCTTTGATTTTTAATAAATGGGCTTATAATGGTCAAATTATTATCAATTCAATGCAAAATCAATTGGAGGTTCATGGAGATAAGATAATTATGATACATTTAAACAAGCCTGAGTATAAGCCATATGTTATCCCTAGAGAACTAGAGTCACCTTATACTTATGAGGATAATAGTTGGTTCAAGGTGAATGCAAATAACAAATAGAATGATCTAAAATCTATGGAATACCAGTTCTTCAATCCTCTACTAAAACATCAAATACAGTCACAACCAATTAAACAGTCTATGTATAGATTAGATATAAAAAATTCACCAACACATCAATTTTATACTAAATAATGTAGGTTTCCCTCTATGCAATCACCAACCAGGTCTAAATTAGACTTATTGTATAATATAGGTTTGATAGCTATGGATCACATAGAGCCTACTTTGAAAGGTAGCTTACCTTGAGAAGCAACATCTTCAATAAATGAAAACTTGGATATACATATGTTAAACTAGGTCAAGGGAGATCATGAGGTGTGACCTTTGTGAATGTTGTTCACCACTAAATGCAAATTTCCACAATAACTCACAACTAAGGATCTCAATCATTTCATTTTTTTCATTAGAGAATCATGTACCTAATATGGATCAGAGAGTAAGTACACTCAATTATGCATTAAAGGTAATGATAGTGAATTGGTGGGCAGTTCATAGGAAAACTCAGTTATCATGGGATGAGGCATGAAAATAATTATGAGCACATTTTTAAATACCAACTATCAAGGTAGATTGGTCACTATTTCTAGAAGTTTAGTGTCTAGAGTTGCATATACATAGGTGCATAGAAATATGGTCTACACAGGGTGTTAAACCCAAGTACTAGGTACATGTTTTTAGATACACTTTGGTACCACTTCCAACTGCTTGGTATATTCATTAGGAGTGCAGGAAAGAAACTAAACATTGGGCACAGGTTCAATAAAACTTTATACAAATGTTTGTTTTTAAGATGACAATCTTATAGTTCATAGTGTTTTACAAAAATTGAAAATGTTTCTAAGTTATAGGCAAGTGAAAGATCTTAAGTACTATGTTAGACTCATCATCACAACAAGACTTATACAAAATTATAAGGTCAGTAAACATAAGTAATAATTTATTAGACAACCTTGTAATAGGATTATAGATGATTTGATAGGGTCCAGTGATAGTGATGAGGATCTATACTTAAATGGCTTATTTAAACTGGGATGAGAAGTTGAGCCACCAAAAGTTTAAATTATAGAATAAATTGAGGAAGACAAGCTATGAAATTTAAATATTTTGGAGTAGGAAGGACAAATAGCTCTAAAAGAATCCATTTCTAGTAATTTTAATAGGATATATCAAGATCCACTGAAGAGAATTGTTGAAAATATTAGAACAGAGTATGTGGCAAATCTTGTGACTTTGGGAGATTACTAGACTTAAAATGAAATTTTAGAAGGATTTCAACTATTGAGGGATTATCAGGATGTTTTCCCACTAAATTTACAAAGGTGAAAGGTGTATATCCATCATTAGGGGAGACTCACATTGAAATCAAAGAGTGCACAAGGCCTATCAAGAAGTGCCCATATATATTGAATCCAAACATGAAGGTAAAGGTGAAGGTTGAGATGGATCACATGTAGGAAGCATGTATCATCTATCTAGTCAAAAAGGTGGATTAAGTTAATCTAGTGGTTTCACAACCTAAAAATTCAAGTGAGATTAGGGTATGTGGAGATTATTATGTATTGAATGATGCTTGCATCAACGACCTATTTCATATACCTTTCACCGATGAGGTTCTAAAATTAGTTGTCGATCATAAAATATATTCCTTTGTAGATGGATATAATGGATATCATCAAATTTCCATCGTAGAATAAGATCAGGCCAAAATAACATTCATAACTTAATGGGGTTATTTTGCATGTAAGGTACTGTAATTTGATCTAAATAATTCTCCAAATGTATTTTTTAGGGCTGTGTTGACTACTTTCAAGGTCTTTTTCCATGATTTTATATAAGTTTATTTAGATGATTGGGCTATATTTTATTTTTTTAAATACCACTTTATAAACTATGACTAATGTTTAAACGTTGCATAGCCCTGCACATTTCATTAAATTTAAAAAAATGTTCATTTTTCACACCATTTGGTGTTCTTTCAGGCCATGTAGTCTATAGTGAATCAATTTGGGTTGACCAAGCCAAAATTATAGTCATATTAGGTATGTCACCTCTAAATAGTTCTATAGAAGTACGACCTTTTTGGGTCATATAAGGTACTACAAAAAATTTATCAAATTCTACACAAATATATATGTGCCCTTAGAGAAATTTTTACACAAGGATACGAGGTTCGCATGGATGTAAGAGTGTTAATCAACATTTGTTGAGCTAAATCAAAGGTTAGTTAAAGCTCCCATATTGGTATTTATTAACTGGACTAATCCATTTCATGTTCACATAGATGCTTTAGGTATTGTTGTGGGTGTTATGTTAATGAAACTAGGAGATATTGGATTAGACCATCTTATCCAGTTCACAAGTAAAAAACTATCAACTACAAAAAAAAACTATACTATGACAGAATGAGAAGCACTAGAAATGGTGTTCACACTACATAAGTTTAAGAATTATCTTCTAGAAACACCCCTTGAGTTTTTTATTGATCATCAAACCTTAATATATTTGGTTAACAAACCTATGTTGGGTGGAAGGATATCTAGATGGTTAATGTTATTCTAGGAATTTTAGTTTAGGATCAATGTTAAACCTAGATGAGAGAATGGGACCTAACCACTTAAAGTAGAATATGAAATGGAGAAGAACATGAAGAGTTTCAAGATGAATCACCATATGCACATCTCTTCAAAATCTATGTGATCCCAGAGAATAATGGAGGATATAACCAAATTTATGTAGACACCCCATTTTGGCCAAAGTTATGTTCCGACTAGACTTCAGATTGATTTCTATCAAACATTACAAATTAAGCCTAGGAATAATTGAATGTCCCAATTTCATCTACACATTGGACATTGGTACCTAGAATCATGTTGAGGCATCCTTATTTGGGGATTATCCTATACACAATAGTAACCTCTCGTGGATTCATCTCCAATCAAGATATAACCTAGCAAATTGATAGATTGGCCTTTAGACCCATTAAGCAGGGCACTTAAACAATTCTTAAAATGAAAGAATGCTAAGCAGAATGAATTAACTAAGTAAATAAAATTAAAGGCTTAATTAAAATTTAAATGTGCAATTAGTGAATATTAATTTTTTAAAAAGAAAATTCTAATAAAATTAAGGTCATGATGATGTCATCATCCTCAAAGTCAAGAAATTGAAAAATGTCTCCATTAAAGCCTTAAATTTAGAAATGGAGAGACATGCTTAATAAATGGGACATCTATCCCAAATATTAATTGTTTATCCCCTCTTTAACTTAACTACGGTTGAACTAAACCTAACTATGATTAAATCTAACCTAACTATATTTGGTTGAGTTAGTTGGATAACCTATAAATAGAAGTGCCAAGACCATTTTTAAAAACTCTCAATCCAAAGTTATAATGTTAAATTATTGAGAGACAAAGATTTCATGTAATGTTATAATGCAAAATTATTGATATATTGATACATCTTACCAAATCTAAGCCAAACATTTCCAAACTGATAAGGAGAAATGATGCAAGGAGCACTATTGTCAAATATGAGCACATTCTTCCAAGGTTAACATGTAACTCTTACTCACAAGGAAGGTGAAGAATACTTGTTTTGTCTTCTTTTGTTTGGTACTTGAAATATCCTCTTACTCCTTGAGTGGCTAAGCTTAAGGGGTTAGATTTCTTTATGTGTTTTTATTTAAGTTTATCATACTAACATTTGACTAACTCCCCTCTTAGATTCTTATCTCACATAATGATATGCCTAGTGGGACTATGCATCCCACATGCATTATAAGAGCATCTTTGGACCTCCTTGAAGCCAAGAAGCATTCATTTTAGACCTTGTTTTCTTGATTTTTATCTAACTTTTTTGTGTTTGGCCTTTAATTATGGAACTGTAAATTCATTCCTATGAAATTATGAATTTAGCAAGGAAAATAGTGAAATCATCAGGTGAAATCATGAAATCATTTTGGAGAATTAGGAAATCATCACTATTTGAACTTAACTCTGTAAAACTATTAATTCGGGGCCAAAAGTTGCGAAATCATCAAGGCAAACTATGAATTTGCCCCACAAGAACCATAATTCTTCTTTTGTTTATGGTTAATTGTCAAATTGTTCATAAGTTGAGAAATCATTATTTACAGTATCAAATTCATGTTTTTGAGTTGTAAAATTATCATTATAGGTTATGAAATTGTCATTTTAGGTTATAAAATCGTATGTCTAATTGTAAAATCATTATTAAATAGTGAAATTTCAATTCTATATTTTTTGTGTTTTTTATAGGTTTTTTCTCATAATTGTGAAATCGGTAAGTTTATGTGTGAAATCATTGAGACAAGTTGAAAAATCATTCTGAAACAATGAAATTGTCCACTTTAAGTTTATATTTTTTTAGTTTTCTATGGTTTTATATACTTGAACAATTTTATAGTTCATAGTCATTATGTAACTACAAAATTATTTTAAAGAGTTAATTTATGTGTCTTATTCAACTAACTTATAGGATTTTCACATTGGCTTAAGCACAAATTAATCTAATAACCTTGTTTGTAGAGCATTGAGCCAAAAAAAGGAAGCTTGAGTGTTTTTTAATCAATTTTTCCTTTTGTAAAATCAAATTTCACAACAAAGGTTAAAATTCATCCACATTTGGTTAAGGTGTTTAAAAATCACTTAACAAATTTATCTTTTAGCATTTCATTATTTTTACAGGTGAAAATAAACGATAAGAGGCCAAAAAATTTCAATCACATTTCAATTAGTGTTATTAAAAAAAACCTACATTTTAGTTAGAGCTCTTAAGGTATTTTTCAATTTTTGTTTATTCTTTATTAGCTAGTTTCAAATTGCGTAGATTAAATTCTTTGTTTTTGACAAACAAAAACTAAGCGTGTATACCATCCCCCTATCCCCTTTAGGGAACTCAAGTGACTAAAAGCACTTGGTTTATTGCCTTGGTTTTTTAGTCTTGTCAAAAATAATGTTGTGTATGCTCTCCCTAATATCTAAGTGACTTGAGTGACTCAGAAATGACCTCTAAAGTATTTTCACATTTCATTTATTTATTTTATTGCATTAGCTTGTGGGTGGGAGTTCATTGCCTCCTCACAAGTTATTTAGGGGTGCTTTAACCTAGGGTTTCATATCCTAACATTATACCAACCCCACTTCATGATAGGTTATATAAATTAGGGCACATGATATTGGGATAGCCAGGGGCTGAGTGACTAGCTTCTTCGATCCTTATAAAACCCTAGGTCAGGTCTTGCTAAACATCAGACTCTACTAAGCAGTACATAGTTGGAGTCATTGTACAAAGTAATAAACCTTTGTATATCAAGTTATCAAGTATAAACCCAATTTATGTGATTTTTCCCTTGTGTTATCCACACTTGCAACCATCTAGTGCATTTCAAAACTTATAAATTTTTAGTCAAACTCACTTATCATATAATTTATTGTCAAATGTTGAGTGCTCCTCAATCTAAGTTTATGCCATGTCCCAATGTTTAAGACATAAAGGGGGGCATAAAAACTCTACCTATACATGTTCTTTAATTTTTATATTAACACTTGATTCCTCACAAACATTGGTATATTGGTGGAAACTTTGGCAGAAGCTACGCATACCCAAGTTAATTTTAGGGATAGGATGAGCCATTTGTGCTACTTCTTATTTTATCTAATTTACATGTGTTTTGAGACAAATTATTTGTTTGTTTGTCAAAATTTTAAACAAGTCATAAACATCACATGTTTTTATCACACTTAAGCCTAAGAGGGGTTACTCTGCCCATTTCATGTCACACTTTTACCTTTTAGACTTTTTATCTCAAAAATATTTATGTGTGACTTGTTTAGACAGGGTGTTGTTATGTTGCCCATTTTGTCCCAAGAGTTTGCCTTGGATTTTTTAGTCCAAAACCATTTTTGTACCATTTAATTAAAGGAACATTGTTACACTACTCCAAAAAACTTTGCCTTGTTTATAAAAACTTTGCCTTGTTTCAAACCAAGTTCAAAATCACATGTACCTTTGGTTTAATAATGGTGTTGTTATGTTGTCTATTTGGGTATAAGATGTTCTCCATTTGAAAAATCCAAAACTTTTAAACCAAGTTTGGAATTTATCTTATGAAGTTCAAATTCAAAATTGATTGGTCTACATCTAGGTTTTACTTAATTTTGGTTGGGTGTTTACCTCTTACCTTTAAATTGTGTAACTTGGATTAATTACTTGCTCAATTTAAAGACCCTTTTTCCTAGATCTAGGAAGTGGTTTATTTTCATGTACCTAAAGTCAATTTTGTTGCCTTAAACTAAGGTCAAAACTCACTTTTTAAGTATAACTTTAAGCATGGTCGGTTTACATTGGAGCCTTACTTATCACTTGGGCTTGAATGCTTTACTCATCACTCTTATTTTGATTACTTAAGATTTAATTTTCCAAATTAGTTTTAGGCATGTGCCTAGAGTGAATGTTTTATACCAAGGTCAAGTTTGTTTTAAATTCATGTGCTAAGATTGAGTCAAAGTGCTTCAAACTATTTGCCTTAGAGTTAGATTAATTGCAAGTTTTTACTTCGACTTAGTTTGTTTCAAATTCTAGCTTTGTGCTTTTTTTCCAAAGACGTAGCATTACCTTAAAGTTTTCAAATCCAGTTCATACCTTTTTAAGTCTAGCTTTACGCCTTTTTACCAAAGACCTAGCACTTTTCATTTTAGATCTATATTAGATCTATTCAGAACACTTTGCCAAGACTAGGATTCAAATTTTCCTTTTATTTGACCATTTATGTGAAATAATTTAAAGTATTAGAGATATTTGAGACCAAAATTATGTTGATAGCTTTTGTGAAGAGCTCTATTCTAATCCAAGTTTAAACTATTTATAGCAATAAAACTAGTTTTCCATGTAGACCAAATTTCAAGATGTTTTGAAGCATTGACTAATCTTTTTAGACCACATTTTGAGTGTTTTTTAAGCTTTGAACCTTTTCCTCATGAGATGTTAGTCATGGGTTTGGATATGCCTCACTACACATGTAGGACCATGTACAATCCAAATTATGAAAGTTTAGTCATAAATTATCCCTTTATTTAAGATCCATATGGGGATGACGTAGTTTATGATATGGATCCATATCCCCCTTACACTACTCAATATGTGAAACAATTCCAAGATCCATTAGCATAATACTTGATTATTACACCTCTTTATCGAGGTCAAGAGAAAGAATAGATAACTTAGTACCTTGTTAATATGCCATATACCATCAAACAATTCCAATAGCAACCTCACTATGTTACCATTCTAATAAGCTATGACTCATACTTGTTATAACATCACTTTCTTGAAAAATGGTATGAGGTTTTTGTTAGATCTAGAGAAGTAGGGGCCAAGTTTCCAAAAGACTTTTCTGATGAAAATCTACCTAGTCTAGTTAGAGTGCCCAGTAACGTACCTCATATCAAACCCATCGAACATGCATATACTACTTATCATCGGGAAATCATACCAATGCAAAACCAATATTTGAATGTAATTTCAAATGGAAAGTGCCCCATAGTATACTAATTTTTTCAAATTCAGTAAGCATATTAGACTTATCTTAATCTAGGACATAATTTCAATGTTATGGCCATATTGAATACCCTGCTTATAAATCTAGCTCCTTCAGTAGGAGTGTTAGTTGATTCATTGGGTCAAACTAATCCATGTGTGGACATTTTTTCCAAATTACTTCAATAGGTGAAATGTTTAATGTCTCAGTCATTAAGTAAGTTATTGTTTCTTCTACTCAGGACCATGTGCCAAATGCAGTGCATAACACACAAGTGTCTCCCAATTTAGACCAAGGTGGGTTAAATGTACAACAAAATAATTTATAATAACAAGTGCCTCTTTCCAATACTATGAGTGGTTTACAACAATAGGTGGTAGGCATCCTTATTTCCCAATTACATCAGGTTATTCCCACTCCTCAACCAACTACTTTTTTAAGCACACAACACTAAAGGATAAGTATATAGGCACTACCCAATGTTTTACCCCAATAAGTGGTACATGTTACCCCACATAAATAGCTGATGGATAATATTATGTGTTCATACATAGACCAATTTACCACCTCAATAAAGTCATAACACTATGTCACCTTAATGGGTAACAACAAATGTTCCACCACAACAAACACAAACCAATATACCTCAACAATCATAGACATTGTCTAATCAACAATCCATTCTTATTGGTCAATAATAAATATAAAACACCCAACAAGTGTCCAATTCACAACAAGTGTTTGTTCAACACATAGGTGCCAACATATAGTAAGTACCTATTAGGCAATAATTGCCTTTTACCCAACATGTGCCACATATTCAAAGATGGGGCTTTAGTCCACAACAAATATAGTTTATATAATCAGGTTTGACTGGTTAACAACAAGTTCAAACTCAGTAGGAAAAATACCTTTCATAAGGCCATACACTTCTATCACAACCCCAATTCCCTACAACTCAAAGCCATATTTGGAATCCAAACTAAAATATTTACCAACAACACATGTAGTATTAGTAGCCTAATCCCAATGTGTAGATGTATATTCCTAGTCAATTGGTCCATAGAACCAACATTCCATAATACTCCATTCCCACACTATACCTTAGTCAAGGTAATCCACCTTTGACCACCCAGCCACAACCACAACCAACTATGTCATCAAGTTTCTTAGCCCAATAACTACAACAAATGAAGGATGCAATTGTAGCCATTTAAACAAGAAAGTAGACTAAGAAGTTCAAATTGGATGACATGTGTTCATATCGATTTAACATGGAGTATCTCCAAATACCTTTTCCTTCAGGTTATGAGTGTTAGGGTGATTAATTCACCATTATAAATAAATGAGTAACATTTAATTACATATTATTGTATGTAATTAATAATTAGTATGGTTATTTGTCGTAAATACGTTGTTAAGTTATTTAGGTGGGTAAATCATGAAAATATTTTTATTGTGGTATGTTGTAACTCCCATGCAATATTTGGGGAGATATTCAATTTACTTAGTTTTATCTCTCTTATTTTATAATAGCTATTATGAGCTCATATTTCTATATAAATATGAAGCTCGACTTTGTATTTCTCAGTTGGAATAAATAAATTATTGTTATTCTACCATATTTAGTATCATAGCTTCTCAAATCTCTGAACATGTGCTTGATGAGAAGCCCGAGCATTCCCAAAGTTTAAAGAGCTTTGTTGTGTGAGGAGAAGCCCATACACTCCCACACCAAATCCAAAAGTAGCCATAAAAGCTGTAGACAAAAAGAAGATCAACCAAATACTCTATAAGACTTGAATATCTCACATCTAACAAACAGAGCAATGGAAATTGGCTTTGAAATATTGGTGGCATATAAGGAGAAAATCATTGAAGCACTATAAATTGTTGATAAAAGCGTTGAGACTGTGATCAGTAAAATCTAAAGCATTAGAGATTGTTTGGCATCCATATCTGGTAACAAAACATAATTTATTGTAAACTAAAATAGCATTTAAAAATAAGGCATGGTAAGTTGGGCATTTTAATTGGATGCCAAAGCCAACCAAATAACATTAAAAAATGGCACTTTAAAAAAAATTGAGTTTGGCATTATAAAGGCATTGGAAATAAGACTATTAGAGCTTGGCATTTGAAAAGCCCTGTAAAAGTGTTGGAGGATTGAAATTTTAAAATAAAAACAAGGCTGAATTGAAATAGCATATTGGATTGGCATTGGGCATGGTGGTGGTGAGCTTGGCATCCATCTGCCAAACATACAGCATTGAAAAAAACCAAGAGGTTGGTTATATATTTTTTTAGTTTATAAACTAAAAATCTATAGCTTATATATTCTTAGATTCATTTAAGGTACAAACCAACCCTTTAGAATTTAAAAACACCTGATAAATCCTCAAACTATCTTTCTAATTCTCAAGACAACCATTTATAAATTTTATTTGTTGTACATTTCAAACCAAACCACTTATTAATAAATCCATGGTATTAGGTGAGATGATGGGTTTAAAGTAAATCAAAATTATAAGTCTTTCAATATTTATGTCCTTTTATATTTTTGAAATGATGCATAGGTAAGTTGGTGGGAAGGTTTCTTGGTAGAGGATAGGTGGGAGGTTTAAATCCCCCAAATGGATTTTTTGGTGAAACTTTTAGCAACCCTCCAAATTTAGCATACCACTAAATTTAGTTATAACTAACTAAATTATCATAAAAAGTACTATTAAAAAAATAAAAATTAAAAAGAGAAAAGGAAAAATAAATATATATATAGCCAAAAAGAGGCCAAAGAGCCCAAAAACAAAAAAGAGAGAAAAGTGAATTTTCATTTTTTGCAAGTATTGGAAATTTTTTATTCATTTTCATTGTAAGCAATTATAATTATCTTACATAAAATCATGCATTTTTTAAACTCGACGTAGTGTTTAGTCAAAGCTATGTCTTTGAATCATATTTATGGATAATGTCATCATATTTGAGTTACTACATGCACCACCTAACATAGCGATAACAATGATGTATGGGCATCGTCCCTTTAAACCATCGAGGAAAAATAAAGAACATACACTCATATCCTTCCCCTCATTTACCCATTCATTATAATCAAATCATGTAAATCCTAACAGATAGAATTTCCAAGTATATAGTGAGGTTACGCATGCATATGTGAAAATCCATCTAAATAGGTGCTAGTGATTGGATGAATCATTTTGAATATTGTCTAGGTACCAAGTATCATATTATTTCTTGTACATTTACACCTCTTTCCCACATCATCAAGTATACATAAAGGGTGAGATTCTTCTCCGTATCAATGGGTATAAAGGAAGGATGTGTATAATGAAAGGTCTAGTTGTCATTATGGCAGTATATAGAAAGGGAAACCTATATACCTAGAGTGATAAGGAACCTATCCATCACCTGTAGTCTTGATAGTGATTGCACAAGATCCAAAATTCTTTCTATCAGATTCACAACTACTCAAAGGTGACAACTACTTTGCTTAGAAGATAAAGCTTAGAACTCAACTAAAATTTGAAGAAATTTGGTCTGTAGTAAAGGAATCATATACCTAACATACAATAGATGTTGATCAACAATGTAAGTATGATAAAGCCAACCAAAAGGCTAAGTTTATAATCATGTTCAGAGTATCGAATGAAGTTCAACCACACATATTTGAAGCTAAAATATATAAAGAAGCTTGGGACAAGATCCAAACTATATATGAGGCCAAAAATGAGAGTATTATTTTGCATTTACAAACTCACCTCCACTCTCTTAAATTAAGATCATGAAAAATAGTGGAGGACATTTTAAGACATGTTGCAATGTTAAGGGCATCACTTCAATCCTTGGGTGAGACAATTTTAGATGACTATCTTATACCTATTATCTTGAGAGCACTACCACCCTCATATAGGTTTTTTGTGACCACCTTGACTATCACAGAATAGAAACCAAGTTTTGAAAAACTAGTGAATATGTTAAAATAGGAAGAGTCCTTCAATATTCATTAAAAACAAGAAAAACATATATTGGCTTATCATCATCATAAAGGAAAGAAACCAAAAAAATCTTCATCAAAACATAATCTAAGGCAGAATTCACAAGGAGGAAAGTCATAAAAACAATGTCTCATTTATGATCATAAGGGACATGACCTAAAATATTGTTGGTATAATACCTTCAAAAAAGGATCTTCTAGTGGTCATCGGTTCACTAGCCAACAATCATCCCTTGGCTCATTTAATAAGCCACAAGGATATAAAAGGGGACCTAAAAGAAAAAATCAAAGAAATAAGGAAATATTGTTGAAAAAGAACATGATGAGGAAGATGACTATTTGTACTCTACAGATACCCATGATGTATTCACATCATAAAGTGATATATGGTATGTTGACTCAGGTGCAACTTGACACATGATATGTAGAAAATATTGGTTTTTTAATTTGAAGGACACACCCAATAAAAATCATGTTTATTTGGGTGATGATACCTCATACAGTGTGTAAAGAATTGGTAACATTGTCTTACCCCTAGGCACACAAACATGTAAAATCACATATGTTCTCTATGTACCTAGATTAAACAAAAACATGTTATCAGTGAGTCAACTCTTAGACAATAATTTGAAGATTGACTTTGACTGTAAAGGTGGAACAAAATTATGTTTGATCAAAGACAAATCGAAAATTGTTGCACAAGAATCTAATGTGAACTATATGTTTCATCTTGATTTCATTCAGAAAAATAATCAAGCACTCATATTAAAGGACACATACCTAGAAAAACTATGGCACAAAATATTTGGCCACATCATTTTTTGATATCTCAACACACTCCACTAAAATTTGACAAGTATAAGGGTAAAGGAGACTATAGGGAGCATTTAAAAGAGTTTTTTTGTCACTTTACAGCTAGTGGCTTATAGTGACATCTACCTACTTCTTATTTTTCCTTGAAGTCTAGCTAGACAAGCATTGAAGTGGCTTCTCAAGTTTCCAAACAACTTAGTATCTGACTTTAATGGTCTTTTGGATAAGTTTGTACAACATTTCTCCTACAACCTTGAACATGATATTTTGGTAGTTTAGTTAATTCAATCCAAGTAAAAAGTTGGTGAGAGAATTGTGATTTACTTATAATAATAGAAAGTGCTTTATAGTCACTCCACCCATAATCTACCAAATAAATAATTGGTTGTGTTTATCAAAAATTTGCATAGAAAAATATTTTATCACTTAGAGCTTAAATGTGCTCACACATTCAAGGAGATCATTGAGAAAGAAATCTAGATTGAAAAATCCCTCATTAATAAATAGATTATTAAGTTATCTTCTTCAAACCAAAACCAAAGCCAAAACAAAAACTCAAGGCCAAGTCAAAGCCCCAGCCTAGTCTAAATGCAAGCATCTTCACCCACTCAGGCTAATAACTATGAGAAACCTAAGCCATATAACTACAAAAAGAATGTTGTTAGTAGTGGATTCATTGAGTCATGTCATGTTCAAATGGTGTGAACACCATCTACTCAACCTCTCCCATAATTGTAGCTAACTTCATAAATGTAGCCTACATAGAAAATGCATATATGTCTCAACCCAGGACAATTTCTCAAATTCTATAGCCACCAAATTTGAAAATTTCTCCCCCAATAATAAGACCTATTACTAAAATCATTAGTGACCTTGGTGAGCCTATTAAAATAGTATTTCACAAATTATCATAGCCAATAAGATTAGTTGGCTGATTCCAAAACACTTTCTTGAAGGAGTACCTTATCCAGATTGGTATAAAGAGCATGAGTTATGTGAATACCATCATGTTTATTGACATTTTATAAGTCATTATGTGCAGTTGAATCACCTCATTGAGAATATGTTTAAAAATTGAGAGATCTAGTTGGATAATAGAGCATTTACTTTCAATCAAAACCTAGGTATATATCAAAATCCTTTTCCAAAACATAACAATACCAATCAAAAACATCAACAATGAAGACCATAGTGACAAGACTAGAAACAATAGTAACAACAAAAATGTCAACCACAAAATGGACAAAACCAAGGCCAAAATGGGCCCAATAACCAACAGACCTATCATGTATTTTCACATGACTAAAATAATGTTTTAGGTTATATTATGGGTGGTTATGTGTCCATTACCATTAATCCTATATTGAATACCAATAGACCGAGACTGTTACCTAACAATGCCCATTAACTTACCAATGCTGGTAATCCTCCCTTGACTTTTGACCGTAGCCAAGCACAATAACAACCAAGGATTACCATCTTGATTCCCTATGTCGGTAACCTTTCATTGACCTATGACCATAACCAAACACACTAGAAATCAATAATTACCCTCTCTCACCCAATCTCCATCATATTCTAGTTATGATGGTCCTTTACCCAACCTAGATTGTGTGATTGTAACTTGGTAATCTAAAGTTACCATCCCAATCTTGCAACCCCCTACCAATGAACTAATCCAACCCACTATATCAGGAAAAAAATTATGATATTATGGAACAACTCTAAAAGACACCTACACAAATCTCTATTTTAGATTTATTACATATGTCTACCATCCACAAGAATATCCTTGCTGAGTTCCTAGGCTAGTCCCAAGTACCCAACTACATTACACCAAATAAATTTCAAGCTTTGGTTAGACATCTAGCCTTAGGCCAACAACTAACCTTCGACCAAAATGATATGTCATCTAATAGAGTTAAGAAGACTCTTCAGCCAAGATCTCTGCATCAATCTATTATCATAGCCATAAAAGCTTTAACATTGTACACCAAGAATAAACTATCTATTATCCAATATGTGTTCTATATCTAATAGTTTATAATATAGATGTAAAAATGAGTAGAAGATAGTAGAATCTTAACCATATCATGCATATTGGACTAACTTCCCCAATATAGGTGGAAGTAAGACATATCCTCATAATCCTAATCAATGTGGGATAAACATCTCCAATGAAATAAAGCTTAAGTAAGATAAAGAGTAGGAAAGCAATATCCTACACCAACACCCCCCATAATCATAGCTTAGATGGGTATAATAAAGGATGCAATATGAATCCATGTGTCCTTATGGACATCAATCCATCTTATCAAAGTACAT
Source organism: Torreya grandis (assembly GCA_037957365.1). Lineage (NCBI taxonomy): Eukaryota > Viridiplantae > Streptophyta > Pinopsida > Cupressales > Taxaceae > Torreya > Torreya grandis. The sequence continues at coordinate 1,936,805 of JARHVA010000004.1, read as the reverse complement.
GGATGTTGAGTCAATATAACCTCCAAGTGAAAGTAGGAATGGTATTGAATACAAAGATCACTGAATATGAACATTACACTTCAGAATATTAGGTAGAATGATTAATCCAAGGAATCATTGCTTGAACACCCTCCAACAAGATGGTGAAAAGTGAGCACAAAGACTGGTGGGGCTACCATACTGGTGTCACTGGTGGGGATACCACACTAGTTTCACTATAATAATCACCAAGAAGGCCATGAAGACATGTAAAAAAAAATCATATGGATTTCAGTAAACAAAGTGCCTTAATAAGAAACCTATGTACAAAAGAGGAATCTAAAAAACACTCACAAAAGTGAAAAATATACACAAATCTCATAAAGTGAAGAAAAAGACAAAACCCTTAGGAAAAATTCCCACTAAAAGAGAGAAAATATGAAGAAAGAGCTATAAATCCCCCAAAAGATGATGTTGAAGTAGTTCACACTCCAAGTACTCATAAGTCACAAAATAAATCGATCTACACAAGTGGTATAAATCCACTAAACACCCATAAAAATAATTAACATTGGGATTCATTAGAATAACTTTAATTAATAAGACTATCAGTGGTGATGAAAGTACAAAAGAGTATTGCATGTGTAAAGAACACTCAACACATAAGAAGTAAAATGTACACCACACCCCCCATACCATTGACTGGGTGAAGTGGAGGACAAAATTTATGCATGAGTGGTCTAAATCCACTACTTGAACACTGATCAAGTTAATTTTATATACACAATAATATCTCCATATCATGATGAAATAGACTATCGAACTATTGAAGAAGATAAGATGACACTAGGATTCACCATAATAGCTATACTTCAAGTTGTGGGAAACCATTAACTATAAAAAAAGTGGTGTTAAAACTATAGATAAGCTCTCTCAAATATGATGGCCCATGGTGGTGATGGAAGAGACAAGTAATTGATGAAGTGAAAAGGTGACAAAAATAGAGCACACAAATGCATGAATGTAGACAAGGATGAATTAATAAACCTCTCATGGCACTTTATAAATTAGTGTGAGTACAATATAACTTATACACAAAAAACACCAAATGGAAATAAGAAGACACTAGACTTCACCATAATAGCTCCAAAAAAGGAGACTATCAACCTATCAAAAAAGCCATCAAGTATTATGAGAGATGCTCCAAAAATAAAGAATCAAGAAAAAATTCTCCATAGAATAAGGTAAGGTGCTAAGAAAGGGGCCTTGATGGAGACATGACACAAACTATAAGTGTGTCAAAGTACTGATACAAAAATTAGAATAGATCATGTCATACGCTAATGGAACAGTGTGGCAAATGGTGAAAAAAACATTATGTATGCAAAACACACTCAAAATGATTAGCTACCAAAAATAACAATCTACAAAGCACACACAAAGTGCATTGGACTCAGTCAAAAATGCATCTAAGATAGTGCAAAGTGTACGACTAGAATAATCAATATAATGTGAGTCAAATCTCATGCAAATAGTACTTTGGTCGTAGCCAAAAATGCATCCAAAATTGTAATGAGAGATATAATCCCCTATAGTTATTGTATAGACCGCCTTGAAATTTAGAACTTTATATTTAAATGCATTTTTACAAAAATAAGTGAGACCAATATATCATGCATAAAAAAACATACATTTTTGAAAAAATAGCACTCACTTTCAAGTTACTAGTCAAAAGATATAGTTTTTACAAGTTTATCTCATCATAAATGGGTCAAAAATAAAACATTGCACCAAAAAATATTAAATTCTTAGATAAAATTAAATTATTTAAACAAGATCTAGAAAAAGTGGATTTGAAGGAAATTTGCAACAAATAAAAAGAATAGTCTTCCACATAGACCAATCTTTCACATTGATTTTTCACTTTAAATACAAGATCTAATTTTTTTCCTTGATCATGCATGAAAAAATTATAGATTTCAGAGCCTCATATCTCCTTGGATATTGATCAGAGTCTTTATTGTGACCACTTTCTATAAACCTCTCAAAATCCTCTTTCCAGTAGTGAAAAAATTGTCTAAATCAAACACCTATGTGAAGAGAAAATAGATCTATATGATAGTCATGATTTTCTAAAAAAATTATAATTTCTCCAAAAAAAATATGCATGGCAAGCATAATAAATATAAGCAACTCAAATTCAAATCATTATGAATAACTATATCTAAACACAACATATCTAAGTATACTCAAAAGTAAAAACTCTCCATAATAGAGGTGTTTTGAATATGAATAAAAAACTTAGATCTAAAAAGGAACCATACAAATTATCTAAGGAGTAGACAAATAATGTAAAAAATGACATTTAAAAAAATGGCAGTTGGATATCACTCTGACACCTTGATAGAGTTAATAAGACTCTTCAACCAAAATATTTTCATGATCCATTATCATAGCCATAAAATCTTCAGTATTGCACACCAAGAATAAACTATCTATTATAGGTTGTGTCATATATCAAATAGTTTACAATAGAGATGTAAAAATAGGTAAAATATATGAGAATTCTAACCATCCCATGCATGTGGAACTAGCTTTCCCAATATAGATGGAAGTAAGGAATATCCCCATCATCCTTATTATTGGATAGTGGAGCCTGATCTTTTTTTAATGCCCGATTCCTGACAGGGGGTGTGGGGGGGCAACGCGCCCGCGCCCCCCCCCCCCCCCCCCCACTAGGGTCATCATTAGGGTTCAAGGGGTGGTGACCTATTTTGGATCCCCCCTGGTGGGGGTTTGGGGGCAGCACTCTCGAAGAAAAATTTTGTTAAAATTTTACTATAAAATATTGTAATTTTGTAGTAAATCTAGACCATTCACTATTAGGTTGCATATCTAATGATATAAATTATGTTTGTGCACTTGTGTCCTATATGTAACCCTCCTTTTGATATGAGTGATTTGTAATTACGGTGGCACACCATATGTGAGTGAAGAGAATATTGATATGGTTGTATTGCAGATTTTTTCCTTCATTTGTGGGAGGGAATAATAAGAAAGATTGGTTATTTCTATGTGGATGTAGTCCATATTGGGTGAACCACATTAAATCTATGTCTCTATTATGTTATGTTTTTTGCATTTTATTTCCATCTTTCATTCATTAATATTTCTCTATTTTTTGTATTCTCAACACTCATGAATGTGGGATAAACATCTCTAATGAAATAACACCTAAGTTAAAGAGTAGGAAAGTAATATCATACACCAATAACTTGGTCCTATCTATAATAACCCATGTATATTGATGTTTTTATATTGTAGCACAAAGTTAAATGCATCCTAATAGATAATAGATTGGACCTAAATATTTTGTCTCTAAAGTTAATCATGTCAGGATCTTGCTCCACCAATTAGAGCATATATGATTACCTCTTGTATTAGTAACTAAACACGAAATTTAACCAGAATGATAAGTAATTAGAAATATGAAACAACACAAGAATATGAGAGACAATACACAATTGTATTAATAATCACTCAGAAGAAAATACAATAAAGAAGATGCCACTTCTTCTTCCACTTTAAAGGCTTGCCACACCTCAAGACCTTCTTCCCTCTCTCTCACGGTCCCAACAATCAACTCAAATATAGAATTGATGTTCACCTCCACCAGTCAGTAACACACTGCCAGTACACCAAGTACACAATCGTATTCCAAATAGATCTCCTACTCTTTTCTGCTACCTGCAAATCACTAGACCTTACTCACCATTGTAGATCTCCAAAAGAAGCCATGCACACCTGCTGACCAAGATCATACATACATGAAGAACCCTTTTGATTCTCCAAACCAGCACCCACACTTGGTACTGTGGCACTAGGAGGAACACACCATTGCTCTCTTCTCTCTGAAAGAGCTTATATTGCTCTCTTACTCTCTAGCACTAATTTATAATACAGCCCATGAGTCTATTATATAGATCTCATGCTTACAATAATTAGACTATCTTAATTACAATAATTAGACACGCACCTCCAAGACTATAATTAGCCTTTAACATGTAAACTAACAGTCCAAAAATAGACTCTCTAGAATCCACATGCAAACTGCATGTTTACATATAGGTTGCCGATGTTGGCTCCTCCTGATCGATGTCGACCAACTTGTAACTGACATCGTTTGCTTCTGCACTGCTATTTGACCGACGTCGATTGATCAGACTGATGTCAGTTGCCCTGAAACTCATTTTGCAACTCTCTACAACCTCCGCAACCTCTATAACTCCTATTTGCATCTTGGTGAAGCTTTTAGCTCCACAACCTAACAATCTCCCACTTGGAGATAAACAGCTACACATATACCTATACCTATACACCGTCTAATTTATTCCTTGGCTTGTATCCCTCTTCAAAATCAATCATGAAGACCACCCACCACAAACCCTGTGATGCCTTTCCTATCATCTAAGTAACATGCCACATCCAAACCTACAACTCCATGTAGTGAAGACCTTGACCCTGCATAGCATGAATCCCTATTACTGATCCCTTTCAGATACTTGAGAATCCACCTTCCCTGAATTGGCTCTAAACTCTATGACAACTCCCACTACTTGGGAAAACTCAGGTCTACACCAAACCTTATGTGATTTTGAACCCTATTCTAAGCTAAGCTTGAACTGTCTAGCCCTTGGTGTGCTTACCAATTTTGCATCCTGCATCTTGAACCTCGCCAACACCTTCTTCACATCAGCTCCCACTGGAGAAAAAATCTCCATGTCTCTTATGCCAAAGAATTTTGCTACTCCAAATTCTTCATGACATACCTCTGAACTAACCTTACCCTTAGGTCAGCAAAACCCTGTATGTTTGAACCTACTCCAAGCTCATCCTCCACATACAGTAATAGGATAATGTTGTGACCATCATCCACCTGGTAAGATAAACACAATGGTTATACTGACATTGACAAAAGCTCTGCTTTGTCATCCACCTGGTACCACCTGTCATCCCTATACCACTATCCTGCAGCTTCCTCAAGACCATATACCTTGGCCTTTCATCTCACGTATCCATCCACTCTCTTCTTTAACTTGGGAATCCATCCATCTTTCAGTGCTTTCTTCTAGCTGACAACTCCACCAACAAACTCCTGTTTAGTTTTTCTCCAAGGACTCACACTCCTCATCCATGCCAAGCTCCCACTATTTTTGGATTCTACCTGTATTGCCTCTTCACACTTTTTTAGTTCTTGACCATCAGTAAGCAATATAAAGAAGGTGAACAATGAATATGAGGTTAACTTACCCTTTCTGACCTCCATATGGATGTTTGAGACTTGTTGATAGCTTGTTGTCCGCCCACCATCCATTCCAGTGATCGATCTCAGCCATGTCCTAGTCTGCATTCGACCGATGTCGGTTCCCTACACTGACCCTGACTGTCAACGTCATTTCCCTGGCCGACACTGGTATCACTTCTATCAATGTTAGTTCTTGTTTGACTGACATCAGTATTCTTGTTGCCGATGTCAGTTACTATATGACCGATGCCAGTACCTGTGTTTGCCTGTGAGTGATGACTTTTTACCTGTGAGCTCCTTTTAGATCAACCCCCTATTCAAATCAGCATAGCCCTGCTCAGAATAATTCAGTCCCCTTAGCTGATCTCTATCCATCATCTCCTCCATGAACACCAAGGCTTTTCAGTTCTTAAGTTTGTCAAATACATCTGACCTCTGCTTAAAAACTTGCATTCCCCTCCTACATATGTGACCAAGCCTACAAAGCCATATCTCTGCAACAGAAGGTGAATCAGTAATATAAGTAGATAGATAAAGGATACCTACTTTCTTACCACCATCTAATTCAAGTGCATCCGCTATGAGAGTTACTGTGCATCTCCCATCACCCAACTTTCCTGAAGAAATTAGACTCATCTCCAAGACTGGTATTTGCATGACCTCTTTCAACACTTGTGTGTTACCCATCTACAATTTCAGCTTCACTTCCCCTTTGCCAAGCATTTGACAAGGCTCACCAGCTCCTAAATAAATCTCTTCAAAGTCTCCAAAGACATACCCATGAAAATATGCTCTATTTCAAGCTACATGGAAAGAGGCAAAAGAATTTGTAAACAAAGATTCTACTTTATCCAGAGCAACCTGTGCAACATCACCTGCAACATCTGCTTCTACACACTGATCTTCTACCGACCAACAATCTCTTTTTCCCTGCTCTTTCTTTCCATCAATCAAACCATTTGTGTTATTCAGTTTCTCCATTCGTAGCTTACTTTCTTCTGTCATTGCTATACTCCCACTCAATTTGAAACCCCTGAGAGTGACCTGTAATCAACAAACACTAACCAGATCTGAAACCACCTGTTAGTAACCCAACCAAAAGCTTTAATACCAACTATCAGGATCTTGCTCCACCAATCAGAGCATATATGATTACCTCTTATATTAGCAACTAAACATAGAATTTAACCAGAATGATAAGTAATTAGAAATATGAAACAACACAGGAATATGAGAGATAATACACAATTGTATTAATAATCACTCAGAAGAAAATACAATAAAGAAGATGCCACTTCTTCCACCTCAAAGGCTTGCCACACCTCAAGACCTTCTTCCCTCTCTCTCACGGTCCCAACAATCAACTCAAATATAGAATTGATGTTCACCTCCACCAGTTAGTAACACACTGCTAGTACACCAAGTACACAATCATACTCCAAGTATATCTCCTGCTCTTTGTTGCTACCTGCAAATTACTAGACCTTACTCACCATTGTAGATCTCTAAAAGAAGCCATGCACACCTGCTGACCAAGATCATACATACACGAAAAACCCTTCTGATTCTCCAAACCAGCACCCACACTTGGTACTGTGGCACTAAGAGGAACACACCATTGCTCTCTTACTCTCTAGCACTAATTTACAATACAGCCCATGAGTCTATTATATAGATCTCATGCTTACAATAATTAAACTATCTTAATTACAATAATTAGGCACGCAACTCCAAGACTATAATTAGCCTTTAACATGCAAACTAACAGTCCAAAAATAGACTCTCTGGAATCTGCATGCAAATTACATGTTCACACACAGGTTGCCGACGTCGGCTCCTCCTGACCGATGTCGGCCGACTTGTAATCGACGTCAGTTGCTTCTGCACTGACTTGTAAGCTCCAGATTGAAAAAAATGAAAAGGAGTCAAAGGAAATAATTGAAGATCTACAAGCACACTTTGAAAAAGCCAAAAAAAATAAAAAATACCTAACAAAATAGTTTTAAAAAGTAAGTGAAGATTGTAAAAGGTATGTTATTGAAATTGCTTCTTTAAAATCAGATCTTGAGAAAACAAATAAAGTAAAAATCAATGATAGAGCAACCAATGATTCAAAATTTGAGAATAGCACTAATATGTTGAATAAGATATTAGAAATTCAAAGATCAATGTTAGATAAGATAGGTATCATATTTGAAAAATAGAAAGGGGAGGCCACTACTTTCACAAACAAAGTTAACATAGAAAAAGGAAAGAGCTATGTTGAAACCCTTACAAAAGAGAAAATAAAAAGGGAAGAAGTTAAGAATACAGAGGACATCTCAAACAAAGAAGGTTGGAAGGAATAGAGCTAAAAAAGGTAATCAGGTCAAAAATACACAAATAGGACCTATTTTTATGGTTACTATTTTTATTGTAATGGATATGGTCATAAGAAAATAGAATTTTGAAAAAGGGCTAACAATTTCAGAAATAAGAAGTAAAATCATGCAAAGTCAAGCAGAATCCATAACTCTTTTGTTCCTCTATCAAGTTTTAATGAAGAAGCCATAATATGTTACAAGTGTAACAACTTTAGACACATAGCCTAGTACTATAGAAGTGTGTTTGATTCAATCAAGAAGGACCAGTGTTGCAAGGCTCTATTCATCAAGAAGAAAGTTTAGACATGTTCATGGCAGAAAAAACAACTTAAAAAATCTATGTTGGTATAAATAGCTTTGCATGCAATAAATGAATAAAATCTATGGTTCATTGATAGTAGATGTTCGAGGCACATGACAAGAGATGAGAGCAATTTCATAACCTTGAAGAAGATCAATGTTGGCATAGTGAAATTTAGAGATAATACTATTGCTAGAATTACTAGAAAAGGTACACTAAGTTTGGATAATGGTAGAACTAAAACTAAAAATGTTTTGTATGTAGAAGATCTTAAGCATAATATTTTGAGTGTAAGTCAAATATATGATCAGAGACACACACTAAATTTTTATGTAGAAGGTTTTGAAATTAGGAAAAAATATTTAGATGTGTTGGTTGTAGATGTTTAGAGAATAGGTAATACATTGTATATGTTATTAGACATCAAAGGTCAAAGATCTTATTTGAGTCAGATTGAAGAAAGTTGGCTATGGCATAAGATAATGGGACATATAAATTTTGACAATCTTGTCAACATCAGTAAGAAGCAAGTAGTCAAAAAATTTCCAAAGATTACAAATCCATCCAACACACTTTGTGAACCTTGTCAGCATGAGAAGTAGGCCAGAAGGTGGTTCAAAACAAAAGAGTACTCAACCACTTAGATGTTAGAGCTTGTTCACACTAATTTGTGTGAACCTATAAGAGCTCAAAGTACTCAAGGTGAGAAATATTGTATGTTATTTATTGATGATTTTTTACGTATGACTTGGGTAATGTTTTTAAATAAAAAATTAGAAGCTTTTAGACATTTCAAAGTATTCAAAGCTATAGTAGAGAATGAAACCAATTTGAATATTAAGTGCCTAAGATAAGATCAAGGAGGAGAATTCATATTAGAAAAGTTTATTAATTTTTGTGAAGACCATGGAATAAAGAGACATTATTCAACAGCTAAAACTTCACATCAAAATGGAGTAGTTGAATGGAGAAATAGAATAGTTCAAGAGATGGCAAGGACAATGCCAAATGAATCCAAAATACTAGATAAATATTGGAGAGAGCCAATTTCTATAGCAGTGTATATTTAGAATAGAGGATTATTGAGAGTCAATAGTGACACGACTTTATATGAGTTATGGAAAGAAAAACCAGCAATAGTTAATTATTTTAGAGTTTTTGGCAGTAGATGCTTCATAAAGAGAACCGATGAAAAACTGGGTAAGTTTGAATCTAGAGTAGATGAAGGTATATGTCTTGGTTATTCTTTCAAGATTAAAACTTATAAATTTTATAACAAAAAAACCAAGAAAATAGTTGAAAGTGCAAGTGTCAGAATAGAAAAAGGAGCACAAAGAATCAGTGATCCAATAGACATTCTTAAAATCATTAAAGAGGAATATTTTAAAGAATCAGATGAAGATGAGAAGGAGAAAAAGGACACCAAAACCCCATCCAAATATGTCTAGATAAATCATAATGAAAGTGACATCATCAGAGATGTAAATAAAAGAATTCACACTAGAATAAAGATGGTAAGTGAATCTGAGCAAGTTAATTTCTCTTTGTTATCCAAAATTTAGCCTCAATTTTTTTTAGAAGCTAAACATGATAAGCATTAGGTTAAGGTAATGGATGAAGAATTAAATCAGATAGAAAAGAATGATACTTGAGAATTAGTGCCTAGACCAAAAAATCACAATGTGATAGGAACAAAATGGGTTTATATAAATAAGTTGAATGAAAATGAATAAGTGACTAAGAATAAATCAAGATTAGTATGTAAAAGATATGCTTAGATTGAGGGAATAGATTTTGAAGAAACTTTTGCACCAGTGGCAAGGTTATAAGCTATTAAAATGTTTCTTGCATATACAGTGTTTAAATTTTTCAAAAGGTTTCAAATAGATGTCAAATCTATCTTCCTAAATGGGAATCTAGAAGAAGAGGCCTACATTGAGTAGCCTAATGGATTTATTATCTCAAATATTAGTAACCATGTATATAGATTGAAGAAAGCATTGTATGGATTGAAACAAGCTCCCATAGATTGGTATGTAAGCTTTGATAAGTACTTGCAGGATCAAGGTTTCAAAAGAGGATTTGTTGATAGTAATCTCTACATCAAAATAGAAGGTGAGCATCAATTGATTGTTTTGGTATGTGTTGATGACATCATTTTTGGATGAAACAATGAAAATATGACAAAAAAATTCTAAAAATATGCAAAAAGAATTTGAGATGTCTATGCTTGGAGAATTGTCATTTTTCTTTAGATTGCAAATATTTCAATCAGATAAAGGAATTTGCATATCTCAAAGTAAATATGCCAAGGAAATGTTGAATAAATTTGGTTTTGAGGATTGTGCACCAGTTGGCACACCAATGAATATAGAAAATAAGGTGATCAAGGATAAATATTCACCTATTGTAGATCAATATTTATATAGATATATGATTGGTAGTCTTTTATATTTGAAAGCATCGAGGCTAGACATCATGCATGTAGTAGGTATGGTTACAAGATATCAGTCAGCTCCAAAATATAGTCATGTTCATTTGGATATTTAGATATATCAAGAGGACATTGGATTATGGATTGTGATATCCCACAGGTAGATATTTCACTTTGGTTACTTATACAGATTCAGATTGGGTAGGTTACTTGGATGAGAGAAAGAGTACAAGTGAAGGAGATTTATTCTTTGGTGATAACTTATTATCATGGCTAAGCAAGAAGTAGAACTTAGTATCACTTTCTATAGCTAAAGTAGAATATATTACAGTGGTATTGTATGGTACTCAAGTACTTTAGATGAAGCAAACTTTGGAAGATATCAAGGTAAAATATGATGAACTTATTTCTATTTTTTGTGACAAAACAAGTGTTATTAATATTTCAAAGAATCTAGTGATGCATTCAAGAACAAAACATATTCCCATTAGATACCACTTCTTGAGAGAGCAGATTGTAGATTAATAGGTTAAGATGGAATATATCAGTACTACATAGCATATGTAGATATTTTCACAAATACACTACCAAAAGACACATTTGAGTATCTGTGGGAGAAGTTGGGAGTAATTTATTTTACTTCCTGCCATTGAAGATTAGCATCATTTGAAGGGGAACTAAGTGTTAGCTCTAGAATAGGCCCTTTGACATTGATGTCTAGGATAGGCCCTTTGACAAAATAGGTACAGGGAATCGGTATAGGTTGTTACAATAAGGGGGAGTTACTATATGTTTTTCAAATGGTAGTTTGTGTAGGTTGGCATGTGTAATGCAAGTTTCAAGATGTGGTAGTTTGAGGTTGCCATCATTAACAAAGGGAGAGATCGTTGGAAATATTGTCATTGATGTCAAAGGTCTAGCATTGGTGATAAAGGCCCCATTACATTTAATGGTGTTTTTAATATTCATTTCTTGGCTAATGTGTGTTAATATTTATTTATTATTAATGAATATATTTTTGGTTGCATATAAGTCAAAAGAGGGCCCATGGAGAAATCAAAGAGTCATGAGGTAAAGACAAAAGAGGAATGGGACACATTTTCTCATGAAGAGTCATCTTGATAAATTTTAAGAGTCGCCATGTAAAGACAAAAGAGGGTATGGTGCATTTTTCTATGAAAGGACACTTTGTAGAATATGAAAAGTCACCAAGATAAAGACAAAAGAGGAAAGGATGCATTTTCTTATGAAGAGTCACCATGTGACTTTTCAAATACAAGGATACGAAGGGTCATGCAAGTTTGGTGCCATTTTCTATGAGTACTAAAGGGTCACAAAGGGTGAATACCAAAGGTCATTTGGAAAGCTATAAATAATGGCTTGAAAATCCATTTGTAATATGAAAGAGAGTGCATGGTTTTTATTTGTTTTCGAAGAGAGAAAAGTAGGAGATATTGTAGAGTTCTATCATGTGTTGAGTAAGCAACATTGAGAGATAGTTGTGTTTACAAGAGGAGTTGGTGCTCATGTGGGTTGGTGTTGACAAATATTTGCGAGGGTTTGGTGTTCTTATGGGTTGGTGCTCACCAATAATTATTTTATTGGTGCTCAGCAAAGGGGTTGGTGCTTCTACAATTTGGTGCTTTCAAACTTTGTAATTTGAGTTGGTGCTCATTCATATACTTGAGATTGTTCTCCATGGTTTTTCCTACTTTGGGTTTCCACGTAAAAATCTAGTGTGTGTCTCTCTCTCTTGTATGGTGCATATTATTATTTCAATTTTATTGCATATCTTGAATGTGTGATTAAGTGGTTAAAGAAAAGAAATCAGATTAAGTAAAAGATATATAATACACTGATTCACCCCCCATCTCAGTATATTTCATGCTTAAAAAACCATGATAGCCTTTCCTCAACTTCACATACACCTCTTGTTAAAATTTATAATCATTTTACCATTTCAGACAATGGTCCAAAAGAGTATTTTACCCATGATATCTTCCATATAGTCAAACTTCTGCAAAATCTTAAGTCCTAAAAAAGGCCCAAAGCTAAGCCAATTTATATGGAATGGTGAAAAAAGGGAAAAGGAAAGATCCATAGCCTACTGCCTATTATTTTCATACTAGTCATATCCAAGATCAAGACCCATTTGCCAATGATGATTCTTGGTTATACAATGACAATTTGGCTTATTGATACCAAAGTAAAAAGTATCCCATTACTAATAGTATTATGAACAACCAAGCTTATAAAGGTAGAGGCCTAAGGTAAAATTAGTAAGGTACTATTGAGCTCATTTCTATGACCAAATATAAAATAACTCATGGTCTTAGATATAAACTGCCTATGGATGACCCCACATATATTATTCATGTTCCTACACTAATGACTAGTGAAAATGATGCTAACAGTAAAGCAGAGTCTGATCATAGCATATACAAAGACCTAACTAGTACCAACTTATTCAATCCATATACCATTTATACTGTTATGTTAGTAATCTAACATTTCCCACTTACTCTTTATCATCCTCAACTCATATATTAGGACCAACAAGAATCTATAGTACCTTTAGATGAGTTCAAGAATGATGAGGCATTTTGTGATTTTTTGGGCTTCAGAGATAATGTTATTTTGGGATATCATAAATAAGTATTCTCTATCAAATTAGATCCTATAGCTTATTTTAGAGAATGGGTGAACACATTTAGCCAAAAATAAAAAATTAAAACATTGAGGTCCCAAAGTTAAAACCTCTTTGAGGTACTTTTGGACTAGGGTAAAAGTAAATAAAAGGGCCAGTCTCTTCATGAAAACCTATTTCAGGTGCCATTAAATAGGGATGTTCACCCTTCTTCAAATGAATCTCAGGAGACCACTAGCAATGAACTTAATTTTGGGTCTGAACTCAATAGAGAGGAATAACATTCCTTTGATCAAATTGTCCAAGAATGTCAAGAGGTGTTTGTTACATGGCCCTTACCATCATTAGGAGATTTTCATTACTGGCCAATTTATATCTTTACCAACTATTCTAGAATATGGCTTGACTCTCCTTGTAGAGGATATTACAAAATTCAAAATTGGGACTCTAGAAGACCCAAAGTGGATCAAATTAGGTGCATCCCTCACTAAGGAGGAATATGAATTTTTTATAGTCCTTTTGAGGGACTTTATTGACATATTTGCATGGGCCTATTCGGACATACCTGGTTTGGACACTACCTTGGTTTTACACCATCTCATTGCATATTTTAATGTCAAAATCATTAAGTATAAACAATATAAAATCCATCCTTGTTTTGTTGTGTTAGTCAAAAAAGAGTTGGAAAAAATATTAGAAGTGAGATGCATCAAATTGATTGACTATTCAGAGTGGATCTCTAACATTATGCCTATCATTAAAAAGCTAGAAGGTATCAGAATTTCTAAGACATCAACAAGGCTTGCCTAAAGGATGACTTTCCTTTACCAAATATTGACATGATTATTGAGTACACATTTGGGTATGAAATGCTTTCCCTCATGGATGGATTTTTAGGATATAACTAGATCAAGAATGCATCAAAGGACCAACACAAAACAATGTTCACCATTCTTTGGGGAATGTTTTTCTATTAGGTCTTGTTGTTCAGCTTCAAGAATGTTATGGTAACATAATAAAAGGCTATGACCATTATATTCCATGATATGATGCATGATATCATTAAAGACTATGTGGATGACATACTGGGTAAATCTAAGACCTATGTTGATCAGTCAGTTGTACTATGAAGGATATTTGAAATGATTTATGGGTATAAGGTTTGACTTAATCCCAAGAAGTGCATCTTTAGTGTTACTCGAAGCAAATTATTAGACTTTATTGTCTCTCACCGATGCATTAAATTTTATCCTTCCAAGGTTCAATCCATTACTGAGATGTTTACATCTTTCACTTTGAAGTAGCTCCATAATTTATAGGGAAAAATACAGACTATTAGATGCTTCATTTCATATTTGATCGATAAGTGCCATCTATTCACTCACTTATTGAATAAAGGTATTACTTTTCTTTGGTATGAATAATGTCAAAAAGACTTTGACCACTTGAAGGAGTACTTAGCCAATATGTTTGTTCTATTACCACCAATGTCAGGGAGGCCCTTCATACTTTATTTATCTACCACTGACATTGCCCTGGTGGAACTTTTAACCCAACATGATGAACATGAGAAAGAACATGTAGTTTACTATCTAAGTCATACATTGGTAGCATATGAATATAATTATACACTAATTTTAAAAAAAATGTTTAGTTATGGACTTTGTAACCTACAAGTTGTATCATTACATGTTTAATAATAATTCTATAGTCATTTCCAAAGTAGATCTGCTCAAGTATTTACTATCAAAAATAACTTTACAAGGCCACATGGCTAAGTGGATTATGCTTTTGAGTGAGTTTGAGATTGAATATGTCAATCAAAAGGCCATTAAGGGATAATTTTTTTCATATTATCTTTTTAAATTTCCCATTTTAGATACTTGATAACTTACTTTTACATTCCAAGATGAGTTCAATATGATTGTCATAAAAACACCTCCTGAGGAGAAGCACTGGAAAATGTATTTTGATGGGTCATTCACATCTCATGGATTAGAAGCAAGATTGTTATTTATTACACCATAGGTGGATTTCATTCCCAAATCATTTTGTATTATCTTTCTTTATACTAATAACATGGTTGAATATGAAGCACTCATTATATGGCTTTATTTAATAGTATAATGGAATATTCAATATTTACGGGTTCATGGAGATTACTAACTTATTATTAATCAAGTTATAGACCAGTTCTAGACCAAAAATGATAAGCTAGTACCATATAAATTCATGGTGGATATTCTCAAATAGAAAATTGCTCACATTTAGTTTGAACACATACATTGGGTTAATAACAGGATAATAGATGACATGCTTACCATTGGTTCTTTTATCTATAGCACTGACAAGGCAAGAGACTATCAATTCCTCGTTGAACATATTTTAGTGTCTACTCACAAAACATCGGACCATTGAAATGATCTATGATATTCTTGGCCCCAATTCTATTTGGTATTCTAACTTATATAATTACCTCCACAACTAAGTCCTTCCACTAGACCTTTCATATAAGAAACAAAAAGCTTTCACACACCAAGCCTCTCTATTTACCCTACTAGGCCCAACCTTTTACCACAAAATCTTTAATATAACTTTGCTTCATTTTTTAAATTTAGTAGAAGCCACATTAATGTTGAGGGAAGTTCATGAAGGATTTTGTGGGGCTCACACTATCAAGGTTATCCTTACCAAAAAGTTCCTGCGTACTAGTTATTATTGGCCAACTATGGAAGTGGATGTAGTTGCTTATGTGAAAAGATGTAAACAATATCAGAGGCATGCAAATTTTATCCATGCTTCAACCAGAACACTCAAACCAATGACTACACCATAGTCATTTTCAACATAGGGACTCGATCTTATAGGGAATATTAACCCTACCTCCTCAAATGTTCATAAGTATATCCTTACCACCACTTAGTACTTCATTAAGTGGATTAAAGTTATACCCCTCACTTATGTTACTAGAAAAAAAAAATCCAAATTCATCTTCAACCATCTCATTTTATATTATGGTATCCCATCCAATATTATATCTAATAAGGTAGATCATTTAATATCAAAGATGTCAAGGTGCTATGTGTCGAGTTTAACATTACCCAACATTTCTCTAGTGCATATTACCCATAATGTAATGGCTAAGCAGATGTATCTAACAAGACCATTATCAATATTCTTAAGAAAATTATCGATGATGTTGCCTATGATTGGCACCTGTAGATCTTTTTCACCCTTTGTGTTTATCATACTAATTATCATATTCCAACAAAATCCACATCATATTCCCTTGTCTATGGCATTGAGGAAATTCTTTCCATTGAGTTTGAGTTGCCTTCTTTGCATATATCATTGAAGCACATCCTTGATTATGAGGATTATAGGGTAGTTTGTATGTAAGAGATAGAGTTCCTAGATGAAAAACACATAGGTATTGTAAACAATCTTCAAGCATATAAAAATATATTATGTGTTCAGTATAATAGGTGTGTCAAGCATAGAGAGTTTGAGCTTGGTAATCTTATCCTCAAAGAAAACCATAATAACACCATAGCCAAGAAAAAAAATAAAGGCAAGATCAAGCCTAACTGGATAGGACCTTATATCATTGTTGTTAATTATGGATCTGGAGCTTACATGTTGGATACATCAAAAGGAGATGAACTTGATGAACCCATGAACATAATACATCTCAAGTACTATTTTTCTTGAGTGACTCGATGTATTGTATATGATGATTGTTTACATCATACTATAATATCATCTTCCTTGTACCATATCATATATTATTCTTTGCACCATATCATATATTTTACCTTGTACTATATCATTTACATGGCTGAAGTTGTCTACCCTCCCTTACCCATCCTTTTTTACCTTGGTTTTGATTTATTGGGTCTTCGAGCACCTTCAGACATTAGATTTAGATGAAGTTTTAGTAGTTGACTCAGTATGGTGATTCTTCAAACATGTATTTTTTAGAACAAGGTAGTATCTTGGGGTAGTATGATAATGATTTGGCAATTGCATTCTTCATTATTATCATGTTCTACCTCATTATCAGTGCAACTGATTATAATTGCCTTTGGAAAAATTAGTATCATTGATTTGTGCAATTATTTCCTCATTATAACTTCCTTTGGGAAAATTAGAATCAACTTCATTTTTATCCATATTGTCACATCATTATTCTATACTTTTCATTTACCTATTCATGAGCTTGTTATTACCTAGTCAGACTCTCTGTTGTAAAGTTAAATTACAGTGACTTGAGGTCTTATGGGATTATGTAAGCAACACTCAATTCATATTGAGGTTAACTTAGACACCCCTTTACAGCACTCTTGCCATCTTGTGAGAACTTTAAGTTTGCACATACTTTCCATTTTGTAAACATATTTAAGCCATGCTCTCACCATTTTATTAGTTGATCTTGTGAGCATTATGTGTTCAAACTTAGTGCATTGCTTCCCACTTGTATTTTATTATGCTCTCACCATTTTGTGAGAAATCCTAGCCTATGCTCTCACCATTTTGTGAGCAACCATTGCCTACGCTCTTTCCATATTGGGAGCTCATTCTCATTCCAAGACATAGATATAGTAAACACTATAAACTACCAATTTAATTCATTAGTGGATACTCGCTCTTGACATTTAGTTTGGTTTTAGCCTAAACCATGCTCTTGTGCTTGTGTGATTTTTTTGTGTTGATGCTTTCATGACCATGAAAATAATCCCTCTATTTTCTTACACACTCACCATTTTGTGAGATCATTCCTATTTTCCTCTACATGTAAATAATGTTTTCTTATCCTCAGTTTTATTTTATCCCATCTCCTAAGAGAACTACATTTGGCCTAAATTTCACATTGGATATTATGTCCATAAAACTATGTAAGTAATGTCCACTAACCTAGTGCATATGGAGTCAGCTTGGATACCCCTCCCATTTCTTCTATTCCCCTGATTTTTATTTTTGTGTGTTGTTGTCTCCTATAACCTAGGGGAAATCTTTACCATCTTGTTTATGTCATTATTCCCTATATCCTAGGGGAAACATTGTGCCATTTTTTCTTGTGTTGTTTTACCTGTGTTATTTCTACCTAGCTTATGGGTCACCTTATCGCCAAAAGTAACACCTCTATTACACACGCACGAACAATTTGTATTTTGTTTGTACTAACATTACGATTAACCATTGTTTGTTTACCTTTGTATGTTCAAAATCATTTGTTTATTGCACTTTTATTTACTTTGGGTTGTTTATCTATTTGTTTATGACCTGTTTGTTTATTTATTTGTTTGTTTATTTTGTCTAATTTTGTTTGTTATGTTTGTTTAATTTTGTGTTGTTTATTTAATTATTGTTTCTCTTGCCTTGTTTATTTGTTTTTTGTTTATTAATGTTTTATTATTTATTTATTTTTGTTTATTGGTGTTTTATTGTTCGTTCATGTTTATTATTTGTTTGTTTGTTTGTTTTATTTTTTGCATTTTTACCTTTTTTGTTTATCAATTTTTGTAGGATTCTTACACTATATTTATAATTGAGTCATGATTACCCATCTTGAGTTATGAATTTGAGTACATTCCTACCCTTAGTTTATTGCATTATATTCACTTGGAATTTGATTATTCATATTTTATGCTTAAGTGATTTTTACTTACATTTAAATTAATTTCTTCATGCTTTGGATACACATTGTTATTATAGTTGTTTATAACTATGATACATCATATCATAAGCTATAACAAAAATTAGGCTAAAGGACATATTAGACAATGCAGTGGGTAGTAATTCTCCTTGTTCACACCTGTAAAATCCCAAACCTACCAAATGCAAAGTAATTAAATCATAATTTAATAGTAATCACTAATTTTAAGGTGTGCATATCCATACCAACAGGTAGCCTAAATTTAGGCTTATCTTTTTTGTTGGTTTATTATTACTCTATGAGTATGGATTCAGTATGTAATCCCCTTTTCCTAATTTTCCATATTGAGGAAAATTATGTGTACCTTACCTGATCATATCCACCCTACTAGGGCAAAATCAAATTATATCATTCTTTCATCTACCCTATTGGGGCACCTCACTATGCCCATGATTATAACCACCTTTGGGCAAATCATTATTTTCACTCATCTTCCTTATTAGCACACCTCACTGTGACACTGATTATAACCACCTTTCAGCCAATTAATATTTACACCCCCATTATATATAGGTCAAATTATTTCCTTATTATTTAAGGATGTTCACCAATTTATTTGTCATCTAATCTTTTGAGGGGGCATCCAGGGCTCATCCATTGCCTTTTGGGGAACTAAACAACGCATTAATAACTTTCTCATTTTTTGAGAAGACATTATTGTGATTTTGTCTTGTAACACCTTCCAAAATAGTGGAAAAATATAGACACCCCATTTTGGCCACAACAATGTTCTAACCAAACTTCAGATTGATTTCTACCAAATAGTGCAAAGTAAGCCTAGGAATCATTAAATTTTCTAATTGCATTCACACATCAAAAATCGATACTTAGAATCATGTTGAGGCATCCTTATTTGGGGTGTTATCATGTACTCAATATTAACCTCTCATAGATTCATATCTAGCCAAGTTATAACCTATCAAATTGATAGATTGGCCTTTGGACCCATTAAGTGAGGCACTTAAACAATTCCTAAAATGTAAAAATGTTAAGCAGAATGAATTGACTAAGTAAATAAAATTAAATGCTTAAGTGAAATTTCCATGTGTAATTAGTGAATATTAATTTCATAAAAATGAAATTCCAATAAAATTGAGGTCTTGATGATGTCATCATCCTCAAAGTGAAGGAATTGAAAATATCTCCATTAAAGCCTTAAATTTAGAAATGGAGAGTTATGCTTAATAAATAGGATCTCTATCCCAAATATAAATTGATTTTTTCCTCCTTAACTTGAATAGGGTTAAAATAAACCTAATTATATTTAAATTTAATCTAACTGCACTTGGGTTAGAGTTAGTTGGAGAACCTATAAATAGAAGTGCAAAGACCACTCTAAAAAAATCTCTCAAGCCAAAGTTATAATCTTAAATTATTGAAAGACAAAGCTTTCTTGTAATGTTATAATATAAAAATATTGATAGATTACTACATCTTTCCAAATTTAATCCAAACATTACCAAAGGGATAAGGAGAAATGATGCAAGGAACACCATTTTTAAAGACTCTTTGAGCACACAATTGAGCACATTCCTCCAAGGCTAACATGCAAATCTTGCTCACAAGGAAGGTAAAGAATACTTGTTTTATCTTCTTTTGTTTGTTACTTGCATTGTTATCTTACTCCTTGAGTGGATAGACTTGAGGTGTTATATTTATTTATGTGTTTTTATTGATTTTTATCATACTAACACCTGACTAACTCCCCTCTTGAAATCCTATCTCACACTTTTTAGAACATGGAATCTTTTTGGCACACTATATTGAGCAAGATAAAAAGCAACCGATTACACAATATATTTGTTATACCATCATAAATGGATTTTTGTATAATATGGGTAAATATGAGGTGAAGTGTAGAGTAAATTTAGAGCATGAGAAACCTCAATTTATTCAAGAGGCACATTAAGGAATTATAGGAGGTCATTTCACAAGTGAATCCACTATAAGGAAGACCCTAAAAATTGGTCTATGGTGACTTACTTTGTTCCAAGATGCACATCAGTTCACAAAATAATATGACATTTTCCAAAGGATGGGAAAGATAATCAGAGAGATGAGATGCCTTTGAACCCAATGCTAGTAGAATGACCTTTTGAATAGTGGGGTATTAATTTTTTAGCGCCTATAAATCCACCAAGCAAGCATAGTCATGTAAGGTATATCATCACTATGACAAATTATTTTACAAAATGGGTTGAAATTATTATGACACCAAGTTGTAGTGCTAAGGATGTTACCAATTTATTTTACAAAAACATCATTCACGGTTTGGGTGTCTAATCAAATTGGTCAAGGATAGGAGAAGACACTTCCTAAACAATATAATCAATACTCTCAAAAAATAATTTATGATATCACACCATAAAAGTACTGCATATCCTCCTGAAGAAAATAGATAAGTTAACGCTTCAAATAAAGTATTGGTCAAGATGCTAAAAAATGTGTGCAATATACAATGGGGTGATTGGGAGGCCAGAATTCTTGTGATTCTCTAGGCATACAAAAAAACTACAAGTGTGCGAAAGGATTTACCCCATTTTAGTTGGTTTATAGACTTGAGGCAATAATTCCCATGGAATATATAGTTCTTAGTCTGCACATTGCTATGATAATGAAAATTGAGGATAAATATTCTCTACAGATGTGGTTGGTAGATTTAAACAAAAAGGAATAAAATAGATAAAGAGCATAAAGGACATAGGAAGTTAACAAGCTAATTCATAAAGTATGGCATGATCTCAATCTGTGATCTAAATAATTTTATCCAGAATAAGTGGTCTCACTATATGGTACCATATTTAGAACATTTTTGGGCAAGTTACACATTAGACAGAAGGGACCTTATATAATTCATGACATTTTGTAGTAGAGAACAATTATCCTAAAAGATATTTAGGGAGACATTAGACCATGACATGTAAATGGATGTAGGCTTAAGCCTTACCATTAATAATCTCTATCATTTATCATAGAAAAGGAGAGAGGGTGCTAAGTATCACCATTTTTTCTAGGATTTTCATTTAATTTTTTTATTTATGTTCTTCTTTTAGGTTTTTGTATGTTTGTACATGGATATTTTTATATCATAGAATATTGAAACTAAAATTGTAATTCAAAGTTGTAGAGTGTGATCTATGAACAATTTTACCCTTAAGTAAAGATAGATTACAATGGGTATATGGGGATCATAAATTAATTCTAGGAACAAGACATTGATAATCTAGGTACAAAGAAACAATGATCAATGGTTATTAAAAACCATTAATGATGATGCACTTGAAAGATTGCATCTTTCCCAAAGTAGATCATATGTCAGAATGATAGGATGTACAATAAATAAAAGAGGATATATGATAAGATAGTTTTTCACATCAATACTTATCGTTACATGGATCAATGTTTTTAGACATAGAATGGTAATACTCACATTACCAACAACCGATTGAAATTAATTATTTAGGTAAAATCATGCACAACCAGCTCAACTCATTTAAACCATTCTACTAGATAGATTTGAGTGGTAAAATATATATAATAAGGGGCACTAATAATAAAAGGACATTACACACTATTACAACTAAGGGATCTCTACAATTTGCATTTAATTTAGCTAATTGTGCATAGATTTCTTATGAGCACTAATACAACCAAATAAATTATTCAATTTTGTCAACACCAACAAATATGGATCATGCACAACTATTAATCCCACTCTCAAATGTGTAAAAGGAAGAAATGGGTATTTTCTTAGCACTCAAGAAAACAAAATTCCATGATCCAGACCCTTTCGATTTCATTAATGTTGTAGAAGTCTATCTCTTCAACCCATATCAACCTGAATTAGCATAATTAGGAGTGATGGTGCTTCAACACCCTTTGAAAGGTTTTAAATCAAAGTGACTTATCAATATACCTACCTTTGGCCAATTAGATGAATTAATGTTTGAATTACTTACAAAATATAATGAAGGTGCTATCCATATCCCATGGGAATCTTACAATCTTCATTAACCTTACAACCATGGCAAGAGCCATAGGACTTCCATCTTGGGGAAAATATTCTTTTCCTTATAAAAATAAGTCCCCACCAATCCACTTGAACATAAAGGATAAATATACTAGGTTAGGTATGGGGTTCTTATTGACTCATTGGAAGATAACTTGATGTGCATTCTTTTTGAGCGAATTACGAAACACTTTTGGTAGACCACCAAAAGTGCCAAATAGGGAACCAATGCAATTGTTGGTATTGTATATCAGATGACATGGATACATGAGGATTTCAATTGGAATGATTTTTTGGCCTTATATCTTATTACAAACATTGATAATGTTCTTGTTAGAACATCACAAGTGTTTTTATATCAATTTTTGGTCTTGCTTCTTTATTTTACACAGTGGAAGTCACTGTCAAATTAAAACATGATCAAATAAACAACTAATCATGCATGAAGAATATGTAGAGTGAAATATCTTAACCTAAAATAAAAAATCCTCACACATGTAAAGTTATGAATAAGATAAATTAATATTCTATCATTAATCATTAACCAAAAAATCAATATAAAAGGTACATATATAGGTGAAATATAGACATGTCCTAACATCATCATACATGTGGAATTATCTTTCACTAATGACCTAGAATAAACCTAAGAAAGATAAATAAAATAGTGTAGGTAAAACAACATAGTGGGAAAAAACCTACACCAACATCCCTCCTTAAGCATGGTTTAGGTGGGTAGATGAATTGGGTCCTGACAATGAGGCCTAATGAGGTAACCAAGCACATTGCAACTCCCATAAAGTAGAGAAAAGGAGAAAACTTGTAGTACAAAACCCCTCACATAAAAGAGACCAAAGAAGAGAGGGGAGCTAAAAATCCCCACTAGAGTCTAAAAGTTCCTATATAAATCCAATATCATATAAAGGAGTTCCCTGGAGTGATTGTGGATCACAATTAGATGCAATAAATAGTGGATCACCCTAGAACAGTGAATATGTCTACCATATGCCTAATGGATGTTCAACCTAGGTGTGATTCCTATACAAGGAACTATTATCCTCTTTCAAGGTAGATCGGTCAAATTCTCTATGTAATGATGGTATAATGGGAGTAAAGGCTAAAACAAAGGATTGTTGAATGCTCAAAAACTATGGGATAGAGTTTCTAATGGGTAATGTGTCCTAGATAAATATACTTGTTCCCTATAATGTTTGAAGTAGACCATATGTAGGTTAACTAAAGAATAACTCCTCAATATATATAAGGTGACAAGGAGATGGTGGATATTTGTCCCTAAACTATTGTAGTCATTTGTATTAGAAGAAGTGTCATCAATATCAGAGGTGCGTTCAAGATTATAAATGTCATCAAGTTTAGGTGAGTTTGAAGAAGAAGAATTTGAATAAGAGTCAAAAGAAAAGTGTGGGAGTTTATATATATGAGTTTGATGATCGACCATTCCCACTGATAATATGGTATTAGTGTGAAACTATATAACATACCCTAAATCTATATTAAACTCAAGTTGCATACCCAAACTAAGGTGAGTGATCTAGTAAACTGATGGGAGAATAGTTGAAAGTGAGGGAGAAATTAGAACATTATTAAATATTCTACCACTCACTTAAACATACCCTCTCTAGATAAATTTTTTATAAGTGTCATCACCCAATTATATAGAGGATATCTCACATGGTTCTAAGGAATTGAACACTATATATGAAGAGGTCATGTGATGTGAAGCACTAGAGTCAATGACCCATGTTAGAGTCTGAGATACAATAGTAACTAGCGCATTTCCCTTTATGTTCCCCTTACTATTATATTTTGCCTTTTCTTTACCATGGTCATTTGACTTAGAGGATTCATGGGTTGTTGAATATTAACTGGTAAAATCAGGAACACTAATGTTATGTTTTTTTATCACCTTAGTCAATTGGTTAATCTGCTTCTTCAAACATTTGCTTTCATCATGCATTTTTTAATAAAACCCATATTTGATCTAATCTTTCTTAAGCTTAGAATTGGAAGAAGAGGTCTCATGGTTAGATTTTGAGGGGAGGATTTACATCTATCTCTTAATCCCTTTTTTCATTTCTTCTCTCTATGGTTTTAAGCCTTCTCTTTCTTAACAAAAAGTGCATGAGATTTTGAATAATTCATTGCACCCATCTATATCAACTTATATTACTCCTGAATCAGGTCGGTAACAAAGGTATATAAATAAGGCATCTTTCATGAAGCTCCAAGAGCACTTTTTATGGTATGGAAAGTGGATACTAATATAGAATACTCTGGACCCAATTTGGAGAGTATTAACAAAATACGTTCATCTATCTTATCAATTCCACTTTCTATCAAATATAACCTCAAAGTCTAAACTTGGTGAAGAAGTCCTATAGGGTGTCATAGTCATTTAGGCTCAAACTAATGAGCTTATTCTCTAGCTCACGGCCTCTCATCATATCCTAATTTTCAAAGAGTGTTCCCAAAGTAGACTACACTTGAGTAGGTGTTTTGGTAGATTCTATGTGAAAGAGTAGATCAGGAGAGTTGGAAAGACATAATAGTCTATAGACTTTATCACAATATTTGAACCATTTTATTTTCACTTCTACTATATTAGGTTTAGTCTCAGTACCCATTATAATTTTATGGTAACCCTTTAGATTGTAAAATGATTTATATTATAGATTTCCATTCATTATAATTAAATAGTGTGAGTGGAATTATTGGACATGAATCCATAATGCATAAAATAGGTTTTTGTAGAAAGGAAAGAAGAAATATAGAAAATAAAATTACACAACACCACACATTACCCCCTTATCACTATTAAATTGACCCCCTTAAATTTGTAAATACAAGCATGCTCGTATAGACATCAGACACAACTGAGAATGTGTATTGAGCAATTTGTGTGTAATTATGAAAGAATTGGAGGGACATCAGGGTCAACCATTAATGAATCCAAGAGTGTATAGTATTTGGTTTGAATATATATTTATAGGATCCAATAATACTACCAATGTGTAGAGCGCAAAAAACTATGCACTTTTGAAGAAGATATAACACAAAAAGGAGTTACCAGTCAAAAATTATAACATTTTTAAGATTTGAGCTCACATAAAAAATGGGTGGAAATAATGGTGTAAAAAATAAGATGCATAAATTTTATAAAAATTTTAGTGTGCATATATTTGGAAATAATTTTCCAAGTAAAATTTAATCCCCCATGGGTTGGGTATTACCAGGAACTAATTTCCCATCTGACTAGGGGGATAAGGCCTTAAGGTCCAAGTGGTCGATCCCACTGGGGTGCAAAGACATGTGTGTAGAGGAGGTCACATCACCACACAGAGGAAGAGGTTTGGTCTGGTCAATCGATTGACCCACAAAGGAATGGATAGCCATGTTGACATGTGACTGAATAATGGGTGGTTGGGCCTTCTTAGGTGCAAATGTGTGGAATGTTGTGTGAGCATGGGAATGAATGGAGGATAGTAGATTAAATTTTTTGTAAAAAATATAAGTGTTCATATTTTTCTAGAATGACCAAGAGGTAAAAAATCTACACAAAAAATATCATATATGCAACAAACCATTCTTCTTCTCTCAAAATTGATAAGAACCCATTAAGTTTTTTAATTTTAAAAACAAAAAAAAAACCTAGAAATCATTTTTTTATTGAATATTTTGGAAGTATAGATATGTGTAAAAACATATAAAAATATTTGAAACCCTCTAAAATGGTTTAAAATGACTATCATGAAACTAAGTCATGTTTATAGCCAATCCTATGGTTTTGGCACCCTCTTAATCTAATGACATTGTTTATTTTTTATCTAGAGACTCTATATGAATTTTATAGAAACCCCACCAAACCCTTAAAAACTAAAATCAATAAAAACAACAAGAATGTAATGTAAGGATGTCACAAAGATTCAAATAGAAAATGACTGTCAGTATGGCTCTAATGCCATGTCAAATTATACTATGATCAACTTAACAATGAAGCATGCATGAAGAACCTGTAGAGTGAAATGTCATAATGAAAGAAAAAGTCTCACACAAGAAAAATTGTGAAAAAGAACATTTAACATTCTCTCATTAAGCATTAGACAAAAAATCAATAGGAAAGGTACATATATAGATGAAATATAGACATGTCCCAACATCCTCATGCATGTGGGATTATCTTTCACTAATGACCTAGATTAAACCTAATCAAGTTAAATAAAATAGTGTAGGTAAAACCACATAGTGAGAAGAAAACTACACTAACAATCACCAGAAGGCCTAGTCAATCTAGATGAAGACTTTTGGCCCATGACCATGTTTACCAACATCACTTAGACTAATTTAGGGTATTAATATGAGTAATTAGGGATATTTAATGCATAGTGGATTAAGATCCAAGCCATGATCATATCACACCCTAGAGTACCCAAGGATGTTACACAGTACCTAGAATAACATGTATTAGTTATAAATCTACAAAATGGGATTCAGGTCAAAGTTCATGATTTGTCCAAAGCAACAACAACTCCAATACCCATTTACATCACCATGTTATATTCTTAGTTAGAAGTTATATGTTAGAAATCCCTAGCTACTAGGTCAGTACAACCTCTATGATCTATACCTCTAGGTGCACAACAACCTTTCTCTATAAAGGCACAACTCAAGCACAAGCACCAAAATAGATAAAAGCAGTTACATTATAGGTCAATAAGGGTAAGAGTAAGGCACCAATACAGTGAGATCACCACCACCACCAAATAAGATGACCCAAAGTACCAAATCCTAGTTGGAAAATAAGCATGTTCCAAATATTGTTATCGAGTGTGACCTTACATAGTTAGGTGTAAAGGAACAATAAGTTCTACAGTCAATGCTTTCAAAAATCAACAACTAAGTTATGAATGAGAAGAGGGAAAAAATTCTTATTTTGGAAGGTAGTGTACACCTCCTAGGTGAAAAATCAAATGAGGTCAGACTTGAGGTTTGATATTACCTAACCTCCTCCTTTGATGCTAGTAGAGATTATTGGACAGGGAGCAACATGCCAACATTTTCAAGTGGAGGTTTTTTAGATGGATCTATCTATAGGATATTACACTATGCAATAAATAGACTTTCCTCTATAATATATCCCACCTCCATCTCTAGTGCATAGGCCAAGGACCCATT
The DNA here is from genome assembly GCA_037957365.1 of Torreya grandis. Taxonomy (NCBI): domain Eukaryota; kingdom Viridiplantae; phylum Streptophyta; class Pinopsida; order Cupressales; family Taxaceae; genus Torreya; species Torreya grandis. The sequence continues at coordinate 1,908,858 of JARHVA010000004.1, read as the reverse complement.
CTACACCCAGACTCTCTCCAATAATCAAGGACTGAATGGTGTCCTTTGTAGATACAAAGATGGAGGTTATAATGCATCAACCCCAAGGACCTCAATTATAAACTCAAGAGACAATCCATACTATGAATATTTCAAAGAAGACTCTCACTCCCCCTCCTTCCAGTAAAATGGTTATCACACATAGAGTTATTATTTTTGAGTCATCCTCTTTTAAATATTCATAATCAGTCACAGTGCTTGATTCACCAACCCCTATATAGGATCATGAAGATACCAACTCACCATAGCTTGAGCAGTTGGTTGAGCAACTCAATGTCATAGCACAAGAAAAATATGATAAGGAGAAAGAGGAGAAATAAATGGCACAATAGGTAGTTAAAAATAAGGATAAAAAGGCAAAAAAAATAAAAATAAGGATGAGGTAAAGTTCAAGGTTGACAAGGAGGAAGAAGAGGAGAAGTAGCATGCCAAAGATAAGGAACATAGGAAAAAATATGAATAAGTTGAGGTAGAAAAGAAAATAATTGAATAAGTAGAGATGAAAAAGAAATAATGAGTAAAAAGAAATAAAAATAGAATCAAGAAGTGTAGGTAGTTCAATAGAAGAAAGATAATGCAGATGCAGTTAAAAAGACTCAAGAGGAGAAAAAGGCTAAATAATCATTGTGCACTCATGAGGAGCAAGCTAAGAGGTAGGCTTAAAATTAGTATACTAAAGCCAAGGCTGAGATAAAAGATAAAGCTAAGTCTAAATTGGATGCCAAAGCTAAGGTTGATGTGGAATTAAAATCCAAGGCATAAGAAGAACATAATGTATATTGAATTTACAACAAAACAAGCATTAGAGACCACCATGATGGTAGTAACAACCAAGACCCAGTATCCATTGCCAACATCTCAATACATGGAATATACTCAAGGAGGTGCATAGGAGGAGGCATCTCAATTCTAGCCTGAAATATATAGCCAATGGATATGGGATGTTCTTGCTTCATCCACCCATCACACAACCTTTTATCTTCTCATGGTGAAGATAAAAAAGGAACTTGTGATGGTTGTGATTTCCATTATGGCTTTGGCTACAACAATGCATGAAGCATCTCTAGATTTTTCTAAGCTTCTACTTATTAAACAAATTGAAGTCATAACTACTTTTCAAGAATTAATAGTGTATAAGGCTTCAGCCTTAGGGTAATAAGTCTTGTAACTTTAGGAGGATAATTCATATCTACACCTCCATTTCGCCAATGCATGTTAAGTCATTGATAATATTTAGATTGAGTTGGTCATCCAAGTCTTGGGTGACCAAGTGATGTTGGAAGATAATCATTTCTTAGCTCTCTTTTCATAAATAACAAAGGATTAGTTTACTGTGCATAAGTTTCAATCACTTTTCACTCAAGGGAATAACATTAAAATAGAGATAGAGGTAATTCCAAACCAAGAAAATTGTATAAAGCATGCTTAATTGGAAGCAACAACTCACTAATTCAATATCAAAGCCAAACCAAAGTTCAATACGGTGGACAAAGCCAAAGCTATGATGGAAGATCATTTGGATATATTTGCATCAATTATAACATAATCAATTTTTTTAATGATATGATAGTATCATACAAAATCTATAGACATGAAAAAATGAGATTATGCATAGCACATTTACTATCATTCAAATGCAAAGACATGTGGATCAGTTGGAGGAGCTCTCACAATATATCTAACTCAAAGTGTTAAATACTAGGGTACTCATCACCATCACAAAGATAAAGACATTCAAAATCTAATGGTGTCCTAAGTCTTGATGTGCACATTTCTCGCTATGGTGTAGGAAGTTCTCATTGACTAGAAAATGTTTAAATAAGATTTATCACATCTATATTGCTTTATTACATATTTTTTTGAAGAGCCACAATTTAATCATGTTCAATATATATAATATGTAATCCTTAAAAAAAAGATAGTCATATTTTATTAGCCATCAATCCAAAAACAATAACTACCTCCACCACTAGATTCCATGGCACCATTTTTTTTTCATAGCTCAACTATAACCAACATTGTAGTAACCTCCTATGCAATCAACACAGAGCATGCCACCACCCTCTTAGTAGGTACTACACACATTTCTAATATTTTAATTTTTGAATAATTTTTTGGCACTCTAGTAAGACCACCTTAAGCATTAAGAGTGGGGATAGGTTGGTTCAAAACTCGTAAAGGGTGGCCTCTTGGTTAGGCTAGTATATTAAAAACTTAAAAGGGTGGTACACTAGTATGCTACTTAATCAAAAACCTGAAGGGGTGACTAAGTTCTATGAAAATGATGAAGACTTGTAAACTAAACATTGAGGAATCATCACAATTTTTATTTCTAGTTTAGTTCCTTGGTGCAGTCAAAGTTTTTAGCTTCAGCTTAGGGTACCTTTTCTACAACTTTATCTCAGGATGAGACAACTATTTAAGTTTGGGAAAGTGTTTGGAGTAGAACAAGAATACAAAATTCTAGAGTGTAATTGGTAGACACGTGTGCAACTCACACTATTTTTGTCTTTTGTCTATATTTTTTTATATATTCATCTCTTGAAATCATATCAATAATCTATAGAATGTAAAGATCTTTTGTTCTAAATGTAGTGAAAAGGTTAGAATATGAAATGATAATGCTTTATAAAACTCTTTAAATAGTGCTCGATTGTATTATGAAATAGTTCTGATGTGATAGAGATTGATATACAATTCTGAAATGGTTTTCCCTATCTCTTATGGTTGTTCTACGTGCAATTAATGCTCTATTTTCTAAATATGTCAGTCATGTCTATTATACTAAAGGTTTTATAACTAGTAAGTCTTGTATTTTCTATGTTTCTATATTTGTTTTAGTTAATAAATTGATAATTTTAACCTAAATTGTTATTTTTGTATACTTTTTTTACTTATCACAAACTTATCCATGTATTATCACATTTTGATGGGTTTTCTAAGAACCTCTGCTAATAGAGTCAAAGCTCTAAAGGTTGGATAGGAGTAACCTAAGTTGAAGATCTGAAGACACCACACTACCCTGTGAACATGAATTAGTTGATTTCAAGAAGGCTATAGAATGAAAGATCCCCATTATGTTGGGATACCATAAAAAAACTAGAGACCTACAAGCAATAGGAGGAGGAAGAAGGATCCCATCAACTAAAGGGAAGATACAAGTAGAATATGACTTAGGATGGACTCATGGGCCTCCATCATTCATAGATGAGTAGTTGTTAGATAGTACCAGATAAGACATAGATGTCTTAAGAAGATCCCACACATGAACCCATCCTAGATCAAACCAAGAAACAGTGGGAGATTGGCAAGTGTAGTTCAGTGCCAGTAGGAATTGGTAGGATTTCAAGTCCAACCAACACACTATCATCCCATCTAAAAATTGGTGAGACTTCAAAGAATAGACATGTGTTAGGGATTAGTATTTACATTAGTTAAAATACTAATTACTATTTATTGTATGGTTAATAGGTAAGTTAGTTGTTATTATTAGTTAGTTTTTTAGTCATATATATTATTATGGAAAATAATATATTACGATTAGGTGGTTATAGTTAGTGAGATATCTAGGAGATATTATTCTTCCTAACTATAAGAAATACTTCTCCTATATAGTTTGTAATATGTTCATATGTAATATTATGTGGGTGTGTAGAATAATATATTTTGGTTGAGAAATACTTCTTGTGTATTCTTTGTCTAGTGTTTAGCTCTGTTGCATAAAATCTAATCATTTCTAATATCTGGTATCAGATCAGAGTATTTGATCATGTTATTCTAACTTTTTTTTTAGGGGCAGTCAAACTTTTGCATTACCCTGATGATTGGTAGTTTACTAAGTGTAAACATAACTTGTAAAATTCAAACCATTATTTGTATATCTATTTAGCAAAGTTTATGGTTTTTGTAAATTATTTAAGGTATTTTTCTGTAGTTATTATAGTTGGTATAGATTAATGCTTATGATTCTAACCAATTTGGCATTGGTTGAAGTAGTATCCACCCATGTTGGTTTGTGACAGATCTAAAAATCTAGGTGAAATTGGTGTCTTGGTTAGTGTTAACTAAAAAAATCAATCATTGGTTATATCAATTTATCATTGAATCTACCTACCTAGAAAGTGACAACCTAATCTTGATTATTGGTATACAACACATCTACATAGCATCACCCATATCCGTGAGATTATTCAAGGTCTGCATATAAGTGGACTTGATTTATATTGGTGAATATACTTCAACATTTAGATTCAATTCTTCACATTGGTGATTATGTATTGGTCACATTGATAATAGTTTTGCATTGGATATCAAGTAGCATTGAAGAGATCAAATATTACAGTAGAACTATATGCACCTAAATCTACTCATTTTAATAATTCTATTAAACCCACTAATTTGTCCATTAACCATAGTCTTAACTAATTAATTAAAATCCTAATTTCCTATATAATAGTCTCTAAACCCCATAAGACTTTTTATACCCTTATGACCAATTAATTACCCCATTTACCCACTAAAAATCCTACTTAGCCACTAAGCCTATTACATTAACTACATGTTGGTGTTCTAGATTTATACCCTAGCTAAGAATGGGATTGTTCATATCTTCCTACTGAAATCTAGTCCAACAAGGGATTAATCATAGGCTGTGGGTATCCTAATAATGGATCAAACCTTCAAAGAAGGTTAGCTTCCTTCTGGATCTATCACCTAGACTAAACCTAAACTAGCAATTACTTAGAAAAGGGAAGAGATAATAACAATAATATATGAAAGTATGTAAATGGGGTGATGCACCAATAATTAGAACACTTATACTTTGCACAAAAAATACTATGAGACACATTCAAGATAAAATAATATCAATCTCACATAAATGTTTCACAATAAGACATGAATTAGTTATTAAACTAGCATGAGAGGGAAGATATGCACTTTCAAGCTAAACAATAAACTATAAATTGCACTTATAATGACCTATGATAACTATCAAGAACTTCATGAAGGTGATAAAATGTAGACATAGACAATGAAAATACATTCACTTGACTACAGTACATGAATTCATAAAACACACTTCAATCTAGCTTGCAAAATGGTGGAATCCAGTCTTTATTATGTCAAAAGATGTCACGTACAAATTTTGGCAAATCCTAACCAAGCCAAAGCATAAAAGTTTTTTTCTCTAAAAATTGCTAGAGATTTATTTCCACAAACTTTTAGAGAGTTCTAAATGTGGAAAATATGGAACATGTATAGAAAAAGGAAGAGAGATAGGGAACTATGATGTATTGGCATAAGTTTGAGGATTGTTGACTCAATGCTCTTATCAATAAGGAACCAATTCTATAAAATAATTAAATGCTAATTATCCTTATCCATTCACTTTGTGTCCTTCTTGGAGCCATGTCATTATCTATCTAATCTACTAATGAGGATCATTTCTTAGAATTGATAGAATTGTGCCACATCTGCTTTGGGTAGCCATCGATACTTGTTCATTAAAAAAGTTACCCTGATGATAGGCAAGACACCTCTCCATGGTCTATATTTGCTCTAATATTAAACTTAGGTATGTCTATTTATATGTGAAAACCAATTCAATTATTGGTTTTCACATAGTCATAATATCTATGGAACCTTTAAACTACTTAATCTTGCTTCACAATCACTTGTCTATCTTCAATCTTTATATTAGGCCCAAAAGACCTATTTTACCTATATGGAGATCTATTGGCAATGCTAAGTCCCATTGGTTCCACCTAGATCTTGTTAGAGCTCTATTTCCTTCATCTTTACCTTTCCTGTGTCTAAAAATGCCTTATCAACTTCCATCTAAATGTTATAGGCTCACCCTTTATTTATTGGCTATCAAAATCTGACTCGAATCATTACCATGTTGACCCATCTCTCTCTGTTAGATCTTACTTATTTGGATAAATGTTGATTATTGATCTTCTACCAATTGAATGTGTTGTTAACACTTGTCATGCATGCTCTTAATTTTGAGATTCACTTACCCCTTTGACCTCCACTCACTATTAAATATGAATGTATGATTGAATGCATGCTATTAGATGTGCTTGGGACCCATGGTTTGAAATCGAATGGCTAATTCATGATCTAAAATTTGACATTTGTACTCTCATAATTTAAAATTTGTATGACCATATTTGACATATGTACACCCATCAAATTTAAACTAAAATGTATTGTTGTTATGTCTTAAGTTTGATGTTTGTGCAGATGTCACAAATTTTTTGACTAGCTTTTAAGGATTGGATCTAGAAGAAAAAAGGTAACGAAGGCACCAAATTTGTAGGAGATGTTCTTGATGTTAAAAGGATTTTTCCCACTTGATCTTCTAGTTTTGGGAGCTTTCTAAGTGGAGATAAAAAATGGTCAAACAATTTGATCTATGTGTTTTTGCATAACATCTATGCAACCATCATTGATCATTTGAATCTCAACATCTATTCATCAAGGCCTGAACTTGACACTTGCACAACCATCTTACTATGTGTGACCAGCTTTAAAACTTCATAACTTAAGCTAGGAAGCTCATGTGGACTTGAAACTTGTAGGATATGTTCTTGGTACAAGTGACTTTATGGTGTTGCAATCTTACTAGTCATGAGGCATTCTGAGGGAAGATAGAAAATGTTCAAACAAGTTGGCCAATGTGTTTCCATGTGACATGCTGGTGATGTTCTAGTTCTTTAAAGTTTCATAGTCCATCTTTTGATTAATATTTCAAGGCTCTAATGATCTCCTAAAGCTTATGCAACCTGGTTCATGTTTCTAGACACCATGAAAACTACTTGGACCCTTCACCTATAATTGTAGACTTGTCCCTTGAAGATCAATCAGATCACACTTTAAGCTCACTTAAAGTGTTTAAAAATATTTATAAAAGTTATATGATCTCCTCTTGAGTTCTATCTTCCCTTCATGACATTGGGTCACTATTCAATTAGAATCTTGCTCCTTCCATTGGACTCTTGGACTAGGCACATTTTTGGTATATAGACCAAATTCGGTCAACATCTTTGGCAACTTGGTTGGGCAATATGCCTGTTATGCTCAAGAACTCAGACTATATACATGACTCTTGGATCATTTCCATTCATTGTAAGACAACCTTTTGACTTGTAACAAATAATTCTAACATACTAGGAAAGAAACAAACTTAAAAGGAAAATTAACTTTAAAAAGTAAATGCAATTAACCTATGAAACAACTATGCAATAAATCACTTATTTGGGAAAAAATAGAAACAAACTAATTTGTTAAAAAAACACTTGGATAAAATCAAAAACAACTATGTACAGGGGACTTAGCTTCCTTAAGAGCAGTTATTTAGATGTATCCCATTGACTGGGATAGGAAGCTCTTCACCATTCATCCTTGTGATTTGGAAATCATTGTGGGATTTGCAACTAGAGACTATGTATGGACCACTCCAAAAAGAATCAAATTTTGTGTGCCTTATTATTTTATCTCTATCCTCATCCCACTTGAGGACCAAATCTCCTTCTTGAAAACTTCTTGAAGAAGCTCCTTTATCAAAATATTTCTTCACTGTTGCTTAATGAGCTTCCACGGCCAACATAGATTGAGTCATTATCTCTTATAGCTCCATGCGCTTAGTATATCTTATTTTTATTAGCTCATTTTATAAAATCTCAAGTTGATGCATTAATTCCAAAGTAGGTAATTCAAGATAAATAGGAATTCTTGCTTCCTTAGCATATACTAGCTTGTATGGAGAATTGGAAATTGACCTCTTATAGATGATCTTGTTAGCCCACAAAGCTGAAATCAATTTGAGATTCCATGATATTTGATTATCCTCAATATTCCTCCTGATGATATTCAACAAATTCTTGTTAATGGACTCAGTGAGACCATTGCCTTGTAGATAATAGTTTGATGAGGTATTGAGAAAAATATTGTGTTTAACTTCCAACTAGCTGGTCTTAGACCCTAAAAAAGCCATAGCATTATCATAAATTATAGTTGAAGGGACCCCAAATATTGTAATCAAACCTTCATATAAGTCCAATACATTGGTTTCATTAGCTTATTTTAATGCCATTACCTTTGTCCATCTAGTAAAATAATTTGTGGTAGTTAGGATCCACTTGTGTCCTGAGCTTGAAGGGGGTTTAATGAGACCAATAAAGTCCAAACCCCAATAGAAAAAGGCTACAATCTTAACTTTCCCAATAAATATAGCACATTGTCTGCATTTTTTAGTCCATAAATGACAATCACCAAATAAACTTGGCCAATAATACCCACCTCTCATTATCTCATGAGTTGTGATCCTTGCTAAATAATGTCCTCCACTTTGTCTAATTGTTCATCATGGAGTTGCTCAAGTAGCTTCTATGTTTGACCTAGTTCTATGCATCTTAGCAATATACTATTGAGATCCTTTTTGAACAACACATTATCAACAAGAAGAAAATGAATTGACTACAATCTAAAATAAATCCTTTTTGAAGGTGTCAAATAATAAGGATAAACACCATCTTGTAAGTATATTACCATATCTTGGAACCAATTAGAAGATGAGGTCTGATTGATTACAACTTCTTGTAAGTAATATGACACCATAACCACACCATTAGTCTCTTACAAGTATTGGGATAGATGTTCACAAAGCCCTTCGCCTCTAATTAGCTTTGTGACCTTGATCCCAACATCATATTCCATGACCTTGGTTATCCAACTAGATCTTTTATCATTTATATCCTTGTTTAAGAGGAAATCCTTGACACTTGGATGTGCAACCATTAAATGTATCTTATTATTAGATAGCAAGTACCTAAAAAATTTAAGATACCTTATGACTGAAAGTACATGCTTCTCAACAAAAGAACACCTTGTTTCATATTCTTCTAAGCCTTGATTGAAGAAGGTTATTGGTTATTTTAAGGTCTCTTTATTATGTTGCATGAGAATACCTAAAATTGTGTCAATGTTAGCATAGGTATATAATAATAAATCCTTGACGAAATGAGGGTTCAAAAGTGTAAAAGCACTGCCTATAGCTTTCTTCATCTCTTCAAAACTTCTTACTCCTTTGGACCAGTTGAAACTCTGACACTACTTTAACATGGTTATGAGTAGCCTAGCTAAAGTAGAAAAACTTAAAATGTATCTCCTTATGAAATTTATCTTACCTAAAAATATTTGCAAGGATTTATTGTGCTTAGGAAAGGAAACTACAAGAATTGAGTCTATCTTATTAGGATCTATGCTTGTGCCATATTTTGAAATTACATGTCCAAGAAGCCTACATTCACGAGCAAAGAAATCATGTCTTTTTGGATTCAAAGACACTCCAAATTCCCTACACCTTTCAAACACTTATCTGAGGTGAATCATATGCTTATCTGTACTGTTAGAGAACAGTGCTATGTCATCCAAATAAACAAGAATAAACTTGTTGAGGAGACCTTAAAATGCCATATCCATACCTTTTTGTAAATTTACTCCAGCATTGGATAAACCAAAAGGCATCTTTATATATTCAAAATTCCCCCACTTTGTGGTGAAGGATATTTTGAACTGGTTTTTTTCTTTGACCAAAATCTAGTTATATCCACTATAGCCATCCAACAAGGAGAACCTTTCTAAACTTGAAACTAGCTGTAAAATATGTTCCATTAATGGAAATGGATAGTGGTATTCAAGAGAGGTGATCCAAAACTTAGAAGTTTTGATTGAAAAATACTTCAAGAACATGAAAATGACACATTAATAATGAATTATCTAAAAAGAGATGTTTTATTATTCAAGATCACAATACAACTATATGTTTATCTCTGGGAAGGGATGTCTAATTTCCATTTTAGGTTACATATTCATTTATACACATTTTAAAAGTATGAGGAGGATGTGTAAGGTCACAAATCTTGATGGATATTAAGTGGTTTGAATTCCATGATTTAAAACAATACAAAATTTGAAGAATTACTATTTTTAGAAACTTACTATTTTTAGACTGCACTACTAAAATTAAAATTTGGGGCACTTATATTAGGTTTTCTAGGGTCAAAACCCACTAATAAAATATTGGTGCCATCTCACCACATTCTCCTCATTATTATCTTTCCAATGGTTCAAATGGGGAGTCAATTGGAGTTACGGTGCAAAAGTTATGGCTCCCAGAAGTTCCATCATCAATTGGGGTAGAACCATCACCTAAATTGTTGCCCGGATCATTCCTCCCTCCTTGAGAATTAATGGTCCACATTGCATCAATATTCCTCATCAGGTGTGGTAGTTGTGTCTTAATTTTATTCTTTGTGAGCCACTCACCTTGGTGGGTAAGCTGGCCCCTTTTGACCACCCAATAAAGCAGAATAGAGTGTCTTCTTATTGTCTTCATCCTAGTGTCCATAATCTAATCCTCTTCCACTGGATCAAAAATCTATAGATCAAGCTCATCAAGTTCTAGGTGTTTTTCTATGATTTAATTGTCTAATATATTTGGATGATATGTTTTGAGGAGCTCCATGTTGAATATTGGATGCAGACCAAGGTAGGCTGGTAAGTTCAACTCAAAAGCATTTTCTCCAACTTTTATAGTGATGGTGTAGGGACCATATCATAGAGGCTGAATTTTTCTGTGTGGGCCTACAATTCATTCCTTTTGAAGCCACAACCAAACCTTGTCACCCATATCAAAATAGTGTGTAATCCCATGTTTTTCATGGTGTTGCTTATACTTCTAATTCATCTTCTCCAAGATGTCATGAACTTGTTGTTGGATGTGTTGCATTTGTTCAATGAACTTTTTTGCTTTTGCTACCTCAAATATCCCATGAGGTGTGTATTCCATGGTGAAGAATAGAATGGATATATCAATTGGTGTCATGGGTTAGAACTTGAAGCATACTTGGAATGGACTATGCTTTGTCGAGCTGTGTAGGGCCCGATTGTATCCATGTTGTATAAAAAGAAGCCCCTCATCCCATGTACATGGATGTTTGGAGTGATACATTCGAATCATGTGAAAAATCAAGTGGTTCACCACTTTTTTCTAACCATTAGTCTATGGATGGAAGGATATAGACTTCATCAGCTTGGTATCCATCATCTTCTATAGAGTGGACCAAAATATGCTCAAGAACTTTCTATCTCGATCTGAGATAATGGACTTGGGGAGACTAAAATGGAGCCATACGTGACTAAGATATGGTTGAGCAATTTCTTTAGCAGATGTATTTTTCTTATAATCAATTGTATAGTCATTTTTGAAAAATGACCAACTAAAACAAAAATATAGTCCTTGCCATGTTCAGAAGTGGGCAAACCTGAGATAAAATCCATTGAGATAGATTCCCAAGGCCTAGTTGGTTCTGGCAATGGCATGTACAATCCTTGCTTCTTATTTTTTGGCTTGGCTATTGTATATGGGGTGCAAGATTTGAGGTACCTTTCCACATCCTTTCACATATGGGGCTAGTAGAAGTGTTTTTGAAGAACCACCAATGTCTTTTCTACAAGAAAGTGTCTAGCTAGCCTACTAAAATGTGCTTCCCATATCATTTTCTATTGCTCTATAGTTGGAACATAGATATGCCCCATATGATAGAGGACATTATCTTGAAAATATAACTTAGAAACATGTTTACCTTCTTGAAGCACCTGATATATATCAACAAAGGTAGGATCTGCTTCATACAAAGCACCCCAAGTGGTAGTCTCGTGTCTGCATAGGTCAAGAACTATTATGAGTGTAGTAATTGGTGGGTAGCTCAAATAATCTATGGCTATATTTGAGCTCCCCTTTTTATGTTTGATTATTAGATGGAATTGTTTCAAATATGTGGCCCACTTTTGGTGCCTCTCATTTCATAGTTTGTTCTACGTCTAGATGAATTCCAATGGTCTGTGGTCAGTGTGGATGATCGTATCTTTCCCCAAAATATAGTGTTTCTATTGTTTATAGGCTTACACAATGGCAGAGAGATCCTTACCATCTATTGGGTATTTATTGATTGTATTAGTGAAAATTTTACTGTGATATGTAATAGGATGGCCATGTTACATAGTGACAACTCCCATGGCATATTTAGATGCATATGTCATCAACTTGAAAGGTTGATGTAAATCTGGCAAAGCAAGAATAGGGGATGAGCAAAGTCTATTATTAAAATTCTCAAATTCCCTTTGTTGTATTTTGCCACATTAAAATGTATCTTTATCTCCTCCTTTAAATAATTTGGGTTAGTGGCCAAGCAACATGTAAGAATCCAAGAACAAACCTATGATATAAATTTGCAAGACCCAAGAAGCTACAAAGTTCTATGAGGGTCCTTGGTGTAGGTCATTCTTGAATAACCCAAATCTTCTCTGGATTGACATGTACCCCTTCCTCATTCACAATGTACCCTAGGTACTAAATTTTTTTCATCTCGAATGTGCATTTGTCAATATTTTCATACAACTTGTGCTCCCAAAGAGTTTGAAGCACCTTACAAACATATTGTAGATGTTCCTCCCATGTTCTATTGTAGATGAGTATGTCATCTAGGTAGACAACCATGAATGAGTTGGTGAAGGGTCATAAGATGTCATCCATCATCCTCATGAAGGTTGTAGGTGTGTTAGTTAAGCCAAAATGCATAACCAACCATTTGAAGAGCCCCTCCTTAGATTTAAATGCAGTCTTCTAGACATCGATGGACTTGATGGGAATTTGGTGATAGCTAGATTTGAGATCAATTTTGGTGAATAAATTCATGCCATGGAACTATTAATAGGTCATCAAGCTTGGGGAGGGGGTAGTGATTCTTCATAGTGATTTTATTCAAGGCTTGATAGTCAATGCAAAGCCTCCATGTTCCATCTTTATTTGGTGCCAAGACAATCAGGTTGCCATAAGGTGAAGAGCTTGGCCTAATGTGACCCTTTTGGATCAATTCTGGAATCTATCTTTTTATCTCATCATTCTCCAAAATTGATCTATGATACACAAGACTATTAGGCAAAGGTGATCCTAGGATCAAATTGATAAAATATTTTACCTAGCGATGCAGTGGAACTCCTATGGGTGACTTGAATAAGTCATCATATTTTCCTATGATTTGTCCCATCTACTTTTATTATTGTGTTGATTATGTAGTCAGGACTAAAACATCGACCTTCTTGGATTTTTGTGGTTTGACCACCATGAGAATTAATTGCTTTATCTTCTACACCAATCTCTTACATTATTTGGCACTAATCAGGGAGACAGATGTGGGAGGTGGCACCTCTGGTACCCTATAGCACCACATTCCAAGAGTGAGGGTGATTATTCAAGTTCATGATTCATATATGCCATGTCGATCATACATAAATCACTGACCAAGGAGTACATCACAAACATCTAGATTGACCACATCACATAGGACTTCATCTTGGAAAGGTTTTATTTCATATAAAAGAAGGCACTAATGGGTGACATGGAGCTCTCTCCCTGGGCTCAACCATCAAATACTGTATGGCTTTGGGTGAGGCTTCATGGATAAATTTAGACTTTTCACAACTTTAGCAAAGATTAAATTATTTTGACTCCCACTATCAAGAATGAAATATATAGGCTTACCTTTTACCCATAATTTGGAGTGAAATAATCTTTCCTTGTCATCCGGCCTTTCCTCATGGGTTTGTGATAAAGCAATGATGGTATCAGGCTCAGCATCTACAATCTATTCTTCATCCTCTTTGACTGTAGGTTGTGTATGAGATAGAGCAATAGATGTCAAGTATTGTGACTCAGAAATCAATGACTTGATGGTTCGACATTCTTCTTTGGAGTGAGTTCTAGTTTTGTGGTAATCACACCATTTTTTAGTCTTCCCCTTATGGGGTTTCTTATCTTGAAACTCCTTTTGCTTCCAATTTTGGCCTCATGTTTGACCTTGTCACTTTTCCATGTCGAAGGCTGACTCTTTGTATTCTTTCTTCCATGCTTCTACTCAATCTTCACTGTGAACTTCAATGCCTTACTGAGGGTTTCCAAATTGAAGAGTTCAATTTCCCCCTGTATGTACCATTGTATTCCACCATGATATTTGAGAGTCTTATGTTTCTCACTTTCTTGGATGCCAAATCTTGCAGACAAAGAATGAAAAATGTCAATGTAATTTTAAATATATTTGTCCTTACCTTGGTGGAGTTGTTGCCACTGTATGTACAAATCAGCATATGCTCCAATGGGATAGTATTCTTCTTTTACCACTTTCATGAAATCATCCTAGGTAGGTTCCACCTCAAGGCTCATGTCATCTGTATTGAACCTCTTTTTTTACACTTCCCACCAATTTTTCATGGGCAATGATGCTTTCAAAAGGGTAAAAGTGATCTTTTCTCTATCAGTGAATTTATTTATAGAGAAGTAGGAAGATAATTGATCCAACCAATTTTATATTGCATCAGCATTGATTTTTCCTTCAAATGTAGAGATATCAAAATTCACCTGAACCTTGAAGGGTGTTGGGGCACTAAAAGGACATTCTATGGATGAAGAGCTAGGAAGTGCATATGAGGAGCCAAATTTTTCAATCAAGAGTTGTTGGGGAATTTGGGTAAATTGTTGTAGCATATATGCTTGTTGCCATTGGAGGGATTAATTCACCATTTCCTTGAAGGGATCAGATGTCTTAGTGTCATCCACCATTTTAATTCATTTGGAATGAATAATTGGATAGTTTGGAAGCTCTATTATTTTCCACCTAAGCTTCTTATAGCCTGACCTCATCCTTAGGATCATACACTCTCAAGATAAACTGCTCTAATACCACTGATCCAAAACTCAAAAGTTTTGATTGATATATATTTCAAGAACATGAAAATAACATAGTAATAACGAATTCTCTAAGAAGATATGTTCTATTACTCAAGATTGCAATACAGATATATGTTTATCTCTGGGAAGAGATATTTGATTTCCATTTTAGGTTACATCTTCATTTATACACATTTTGAAAGTAGGATGAGGATGTGGAAGGTCACCAATATTGAGGGAGATTAAGTGGTTCAACTTCCATGATTTAAAACAATATAGAATTTGAGTAATTACTATTTTTAGAAACTTAATATTTTTAGACTGCACTACTAAAATTAAAATTTGGGGCACTTCCATTGGGTTTTTAGGAGTCAAAAACCATTGAGAAAATATTGATGCCATCTCACCACATTCTCCTCATTATTCACTTTTCAATGGTTCAAATGGGAGTCAATTGGAGCTACGGTGCAAAAGTTATGGCTCCTAGAAGTTTCATCATCAATTGGGGTAGAACCATCACCCGAATTATCGCTTGAATTGTTGCCTAGATCAAGAGGATTTGTTCAAGTCATGAAATTAAATACATAGTCTTATTTCACCATTATTTTTATGTACTAAAATAAAATTTTCCACCCAAGTTGAGTACTTAATTAGAAATATTATAGCTGACTCAATGAGATTATGTAGCTCAGCTCTCATCAAAGGTTCAAGCTTTGGGTAATGGGCCTTTGTCTTTGTCTAACTAACCTAGTCTCATCCTCTAACTTAATGGTAAGTTGAGCTAAACTTGGATGAATTAATCTGAGGTCACTATAATACCATGCAAAAACATCTACAAAACTTGAACATAACTTAACAAAAGTTTCTTTCTCTAAAGATGTGCAAACTTTGCCCAACTTTAAGCTCTTACCAATTGAAATCTATACATTAGTATAGTGCTATATATTGGTTGACAAAGAAAACTTTTATTTTATCTAATCATCATCTTTGATGAATATGTTTTCAAGGGTGACTAGCCCTTTAGGCAACTTGTTTGTCTTTTCACAATATGGTTACCATACTACTGCAAATTCTTGTATTGGTTTCTTGAGGAGAATTCAGCTTCCTCTTACAAGAATTTGAAAATCTAAATATCATCTTCAAATACTTTTCAATTATCATCTTTGTCTGGGATAGGTCTTACAATCACCTTGATGTGTGACTAAACTTTTTCATTTTTTATGTCATCTGGGATACTGAATTGTGACCCAATGGCAGCTAGCATGTCTGCATACTTATTTTTATTTATTGATATAGCTTGAATATTTAAATCTTTAAAGTATTCAATTAGGTCCCATAGTCTATGCTTATAGTACCTAAGTAGTGGGTTCTTTCATATATTAAGTCCTCTTACATGGTGAACTACTATTTCACTATCACCAAAGTCTTGTAAGGTACTGACCTTCATCTTTCTTGCCCATTGTAAACCATGGACTAATGCTTCATATTCAATAACATTATTGGAATAACCAAATATAAACTTGAGAGAATATAAATGCCTTTTATTGGATAGATAAATTAACATTATTCTATCTCTAGTGCCATGTTTGTTCCTAGATCCATTAAAATATAGCTACCATAGGCCATCATTAGGATGATCATCTTTCATCAATGTTGGAATTGGTGCATCATTTTCATGAAGACAATAGACACCAAGTCATTCTTATTTAATTAAATTTTATGTATCATGTCCATGAAAATCAAAGGACCATTCATCAATAAAATTATATGGGACTCCTTTTAGAGGTGATTCAGTTTCCACCTCACTATTTTCTAGTACCTTGTCTAAGATAAGACAATTGGTGTTTACCATACATGGAATATATGAATCCAAATGAATTATTATAATAGGTTTATAATGTATTGTCACCTTGGTACCATACTTATTCTTGAACATTAAATAGGTCCAATCAAATGATAAATATCCTCCAATCTTTGAAGTAAAGTCTCTTGATAGACACATGGCAAAATAGGGGCAAATCCATTCCAACTACATATTGTTGAATAATAACATTAGGGAAAGCATGTAATGTCAATTTTAGATATTTTATTATGCCTACTATATTTTTTGGTGACCCATCTACTTTAAATATTCTTATGGTATTTTGCTCATAGACAAGACTAAGCTTATATGTAATTTATTTGGGTATGACTATGCTACTGGCCCCACTATCTACCATACAATTGTGAACTAAGTAGTCTCTAACTATTAAAGAGAGATAAAAGGGAAAGGTTTTATTTGATTTTTCAGTGGTTGTGTCTACCTTTATCATGTTATGTATATGTTGATCAAGTTATTTGATTTGTTGGTCTGAATTAGCCAAGATAGCTCCTTGTTTCTCAATTGGTTCTTTAGATACCTTAAGATCTGAAAGCTCTTGAATAAGCATGTACTTTTATCCCAGAATGTTAAGGTAATCCCACATTCTAATTCTAACATTTTATTTATTCATTTTATCTATTATGCTAAATGAGGCTCCACTAAATTTTGGCTATAACTTTTGAGCCACTAGTTATTCTCTAATTAAATGCATTTGGGGAACCTTCACTGCCTCTGCATTCTAAATCTTCTATGTTATAGGAATAGTAAATTGATCATTGACACTCTTGGAAATAAAATTAGTAACATTATAATTATTTCTCACATCTTTAGCTTCCTCAACTGCTTTTTTTTTAGCTCTAGTTAGAGTTGAAACTTGACCATTTGTGTTGCTAGTTTCACCAACTTGGTTGAATGCAATATGATCATCCAATTGCCAATTAACATTGATAGCATCAGGGTACCCTAGAATTTTTTTATTTTGCCATTGGAATTCCATATTCATGTCTTGATACTGACCACCTTGAAGAGATAACTCTTCCTATGTCATTTGTGGCATAGTAATATCTTGTGATACCAAGGCTTGATTTTGAGTGTCATTTGGATTGGAAGGTTACCAACCTAAATCATGCATTAAGTTATTTTGAGGAATAATAGCTTTTAAATTAGAAGGTACATTAGGATCAAGGGATGCATATGGCTTAGTTTGGGTTATGACTCCTTGATTTTGATAAGGTTACTTATTATCCTTGAAACCTTGATAAGGGGGTTATTAGTTATTGAAAAACTGATAAGTGTTCTGGTTTTTCTACTAATAAGGTCTACCTTGGTAATACGATCTCTTGAGTTGAACAAACTCATTTCCAAAATCTTGTAACATGCTTTTTAGATTTCCAATCTCATTAGTTTGATTAGGAGGGTATATAACTTGGACTTTTGGAGATGGAATAGGGGATACAGATGGAATTGAAGGAACTTGAGGAGGAGAAACAGGTTGAAATTATGGGAATATGGGTATTAAAGGCATTAGAGCAAGTTTTCCATCTTGTATTAAGCTATTTTTTTCTCTTATTGTAATTTCATAGGCATTTAACAAGGTATTACCACCCATAAACTGTATCATGATGTTTATACCAAAATTAAGGGCCTTAAAATAGTACAAAAATGCATACTCTAGGGATTATCTAAAAAATGCAAGGATCCTAGTCCATGTCTTTTGGAATCTGAGGTTAAAAGTAGACATGAATTCATGGGGGTACTTTTGTATGGTAATTAGTTGTTTAACCAAAGATAGATTATTAGATTTGTCTTTAAATTGCCTAACTAAGGCTACACCTAACTCATCCCAAGTAGCAATGAAGGTCAAAGGAAGGTTTATATACCATTTCAATATTTTTCCTTTGAAGGAGGGATCAAGTAGTCTGATAGCCATATTATCTTGAGTAATATTATGAACAGAACATAGATTGGCAACATCTTGGATATGCTTAGTAGCAGTAATTTTATCCCATTCTGTTGAGAAGAAAGGGATACTTTTTAGGGAAGACATAGGGATGTCATCATATTGGGATAAATTTAGGGGACTACCCCTATTAAATGGAACAAACACTTGATTTCTGATAACCATTTGGTTAAAAGTGGTTTGGCTTATGGGAAAAATAGATTGGACTTAAACAATAGAATGACCAGGAGATGAATGTTGCTTTGGAGGATAAGGTCGTGTACTATTGAATCTTGATATTTTATAAGTAGAAGTAAATTCAATATTTTCAAAAGGAATACCTTTACTTGATGATCTTGTTGTATATATTTGAGCTCTTTGTGTATAAATTTGGATTTTTATATTATGGTCATACATAGTCTAGTGTTTTAAGGGTCAAATATTATATAATCTTGATCTTATCTTTATGAATATATAAATAACCTATAAAAAAAATCTATCAATACTTATATCACATTTATAATTTAGTCTAAGTGTTAGATTGATAAGGTTTTTTTATCTTCTTACAAAATCATAAATTGTGATTCATGATTTTGTAGTAAGAGTTGTGATTTTGTCTAACCATTAGCGATTTTGCTTAATGTGTACAATCTTTGTCAGGTTAATAGATGGTCTAAAAAAATACATAAATATATTTATGATATTGATTAAAATATACAATTTTGTATTCTATGGAAATAATTTTGTATTAAGCTCATTGTGTATCTACATTTTTACGAGAAAGAAGTAGTTTTGCCCATTTTAAAACTACTAATCCATTTTATGCAGAACCATATAAGGAGGAGGCACTAGATTGGTTTAATAAATTATGTTCTTACATGGATATTACCTAAATTAATCATTTTAATGTTATACTTGTATATATCTTTATGTGTCTTGTTTTCTTGTTTAAATTTCCTCACATAGGTAATTAATCAAATAAATCAATAGTGCTTGTATACATGTCAACCCATCTTGTTTAGGATAGAACATGATGTGGAATTAATACCCATGCACTTGATTATTAACTAGGGTTTAGTGATGCAAATTTAATCACCATGTACTCAAGCAAACTCCATGTTCTGGTGAAGTATAAACATCAAGGACAGCTATCGTTAGGCTAAGTGGTTGACCCCATATAGGTCATATATGAAGGGGAAGAGTTAATTATATAAACCAATCATTATATATAATTATATACATATTTAGGACCCATGTACCTTTGTGTATCTTAGGGAATCCCTTAGATAACCTTGTGTATACCTAACATAGAACCCATCAGCCATAACAGGTGTTCTACTATTAGAGTTAGTATTGGCTCCCAAGTGATTATCAAGTGTAGATGGGGTCGAGAGGTATCAATAGATTCTATAATTTTTCATCATCCTATAGCCTCACCTAAGAATCCATTATATGGTGTAGGCATCAGGTTACACACCCATTTGGTTAACTAAAAATTAGGGCTCATGATTGGGCGTGCTTGTGTGAGTGTTGTGTTAAGTCCCATATTATTTATGAGTCAAATTAGGATATCCCTTTTATAAAAAAAACCTAAAGACCCTTAGTACATATCCCATTTTATAATTTAAAATAAATCATTTCATATCACTATTCACACCTTTTGGGTAATAAACCTTTATATTGAAACCAAAAACTTTAGTGGTCACTTATCATTCTCTATCCTAATCACCACTTTATTCAACCTAGCCTTGATCAAACATTATCAAAGTTTTAAGACCTTTTTTGGTTTAATTTAGCATGCATCATCTCATCATCCTACCTCTTTATACCTAGCACCAATCCAATCATCACCTTGCTAGTGTGAAAGGTATCTAGTCATCTTATCCTCTTTGTCTCTTTACTAGATTAAATCCTTATAGTGTGTTTTACTTTAGTAATATTTGGTCACATAATATTCAAATATAAGTCACATCTAATCACCTCAATTAACCACTTTTAATCTTGAGTTTAACACAAATTAGTATTGAAAGTCACCTTCTCTCTTGTCATCCTATATCAATCACACCTAATCACTATTCTTGTGTCACCTTCACCATCTACCATGCCTATTAGAACACATCTTAAATTCTAAGAAAGGGACAAGGATCCAACCAAAAAAAGGACATCTTTGGGAATCTAGGTAAACAAAACTTGGATAATGACAATACACATAGTGACATGCATACCCCTAGAAAGGAAGATTAGTTTACAAATGACTTATTCCATAGTGATGAGGTTAGGGCCCAATTTGACTAATACATTTATGATAATTGTGATCAGATTCTTTCCTAGGTCATTAGAATGGGGGCACACTACCCTCTACCTTTGATCCAAGCCTCTTACAATATCTCATCCACCCATCCACTAGACCTAACACTCCACCCCATAAAAATAATGTCAACCAAGAATAAGAAGATTAATCCTATGGATCATGAACGCAAACTTGATGAAGAATAAGAACCCCCAAAAACTAATGGTGTTGAGGCTAAAAGGAGAAGAATTGCCTTAGAGGATTGATTACACCAATTGACCTAGAAAATCAATTCCCTTGTCTCTCAATTTTGTGATCAAAATCAAAGACCATACTTCACCAAGACAACATGTTAGAAATACTAATCCTGATCACTCAAGACCTAGAATGAGCCAAGCACAAGCCTCCAATCCCCTAATGGACCCCTCATTCATCCAAAAGTGGAGTATTATGAAAGAGACTCTTCAATAGATTGATCATCACACCCAAGCAATAAGATATAAATATGAAGACTTTTGTACGTCCCCATTAGACAAGAGTATCTTTCCAGTACCTTTTATGGTACACTTCGAGATTCCAAAATTTGATAAATACAAATGGAAAGGGGATCTATGAGACCATGTGCAAGAATTCTATGTAGCATGTCATGAGTTTGCCTATGATTATGCTTACCTTCTCCAAATCTTCCACAAAAGACTCACAAGGCCCACACTAGAATGGTTTATACACTTACCTAAAGGGTCTATATCTACCTTCCGGGAGTTAACACAAAAATTTGTTTGACACTTATCCTTTAACATTGAACATGGCATTTTCATCATAGATATTTATAATACTAAGGAAAGAAATGGGGAAAGTTTAGCCTCATTCTTACAACATTGGATATGCCTCACCAGTCGATTCCATTACATGGTTTCTAAGAAGGAGTTGGTCAAGCTATTCATTAACAATCTCAATGCTGAATTGAAATATCAAATAAAACTACAGTGTGTTAATTCTTTTGATGAAATCATAGAAAAAGGGATCCAAATTTAAAAAACACTCATTGAAAATTGGACTATTAAATTATATACCCAAAATGAACAAGGTCAAAATCAAGATAATACTTTTTTGGGTAAACCTAAGATCTTCAATAAAAATAAAAATGTCATAGGGGATGGAGTAAAAAATTCTAAACATGTGCAAACATTACATAAAGCTTCCCCTACTAACAAATAGTAAAATATCTCCACTATAAGGGTACCATGAGCAAATCAAAAACCTATAGTGAGAAAAAGGCCTCTAATTAGTGTTGGTGTACCCACAGAAATGGTCCTACAAAAATTAATCATTGCTAATATAATTACTCTCCCTGAAATCTAACCATTGGATGATAGTAAACCATGACCAGATTGGTATCGTGAAGATGAATTTTGTCAATATCATAGATTCAAGGTACACGATACCAATAAATATATGAATTTAAGGTACTACATACAATATTTAATTTAGAAAGGAGATATAGAAGTAGAAAGGGAGAGTCCAACCAGTCAATCCAAAAATTAATAGTTGAGAATATATCAAGACCCCTTACCTAAGCATGATTAGAGGTAAAAGAAACCACTTAAGGACTAGGTTCAATCCTCCACTTCTAATAGAATTAACTATCATTCAATTCAATACCATTATATCAATACCATTCAAATCCATGGCCCCAAAGATCCCACACATATACCATCCACCATCCTTAAAATTAATAGGGCAACAATTGAATTTGTGGTAACTACATATGATGGTAAGATTACAATTCTTGGAGCACCACCAAAATATCCATCCACCTCAGCATCTCAAAGAGTCAATATCTCTATAAAATTCTTTTGATCTATTTCAACAAACCTATGACAACATCTAATAGATAGAGAAGACTCCACCTCAAATCTCTCTTATGGATATTCTTAAGATGTCATTAGTATATCAATATATTAATAATCAAGTCCTGAATGAACTTAAAATCACTAAGATATTGATATAAGTCAATTCAAGGTATTGGTGGGTCATTTATATCCTTCCCAATAGATTACTTTTATTGCATAGGACATGACACCTATAGGCTCATACCATAACTATCCATTATTCATTGAAATTTACATTTCCAATCATAATATCCCATGGGTACTCATAGATGGAGGGTCAGCCTTAAATTTGTGCAATCTGGACTTCTTCAAGAAATTGGGGTACTCTGAGTCTTCATTAGGGTCTACTATAATAATGATCAAAGTTTAAGATGATAATGAAAGGTCATCTATAGGAACTATTTATCTTTATATATCTGTGGGACCCATAGTCCACCAAACTTTATTTCATGTAGTGGATGTTGATCTCCCATATAATTTACTTCTAGGGCAACCATGGATTCATGAGTTGAGATAAGTTCCTTCCACCCTCCATCAATTCTTAAAATTCCCTAATTCAAGAATGGATTTTACCATCCTAAGAGAGATAGAACACTTTCATAGTTTTCAAATGGACCAATCTCATCCTACCTATTATTGCCCTAGCACTTATAGTTCTACTTATATTCCAAAAGCTATGAAGTATATCCACCTTGATGATCTAACACCTTCTTTGAATGAATCCCCAAACATCACTCATCTTAATATTACTTCCAAGGGTTACAAAGAGTATGAATGCAAAATATTCTATGTTATAAACCTACCACTCTCCCCACATAGCTACAGGTCCCTGATCGTGAGGAAAGACAAACCTATCATTTATCAGTTTTGATCCACAACATTTACTAGTATTGGAATGATATCATAAGAATACTTTGATGAACCATATGATTCATGGCTTATTCTTGATTATAAGGCCATAGAGTTCCATAACTAGAAGTACCCCCAATTTTAAAATATGCTTCAAAATATGAATTATAAGGGGAAAGGACTAGGAAGAGATGAATAAGGAAATCTTGAACCTATAGGGGTTTTAGAACATCCAAAACATATTGGATTAGGGTACAAACCTTTGTTCATTGACCTAAAAACTATCATCTTGGACACTTCTTTGGTTCTTTAATATTTTACCTCTTACAAAGAAGTTAAAATAGGTTTTGTCTATAGTCTTTACGAAGACTTAGTTACCACCAATATCTTCCCTAACACCACCATATCCACTATTAACATCTCCCTCCATTATCCTAGACTTATAGACTAGGGTCAAAATAATGAGCCTTCCTTTGATATATTCCAGAATGATGAATCCATTATTAAATATCTAGGAGC
This sequence comes from Torreya grandis, assembly GCA_037957365.1. Lineage (NCBI taxonomy): Eukaryota > Viridiplantae > Streptophyta > Pinopsida > Cupressales > Taxaceae > Torreya > Torreya grandis. Next base: position 1,884,675 of record JARHVA010000004.1, on the reverse strand, counting down.
AAGAGAGTTTATGCCATCAAGAGACCACAAGAAAGGGTTCTCTATTAGTCTAAATGAGTCTGCATATTTTGGAGAGCAACAACTATCTCTAAATCAAATCAAAGAAGAGGAATATGAAGATGAATATCCCTCTCCAAATACAGAAGACATCCAACCCAATCATGATGATTCAAAATCCTATCTGTAGTTAGATATGGAGCTCCCATATGAATTCACTTTAGAAATAGAGGAATTACCATCACCCCCAACATATCTATAGGACCAATCATTCCCTCATTGAGAAGGGTACTGAAGTAAATATTGGAACAAATGAAAGTCCTAAAATGGTCAAATTGGGGGTAATTCTTACATCCAAAGAGCAACAAATCCTTATTGAGCTTCTCAAACAATATATAGATGTATTTGCATGGATTTATTTGGACATGTCAAGGATAGATATAATCTTGGTAGTGCATCTTTTAGTGGTTCATCCAAATGCAAAACAAATTAAATAGAAACTTTTCAGGATGCACCCCAAGGTGTCCCTCTTCATCAAAGAAGAGTTGCAAAAATTACTGGAAGCTGAGTTTATCTATCCAATTGATTATTCTTAGTGGATATCTAATATTATCCCCATGGCCAAACCACAGGGGGGAATCCAAATCTGTACCAACTTCTAAGACATAAATAAAGCATGTCCTAAATATAGATTTACCTTACCTAATATAGACATGATTATGGACTCTACTGTAGGCTATGAGATGTTATCGCTCATGGATGGTTTCTCTGGTTACAATCAAATTAAAATTACTCTTGAATATCAACACAAAAGTACATTTATTACTCTATGGGGGACTTTTTGTTATCAAGTAATCCTTTTTGGTCTTAAAAATGTAGGAGATACTTACCAAATGGATATGACTATAATATTCCATGACATGATGCATTACATTATATAATATTATGTGGATGATATATAGGAAATTCTAAACTTTGATCAGAGCATCCTATGGTCTTAAGAAAAATCTTTGAGAGGTTCAAAGAATACAAGGTTAGATTGAGCCCTAAAAAATGTGTGTTTGGAGTCACCTCTGGAAAAGTATTGGGTTTCATAATCTATAGAAGAGGCATTGAGTTATATCCCACAAAGGTAAAAGCTATTTTTGAAATGCCTCCTCCCAAAAACCTAAAGCAATTAAGAAGCCTTCAAGGGAAGTTATAGGCTATTCATCAGTTTATATCACAATTGGTAGATAAATGTCACACCTTCACCCATATTCTAAAGAAGGGAACTCATTTCAAATGGAACTCATAATTTCAATAGGCTTTTGATAATTTAAATCAATAATTGGTTAAGCCTCTAGTTTTATCACCGCTCATCTTAGGAAGGTTGTTACTTTTGTATATCTCTGCAACACCTTGTTGTATAGGGGCCTTACTAGATCAACATTAAAATGAAGGTAAATAAAAAGTAATTTATTATCTAATTAAGACCTTAATCTCATATGAGCTTAACTACAGGCTGGTCATAGTCTTTTCCTCATAAAAATTTAGGCATTATATGTTGAACAGCCAAGTCAAGCTCATATCCTCTCAATTATATGTTATATAAATATGATTTAACTAGTCACATGGCTAAATGGATTATTTTATTAAGTGAATTTGATATAGAATATGTAAATAAAAAGGCCATTAAAATATAATTCATTATAGATCAACTTAAAACTATACCCATTATGAACACCAAGCCTCTCATCACAACCTTTACAGATGAGTCTATATTGACTACTATAGAATCAAATGGCTAGAAGTTATATTTTGATGGATATTTCACCATGCATGGGTCAAGAGTGGGAATCCTTTTGGTAACCCCACAATGTAACCTAATCCATAAATCCTTTTGAATCACTTTCCCATGTATGAACATTATTGATTAATATGAAGCCTTAATTACTAATCTCTAACTTACCATCCAGTGGAATATCTAGCATCTCTAGGTATTTGGTGATTCTTAATTGATTATAAACTAGGTGAATGAGGAGTTCTAGACAAAAGATGTAAAATTTCTCCCTATAAATAATTATTAGATGAATAGAAGAAAAAAATTTAGTCATTAACATTTGAGCAAGTGCTTAGGGGAAGTAATGAGGCCACCAACTCAACGGCCACTATTGGGTTCTTGATAGACCTTCAAGAAGATGTACATGAAGGCAATTTTTTAATTGAATAATTACTATTACCAGCTCATAAATCCATGGCTCATTTTAAAATTTGTGTTATACCTAATCCTAGTCTACCCTAGTACCATGACATTTACATCTACCTCCATGATAACATTCTACCACCAGATCTCAATTACCACCAACATAAAGCCTTCATTCATCGCATATCCCATTACATTATCCTTGGAAGCACACTCTATTGGGGAGCCATGATAAGACCTTGTTAAGATGTCTGAAATCATAGGAGGTTACTCTTATAATCAAGGAGGTCCATGATAGTGTTTATGGTGGTCATGTCAGTGGGATGGCTCTATCCAAGAAGTTACTCCAGACTAGATACTATTGGTCCATAATGGATCATGATGCCTGCCAGTATGTGTGAAAATGTGTAGCTTTTCAGAAGCATGGTAATATCATTCATGCCCCCACACAAGAGCTATAGCCTATAATGATCCCATGGCCATTTTCCATATTGGGACTAAACCTAATTGGCAAGATCAATCCTACATCATTCGATGGACACAAGTTTATAATTACAGCTATAAAGTATTTTACTAAAAGGGTTGAAGCAATATCATTAATCTCTACCACATATCTTTAACTATCAAAATTTATTTTGAATTAGTTTATTTACCACTTTAGAATCTAAGCCAAAATCATATCAAACAATGGCAAGCATTTCAATAATCAAGAAATAGAATACTTGTGTAATCATTATCACATTGAGCAGCATTTCTCCACACCCTACTATATCTAAGGCAATGGACAAGCAGAAGCAACTAATAAAATGCTTCTCAAAATTTTCAATAAAATTATCAATAATGTTGGTATAAATTAGCATTTACAATTATATCCCGCTCTTTGGTCCTACATAACTAGTATCAGAACACCTACTGGGGCTACTCTGTATTCTCTCATCTATGGCATAGAAGCAATCTTTCTCATTGAATTTGAACTCCCCTCATTAAAAATCTTTTTGCAGGGCATAATTACAAACAAGAATGGCTACAAGAGCTCAAGCTATTAGATGAAATATTTCAAAATGCCTTGGATCATCTTAGGGCATATCAAAATAAGCTTAAAGGCTAATGTCACAAGAAGATCCAATTCTTAAGAATTCAAAATTGGTGACCTAGTCCTAAAGGAGAATCATAAAAACACCAATGTAGATCGATAAATAAAGGCAAATTTGAAGCAAATTGGCTTGGGCCTTATATCATCATTGTAAAAGTTAGGTTAAGATCCTATAAATTGGCTACACTAGATGGATATGAGCTTGATGATCCCATGAATATTATGCATCTAAAACATTTTTATACTTAAAAATATCCACATAACCTATGTCTATAAGTCCCCACTCTTGACGGCACATCCATAGCCACTCCACTTGTCTCATATTTTCATTTCATCCCATCATTCCCATATGACCCTGGTCCTAATAGTGGGTACATAATATATGCTTGGGAAAATCTAGGAGATTTGAGTCCTAAATTAGGGCAAATCATTACTGACTATACAAGGGGAATATCTATTGAGGAGTCCTCTAGAATTTCTAACTCTAATTTCAAATGGCTACTCATCCCATTTTAGACAACCTAATCCATATCTCAATCACATCTTCCTCGATGACTCTTATTCCTATCAACCTTGATTGCATCCAAACTTGTCCATCCACATTCACCCCTAAGCATAAATCCATAAGAACCCACTAACCTCATCACTAACAAAGGGTCATCTAATGTTCTTAGCGCAGGATCCATCATGCACTTTGTAACTGAATCTTAGTCACTCACTCTAGACCCCAAACATTGTCATTATAATTGGTTATGATCCTTGTCCCATTTGTCATAACCACTTTTGGGCACAATCTACCCCTATACATAATTAATTATATCCCTAAATTTGATTCTCTTAGGGCCTCTTGTATATATTATCTTTAACAACCTTATTATTAAGCCTTTTTAGGGTTTGTTGTCATATTGTAAGTAAAAATTATCCATCATCATTTGAATCATTTCCTTAGGTTGTATTTTAAATAAATCAAATATGTATATATGATAAAATCTTTATCACGATCCTCTTATCTTCTTAAGTCATAAATTTTGTACATATCTTGCATTATCCTTTTATACATGTGTGAGTGTGATATTTTTATTGATCAAGTTTGTTAATAATCATTAAGTCTTGTAAATATTTTTCATAGTCCATAATATTATTTTGTTTTCTTGTTATCTTGTCTTTTTAAATTTTTTGAAAAAGGGAACAAGCATGGCCTTAAGTGACTACCCAACACAGGCATTGGGAAAGTTACTATAACGAAGTTCCCATGCAATATAAATCTAATGTGCCCTTGAATATCCTCATGTCATTTGTGTACTTATGCTCACATGTGAAATAGTAAATTGGATTTCCTACATATCTAATAGATTCAAATTCCCCCCATCCCAACCCCTTATCATCATCTCGGTCTTATCCAACCCCAAGGATGTCTTTTTGAGTGAACATCTGCCTCATTCCTCCCCGCATGTTCCCTCAAGGGGGCATCATATGTACTAACAACATTCTCATTCAAAAAATGGTTTTTATTTAAAAATACATTATTCCTTCCATTTCACTTCACTCCTAATTCCCTTTCAAAGAGGGGCAAAATGAATGCACATAAATCTGCTCAATTTAATAATTCTATTAAACCCGCTAATTTGTCTAATAACCATAGTTCTAAATAATTAATTAAAATCCTAATTTCCTATACAATAATCTCTAAACCCCATAATACTTTATATACCCTTATGACCAATCAATTATCCCATTTATCCACTAACTAGCCTACTTAGCTACTAAGCCTATTGCATTAACTACCCACTAACCCACTTGCCAATTTAAAATTCTTATTTATTTAACTACCCCTAGCTAGCCTACCACCCTAGCCTTTCATATATCCCTATTGATTCTAAACCTCATTTAATCCTCATCAAATCTCCCATTATCCTCTAAATTAACCAAGAAACCTCTAGAACTAGAGAAGGTCCTCTAAGATTCTAGAAGTCTCTAAACTAGAGACTTATAAATAATTTAAAATTCCCCTAAAATCCCTTCCACCATCCTATAAAAATCCATGCTTGGGATATGGCCAAACTAAATTGTCAAATCTATGAGCTCTCATTATACTCTCATACTCATCCATCCCAAAGTATCCTCATACTCTTGCCAATCCATTCAACTATTTAAGGAATCCATTGGATTCATTTTGAAACTACAAGTAAGCAATCCACATTCAATGAATTTGGTATTGGAATCAATTTGAAGATCTTGGAGAGAATCCATAAGGGACAAGGTGATGGTAATACTTCATTCTCATTTTCTAATTGTTCCTTTATTTCCCTCCTTTTGATGTTATTGTATTGTTGGGTTTAACTTATTAAATATCGTAGTCAAAAATACAATCATACAGAACTTTTTATTGGTTCTACTTCTTGCCATTTAGACTATTGTGTTTGCTTAGACCTGTCGTATTCCATTGGACTATGCTCAGTCAACCAATGTTTGACACATGCATTATTCTCTCAAGACTCCTTTTAATTACGTATTTCTAGATTATGGGCTTTATAAATTTTTATTTTTTCCATCAAAAGTGGTGAATAATTGTCATTATCTCTTTACGTGTAAGATCTATTTTGTTTAAATTTAGCCAATATTATGGATTATGTTTTTAATGGTCATATCCCATGGTACTATTTAATAAAATTAAAATTTGAGTCATTACTTTAGATGTTTTCTTAATTGGTCAATACGAGTCTTTTGATTAGTCTAGGATTAGTCATGCAAATTTATGTTTATAAGTCATTTTTATCAATTAAGTAAAAATTATCCTATCTAGAGTCAAATTCAATTTAAAAAATCATCAAAGTGTCAACATTCTCATTTGCGTCTAGTATTAGTCATTTTACATCAAATTTAAAAGTGTCAAAAAATTTAAAACATTGCCTCATGAACACATTTTTGATCGAACTCGATGTTCGAATTGAGGGGGGCATTATACACATGAGCCTCAAAGCCATATTTTATACGTAAGTAGATGATGATGAAGGTTGGAGACATCATAGGAAGGAGGTTAAAAAGTGCCTCTCATCAGCCACTAATGATGGGGTCATATTTTATTTTAATGGCACTTGCATCTACGCCAAATTGGCTAAAGCCAAGGGTAGTTTTCAATGGCAGTGAAGATTGTTTATGTTATTTTTGTTTGGGTGGAAACAAACATGGATAGAGGCTAAAAATTAATAAAATGAGGATTTAGTCCTCATAATATTTTTGTTTTTCAATTGTTTGTATGTTGTGTACAAAAATAAAAAATTGTAATCATTCCTCTACTAATATTGGAGAAAAGGATAATTTAGATATCATGGAATATGTAAACTATTGTATAGGAGGGTAAATGACTATAGAGAACCTTTGATTGAAAATATCCTCTAACTTTCATACTTCATTATAATATGGTCAATCAGTGAATAGGGTCAACTCGAAGTAAAAGTGAGATAATTTATTATATGTAGGTGATCAGGTGTAGTAAGATCTAGACAGTAGTATGCAAACTTAAAAATATGCATTGACATACGATTCTATTTTCAATTCATATTATGTACTCTCTCCCCATGTAAAAACTAAGGGGGGGAATGTTAGGGATTAGTATTTATATTGGGTCAATATTAGTTACTATTTATTGTATGGTTAATATAGTAAGTTAGTTGTTATTAATAGTTAATTTGTTAATCATATATAGTGTTATATTAAAAAAAATTACGATCAGGTTCTTGCAATTAGTGAGATATATGGAAGATATTATTCTCCCTAACTATAATAAATATTTCTCCTATATATATTTTTAATGTGTTCGTACATCATATTCGATGGGTGTGTCAAATAATATATTATGGTTGAGAAATGCTTCCTATGTATTCTTTGTCTGGTATCTGGCTCTGCTTCATAAACTTTGATTGTTTCCAATAACATGATGGTGAGGTAGAGTATGGGGACATCAGACTTCCCCAAAATCATTCCAATTAGTTGCTCTCTAGGCCCATTTGAGGTTTAGAGGAAGTCGCGATTGGGTATGGTAGGATCAAGAAGTTTTGTAATTGTGCCTTAAGATTTTTAGCTCCACTTGATGGTTGTTGCCCCTCACTAGCATTAGTAATAATAGGGATAAAACTCACTCATCCAGACCTGAAGAGTTCAACTCTTTGATGCTTGAAGAACTTATTGGGTGAAGGAGGCCAGACCACTATCACCTACAAAGAAAAGGCAATATGGTGAGGAAAGGGTACATGGGTAATTATGATAAAATGGAAGAAGGAGCCAGTAAGCAATTGAGGTGACAAAAACATGATGCAGTATAGCATGCAGAGGTTGTACTAGATGAACTTAGAGGTTAGTTTCTTATTTATAATGTCAAAGACATGGTTATTGATGTGGGTTTTATGCACACTAAGAAAATTTTATGAGGTAACCTCTAATGTTTTAGGATCAATGAAATAAATTCACTTCTAAGGTACAAGCTTTTTGGCATTGGTTTTTTTAAACAACCTATTGGTGGAATAGAGGTGAGTGGAGCAGTTGTTTACCATAGATAGTTCAGATATGGATGTGAATCTAGATCTACTTGAGATGGATGGATAGATTATGGATCTAAACTAAGGTGGTTCTGACCAAAATAAAATAAAAGAGAGAGAAATGTAAGGTAGAAAATAAGGCCTATGGACTAAACAAGATGAAACCTCTCTAAGCTAGTTTTTGAACTAAGGGTTGGACAAATAATCAGTAACTAATGTCTATTACAAGCTACTATAAGTAGCTCAATAATCAAACATGGTTAAGACTCCAAAAACACAAGAACATAGTAAACTTTAGCTTATATAATCAAAGGTTTCTACTGATGTGAGATTGCAATTACACATCTACAAAGGGAGATTATGATTAATACACAAAAGGCATTTCAATTAGCAATAACACAATATGAATACATGTATTTAAAATAAAACTCATGCACAAATAAGAGACTAAGATACTATAATGACAAAACATCTTACAAGATTCATAGGTTTAGAGAAGAACAAGATTTGTAATCAAGACTAACTGCAGAATAATTCATAGAATATTCTATTAATCTTAGTAGCCAAAATTCTCCTCGCTTTGACTATTGGACTCTCCCTTTTGTAAGTTAATTTCCTCTCCTATAGGAGATGGAGGTTGGCCCTATCATGTTGGGTCATGTGGTTGTGTTGAATGTCATTGATGAATCCAAGATTATTTTTCCTACTTTACCATCTCATTTACATGTTACTTGGTAATGTACAGGTCATATTGAATGGCATGGGAAACTATCATGGACATTTGGTTTTTCTTCATACGGATCCACATTTTTGAATCATCTAATGCATTTAGAAAAATAACATCATGCTCTTACTCTTGGTAACCATAAGTAATGGTCACCCCCTTATTCTCCTTAATATATTGGAGATTGTTCTTGATTTTTCCTTTAGGGTCCCATTCCCTGAATTAGGCCATCTTTAAATTATAATGGGATATGATTTTTTTAGCTTGGTTAAAATGTGACCTCACCACAAATTAGAGTTTTATGATTCCCATAGGGTTATTATAGTAATAGGCCTAATGTTTGAGGCCAAGTTATTCATCTACACTATTGCATAACTAATGGGCCACTTCCTACTCTGTAAACTTGTCTGGAACATGGTGTGGTAAAAATAGAAGAGGTGTCTTTGTTCCTACAATTTAGATTATGGTACAATCTGGATAATATCAATAATTCCCTATTTTTCCAATGTTTCTTTTCAAATTCTCATATATTCTAGGTATCTGAGTGTCATGGATAATTTAATAAACTTGAGGATAGATTTCCTCATAGATACTTGTAATTTCATTTTTGTATCTATAAAAAAACATAAAATAATAATCCTCATAGATTATATTAACCACATATTATGTTGATGGCTACCATAATTCCCCATGGACCCTATGGACTATCACAAAGACTACATCTAATAGGTTTGACATCATATAAAATTTTCCATCTACAGGCCTTTGTTCATGTTTATACATTTAGGCCTTTAGTCTAACATTGATTAACTCTCCCAAGGCCATGATTTTATCATAAGTAAGGAGAATATCCAATAATGGGACCCATTCCACCTATACATAGGTGATGCTAGCAAAGCCATATAATTTTCTCAGAAGGGTCATGGCTATTCTGATACCAAGCCAGAATTTAATGATATTGTTGAAAGAAATGGCCCCCTGGGGATTCAATCTCTAGACTTTCACTAGTTCATTTTTCCTTATACAGTGTTGTGCTCGAGCCATACATTGGCCAAGACTTGGTTATAGGCTACCTCAAGCATTGGGAGCATGAGGTATCTCTCAAATTCCCTTCTATAAATATAAGTGATTATATTTTTCCCTTTTATAAGGTGTGAACAATCTCTAAAACAAGTGCCATTGAAAAACAAATCTTGAAGCAAGTTGACACAATACATTACCTCTAGTTTCATTGTCACTTGATGGAGTCCCATGGTGTTGATTTGTAGTAGGTCATTAATATATTAATTATCCTCTTGATATAATTAGTTATGTGAAGATTATGGTACCACAAACTCCATCTCATTCTAGAGGGTTGAATAGTATGGGAACTTAAAATCTAGGGCACTCTTTTTGAATATTGCATCAATATACTCAGTCTATCTATAAATGGAGTAGATAGAAGGATCTTGGATGCATGGTGATTTTGGAGAAGCCATTTTAATAACTTGTACTATGTAATTCCTTTATAAAACTCTTTAACTCTTTTCACATATTTGTTGAGAAAACTAGGGCTTTTGGTCACTAGAGATCTTGAATATGCAATGTTCTCTCATAGATTAATGGTGAAGTGACATTCCTTTTCTTAGATTTTGCATACATTTCCCAAAAACTACACTTTGAATGCTTAATTCATATGACTTTAATGCGAATAACAGATTTTGATTTTGTTCATTTTAAATCTAAATGTGCCAATCATCTTTGGTGGGTTTGTGTTTGCCATATGACATCCTTTCGTTGACTTTGTATGTCCAGTCACTTCATTTAAGATATGTGTCAATCTCTTACTCACCAACTTTTGCTTCATTTTTTGAACTAATTTATTTATATTTTGGCCATACATCTCCTTAATCATGACACTTGTCTACTTCCCATTACCTGAGTCTTTAGATTTATGATCTTACTTTATATGCTCTATGGCTGAAAGTTAACAGAATTAAGCCATATGTAGAAGTATTGAAACTACAAGAATTTGGAGGCTTAGGGCATCAACTATTTCAAAATTTAAACTACGTATGTATTTGGGAGGGATCTAAGTAATGTAATCTTTCCATGTGATGTGATCTCAGCACTGCAAAGACTTAGATTTTTGGGGAGATTAAGCTATTAACTTGATTATGAACTTACATGGTTCTAAACTAACAAAAATTGTGCCAACTATCAAGCTCTCAGAGCTCAAAACCTTGTGGCTATTAGAATGTGGGGCGTCGGGTCCATTAGATTTTATTTAACCTTTATGGGTTCTAGTTTAATAAAATTTTGCCACTTGTCAATATCTCAAAACTACAGAACCTTGTAACCATTAGATGATTAACTTTGATTTGGAATTATATGGTTTCAAGTAATGTGATTTAAATGTGTGGTATGTTCTTGGGGCGTAGAAACTTTGAGGTCTTATAATTTTATTTAAAGAAACCTTTGTCCCATTTGAATGTGGTTTTGCCATGTGGATGTCCTAAAATGAACTAAATCTCGTTTAAGTATAGAACCTTATTAAATTATGATCAATTTTGAGTACATAATAATGCCATCTGTCAAGATTTCAAAGCTCAAAAACTTTGAACACTTAGAATATTTTGTAAAGGCCAGAGGGCTCTAAGTAATGTAATATTTCCACCTATCCTGATCTTGAATAGTAAAGGTAGGGCCCGAACGTGAATACTTTGTAAGTTTTTTTCAATAATGCTATGAATAAGTTAAAAATCATAGAAACACTAAGACATGATATATTAGCTCTATTAATCTAAACAAATCATAAAATTAATTAAGAATAATTATGAAAAATCAAGGTTTAAAATAAATCAAGATTAATGTTCAACATTTTATTTTCATAATTCAAACTTCTATAAATTTAGACATTAAGGACAATCTTAGAGTTTAGCATATCAATATCATGAATGTCTAAGGTATCTATAACATTTAATAAGGATATTCAAACAATAATGGGTCCCTATTTGAATTTTAAAATGTGGTGTGTGTTTTAGGGCACAACAACAGCAAAGTTGCACTCCTTGGAAAGTGTCCATCACCAAGAGATAAGGGCTTAATTTACATGCCAACCTCAAGGTGCATAGATATATAGATAGGATCGGTAAAAGAACCAAATGAATGATTATCTAAAATAGGGTTGAGGTCAGTTCAAGAAGGCATTCAGGATATGTCATCAAAGAAAAAGAAAGTCTCTCATAAGGAATCATGGAGAAAAGGCTTATATAACTGTGCAACCCCAGACGAAGAAGTTGATTATGATAAAGCTTCAAGGGTAGCTGGGTTGCACAAAGAGGGAAATTAGATTAATAATTTATTGTCTGAGGATAGATAACCAATTTAGTGTGAGGTGATGTTTACCCTAAAAATTGGTTAAGTATCGAGCAAGTGCATGCTTGCAAACTTTAGGCAAAGATCAACACCACTAGCCGAGAGGCACATGCAATCCAAACCACATAACTTGCTTGCATACCTTGAACATAAATTATATCAAATTAGATGCTTGCTATTAGAACTTTGTCAATGCTTTCTACACAACAAAGTGGTAAGACCCAGGTAAAATCAACCATGCGGACCTAAGAACTATAGGGGAGATTGTAGGGGGAAGAGACAGATGGATTGGTTGGCTACAGATATTGACATGGAGTTATTAGGGTGCGGTGGTAGATGATGTGGTAGTTGGCCTCAAGCCAAGATGGCATTTTAAATATAAAAATAGTTATAAATTTTGAATACTAGAAGATTTTGGATGGTAAAAGGCTATAAAATTAGGTCAAAAGAGAACATTCATTGAATGGGGAAAAAATAAAAATATTAAAATAATAAGAAGATGATCTTGAAGAAGACAAGGATCTAGCAATAAAAAAGGAACTATCAGGGATTGCTATTGGAGGAATAGAGAACAGGAGAAGAAAGCAGGAAGAAGAAGAACCATATATACCTCTGAAAAGATATTTGACCAAGAGCAGACAGAGGAAAGGATAACCAGACAGAAGGAAGAGTGGATGAATACAAGTTGGCTTAATTTTTAGGGAATAGGAGTCCTTGCCTATAGATCATATACTATAATTATCAGAACCTTATAGAATGTAATTATTCATGTAATAGTTAATGTTAATTTAATAAAGTCGTCTCTTATGTACTCTGGCCTAAAAGCTTACTATTTGAATGTTGTTGGTAGAATGGCTTAAGAACTATTATTTTATAGTCTGCCTTTAACATAACCCTTCCCCCTTGACACTCTCATCCATGAGCTCATCTTCGTTTGTGAAGGTTTCTCCCCTGAGCACACTCAGATTCCCCATTCATGTATTGAATGGATCACCATTGTATGTAACTAACCATCATGTATCCTTTCTCTCCTCACTCCTTGGGTGAGTGTGTAGGGATCATTGCCTACATGATATGTCAATGTAAGGAAATTATAAGGACAAGTTTGTGATCATGACTAGACTATCCAATAAAATTAGTAGAGTTTCAACGAGCGTACCACTTTGCACCTAGTCATGCAGGAGAATGACATTCCATTCCTAGTCAAATCTTCAAAATTATCAGTTTTTTTATAATTTTTTGGGTTATGTTTGCCTTAGTTCCTCACCCTATTTTCAGCCTTATATAGTCCACATATTTGAGACAATTTACTATTTTATTAGAACCCTCTCTTTGTTAATTTTAATTATTTTATATGTTTCCTTTATTGCAATTATTTTTATTTGCTATTTATTTGGGTTAAAGTGTTTTGATCTGAATTGCACGTTGTTTATGGTGAAGTGTAGTGCATTTTTTACGTAAAACCACTTTACCATACAACATTTTTGGTGAATTTAGGGTTGAATACTAATTTATTTGTGGTATATTTGATTTTTTTCTAGGGATTTTTCTAGTTGTTCCCAAATCATTAGCCATATCCCCTCATGTGTGATTTTCAAACCCTAAGTTGTGTTTTACTTTCAAATTCAAATTTTTGGGTACCTTGAGTGCAATATATTTGTCCATATTATTTCACCGAAGGTGATTCTATCTTAAACTCCTACTAAGAAAAGCAATAAATTAAGTTGAGAATTTGTTGATTACATTGAAAATCCTTTGGTTCATACTAGTGCTTATTTGAAAAATAAAGTGGTGTTTCTCAATGATGTTAATGTTCCTTCTACTACTATATATTCTGATAAACGTAAATTATTTGAATGCCAATTATATGGGTGTAAATTATATGATGATAATGACATTATTTCCAATGTATCTCAAATTTTTCATATTTTGAATAAATAGAAAGAGAGAGTCGAAATACTTTCTTTTTTTAGAAAACACATCCAAGACCACCCTACAAGAATAGATGAAATATTGTATGTTAAAGGATATCCAAAAATACACATCTAAATTGGGTCATCCTTCTAAATGGTCCCCTTCAATGCCTAATAATATTATCTTTTTCTTAGATTGCTTTTAATGTTGTTCCTTCTCCTTTTTTTTCTACTTCTGTTCATGTTTATTTGCCTTCTCATACCAGTTTTAATGCTTCACTTATTACTTTCCAAATTCCTCAACCATTTCAACATGTTTCCCAACCTTCACCCATTTTTCATAGTGTTTCTCAAGTACCTGATTTATTCATTCCTACCTATACCACCATCACTTCTCTTCTAAACCACGAATTTACTACCCTTGTGTAATTATATGCAACAAGAAACAAGTCAAATTTCTCTCTCAATGCTCTCTAAATCCACATACAGAGGTCACTTAAAATGATATATTACTCAACCCTTTGGCTTATGTTGTCCTTAATATCCTTTTCGTATAGGTTTTGTGGCTCTAAAGTTTGAATTATTCAATGGTAATGATAATCCTTCTCATCACATCAAATATTTATGGGTTTCATGTCTAGGCTTTGCTTATAATGATAAATAGTTGACAAATCTATTTCCTATAAGCCTTAATAAATATGTTATTGATTTGGTTTTATGTTTTACCTTATGGATCTATGCACTCTTTCAGTGGTTTGGTCAAGGATTTTTTATATTTCTATCAACATTAGTTTGAATGTCACATTTTCACATATTGCTCAACTTAAACAAGGACCTAATGAGAATGTTGCTTAGAATATTGTTACAAAGATGACTCACTAATTACCTAATAGTGAATTATAAACTATGTATGCTCAAAGTTTTCTTTTACCCATTAAAGATAAAGTGGTCTTCAACACTTACCAATCTTTCAATGAACTTTTTCGTGCAATTAGAAACTATGAGATCAATATTTTAGAGGCTAATATGCTTAAATATGGGACCAATTCCCCTACCTCTAGTGGATTTAAATTCTAAGTTAAAACATCACTCAAATCCAAGAGTAGTGACAATACTTTCCATATTGATAATGAGGCCAAGCATGTAGTAAATGTGGTAGACCAACCATCCAACAAGCTAGTATCATCACAAAAAGAAAGAGTGAAGATAGTTTACATGATTAATTGAAGGTCATCAAAACGTGCTTGAATGCAATATGATTGTTTACTTCTTAAGAGAGATACTAACCCATCAAATCCCTTGCCTAATAATTATGATCCTAATGCATACAATGATTATCATAGAGACTCTAGATATTTTTTTAGACAGATGCAAAATATTGAAACATAAGATCTAAGACCTTATCCAAAATAAGCAAATTTACGTAGAGGGTCAAGATTGTACTTTGAATGAATCAGTCGCATCACCAAATAAACATTTGAAATTTTATACCAATCCATTTCCAAATCATGCCACTCAACCCAAAGACCAAATCAATTTTTATATGATAGCTCAAAAACAACCATCACAATATTCCAACACTCATACATACTCATGAATCTATCAGTGTGATCAATACAACACATAAATAGCCTCCACCAATTATATTCTATGATCATGAAATCCCAAAGGATAAAATCTATAATGCACCACTCTTCATTTGTGATTTTATTTGTACACATTCAAAATTAACAAATGTCTTTATGATTGATAATGTCTTAAGTATAAATGTTTGCACAATGATTTTTTTGCTAGACTTGGATATACTTAAAAATATTTAACCATTACTACAATTATTATTAAAGGATATGATGGGGTTACCAAAAAACCACATGGAAGCATTACCTTACCTATCACAATGGGTCATAATACCATCTCAATTTGGTTTCATGTATTACCAGATAATAGGACGTATGATATGTTTCTTGGAAGACCATAGCTTAATAAAATGTAAGAAATTATGTCAACATTACACTAGTGTTTAAAATATGTTCATGAAAATAACTTAATTACTATCCAAAGTGTTAATGAGCCTCCATTGCAAGTTCAACCTCAAGTCTTATCTAAGGAGCTTCCATAAAATTCATTAAAACTTAAAACCTTTTATCAAAACATTAAAAGTTCAAGTACCTACCCATCCAAATGCCAAAGTAATCTCATCACGGCCTTTCATGCCTACACAAGATAAAACACCTACAATTGATCCAATTTCTCAAGTTAATATTTGGATAAATGAAAGTGTTATTTGAAAACAGGAGACCAATGTTAACACATTTTTTTTCCATGATATTGATTACAATGGAAATGAGTATAACGATGATGATTACCTTGATGATTCTTGTGGTGATGATGCTTATGTTGATGATAATATTATAGTATATTTTTTAGGTTCATGGGTACCTAGGCATCCAAATATTTCCCATAAGGATAGGATCACTTCCAATTACATGCAATAATGATGATTCACCTAATATTATTAGTTAGCCTTCCCTACTAACCTCACACACTTGCACTTAAACAACCTATTTTCTTGTACATAGTTTTATGCCTTTTTCTTTGTTTGCTTGATTTTATTTGCTTATGTGGATTCAATTTATTTTATTCTTTGTTTTGTATGTGATTTTTGTGAATCTTAGTTTCTTTTTTAGCCTCTTTTATGTTCCTTGTCCCCTTTGATCTTTCTTTGTCTTTTAACTTCTTCCAGTTTGTCATTTTTCTCATCCTTTCTTGGCTAAATTTTGAGGTTAGCTTATTCCCTCTTCATGTTTTCATTGTCGTCTTTATTATTCTCTTCTCCAATTTATCTCATGGTTTACATCCTTTGAGTTTAATCTTTTATATTTGATTTATTACGGATCCTTCTTCCTATATATGTGTCATTGTTCTAGCCTCTCCCTTCGTCTAATTGTGATAGTTGCTTGTGGCCCTTACCTTTGATTGTTGTATCCCATCCTAAAATTCTATGTGAACTTCCTTGTGATGACAACCCATTATATATTGATGCCACATGCCCCATTGTGTACACAATTACAGGGGAATTTGTAGGTTAGTAGAGATACCTTACTCCTTTGTTTTTTTTCTTTTACCTCGATTTTCTTCTTGTTTTCCTTGATCTCCCCACATCTTATAAGATTTTTGCCTTTATATTTGAGTGTTACATGGGTACACATCTTAGTATTTTTCAATTTTGTTTTCCTATTGTTAGAGGATATATATATCATTTACACACATGCTACCAATGGTATTATTGAGTTCAATGCAAGACCTACGATATTATAAATATGATTATAAATTCACATTTGACCAAGGACATCCTTCATGTTTGCTCTAAGGACATATTGAAGGATAGTTTCAAACAATGATTCAAAGTTTCTCTTTCATATTTTCCTTTATCATATAAATTCCCTAAAAATAATTAGAAATTTGAAAAACATATCTTGAAGTGTTCCATTAGATCATTGTTTGGATAATGTTATTATAAAGGGTGGGTTGGCTTACCCATATACCAACATTTTTGTATTTCATTTTAAACTCTTGATCTATATATTTCTTACAATAGTATCAAGTCTATTCCTTTTGTGCTAACCTTATTTTTCCAAAAAATCAACGTTTATTGGGCAAGGGTGTGCCCATGTCAAGCATGTCATGTGTTAGTACAATGTTATTAAAGGGTGTAAAGCTTTTTATTTATAGTTTTTTAACACACTTTTAAGGGGTTTTTAGATATTTATTCAAACTCAAACTTTTATTTATGGTTTTGCTTAATATTTTTGCTTTCAATGAACACTAAATTTGCTCAAATAACTAGTGCAAAGAGTATAATTTTACTAGAGATAATTAGGAACAAATCTATACTCTTAGTAAACCACTTATTTGAGAAAATTTAGGCACTTATCTTCACTTTAGTGGTAAAATGGATTTAAGTTTTATTTATATACTTTATTTGTAGTTTTTATTACATTTTTTTTAAATATCTCTATTATTGTTAATACAATATTATATATCATTATTCGTACAAAAAAATGAGTATAATGAAATCACACTTTAAAATAAATATATCATATTGATCACATTGATAAAGAGATTGCCAAGCAAATTTAATTAACTTTTAAAAAAAATAAATAAAGGCTTATATACATTTTTTCAATAATGAAAAGTTTAGCAAACCATGTAACAAAATAAATGGCCAATTGAGTAACCAAATACTAAGGCACAAGAATATCAAGACATGGGAGCAATCAAACTAGAAGACAAAGGCAGAGGATCATCCAACTTGTCACCCTAGTAACCATCAATAAGCAGATTTGTTGTATCAGGTACCAACTTCCACCCATCATTAGCTTTATCTTTGTTTTATCTTCCTTTGTATCTTGTCTAGACATAGAAATTTCCAAGTCTAGACATGGGAATTTCCCTTATTGAGCCATCCATCCACTAGTTTCTAGGAATGTAGACCCAACACCATAAGAGTTGTGACCTTGTGTTCATGGTGAAAAATTTTGCCATCTGTTTCATGAATGTTTCCTACCACAAGATCCATAGCCACAACCTTGAGAAGTAGATCATCGATGGGAAGAATCTAGAGGGACCCAAAGGAGCACTCCCCCAATGTTCCAACATATATTGAAGGTGTTCAACCTCTAAAAAAACTCTATCAACTTGAACTTGCATCTATAACATTATATTGGATATCACTTGCATTTTATTAGTAACATAAAAGCAACCATCAAGAGAAAAATGGTTAAGAACTGCATTATTCCTTTCTTTTCATAAATGAAAAATAACTTCAGAACAAAAAATGTCATTTTTGGTTGTGCTATGAAGGTAATATGGTAGAATCCCCTACAATAACCATTTTCCAAGAAAATAATTTTGGACAAAATGATTGAAAAAGGGTGTGAATCCACTTCCAAGGTGACTGAGCATGTTTTAAAAACTAAAAGAGATGTTTGAGAGACTTAGATTAGTGGCACAATGAGCATTAAGGATTAGAAACCCCTAAGTGGACAAGCATGTTGCCTAAAAGCACACCTTGGTGCAAAATGTACCAAATAAAATGCCCTTGCTTAGGTTTAATGATAACATTCTAAAATTTGGAAAACTTTTAGCCCCGAGAGTCCATAAATGAGATAGCCTTCCAGCGGACATTCATAGAATCCCCTTGAATATGTTGATGAGAGAGTAACTAGTAACCAATCCAAGGTTTATGCTAATGAAATGGGGTCTCCACATGCCACTTCTTGTTTGTCCACCACCTAGATGGTGATCAGGCTCCAATCTTATGAATATGTTCATCTAGAATAGCCTTTTGAATCTTAATGATCGAGGAAATATCACTATTGTTAAACTAAAACTGGTCATGGATGTTAGGCTAGGAAGCCAATCTTAGAATTGTTTGAAAATAAGGTCAGTGATAATCTTGATTCCCTATTTGAACGATCTGAGAGTCTTGACCAAAGGGACCATGGCAAATGGAAAACCAAAAGTGTAAGAGAACTGGGGAACACCATAAAGAATAAGAGTTCAAAGAGAGCCTGTATCTGAAAACATCTCCATTGCAAATTCAATGAGGCTTGAGTAAATCTCAGGCTTTCCATACACTAGCAAACATAGGTTCCCACAATTTTGACTAGATCCTGAGTGAGTAGAAAAGACTCAATACGAAGACCCTTCCAATTATTTTTGCCATAGAGACTACCCTGAGAGATGTAATGTCAAAGCAATATCTTCTAGACCTCATCTCTTTCAAGGCCACAAATAATAAATTTGACATAGAGGGCATTAAGAAGGCCTTTGAGTTTGGCATTAATAAGGCCTATACCTCCTACCTCTTTAGGTCCACAACATATACCCCATGAAAAAATTTGGAAATATTTACAGCCTTCAAAACTAGCCTAAAGGGAATCCCTTCAGAAGCATGTCAACTTAGCAGACATAGCCTTTAAAGGTGTCTCACAGTAGGAATAACGCACATGGAATGTTTTAAGGGTCATAGAGTAAACCTGGTACTTCCTAGGTA
This sequence comes from Torreya grandis, assembly GCA_037957365.1. Lineage (NCBI taxonomy): Eukaryota > Viridiplantae > Streptophyta > Pinopsida > Cupressales > Taxaceae > Torreya > Torreya grandis. Next base: position 1,864,813 of record JARHVA010000004.1, on the reverse strand, counting down.
GGGAGAGTAGTTTTGTGACCCAATAAACAATCATTTTCTCAACCCTTTGTACCACATAATTCCATAAAACAAAAGGAAATCCCTAAAAGATGAATGGAATTCCAAAGAATTTGAACTACTCTCTAGGTTGAATCCAATACCACTTGAACTAACCAAGGGGGTAATGGGGTGTCAAACTACATGTTGCATTATATTTTCATCCATTGTATAGAGGATCCAGAGGCAAGACAAAAACTCTCCAAACTTTCCATGGCATTGGTTACATATGTTTCTTCTTCGACAAGAGTGCAGAAGGAATCATCCATAAAATGACCATTGGCCATCTTCCTATAGGGTTTAGGATGGAAATTCCTTTAACTAAACCTCTAAAATTTTAATAATCTAGAAGATCATTGAAACCTTTAGCCACAAGAGCATAGAGAGAATGAGCTAAGGAAAATCTTAATTGATGGTTCTAAATAACCCAATTTTTTCAGACTGGACCCATTAATGGTGATACAAACACAAGCACCCTAAAAAAGCATAATTATTTTTAGCACAAATTTGGTCCCAAACCCTAATACTTGAAGCATGGAAATGATAAATGTCATTCAATTCTATCCTAGGCTTTCTCAAAATCAATTTTGATGAAAAGATATTTTTGTTGTGAGGAGTGAACCCATTCCATCCCTCCCTAGACTGCAATAACATTATCTAGAATGTACATATTATGAATGGGCCCAGTTTTCTATGGATAGATGATGAGAGGTAATAGAACTTTAGGTACAAAGCAAGAGCTTTGGAAATAATCTTGTAAGGCATATTCAAGATAGTGATAGGGCACTAGTTAGTAATGAGTTCTAGGTCCCTAGCCTTGGGAATGAACTTGATATTAATTTGGCTAATAAATTTACCAAGAGAATTAATTTTTGCAACTTTTAGGTAGACCTTGTGCAAGTTTAAACCTTCAATATCCAAAAGAAGCTCATAAAATTCACAAAGGAAACCATTTAATTCCACAGGCCTTGTTAGCATCCATATGAGTCACTGCTTCATGAAGATATTCAATTGACAATAAATGGTCATAAATGACCCTTTGTCCCTCAAAGAGTTTGCAAGGAACCACTTGCAGAAATTTTTTTATAACATCTTTACGGGTTACGGAAGTTGGTTGAGCTAATAAAAATCCATAGTAATGAGTTACAAAAGATCTCTAAATATCTAGTAATTTTGTGAGTCATCGATTGGCATCACAAATGGCTCACTCTGTAAACTGCTTGTCTGGACTATATGAGAGAGAAAAAGTCTTTAGATACTCGGCCCCCAACTTTTAACCATTGCATACATGCATGAATTTGGCCACCATAAGCTTGAGAATCCTCTTCAACCTCAAACTTGTGTCTCCACTTGGTAGTGTCTTTTTTTAAAACCTTAATGAAAGGGGATAACTCCAATCCCTATGAGGAAAGAAGGAATTTATAGGTATTATGTGTCATTGGCATGTTTGCAAAAGACCTCTACTTTTTTGTCATAAATTTAAATAAATGTGTCAATCTACGAAAAGGCTTTCCCCCACGAGGTATCCAACCTAACTCCCCAAAAGGACATGGAGATTCATTTGATATTAGAATGAGCCCATTCATGATTAAAGTGACTTGTGTAAAGGTAAAATTGAGACTTAAACCTTTTTTACCTAAAGTGTCAGCCACTCAATACCAAACTTGATGGGGAGATGGTCAAATAACACATCTCCTAAAACAATGATGACATGGTGATCAAGATTATTTTCACAAGAGAAGGTTTTGTTCTGCAAGTAAGGCTTTATCTAATCTGTTCACAAACATGTCTTACTTTATTTGAGGTTAGACTGGGTATATCATAAGGTAGTGGAGCAGCAACATGGTGGTGGTTGGGACCAAACAACCCAATTTTATTATGCATTTAAAACCACATCTCTCTTTCACCAGCACACTGCCACATCATGAGGAGCCTCTCTTTATCTTCCCCAGATTCAATCAAGCTGAAATCACCACACATAATCCAATTGGAGTCTAGAAACATGTCAACAATCAATCGATAAAACATTGCTCTTTCAACAATATCATTGGAGGCATAAATGTTGGAAAGACTAAGGGAACTACCATCAAAATCAAAAAGGGCCCACAAAACCGAATGAGTGGGGTCATAACCCAAACTGATGATAGGAGGATCCAATCTAGGCATAGTAAGTGTTATCACTCCACCACATCCATTCTCATGATTTGATGTATGTCACAATTCTCCTGACCAAATGGATTTGGTGGTAGAATGAAGTAAAATTGCTAAAATTTTAACTTCTTTCAAAAACAAAACTTTCATATTACCAAAAAGATAAGAAGTGTCCTTAACCATAAACTTACAAGACCAATTAGTAAGGGCACATACATTCCAGTAATAAACTATCATTGGGAAACATCAAGCTTCATGTGTATCCCATCATCCACATCATCTAAAGTGAAAAATCTATTAGACAACTATGTTTGTTTATCGTCTCACAAATACTCACCAAGTTGGAAAGTACATCACTTTTCTTAAACATACTTGTCACTCTCAAGAGGTCGTGATGGGCTACAAGAGTGACACATAATCATTTTACATTCAAAAACCACTAGATTATTGATTGAGCCTGATTCTTTCACCTCTAATAAATGATATCACACAATTGAGAAACATAAATTTGGCTTTAAGAACCCAAGAAAATAATTCTTATATTTGATGTACATGAAATGGGCAATGCTAGTTGAGAAGTAATAAAAGCCAATGGTTTTTTTACTATAGTAGAACTACCTGTGAATTTGATCTAGAGGATTTTTGGGTTCATAGGCTCCCAATATCTCCTAAAACCAATACAAGTATGGAAGAGCATTTTGAGAGTTTTCCAACATATATTGGAATGCATAAAATAGGCATCATATGCTCCAAATATCGTTGGTCAAAGTTCAGATCAAAAATGGTCAACAATCAAATGGTGATGTGGATGTGTGTATCACTGACAAGTGGACCAATCAGCATGTGACAAGTGGCAAAATGGTAAAAAATGGTTAAAAGGTATTTTTGGTTTTTTCCTCCATTCTTTGACACTCGTGTTCAGATAAATGGGCCCCGTTATTTGCTGGTTGGGAACCCTCAGCCAGGGTCGACACACTTTTTTGCAAAGGGGTGACTTTGCCTCCGTTACTTCATATTATCATTATAACATTGTTGTATATATATGCCTTTGTGTTATTTACACATTGCATGTGAGACTAATAATCTTGATATTTTAAATTATCAAACTAATTCCAAGTCACTAATGCTAAGGCAAGCTCAGGATATAACTATCATGCTAGTTCAACCGAGCGCAAAGACTATATTCCACATTGCTCAGGATCGAGCTACTCAACCAACTTGTAGGCGGTTCCAACCATCCAACCGAGCTCAAAGGTTCGAAACCAACTCAACCAACCTCTGACAAAGTATGGCTTGATAGTATTGGGCTATTCAAAAATGTCAAGGAAGTGGTTGAAGCCACGAGCTATATACTGGTTTCAAGGCTATTTCAAGCCTTTATTATGTTTTCCTCCAGTGAATGTGGGATTATTATCATATTGAAAAATGCAAAGGCATCGGTTAAGGGTTGAACCCTTAATCTCAAGTTCCAAAATTGAAGTGTTTGGTCATTAGGCCATGGCTTTGAAACAGGTAACATGGGGGCCTATTTCTATTTGAAGTCTATTTAGGGCCAAATTAGGAGATTGAGGGGATTCGAACCCTGCTCCTCACACTTGCAAAAAGATTAGTATGCCATTCGACCAAGTGATTCGCATTTGTAATATCTATGTGTGAGTTGTATTTGAGACAACATAGACCCGAGCCTTTGATTACATATAAGCCTATTTTGTAAGGCCTTTGGCCATGGAGCTCATTGTATATGTTATTACAGAGTTATTGAAGGAGTTACAGGTCTGATAGAAGGCAGAGAACACTCATTGACATCATTATGCCCATTTTATTAGAGTTTGCATACACTCTAATGGAGAAACCATGCCCAAATGCATGGAGAAGATGAATAGGTGTTACAGACTTTGAGAAGATGAAATATTGATCTTTTTTCGAGTCTTCATAGTTTCGTTTCATTACTATTTGCAGGTTCTCATATCCATTGGATGTAAGTTTGTAATTTGTTAATATTTGCATCTTTTTTAATGGATCAGGTCATGATTTACGAACCCGGAGACATAGCTCCTAAAAGGGTGAACTTCGTCACCAAGTTATGTTTCAACTTTCATTTCAGTTTGTATGTGTTTTAGTTTCATAGTTTAGTTTTGGGAATGAGTTATTAAACACTAAACTAAATATAGAAAGTTATAAAATAACACAAAATAGGTGTTTTGGAATGTAGACTTGTGTTTGAGTTTTTAATCACTCATTTCAGTTCTAGAAGATAATAAATCCAATTTCTATTTCATTTAATCGAGAAATTGAGAATATTTTGCATTTGATTATTAAAAACAGTTTCATTTACCTAGGGGTTAAATATTATTTTCGGATCAAATTTGGTATCAGAGCAAGTTGATACAAGACTTGCTTCAGATGTTGATATACTTTGTTTTTGGCTTTGTTTTTGGAGTTTTTAGATATCAAATTTTTGGTATTTTTGTTTTGTGTTCTTCTGTTTGATTTAATTATGCAAGATTGGCTAGTGCAAAGGAGAATTGGAAGGTGTTCCAATCCATTGAAACAAGACAAGCTTCTAACAGCAAAGATTCTGAAACCACTAGTCCTGCAGGTTCAATCTTGATGATGAACAAACAATTGTCACTTGAAGGTGTGAGATGGTGTTGAGAGAGGATCAACGTTTCTTTTTTGGGACACATTCAGATAAAATGCAAGGCATTTTCAGTTATGCACATCCAAGAGGAATCAGTTGTAATCCTATTATCATTCTTACACAGAGGGCAGAATAAGGTATGATTGAAATTTGATTTCATATTGATATTGACATAATATTTTGGTAATGATAACCAGTTGTGTAGCCTTTATTTTTGGATAATTAATCATATTTTGGGAGCCTATGCCCTTAATTATAAGAACAAGTGAAAAGACCAGTTTTCATGGTAAGATATGGAAATGATAAATAGGGCATTGTTTGGGATGTTGGACAAGTTTTTGTACTTTGAGTTTTGAGTTTGTAATTGTTTGAAAGTTGGTTTATGTCTTCACAACTTTTGTTAAGAGTTGCAGAAGGCAAACATAAAGTTATTTAAAACCCCAACAATATGCCAACCATTGCTCAATAGATGCACTTCACAGTTTCTAAAGAGGTATAAGTTGTTTTCAAATGTAACTATGTATACACAATTTTGATTTGAATCCTTGAAGCCAGATAACTTTTGTGTGGGTTACTTTGGAAGTAAAATATGCCTTGATTTGGAATTGTTTAAAAGCTTTTTGAAAATTAAAGTGGATCATCCAACTCTTAGTAAGATAGAGTTTTAAATAAGATGAAACCTTCTATTCAGTTTGTTGAAACCATGAAAAAGGAACAACGCTTATTGATCAAATGGTTAACTTGGATAGTTTTGATAAGCATAACTATAGTATTGAGTAGTGTGCTTAGTTTCACTTCAAAACACTATTTTCAAGGAAATTCTTAACTATTAGATCTAGGGAAGGAATTTTTGATAAACTTATGTTTTGAAGAAAATTTGCTATCTCCTATTTCAATTTCTCCGTTGTGATAATGATTTTTGGAAACTAACTCAGTTTGGATGAGTGTGGAGGTATGAATCAAGGAGCAATCAGCAATGAGGAAACTTCGAGACAAGGTCTAAAATTAGTAATTTTCTTCTCACGTTTATGATGTCTTACCATTACTTCCAGTGGTTTGTAAGTTGGCAAAAAGGCTCTTATTTGTGAAATTTTATAAGTTGAAGGGTACAGGGAAAGATTGATAATCAATTTCAAGATACACAACAGTTTAACTATGTTGTTTCACAGGATGGATATCACATCTATTTTCCCTTGATTATTCTTTCATGTATTGTGCATATTGTGCATTAGTAACCTTAGGATGGACAAATTCATTGCATGCCTATATACTTGGCATCTTAAACATTTAAGTTCCACTATATCTTGGGCAATGTTTGTATTACAAACTGTTGTACAATCACATGTATGTTTTTCATTCATGTCATGTAGATGTACTTTCAAAGACCCATAGATGAGCAACGTTTGTAAATGCAAGTATGCATGTGTTGCAGTTGTTTGTAAGTTCCTTAGAGAATTTTTGTACATAGGAGATCTATAACACTATTTTGATGCTTGATGCAGCATGTGAATTTCCCTTGTGTGATGTTGATAACAATGAGAACACATTAACCTTCATGCAGTGAAAGGGTTGAGAGAATCTATCAGATTAATGACTATTCTGGGTAAATAGGTCATTTTGGTAGAATGGGTACAGAGTTTGTTTTACTCTCCATAATCAAGTTACAGTATTTAGTTGGACAGTTAATTTTTTGTAGGAAAGTTTTATAATGTCTTATTTCATTGATGTAAACTTGGCGTTTTTCAAATGGAGATTATTTGCATAGCTTAATTTCATAACACCTTCACTTTCTATATTCTGGTTTCTGTATTTTGGTGTGATGCAGAAAGTTGTTTAGCAGATTCAATGGATTATTCTCCTTTTGGAGACCAAAAGAGTCTTACTAGGGAGGTGTGATCTAGAGGTCATTTTTAGGTGTCATAAGTTACCAAGATCTCTCAAAACTAGTTCAAGTACATAAGAGCATTCTGAGAGCTTTTCAATGCATATTGGAACACGTAAAACAGACATTGTATGCTCTAAATACTATTGGTCAAAGTTTGGATCAAAAAATGGTCAACAGTGAAATGGTGATGTGGATGCGTGTATTGCTGACAAGTAGACCAATTAGCATGTGACAAGTGGCAAAATGCTAAAAAATGGTAAAAGGGTGTTTTTTGGTTTTTGCCTCCAGTCTTCGACACTCATGTTCAAACAAATGGGTCCCACTATTTGTTCGCTAGGGACCCTCAGCGAGGGTCAACACACTCTTTTTGTGGAGGGGTGTCTTTGCCTCCATTACTTCATATTACCATTGTAACATTTTTGTATATATATGCCTCTGTGTTATTTACACATTACATGTGGGACTAATAATCCGGATATTTTAAATTATCAAACTAATTCCAAGTCACCAATGCTAAGGCGAGCTCGGGATATACCTATCATGCCAGCTCAATCGAGATCGAAGACTATATTCCACATTGCTCAGGATCAAGCTAATCAACTAACTCGCAATGAGTTCCAACCATCCAACCAAGCTCAAAGGTTCAAAACCAACTCAACCAACCTCTGACAAAGCATGGCCCGACAATATTGGGTTATTCAAAAATGCTAAGGACATGGTCGAAGCCACAAGTTGTATACTAGTTTCAAGGCTATTTCAAGCCTTTATTATGTTTTCCTACAGCAAATGTGGGATTATTATCCCATTGAAAAATGTGCAGACATTGGTTAAGGGTCGAACCCTTGACCTCGGGTTCTAAAATTAAAGTCCCTGGCTATTAGGCCATGGCTTTGAAATAGGGAACGTGGGGGCCTATTTCTATTTGAAGTTTATTCGAGCTTGAATTAGGAGATTGAGGGGATTCGAACCCCACTCCTCATGCTTGCAAAAAGATTGGTATGCCATTCGACCAAGTGATTCACATTTGTAATATCTATGTGCGATTTGTATTTGAGACAACACAGACTCGACCCTATGATTACATATACGCCTATTTTGTAAGGCCTTTGGTCATGGAGCTCATTGTATATGTTATTATAGGGTTATTGGAGTTGCAGGCTTGATAGAAGGCAGAGAACACTCTTTGAGATCATTATGCCCATTTTATTAGAGTTTGCATACACTCTAATGGAGAAACCATGCCCGAAGGCGTGAAGAAGATGAACAGGGGCTACGAACTTTAAGAAGATGAATTGTTGATCAGTTTCAGAGTCTTCATAGTTCCATTTCAATACTATTAGCAGGTTCTTATATCCATTGGATGTAAGTTTGTAATTTGATAATATTTGCATCCCTTTTAATGGATCGGTTTGTGATTTACGAACTCGGAGACGTAGCCCCTAAAAGGGTGAACTCCGTTACCAAGTTATGTGTCAACTTTCATTTCAGTTTGTGCGTTTTTCAGTTTTATAATTTGGTTTTGGGAATGAGTTAATGAAACACTAAACTAAATACGAAAAGTTATAAAATAACACAAAACAAGGGTTTTGGAATGCAAAATTGTGTTTGAGTTTTTAATAACTCATTTCAGTTCTAGAATACAATAAATCCAATTTCTATTTCATTTAATAGAGAAATTGAAAATATTATGCATCCAATTATTAAAAATAGTTTCATTTACCTAGGGGTAAATATTGTTTTCATATTAGAGTTTGTACAAAGTAGTCGGTGCTTTGCCCACTCCACAAGCTTGTTTGTTGGCCTTTCATTGAACATATTCCACCCATCCACAGATATGGCAAAAAAAATATTCACTTCAAGAGAGGTTTTTGGCTAAGAAATTGGATGAGTTAGCCATGAGAGGGCATTCATGAACCTTGTGGTATGTGGCTTAACACCAAACACAGGGGCTAAGCATGTTAATGTACAAGGCATGTTGCAATATGCACCTGTCTCCTATATGGATATCAACTGTTTCCTTGAGATCCTTGGAAAGATCAACCTCAACACATGATTTTGTGGTCTAGTTGCATAAAATTTGCTTTGTGTGCAGCAAAGGAATGACCTGAAAGTTTTACTAACCGATCTATGAAACCCCAAAGGGACAAGGGAAGACTTGGAAACGTTATCCATATTGGGATTTTGAGTTTGGCATGTTTAAGAAACAACGAAGTCCCTAGTCCAAAGGGAGAAAACTCCCAAAGCATTGCAGATAAACCATGGCCATGGGCTACAATGATTTTATAATGCTCGACATTGAAATATTTAAAAATTAAAAAAAAAACCCTTTTGTTAGCTTTTGTACGCTCTCAAGCTTAACACTAGGGGATTGTTAGTTATGATGCACCCAACTATTAAAGCATACTCTCTAAGGGGATTCAACGAACAAAATAAACCACCAAAGAGAAATTCTCAAACCAGTGACATGATGAATCAAATTCAAAGCATTCTACAATAACATCTAGCATAGAGTTGATTGAAAGGTATTTGTTACCTCATGAAAGACTTACAGTATGAAATTCCTAGATCATTTCATCACCAATGTTGTTACAGCTCCACCGGATGCACCTACATCAAATGATGCAAAACCCAGAGAGTCGGTCATAACATAGGCAGACTCGCCACCCAAGGCGCAGTTTGATGGTATTCAACACAATTAATGAAACGAGACTACATTACTGCCTCCAATGGCGATTGAACGGCAAGGGAAAAATCATAATCTTGTTAATACTTTCACTTCATAAAGAAAGGCACAAAGAGAGAATGTAAAAAAGATATAAACAAAAAGTGAAAATGCACATGAACTTTGAAGATGTAGAGGATGCACATGTAAAGATTATTGCTTATATGAAGATATAGAGATGTGAAGATTATTGCCTATAACAGTGACAAAGATTATTAGGAATTTTTTTTAATAGGATTTTTCATTTTCATACGTGCCATGTGATAACTATTTTCTGAATAATCACTTCTCTACCACATTTTAATTCAAGATATACATTAGAAAATGATAATCACAAGATGAGGATCCAAACAACTTAAGCATTTATTAGCATGGGGAAGATGATAATATTTAGAACTTTGGGCTTTAAAATTTTGCAAAATTGTCAAGTTTCACAAGAAAATGTTATAACATAAGCCTGGAAATAAGTTAATATATATAAAGAGAGATTTTTAATACAGACAAAGTTTTAATAACTGCAATCCTATATTTTAAAAGGATTCATATTCTGTAATTATATAGTTTCTAATTGTTGATTCCAATTCACCTTAATAGCTTCTCTCCTCTGTGGAGAATGGGTCTAAAAATGTATATATCCAAGACTTCCAAAATCAAGATACCCTTCAAATTATGTGCAAGCTAAGTTCTCATCAATTAAGCATTCCATTATAGAACCTCATGAAAGTAGCACGGAACAAGTTAAATTCAGGATGAGTAGAAATGAGTTTTCTTAACACTGGTCCTAATTGTCCTAATTGGTATCTATGTTACTGCTGCTTTTGGCTTGTTTAACTCTCCATATCATGTCATGTTTTTGTCAAAAATGGAAGTAGAAACACCATGACCCATCTCAATATTTGATGGTGGCCACTATATATATGCATTGGGAAAAAAAGGATGTATGACTAAAGGATGAACCATTAACAGTGTTTGTATCAACATCCAAGGACAAAACAGGACAATACTTTTGTTATTTTCCATGGATCAACTAAGACTCAAATGTAAGACCTCCCTTGTGAATGCTTGGGTCCTCTACCACTTGAGATACCAACCCTTTTTTGTGACTACAACTTTTTTTGGTAGGCTCCTCATTATGGTTGGTTCAATGCTCAAGGGTCCCAGCTTGGCTCTAATATCATGTTGATTTCCATGGACCAACTAAACTAAGATTCGAACTTAGGGCCTCCCATTTTCACATAGGGGTACACTACCACTAAGTTACCGACCCTTTTGTTACAAAAGCTTTTAGGTAGTCTCCTTGTTACAAATCAAGTCTGGTTCATTTTCTCCAACAACCCCCTTCCCCTTGAGCCACACTTTTTCAAGCTCTAATACCATGTTGTTTTCTATGAACCAGCTAGGATTTAAACCTAGGACCTCCCATTTTCATGTTAGGGTACTCTATCACTCAACAACCAAACATGTGACCAAGGCTTTTTTGATAGGTCTCCTTGTTATGGTTTAGTTATAGATCATTTTCTCGAAAACACCCCCCTTGAGCCATGTTTTGCTACTCAAGGCTCCTAACTTGGCTTTGATACGATGTTATTTTCCATGGACTAGCTAAGACTCGAATCTAGGACCTCCCTTGTGCATGCTTGAGTGCTCTACCATTTGAGATAGCGAACCTTCTATAACTGGGGACTTTTGGTAGGCTCCTTGTTACAATTCGAGAGTAGCTCATTTTCTCGAACACCTCCACCCCCTCTCCCCCAAGAGCCACACTTTAGTGCTCAAGGTCCTAATCTAGATCTAAAACCTTGTTATTTTCCATGGACCAACAAGGACTCAAACCTAGGACTCCCATTTGCATGTTGGGGTGCTCTAGCATTGAGCTACCAGCCAAAATGTTGGGGTGCTCTACCACTGCGCTACCAGCCGAAATTGTGAACACGGATTTTTGGCACAGCCCTTATTACAGTTTGAGAGTGGCTCATTTTCTCCAACAACCCCCTTGAGCCACACTTTGGTACTCAGGTCTCCTTGTCTAGGTCTAATATCATGTTATTTTCCATGGACCAGCTCAGACCTCCCTTGGGCATGCCTGGGTACTCTACCACTTGAGCTACCAGCCCTTTTGTGAATGGGGTTTTTTAGTAAGCTCCTTCTTACAGTTCGGGTGGCCCATTTTCTCCGAAAACTTCAATTTAGTTTAAGGGTGAATCTGATTAGCCCAGAGTAGGCATAGCATACTAATTAAGCATAATTTATTTGTATTAAGTTTTTTGGAATAACATAGCAAGTTACTGAGGTGACAAATTATATTGCTATTTTCAATGCACGCTGTGTAACATTATTGTTGACAGGACAATGGTGATCAATTGGTTAGGGTTTTAATTGGAACAATTCTTTGTGGGGAATAAGCTACAGTGCAGTGGTGATTGACTAGTAGAAGATGCACTGTTTTTTTCATGTTAGAAAATCAGAATCCAGTTGTTTCTGTTGTGAGTACTTTGACACTCTGCCATGTGATTTGGCTAAAGCAGCTGCAGTGCACTCTTGGTGCCATGTTGCTGGAACACGAGGTACAATCTGATAAGTATGGACTGAACATCATTCGTAAAGGATTGGCAATGTTAGCAAGATATTCATCGGTATGTTTCTCTGCAAGTGGAAGTTAAATGACTTATATCATACTCAGAATTTTTAAGCTCTCTGCTTTGTGTCTTTGTCAGATCACCCTACAGGTTTGGTTAGACAGACTCTGTCCTTGTTGAAGTTATCTGTCTGAAACCACATGTAAATTCTGATAGAATTATGTTGTAAATTTTGGTATGCCAAATGCCTTGAAAAATTGATTAGCTATTATTTGCTTATCAATGATTATATAACTATTATAAATTTCAGCAGAAACATGGAAAGGAATAATACATATTATGTGAAGAGGAAGACAAAAGTCAGCTGATGACATTTTCAGCATCCTGATTAAGCTGAAAAGCTTTTCTACATACACTCCAAAGGAGTCTTTTCAGCCACAAGAAGACCACCTTCAAAAAAACAATCCTTTTATTGGATTATCATTTGATCTAAAAACATAAAGGTTGCAAAGAATATTATTTAGCTCCAACCTTGCAACATTGACCTAGATTTGGCTTTCTCTGCAAATGAAAAGTTTCAAAATTCAAAAATCTGTCACAATGATCGTTGCTACTGAACAGCTATAAAAGTGCTCTCCTTTTGTTTTTTATGCCCAAGACATCCAAGTAGATTAATAACAGCTTTTAGACTGCAATTTGTTCCAAAACATGTACAGGATGCAAGTTCACCCTATTTCAACTGTGTTATTGAGAAGGCTGTCCACGTCTGGCACTAATGTCACTCGATTGTTTATATTACCCAGAAAACAGCATTGTTTAGTAACTGAATTGATAGCAGCAACATCCTGTGCAAAAATGCACTCAGATCCAGGTACCGCCTGGTGCAATATTGTAAACAAGTCACGACTCTCAATAAGATATTCATAGGAAGAGTAATATTATGTTCATAGCATATACACAGCACAGAAAACAAATACAAACCCTTGAAAACAGAAAAAAAGCAGTATTGGCACAGTTGCAACTCACATCAAAAAGTATCTCACCAAGCTTCATCTTTACTGCACCACTCTCATATACAAGCAGCTTCCCCATCAATCCTGCTGGCAACTTTTCAAGAATAGATTTTTCTTCATTAATAGTACTGTGAGCACCAGCGCTACTAGCTCCCTTATCATCTGACCAGCTAACAGCTTTACCGTTTGCACCACTGCTCGTTCCATTAACATTTTCAGCCTTGACAAAAGGTAACCTGCCTAAAGGTAGTGAACCTGGAAGCTGGAAAAACAAAATTTTGTCTTCTTGGCTCTCATTCTGCAAGCAAATGATGAGAACATTGATGGTAAAAATTCCAGAAACATAAATAAAATAGATCAAAATATACAGCATATGAATGATCATTTGCAGCAATAAGTGATCCCAAGGAGCAAACCCATAAACCAAGCTCTTGTGCCGCGACTATGGTATTCTCATCATAAGTGTTACCTAATCCTTCTCCAAATTCTTCTTCATCTAGAAAATCTGTAAAGTTATATGCAAATTAGCACTAACTGCAACTAAAATATCTTCATCAAGGACTTGTTGATTTGTTATGAGCTGAAGGCACTCTATAAATAATATGGAAGAAGGAAACTACCAGATTTTCCAGAGTATGGCTTTCTCAGAGGAAGAGTCATAGGATAGTACGTAGAATAATCCTGCAGGACATCCCAAACATCAACTAGCTATCAGAACATAGAAATGTCAATTTGTAAAAGATTCCAGCAAAAATTTTAAGAGGTATTCCAAAAAAGAGAATAGAAGGAAACACATTATAGGAGCTTACCATGGGATCGTCATATTCCTTTGATCGTTCTCCAGTCTTATCATCTATATGCATTCCCCCATGTATGCCATCTGACCAAAAAATATTTGTAAACAAACACATGACTTACTACGAATGCAAAAATAAAGAGATCATTTCTTAGGAATAAAATAAAAAGAAATATTCCATTTACACTACATGGCAGCACTGAAACATTAGAAAATCAATTTGTAACTAAGAACATGTTATTTTTTACAGTGGCACAGAAATTCTGAAATAAAGTCATCCACTTGTACCATTGATAGAAGGCTTTTTGTCGACTCCTCGAAAGCCACCTCCACTACCACCACCTCCTCCTCCTCCACCACCACCTCCCCTGGAAAAGCCTGGTGATGGTCGTCCAAAGGCACCACTTGATCCATACCCAAATGCAACTTGTACAGGTGCCGCTGGTACACATTGAAATAACTTCATCCATCACTTATTTTATTTAGAAGACAACATTAGCAGCTTTAGGTCATCTCAAGATTGTACCCATAAAAGATTTTGTTCCAGACTCGCAAATAAAGTATCGAACATGTTGGAAAATTTAGAAATTCATAAGAGGATCTCAGATGTAATTGTCTAGCAGCCACATCAACCTGGCAATACCAAATATCTGGAAAAATAATACATTGGGCAACCATTGCAACAATTTAAAAATTAATAAAAATAAAGGCAGTGGCTGCCTTGAATAAGGTGTTAGGCTTCAGTCAAACAAACATGGCACTAACCTGATACATAACCAAATTTTTAGATTCGATTCAACCTAGGTTAGAACCTTGCACATAATCATGGTTGTAACTTTTAAAGAAAGGTTGTAACTTTTAAAGAAAGGCCGTAGGATCAGAAACCACATGTCTACTCTGCTGTAACTAATGAACCAAATCTAATTTGGTCAAAAAAATAAGAATCGACTTATAGCTGCAACTGTATTTTTTAAATGAAACGCATAAATCTATCCATTATTCAGAAATAATAATTAAGTACAAAGATGTAGCAGTTTGTAGCTCTGTGATAAGTTTCAGTTTGTAGCAACAGCATTTTTGAAAGCCTGCTGATGAGATGTTTGTGGGTTGGTTGTGGGCTGCTTGTGCCCAGCCCAACCCAGGTTCAAATCTCGCCGGGCATTTGAGGCCGGTTGTGGCCATATGTATTGGAGTGTGGGGAAATGGGCCCTCTATTTGTGTCCCAATAGGAACTGGTACCCCAATTGTGGTCCATCTGGTTCATAGCTACAGTCAAAAGCATTTATCGAAAAAAAAAAAACTGTAATTTTGAAAATCTAAGGCAGTCCGCAAAGGGAAGTCATCAGCAACACAAGTCAGTTATTAGTTGCTCGCATTAGTTACATGGTCCCCAAAAGGACACCGGCTTTTATTTCCACAAATATGCAGTCTATTGACATCTCTTTTGTTTGAGACAGTATGCAGTCAAATACCAAGTCAAACATGAGTGAAATCCTATTACCAGTCACCATGTGCTGTGATTCTCTTGGACACAAATTTCCTTTTACTTGGCAATTACAATATGTTCAACATTATATGGAACTCCGTGTAGGCCAGATATTAGGCAGGCTGGAATTGGTTGATTAATATGTAACACTTTAGAATACAATTAGGATCACTCGTAGAAATGCATGTAACTGCTTAGTAATCTCTTTTCTCTAATTTGCCGTTTCTGTACATGATGTTTCATAACTTCATCACAACAAAATAAACAACTTTGATACTTGCTCTATATCCTTCCAAACCCGTTGGAACTTGTAGAATTTATTTGAGAAATGGCCTTTGTATAACAGAACCCAAAGATTTGGCCACCTAACTGCACTGCTAAAGGTTGATTCAATATTGAAAACTGCTCCAAAATTTCCATAAAATGTTTTAAGGTGGACATTCAGAACACATCTACTCTTGAACCACTCAAAATTCCCCTTTAAATGATCGAATCGAAAGGCATAAAGTTATTTTTTTATCAATGGAAACAAGACTTCAATACGTGTTGTTTGGAGATGCAGTGCCAAAAATCAGTTAATAGAAATACTAAGCTAAGAATAATTCAACTAGAAAGTCTATTAGAAACACATTAAACTCACATTTTTTGTTTTCTGTACCTTACAATTTTTCAAGATGTGAAATCAAGATTTTGAGAAAAAATAAATAAAGGATATCTGCACATGGCTTTGTTTTCAATAAACAGGAATTTTCACAACTTAACAAGCAGTTGCAGAGGTGTAAAGGAGGCTTCCAATATATGGCAAAACTTTAGTGGGATACAGACTTTTATACAATTAATATATAGCGAATAACCATATTCTTTTCCTGACTATACATATTTCTAATGGGAGATAACATTATTGTTTATCTAACAACCACAATATTCAAATGATTTGCAAAATGCTTGGAATTTCCATTTAAAGTTGTAAGTGCCTTATTGATCCAGGTGAATCCGAACCTTTGATCGACTCGGTGATATCATGTTGTTGCTCTGCGGCATGTTTCACCTTCACCAACAGCTTCAGCATCATCCTAAGCACACGTGTCCATACCGTGAAGTCGAACTCCTCTTCTATGATGCCACACAACTCCGATAGTGTCAATGCTATACCACACAGCACTACAATGGCATTACCAAAAGATGACAAACTAATGATTGGTTATGAAGCAGTTGTTACCAACTATTGTAACGGCCCAACCGGCACTTCATCTTCTTCCTTTGTATGTTAATGTACACATCAATTCTTTGTAATCAGAATGAACTTAGGGAGCATGTAGACATCATACATCCAACCTCTCGGATGTTGTACACAACGTTACATGATACAACTTTGCAATTATAGTTCTAATCTGGTGTCCACTCTCTTCTTTGTTCTTCCCATGTCTAACTACACTCTGATATACTCTTTGGCCTCTGTGATTCAATATACGCTTA
The DNA here is from genome assembly GCA_037957365.1 of Torreya grandis. NCBI lineage: Eukaryota > Viridiplantae > Streptophyta > Pinopsida > Cupressales > Taxaceae > Torreya > Torreya grandis. The sequence continues at coordinate 1,848,031 of JARHVA010000004.1, read as the reverse complement.
TGCAATAACCCATTTAATCTATTCAGTGTGGTTGTCCACCAAGTCTCCTCCTGGACCCCGAATCAATTGTATCAGAGCATATACACTTCAATATTGATATCAAGGTTGTATCGTAAATCCTTCTTTGTTTGTATGCCCAATCATACGAGGTCTGATTATAAGAAGTTAAGGCTTGAAACTCGTGACACTTAGTCATACCTTCCTTCACATCCTTAGATGGAAAACAGATCAATTGCAAACACGACAATTTCAAAAATGCTCTAGAAAATGATAGAGGAAGCTTTGCAAAGGAAACGGGAAGAACTAGAAGAAGGTCATGCAAGTGAATGAGTGGGTATTGTCGGTCACTTTTATCAACTTCGCAAGCATGTTCATACTCCTTCCAACACATCTCATTCACAATGACCTTTAGGTGGTCCCACATTACACAAGGTACAAGTCAATCTAGACATCCCTATGTTTGAAGGAAAAAAAGATGCATATACCCTGGATAACTAGCTTAATCTAATTTGTTCATGCAACATGGTAAATCATTTCTCTAACCAAGGAAAGATTATATTCACTCCTCTGAAAGTTTATTTATCCATAGATAAATGATGGGATAACTATTGCATTGCACGTGAAGCACATGAAGATGTTGACTAAAAGACATCTTTAGATACCTATAATGTTTTCATAGAAGCACTCAAATCAACCTATTACCCTGTTGGAAACTATGACTACCAGTACATCAAATTTTCTCAATTCCACCAAGGTCGTGATCAATTTGTTAAAGAATGCACAAATCTCTTTCATACCTTGGTTTCAAAAATGAATGTTCAAGAATCAAAGCAAAATCTTGTTGTGAAGTAAAGGTGAGTCTTGAGACCATATATTCAATATAATATGGATTTCCTCCAAATCTCCTCCATTGGAGAAGCCTAAAAATTTACTTATAAGTTCGAAGCAAAAGCTAAATTGAAGACTAAAAAAGAAGATTCTAACTCTCAGTGTAGACCGCATTCTAAGCATCCTAAGCAAAATTCTAAACAAGGATCCTTTGCACCATCCTTAAAAGAACACGCTGTCGAATGATCAGAACAACAATCCAAGACTAGAAGTTGGTGCTCAGTTCACAATTCCAACAATCACTCCAATGAAGAATGTCATGCTGGGAAAACTCTACTGGAATAGTTGGAGGCAGTGAGTAAGAGCATTGAGACACTAGAGAAAGCTAAGTAAATCATGGATTCTGAACCCAATGCTATGGTAGGTACCATAAACATCACTTCTTCCTCCAACACTGATTCTAAGGAAGCAAAGAGATTGTTCTATCCTCAAATGTGGATCAATGGTCAACCAGTGCACTTCACAATTGACATTGGAAGTCAAACAAACCTAATTTCTCCTTAAGCAATTCAGAGATTGAACTTGCCACTGACACCTCACCCACAACCATACTCCATTGGACAGTTCCGTGGGGGCTATGAGAAACATGTCCCTCAATAGTGCCCCCTAGTGTACAAAATCAAGTCTTTTCGAGATGCAGTCCTTTGCGATGTCGCACCATTAGGGGTATGTGATGCTTTTACTTGATCAACCATATGTTTACAATTGACATGCATTCTATGAAGCAAATCCTAAAAAAGGTGCCATAGATGTTGTTTATATGAGATATCGCATAACAAAATTAGTTACTAAGCTTTCACTCATTAGCACCAAGAAGTGCAAGAGGTTAGTCAGTTCTAGTAAAAAGTTTGTACTCTTGATGACGAGAATTAAATGTAAGAATGTCCTTGCCGCACCAATTCATACCATAGTTCCTCCAGCAACAAGAAACACACAAAAATTGAACATGTTGGAAGAATACAAGGATATCTTTCACTCACCTAAAGAAGTGACTACACACTACACAGTAAAGCACTTTATTGATTTGATCCAAGGACTACCTCTACCTAATGCTTCTTTATACCGAAAATCATTTTATGGAAAATGAAGAGATCAAGCGACAAATTCATGGCCCATCTCATCACCCTGCAGCAGCCCTATCATGCTTGCGTCAAAGAAGGATAGCACATGGAGGTTGTGCATTGATTATAGAGCTCTCAAAAATATCGTAGTGAAGAATGACTATCCTCTTCTCAACTCTTCTTAAGAATGAGGACCTAATGAACCAACTACGTGGTGCCAAATTCTTCACCAAAATCAATCTCAAGTTTGAGTATCATCATATTCAAGTAGTACAAACATCTAGAAGACAACCTTCAAAGCAAAGGAAGGTTTGTTTGAGTGGTTGGTTATGACCTTCGGCTTAACTAATGCACCTAAGACATTCATACAAATGATGAATGACATCCTCAAACCACTACATTTTTTAGTAGTCTACCTTGATGACATCCTAATCTTCAACAAAACCTAGGACAAACATATGTATAGCTTCTTAGAATTAGCAAATTTCTAAAAGGGATTTGTACTTGGTTTCGCTCATGTGACTTAGCCTCTGAACCAAGTTACGAAAGGTGGCGCCAAAGCAAGTTTCATCTAGTCAACGACACAACAAAAAGCATTTGAATAACTAAAACACGAACTTTGTTCCATGTCAGCACTTGCATTACCTAATCTTCATCAACCATTTGCAATTGAGGCCGATGCATCTCATTATGCACTTGGCATTGTCTTCACTCAACATGGTCACCTAGTTGCTTACCATAGTGAATGTTAGAAATGTGTTGTATACTTTTCATGATTTACACGCTACACTATTTACACTTGTCTATACTGAACATGCAGAATAGGGGGACCACCTTCACGAAGGAATCGGGCTATAGCCTTGGGCCAAAGGCGATGGATAGATCGATAGTCCATCTCATGCACGAGGTTGGGTGTAGTACCCCCAATTTTTTCCGGGATCCGTATGGGTGATTTTAGCACGTATTTTATATAGCCTATGGATTTGCTACCCATTGTGATGTAATACAGCTTGGACGGTTTCCTATTGATGTGCCTACAAATACTTGCACGTGCATTAGGGTAAATAAGAACTTAGAAGTACATTATTGTATTTGTAAACGGTTGAGTTAATGCAATAAAGAAGGTTTATGTTGGGTTTTTTCCCAAAAGGGTTTCCCAAGTGAAAATATTGCGTATCGTGTGAGTGTGCCATTTTTCTTTTTGTTATAGATTTAGCTTTTGTAAGCATTGCTTCTATTGCATTAGTTTATCGGTCTTTTCTCTCTAAGTGAAACATTCACTACACCAATAAGGAGCCATCCCACATATGACTACAAACCTTATGCCATTGTCTAGGCATGTAAGCATTGGTAGCATTACATATTGGGAAAGGATAATGTGATCCACACAAATCATAAGTCACTTCAGTTCTTGAGAACTAAAAACAAATTACAGCAAGAGCGGCATTAGAAATGGTCTTCTTATCTTCAATGATTCCATTTGAACATCAAGCATACGAAGGGAAGTCCCAATCCAATAGCAAACTATTTGAGCCAACATCCGGTTTAAGCTCTCATTGTGCTTGACATGTGGACATGAGGTAAACACTTGGTCAGAATTGAATCCATCTAACATACTTTGAGGAAACCCATAGAAGTCACATTACAACAGTTCAATTTTAAATTCCTATTTGTAGGATAGACTACTATATCATCTTGGACACTTGAGTGTACCGTACAAGGCAAAGAGAAAGAAACTAATATGGGAAGCTCATTTCAGCAAAACGTTGCAAGACACTTTGGAGTTGAAATGACCCTTGCAGTGTTTATAGTACTTATTTTGGCCACACCTTAGATTAGATGTCAAATACATCAGGGTTTGTACTGCATCTACAATTTACAAATCGGTCAACAAGAAGCAAGGTATGTATAACTCTGTCGGTTTCAACCAGACCATGGTCATCTGTTTCCATGGAATTTCTCTTAGGCTACCCTACCACCAAGCATGGTAATAATTGTGTTTATGTAGTAGTTGATAGAATTCACAAAGATGGCAAAAAAGCAATCTCAACTCTAGAAACAGCTCAATTGTATTTTCAGCATGTCTGGATCCACTTTGGAATCCCAGAAACTATTTTCTCTAATCAAAATACAAGACTCTTGAGCAATTTTTGGAAAGCACTTTAGTCTATGTTAGATACAAAGTTGAATAAGTCTACTGCATTCCATCCTCAAACTGATAGACTTACGGAAGTGGTTAACAAGATGATCATTCATCTTCTAATAATGTACAATTCAAAGAAGCAATGCACATGTGATGAAATTCTTCCTTTCATTCAGCACAACTACAACAAAGTTCTTCACAGCTCCACCGCACAACCCTCTTTCAAGGTTGCTTGCATTTCCAACCTTTGGCACCCATTTACATAGTTTATCCTATACCACCATCAACAGTAGCAACTCCTTTAGCTCAAAAGGAAGTTGACAAAGTTGTTGAGTTCATTAAGCACATTCAGCAACAAATGTAAACGCTTCTACAGCATGCTAAGTACAAGCAGCGACATGATCAGCATTGAACACAACACACCTTCCAAGTTGGTGATCAAGTATAGCTTCATTTGCAAAGGGAAAGACTAACAAGACCAAACTGCAAGCTTCGTCCAATTCAGTACAGGTCCTACACCATCACCAAACAAGTAAGAGATAATGCTATCGAGCTTAATATTCCTTATCTTGCGTTGCATCTTAATGTTAATGCACGACTCTTGTGCCATTATTTTCGACCTTTGTTGGGCACTTCAGATGGTGCAAAGACACTTTAAGAAGTTAAGATTAATCTTGGCTATAGTGCATTAGCATAATGAGATCAGTAATCGACACTAGAGTCAAACATACACGTCAACAAGAGATCCCTCTCTTTCAAATTGTCAAAACAGGTCAAGTACCTTCCTAGGGAAAATGATAGAAGTGCAGGTTGCCAATCTCTTTCCACTTCAAGTGCCGCAATTGCATGCAATGGGGACCATTGCTCTTCAAGGGGTAATTGATCCCGGAGGATATGAGCCTTTGATCAACTTGTGCCATCATGTTATTGCTTTGCAGTATGTGTCATCTTCACCAGCAACTTCAGCATCATCCCACACACATGTGCATACCGCAAATTCCTAACTCCTCTTCTATGATGTTGCACAACTTCGACAATGTCAGATTGTACTGCACAACACTACAGTTGCATTCCCAGAAGAAGATAAACTGATTATTGGTTATGAAGCCGTTGTTACGAACTCTTCTAATGGTCCAACTGGCATTTCATCTTCCTCCTTTGTATATTAATGTACACTTCCAGTTTTTGTAATTAGAATGAAGCTAAGGAGATATAGACATCACACATCTGACCTCTTGGGTCTTGTTCAAAACTTTGTATGATACAACTTTGCAATTACAGTGCTAATCCGGTGTCCATTCTCTTCTTTGTTCTTTCCCTTGTCTTCCTGCACTCTGATATACCCTTCAGCTTTTGTCATTCAATTTATACTTCCTCAATAACCCATTAGTTCTGTTAAGTGTGATTGTCCACTAACTCTCCACCATGGCCCCGGATCACTTCTGCAATAACTTGTCATTATGATCACCATCCAAATTGTATGAATTTGCATTAAAAACACAATTAATTTGTTTTCTACTTTTGCCTAGTTACTTTTGATAACCTATGTTCTTTTTACCCTAGTACTTCTCTCTTATAACTAGTTGTACTCTCTAAATCCCATTGACCTACTTTGATCATTCGTAGAGTTTAATATGATTTTTTTCATTATTTTTCTTGGCAATGAAGATCCAATCTTTAAGATGAAGCAAAAGATAACCTTGCCAGCTTGAATGTTGAGATTAGTAATTGACTTTCTCCATCTTATTGCATTGATGCTTTCTATCTATTCAAAGCATCCATGCCTCTCGTGCATTTAGTTTATAGGTTTGCGCATTGGGAAAGGTTAAAAAGGGAACCTTGATGACAGAAGTAGCAATCTGATGCATCTCATCTATTGATAACAATGAGTTATTGTCATAAATTAACACAAGCCACCCTCCCATATGAACTTCTTTGAGTCGCAATTGCATACAATATGTTTCTCACTAAGGATGGACGACTCTATTTAGGTACCAAAATCGAAGCTGGCCTCTCAGCCGAACTTCTTTGAGTGGCAATTGCATACAATATGTTTCTCACTAAGGATGGACGACTCTATTTAGGTACCAAAATCGAAGCTGGCCTCTCAGCCCTAGGAAGACGATCAGACTCCAAACTGGAGGTGATTAGCCCTGTTGGTTCATTTATGCACTATATTATGTATATTATAGAGATGGGCCCATATGTAACATCTGTGTTTGTCTCCAAGGTGCCCATTTAGAGTACTTGTTATTCATGTAGTATCATAGCTTGACTACTTGAGAGTACTTGTTATTCATGAAGTTTTGTTTTGGATAAAGGTCAAGTCATTTGTATTTAAAGAAGTCTAAGTGAAAAAGGATGTACCAAAACCATCACAATCACAGCATAAATAGCATGTGACTGAGATAAAGAACCGCTGCTGAAACAAGACAGTGTCTTAAAGATCACAATAGTGCACAAAATGCATAACAACTAAGACCTCCAACACCTAAGATCTTTAAGATGCTCCTGAAGCTGCCAAAATACATAAATGAAAAACATATTGAAATACTGTTCCGAAGATTGTTCACAGGCTTGCAATCCAAATATGAGAGTCAAGAGTTTCTCAATCATCAGATTTAAGCATTTTGATCGACATAACATCAAAAAGAGTTGGTGACATTCCCAATGGGACTGGAACTGAGGACAAGTTAACACTCTCTCTGCGGACTCCTCATGCAATAATGAGTGGATTTCTCTTCCAGATCATGTATAGCCTCCTGGTTTGGCCCAATAAACACTGCCAAGCTGTCTCACTCAGCGATAGATGGGGCAGAGTGCACTTCTATGTTTATGGTTTCTTCTCCCAAACTCTCTGCTTGGGTGGCTTGTCTTTTTGGAGGATGAAGCATAGTGGGAACTTGCATAGCCTCACCTTTGTGCTTGTTGATTATGTCAGAGAGGACAAGGTCTTCAATAGTCAATCTTCTTGCCCATGAGGTCAATAATTTTCTGCTGCTGTTGATGTCTAGCAATAAGTAAGACGCAGAATACATTTCTCCGTGAAGGGATTGGGTTCTCCCAGTTTGCTGTTGAGATCCTTCATGGTAGTGTCAATGGACTTAAGGAAAGAAGAAAGAATAGCATCTCCATGTGAAACTTGGGGACCTTGCTTGGAACTGGCAGAACCCACATTAAACCCTGTAGCTTGGCTTTCTTACGGCCAAGTGACCCAGGTACTCAGAGTGCAGTGGGAAGGTATGTTCGGTGGGCATTTTTCAGGTTCATAAATCAGAGCAGGGAAGCTACTGGAGCAATAGTTCCCAAGGGGATGGGCAAGGATTCTATTGGATGGAGGAGGGGAAATGCTCCTGATGATTTGGGTCACACTGCAAAGCTCAGCCAAGTTTGAAAAGGCTGATACGGCCTAGGCGATAAGGGAGGGATATTTACCCCTAATGGGACTACCCAAAGATGGAATTTTTATCGAAGATTGCCTTGCAGAGGGAGAAGGGGATGAAACTGCTGAGCTGAAGGGTTGAATGTTTGTGCTGTTGCATTGCAGATCTAACCTGTTCATGCTGCACCATTTCATCATCTTCAATATTGATTGGTGCTTGGTCTTGGCTGACTTGAGTAGCCAGATGAAGCGCCCTGTCCTGATTTCCCTGATAATGTTGCATATTTGTGAGCTTTTTTTTTTTTTTTTTAAACTCTCAACTTCTTTGAAAGGGGTGTGTTGCATCTGCAACTATGAAAGATAAGGTGCTGCTTTTTAACCATTGCCTGCAAGCGAGAGCTTCTTCATGAAGTATCAATATAAATATTGTAGGTTGAGTACTTGTCATATACAGAGTGACCTTAACGAGAGAGTGGTGAATTAAAATATGAGAAGCACTGATATTCAACCAGCCACTTTCATCAGGTGTACCAGGGTTTATGTGACTGGTGACTAGAGATGAACAGTATTTGTGATCAAGGGTTTTGAGCAGATGGGAGATGTCCCAACATGATGGATGCATCCATCTATTATATACATACTATGTGGGTGAATGTATCATGCATAGAATAGATGAATCCATGTTTGGAAAGTAACTTTTTCCAGTCAGTTAATGAGAAGAGCTACACCAAACTTTCAAAGAGGTTAAGATTATCATAGCTAACCTAATTCATGGTTAAATCTCACTAGGCAACTTAATTCATGGTTAAATCTCACTAGGCAACTTAATTCATGGTTAAATCTCACTAGCTAACCTAATTCATGGTTAAATATGTTTAGTATGCTACGAGACGTTTCAAAAGAGTGTTTCATAGCTAATTAGACTCCTAGGAGTTATAAGGTTAAAGAACGGAGATTTAGCTTGTCCAGAATTTTCTTCCATCACCTAAGCTTAGCATACTTAGGCTGACGTAAAAATGAAAGAAATAAGCTTTTCTCTTCCTTTCCCTAGCCTCAAAATTAGTTCATATAAGCAGGTTGCAAACAAAACAAGGATTTCATGATTTTTGTATCCTAGTTAATGCTATGTGTGATATACAGATACAAATGAGATTCAAATCTCAAAATCAGAGCAAAAATATTATAGGTCTATAACAAATTCAGGGGGTTTCGAATCTTTGATATTAAAGTAGTACTTGGAACGAGTTGTCATGAGGCATGCAACTAGTCTAAGGTGTTCCAGACCTGATGCAATCAAGACGTGAAAAATGAACCATAGTGTCAATCAGACATAATCTTAGAAATCTGATTTATATTGCAGAAGATTGTTAGTGAACTTTAATGCAGCATCACTTTCAGATACAGTATTAGGCCAAATTCGATTAAGTGCTAGGAATAAGTCTTCTTGAACCTAAAATCATGTTTCCTTGTTCAAGTGGACAATACACTACCAAATATATCTTACTAATTTCAGTTACGTAATTTAAATTCTTAAATGTTGATTGAGAAGTTCATGGATGGTACCTCCAACCTTATTCCTGAACAGCTACTGTTGTGAATTCACTCTTACATTCCTAACCCTTTACATAGTGGTATATTTCTGCTTGGCTTGTTATGAAACTATGGTAGAGATATCAAATAAAGGTCTGTTTGTTACAATTGCATATTGAAAAGTTGAATTTGGAACTTGGAACTTGGAAGCAATTGAGTGCCAGAGAATGCTTCATGCAATACAGGAAGTGAAATGCTTACCCTTCCTATCTATTCCAGGCCCTCTCCAACCAGCGTCTTCTTTTGATTGCTGTAAAGTTAATTGACCAGAATAAGATTAAAAGTCGGTATAATCATAAAGCAGAATCCAGATGAAGACTGAAGATTAAATAGCTTAGAATTAAATTTAAGTACCAAAACCATGTACCTTAACAAGTTTCAGCAACTCGCTAGCCAGCTCTGCTTCAGACTTTTCTCCAATCTCTCTGCAGTGAGTATGATAAAAATTAAAAAACTATAATAACGCACCAAGATTGTTAACAGAAATTCAAGATAAGCAATGTTAGGAGAGAATTTAAATCACACTTTTTCACTGCTGTCAGTTTCTTCGCTCTTCTTTGTGGCACTTTAGGCACAAATTTTGCCTGCAATCAAGAAATCACATTTGCAATCACTAAAATCATGTGTACCTATCAAACCCAAATTCCATCTTCATAATCCCACTTCAATAGATATTCTTGTAAAATATAGAAACAAAGGAGAGCATGTGTAGAGGAACTGGATACAATAATCTATAATTACATATGTGATGATAACTTGGTCAAATAACATATGTGATGATAACTCTCAGTCGAAATGGAATTATCTCGTCATTATCTTTAAAATATCTTGCAACTAACTTTCCAACTTACTAAAGGTAGACTTAGTTTTGCATCATTCTAACTGCAAGTGGGACTTACCTTTCCAGCTCATGAGAGCTAGACTTGGTTTAGTAACCTTCAAACTCCATCCATGCACACATGCCACAGATTTTAATTTTTAGTCTTGTACAAATGGCATTGCATGATCCTCTAACATTCTGTTTTTGTATTGCTAATTGCAGGAATGCATTATATGCCGTACCAACTTTTTTAGTGTAATTATAATATCTCCATCAACGACCGAGCAAAACACAATCAAGGATGAAAATTGATGATTTACAAGGACCGACTTTAAGAAGACAAATACTTTACCAAGTTTTATCTCAAATTTGGCTACCATCCTGTACACCTTAAAGATAAGACACTCGAAAGATAAACCTTGAAATTCAAACAAGGATTGCTTGAATGGCTGGTTACCATGTGCAATGCACCAATATCTTTCTCAAGGGTTACAAATAACACTCTCTGACCATGTATAGAATTTTTTGCCATTGTGTGTCCTGAAAACACACATATATTAAGAAATCCATGGGAGAAACCCATGGCACAACTGGAGCAAGTACTTGCAACTCTTTGGGAGAAACAATTGTAGCTCAATTTAAAAATGTGTGAGTATGCAAAACAATCACTTGTGTATTTCTAATTTTGGTTGGAGGTAATAAGTTAAAAATAGATGCAACTAATATCCAAGCAATTATGAAGTGGTGAGGACCAAAGAATCTGACCAAGGCAAAGTTCTGTTGGAGCTTATAAATATCTCCTCAAGCTCATTTTGCACTTCTCAAGCATTGCAGCCCCACCATGCAGATTGACCAAAAGAGGTGTAACGTTTGATTGGACAAAGATATAAGAAGCCTTTAATAGTTTAAATAAGATTTGTGAAGCACCTATTTTGAGACTCACAAATCTGCAAAAGCCTTGTGAAATTAAGGCTGATGCCTCGGGCTATACCTTAGATTTGTCCTAATGCAATAAGGCACACACGAATGGCCTATCATTCGGAGACTTTTCCCAGAGTTGTCATCAACTACTTGTAATATGATAAAAAAAACTCTTCACTTTAAATCGAGCAAAAAAGCATTGGAGGCCCTAATTTTTATCAAAAGAGTCATTTAAAACTCTTGCAGATGCACACAAAGATGCAGCAAGCATGCCACAAGAAGTGGACATAATACTTGGGGAAATTGATTTGGTGGTCGAATTTAGGGAGAAACCAATTCGATCGCAAATATGCTAGACTTCCTCAAACAAAAGCAAAAACACTGACAGCTGTGATGCAATTGCAACCTTTTCCTTGGGAAGAATTCAAATATAATGTAATTTCCACTATTTTGTCTATGACATTAGCTACCCTTCCTAGGGATGAATGTAAATGAACAAAAGAAACAAAATAATAAGGTTTTGACTCATCTTTATCATTAATAAATTTGTAAAACTAACTTCTAATCAAGTTCAACAAACTTGTTGATTCGGTGCCAAGATACTGTGCCTCCTCTTTAGAAATGTTTTCATGGTTCACAAGACAAAATGTTGTTGTAGGCAAAATGACCATCCCTATCGAAACAACAATTCTATTTATGCTCATACGATAGAACCCAGTCAAAATTTCTCTCAGCTTTATATATGTTTAGCAAAAAGGGCATGCCATGCATCAAAGCATATCCACAATGCAGATGACAAATGAACCAAGAACTAGCAAAGCATCAATTCATACCATTAAATGATTGCAACATGGTAAAATACCATAATCCTCGCTACATAAAAACTCACATAGGATTATAATAATACACGTTTCAATTATGTAGAGTTCAAGTTGATCCAAATATTGCAAGAGACCATTTTGAGATGGGAATGTAAATGTCATTTCTAAATTAGAATGGTATTTCATTGGTTTTCCTGGTTGTTTGGTGCTCTTAATGTTGCTAGAATGCTTTCAGTATTGGTTGATTCATTAGGCATTTGCTGTTCTTTTAGATATTTTCGTGTTTTATGGGACTGCCAGATTTAATCATTTATTACCGGCCAGAAGTAGGTATATATAAATGTCATTGGATATTTTATAGTAACAGGGATCTGCGCATTAGTGGATGCCACTATAAACAACATATCATTGTATTATCATTTGTGAACAAACAGAAACAAGAGTAGACAATTTAAACATAAGAGAGGTCGGGAGACAAAACCTTAGGAATGCCCCCATGGGTGAATGTTTCAGCGTCCAATATTGTCGGTCCATCTGAGGTTGCGAGAGTTTTTGATGCAGCAGAAGCTTTAACTATCCTTGTTCGAGCTTTTCTACCTTCAGGTGGTGCATCTGCCATCGTAGATACCGCTCTAGGTGCTGCACTTAACTACCTATAAAATGAGCACTAACCACGGTCATTTGAGATTGTGTCATGAGCTTATCTCATATTCAAGAAAATGATAAATTTTCTTTAACAGGAAAAAACTATTAAAAATAGATCTTTAAGGAAGTGTCTTTTTGTTTGCCTGATATTATTGTCTGATGAAATCAAACAGTACCGTTCACAAATACTACTTCAAATTTTAAAAACTATGGAGAACATCTATCATACCTTAGGTTCTTGTGCTTCACCACCGTTTCTTCAGGATCAATAAGAAACTTGATGACAATTTCCAATGTTCTGTAAAACATTGGCACAAATTAGTCTGGACCGGAAGCAATTAAAATTTATAAGTTTTTCATATACCCATAAAATATGAAGTATAATTTAAACAGGAGTACTTAAGCCACCTATCTGCAATATATACGACTCAACTTATATGGGTTTGTGCTAGTTTGCCATACATGAATACAAATCATATCTAGTGTTGTGTTAGTTTATAGTTGCTTGGATCCCTAACTGGTATGAATGTGTGTTTTGAGTCGTCTGTGATCGTGTCCATGTAGTGACCTATATGAACTGGTTTTACTTCTTCCATAAGCTCAATCTTATAGATGCCAACTTATGGTTTTTGCTTAAAGTTTGTTAAGTCCAATAGTTCAAGATTCTTAGGGCCACGTTTTATCCCCAGACTTTTTAGTTTACAAATCTTGGAAAACACATTCTCAAATCAGCTTCATTCTTTCAAAACCACTTTCGATTATATGGCCTACACTAGTATCAGTTTTCCATTATTGAAGATTTTGTTTTTGATGAAATAGAGCTATATTACTTTAGAAAAATGTTACAGACTAGTCACAAAAAAAGGCAGGCAGCCTGGAATCATTCCCCAAAACCTATCATACTAGACCTAATAAAAAAGACCCAGGAGAGAACCAAAACACTTAAAATAAGCCGTCCACATGACCAACCGCAAGTTCAACAAAACATCATAAAAACATGAAGAAATTAAGTAGACATAGCAAAGAGGCCAATAGCAGACGGAGTATCCTGGTCATCCCATTTGTCCCAGTGAACATCCGGCAGGTCATCACCCACAGGTGAGAGCTCCCAACCAATGTTTGCATTGTTTTCTTCCTTCACTGCCTCCATATTATCTTAATTCACTATTTGAGTGCCATTTGGAGTGGTCTTGGGCGGAGATATGGCCAAGGCAAAGCACGGAAACTTATTGGGGTAAGGAGGAGGAGCCCAAACACCATGCTACACCAAAGGAGGTAAGTGCCTTTGAGGCGGAGACCAGCTACACTAGCAAGAGCAGCTTCTTCGGTCCCCGCTCCCCCCACCCCTTGGCAGAGCTCTATCCCTTGGAGGCGAAGAGAGAATCACACGAGCAACAGTGCAAGGAACATTGCCCATTGCACCAGTGATCTAGCAAAGACCGGAGATGGACCACCTCTAGTGCCACCCTATTGACCTGCACTTCAATCTACATAAACACATTTGAAATCACCATAACCTTTTTATATATAGAAAATTGAGATTCAACTATACGGTTATCAAAAATAGTACCATTTCTTTCTTTCCAAATATAAAAAAGAATTCCATTCGAAAAGTATGTCATATCTATGAAAATTTTGCAAGAAGCATAGGCAAATCCCCAAGCACAATATTCTTCCAAATATAAGGCTCTTACCGAAACGACTTGAAAAGATTATGGATAGATGTCCGAGCCAACTGAGCTTTGTTGTAAAAGCAAAAAAAATGCTTAATAGTCTTAGTTTGGCCGTATAAAGGATAGATGGGTTGAGGAATGCCTAAATGTTCCATTGGCCGTATAAAGGATAGTTGGGTTGAGGAATGCCTAAATGTTCCAAGGCAGCACCCCAAGGGTAATCCCTAATAAAGAGTAATGTCCCCCCAACAACACATACATAATACACACATAGGCACTAAAAAAACACAACCCCAAAATTTTTCCTCTTTATACTTGATAAGGAATAACAACTTCATTTGAACAGGAAGGAATATATGTTACGAAACTACTCTATGATTGTGCACAAGGTATTCCGAAAGAAAAAAAAACTTCTCTACGAGCATGGTAGAAAGTCAAACAAATTATAATTCTAAATCATTTTTACTACATAGATATTTTTGTTAGGGTCAACATACAAATTTTGGCTTACATCCTACATGGTTTGAAAAGGTTGAAAACTGTGTTTAGTGGTTCCTACAGCAAGCCCTAATTGTTAGCCACTAAGGCCCACGCTCACTCCCTAAGCTCCCTACATATCAACATATATGTGCCTGCATAAGTGGAATTAGGACCGACTATAGTTCACCCTACTATTCATATGTTCCAATGGTTCTAGATGAATAGTTACAATGCTCAACAACGACCATGAATCTTCTTATCACATGAGATGTCTAAGCAAGATCCAAGATCCTCCTATCATACAAGACATGCTCACCTTGTTTGCAAAACTTGCTCTATTTATCAGTCGAAGCAATCTAAATCCAAAAACACCTACTCAAGTTATGCCATGAGGATCAATTTCATTATAATACTAATATAATCTTTGAATTCTCCAGTCAATGAAGATTCAATGCGTAAAGCCATCACCTGAACTACTAGTCTCAATCTCACAACATCCTATAGCAATCTATGCGGGTGGAATTATAGTCATAAAAGTACTAATGCAATTATACAACTTCAAAACTCCATACTAACAATCATTCTCCAAGTACTTGGTTAAGGTCTCTCATGTATTTGATGTCTAACATGCCTTATAGCACTCCCTACAATGCTCCAGTTCCACTTCATTATTGGGTGAATTACCTAGTAAGTAACCACTTGAAAATTACTTCTTCCGTTTGTCTTTATGCATAATAATACATGCAATTAAGTTGGGTAGTCATGTTTCCAAGCTAATGTTTATTTATAATAGCATTACATAAGTTTGACTAAAACAAATATTCTGCAAGTCCTTTATTACTACTATTATCACAAAGAAGTACATCCCACATATTCAGGATTTTCTTTTCATTATAGAATGTGTAAATGCCTACCATTAATCACCTTAAAGTTACTCTAAACTACTCATAGATTGTGCTACTTAGCCACTTGCCAGTACTTCTTCCTATAATCAAGATAGTTATATAATACCATTGGTGTTAAGAAGCATTCCCTAAACTAGTTTTCTACCAAGTGGGATACCACGTGTGAAACTTATTAGTTCCTACTTTAGAATCCCAAATATGTAACCCCCCTAGCGAAGTGGGTTGTGTCACTATCTAAAGTTGTTGAAACAATAAGAGACTATGTTTCAATCGCCGTACCCTAACCATGCATTCCCTTCACAAGACAAACATAAATGGATGTAACAAAATGCAAGCAAGACGTTAGTCGGGGTAAGTTCTAGAATGCATTGAACTAGTTCAACAGCTCAAGAGGACCTACTCATACCCTATGATAAATATGCTTTATGAGGTCTTATCCTATCCAGATATTTAATCAAACCATTCAAAAACTCGCATACACAACAGATGGTATGGACCATATTTTCTTATACATGGTATCTGGGTCTCTCTTTTCTAGACATATTTTTAGAATTTTATCTTGGGAAAATGGTTATACCTAAAAATAAGAGATCAATTTGATTCCCTTTATCTCGCTACCAAGATCGTTTCCAAAAAAAATTATATTTTTCCTCCCTAACATTTTTACATGGAACTGGGTTAAAGTTGGTTGTCGCAAATAACATGCACGAGAAAAACAATCCATGGCAATAATTTTCATATTTCGAGGGCTTATTAAAAATCAACAGAAAAAACTGGAAACAAACAGAAACTTGGTTATTTTTATTTACATACCGAGACCTTTTTCCCAAGTTTTTAGCTCTTTCCTTTGACGGATTTTATATAGAAATCAGATGAAGTTGGCAGTTCCAAACAGTGGAAACTAGACAGTTCAACAGTGTTATTTTTCCAATTTTGGGCATCAATTAAAACAAAATGGTTCAAACTTTCTAATTTTTGTTTCATACAGTTATCTGTATTTAGACTGTCAAAAAATACAGTTTAACGTTTTTCAACTAGTTTTCAGACTTGGGCATATTTTCTTAAATTTTTGTTTTCTCTCCCCAAGTTTTAATGGAACCTAGCAGTATATCCATTTCGAAGCTAGACTGCTGATAGGGACAACTCAAGGACCTTTTGAACCAACTTTGTTTCAGAAAGAGGCAGCCCAATGCTCAATGCCCATTGCCCATGCCAAAGCCCAATGCTCAATGTCCATTGTCAATGCCAATGCCCATGCCCAATGGGAATAAAAAGTCAAAAGGCATACATCAGCAACTACCATAATTGGATTGAAACCTAAGGTCACAATAAATTAAGGAATTCATAAGTGCATAGCTACGGACTTGTATACTTGTCTAAAAATGTTAACACTATGGTCATTTAAGAGAATCAAAAGATGTTTAGTTAAACATTTTGTCAAATAATTCACTGTCATCCTCTTATAACTATTTTCAAGCGTAAAATCAACAATTAAAAGTGTTCTTGATTCAGTTCCCTGGATGTACCAACATTAGCTTGGGTTGGACATTTCGTCAAACAATTTGTAGTCAACCATTTGCAAGTGCAAAAACAACAAGTCTAAATGTTTCCAATCAATGTCATATAAGGCAACAAGAAGATGCAATAGGAGGTAAACACTAGGCAAGCTGAAAGCTAACTCAAAAGTGACGAGGACAGCAAAATATTTCCAAAGCAAGATTCTCTAAGAGCCCAATAGTGCAATTTCAATGCTAGGTAAGCTGAAAAGAATGTTTTCAAGGGTTTCCAATAAACTTTTATGACTGAAACTAATTGTCAACAGGCTTGTATGATGCCGAATGATATGCTTTTGATCAAATTAGATTCCCAAACAAGCAAACTAATGATGTATTACAACATTAGAGTGAAAAAAATGGATTTCAAGACACCATGGCCTGTGTAAAATTGGAAATAGGACCTGTAAACAGCCAAGAGCAGCAAAAAAATGATTTAAGCTGCTGTTCACAAATGAACCGGATGACAAAATGCTTCAAAGAAAAAGGATCTCATTAAATGTGTCGATCACAAGTTATATAAAATAATATTTTTCTGTTCAAATTAATGCATTCAAACCAGACGTCATCTAATGGAATGCCATGACTGCAGGATAACACACACAGAGTTTGTTTAAAAAGGGATTTGGGGTGCGGCAACCAAATGCAAACAGTGGGATGAAAATACAACTTTAAGAATTCTGCTAGCATTCCCTCAGCCAACCTAAAGATGGGAGTTTGGAATTGAATAAGCATGTATGTATTTATATACATACATGCTTATTCAATTCCAAACTCCCATCTTTAGGTTATACAGACATGGTTATTCAATTCCAAATTCCCATCTTTAGGTTGGCTGAGGGAATGCTAGCAAAATATAGTTTTTATTTTATTTTGTTTTTTACGGAAAACTGATCTCCGGCAAAAGCTTTGAATAAAGGGTTTGCACCACATGGTTTTGCTAGAAAACTTTTAAGACTTTCCAAAGAAATGCCTCTCTTTTGCATGAAACGCCATGGTTGCAAAAACAAGAAGCACAAAATCGGTTTGACAGGAAGCAATACAAATTGAAGCCAACATCCATTCAACCTGCGCCAAAATTGAAGCTTGGGAACAAGAAAGGACATCTGTGAACAATAAAACTATGTAAATTGGTATTTTCCACGTTTTCCTGACTACAAATGCAATTTGTAAAGCCATGCAGAGGCAACAAAAACTATTTGAAACTTACACATAACTCTCTATTACGTTTTTCACAGACCATGCAAATTTCAGAATTTAACTCTACATACCACAAGGAGGATGAATTTTTAATAAAGCATTCATGTTATTTGAAGTTTTGCTGCGCCCTGCTTTCCATATCTACGCTTCTCCCCTGCGCTTCTCTTGCGCCCCTCTCTTCTTCTTACTCCTTTTCCACACACACTTCCTTCTGTGTTTTTTTTTCCTGGGACCCTCGCTTCTCCTCTATATATAGTTATGGCTATGGCTCACGGGACACTCTACTCTCTATATATATCTATGTCATTCATTTGGGTTGGGGCTACAACTATTGGTTGGGGTTGGTTCACTCTTATAGAGTGGAGGTTGGATGTTATATTTTTTAATTATTATTTATTATTATTTTATATATTTAATCTTTAAATAATTATTTATCTCATAGATTTATGAAAGGTTAAATTTGATGGTCATATAATCATATTTACATTTTTTTGGTTGTAAAGTATAATTAATTTTTTTTTGGAAAAACTCAGATAAATTCGTAAAAGATTATAATATATGTTATCTTTAATGTTTCATTTTTCCCCTATAGATTGTACTAACATTTGAAGGGCACTATTGAAAGATTGACCATCATCAAAAATTTATCTCATGAGAGGGGTCAATAGTCAAACTTAATACTTATATTTTGGAATGAATCTACACCATTCCATATACCATTGATTCATGCCATTGTAGGCAATTCTATGATAAATTAGGTTTAAAGAGTAGATATCTCAGGGGAATTATAAGTAATTAACCCTAGAGCGGATAATATGTAAAGAATAGTAGTTGAAATTCTTGTAGCTTGTGTGCGACCTTTCCATAAGGGTAATGCCTATTAAATGTTTCAAGCAAAATGACGGAAAAAAAAATATAGCATGTCAAATTAGTCGTAAAATTCTAAATTTACAACATTCAAATAAATGACTACAAGTATTTACTCACAAAGAAGATCAGAGGCATGTTTGTCATTTCCTTGTCAAATTCCATGGTTATGTAAAAAGGAAGAAAGTAGGAGTCCACTGAAAATTACATATCACATACCTTATTCTTCACAAAATTATTACCTTTGTATACTCATTATTGGATCTATATAGGTTCCTTCTGTAGAGATGGATTACAAAGATAGTTAGATCAAGCATTAGTCATGAAAACCAAAAAAAAATGCATAAACTAACAAGCTAAGCCAACATATTCAAACAGGGTTTTGCAAATGATAATTAAGAGCAAATGAAAGAAAGCATACACAATACCTTCCCAAGATCATCCCATCACACAAATGTGGCTCAAAGCATGATTTTCTCTTTGTTTTGGTGCTCAAATCTTTAACAATGATGCAAGGCAAAGCTCTTCCATCGTCTCTTGCTCACCAATGAAACTAGGCTCATGATATGAAATCAATGTTATGCCTATCAATGAAGCTATCCTATTGCAAATTAAGCATAATTAACACCACTTACAAATGGCTTGTGGAGAGAATTTTGCATAATAAGCTTACACAAATGAAGCTTAATCAAAGTGCTCTTGGCCCTCTTATTTATAGATTTTCCAAATTTGATCAGGATCAACAATGACCATCCATCTTGAAATCAAGATGTATGGCCATGAATTAATCCAATATTGCATAATTAATCCATAAATACCCTCATAAATATTTGGAAGGAAGGGTCATTAAAAAGGTATGAGAGGCCATAATCCTGATATTTATTGCATTTATGGCTTATGGATGCCACCCCACAAATGATGTCATTTGATGATGTAGATAATAGGAATCAATTTTCAATAAAGAAATATTCAATAACTTCCATGAAATTCTTACTTAAGCTCGTAATTTGGTTTAATTTGCCTAAGTAAGATTAATCAATTTTTATGTAGTTTTTTGAAAATTGGTTGCACTCAATTAATCAAACTGGTTAGAATGTCATATTACTAGGTCGTAATTTGACTAGAGAGGAATTAAAAGGCGATGTTAGTTGTGTACAGATCATCATCCCATTTAAGATGTTATCGACACAAAATAACACATGCGTATGTTGTGTGATTCCAAATTAGAAGAAAAAAATGATCCTGAGCACCAAAAGACATTCTCATCATTTTTACTCGAAATGATTTAAGAAAAGTTAATAATTACATAAAATTAATTTCCCCATTTAGGGATATGTTAGCCTAAATCGGCACTTGTAAACAACAAGCTCGAACCATTTAACACGTTTAAGTGATTTTGGCCTAATTTGTGTGTTTTTGCAAATTTTGAGTAAGATTGATAATTTCAACATAATGGTGTTAGGAGTTGGATGTCTACATTTTGCTCCTATTTGAGAAGGCGTAGTGAGACATTCAGGTGAAGCAACATCTTTTCAAATCAAAGAGTTGTCAAGAAGAAATTAGAATGAAATCATTCATGATGCCTGCTTCAGAGGACATACAAGAATGAAAGAGGAGGGACTATCGAAAAGAGAGAGAAAGTGAGATTAACCCGTGAAATAGATTAAATTTAAACGAGCTAAGGCTTGCATGCGTTGATTCCATCAATGATCAAAATATAATTAGAATATAATGGGCCCCAAGGATAGGGGGAAAGGGAAGGATACGGTCCAAAAATATAAGCGACACACTTTGAACACACCCAAAGGTAGGGTGCAAGCTACACATTTACAAAATGATCAATCTCGAGACAAGTTGCACACTAGAATATTGTCAGAATGAGGGAAAAAATCTATAGAGCTTGAAATTAGAATAAATAGGAGAACGTTACTCCAAAGAGAGGAAATAATATTGTGCCCTGTTAGAGTAGATTTGATCGATTGATAAAATAATTTGGCCCTAGTAGGGCAAATTTTGATCACTGATAATGAGTTGGTGCCCCTGTAGTGCTAATTTAGATTTGTGATTGGCTCAAATAGTATGCCCCTATAAGGCAAATTGGCAAGCATAGCTCAAGGATATAATCTAATGCATTTATTAAAATATGAGCGAGTGCAAACATAGATGTGATGGTCTAATGACTGAAATAGTCATAAGAAACCAAGTATACAAGGATGCACAAAGTGATGAAAGAGATGAACAAAAGAATGAAGGTGGTCGAGTTGACCCAATATACGTCATGTATCCAAATGTTACCTACATAGTTCAGATGGACCTCAAGCCAATGTAGTTCACCTAGAAGTGGGAGAGAATGGAATGAGAATGAATAAAAATTAATCATTGTTCAATTATACTCATAATGTATGTCAAGAGATGCACATCTTGCATAGATTCAGGTGTGAGATGAACCATTGGTACCTTGTTTCATTGTTGCCATTGGTTCACTTGAGAGTTGGTCTTCAAAGCTACATTGATTTTGAGACTTGGATCCAAAGCACATAGTGCTTGCTATAGCAAAATGAAATTATGCATCATAAGTATGAGGAACTTATAATGACATTGGATTTCAATTCTATTAAGCCGGTTCAAATGTGAATATTTATAAGGATAATGATAAGAACGACCAATACCGGAGTTACAATTGTTTACATTTAAATAAAAACAACAAAGACAAAGAGAAAAATAAAACATAAATGAATCTAACTTAAAATCAAGATATGAAGAATCATGATTTAAGTAGGAACAATAATGTGCAAAAACAAAGCAAGAACAAAATAATAAACAACATTTAAACAAGATATGAATGATCAAGTTCCATGTGTGATATCAAGATGTATTTGAAAAATCAAAAGAACAAGACAAAATACGGACACAAAACACCAAAAACAAATAAATGAAGAGGCAAAAAAGCACAATAAAACACCAATAAAAATCAAATAAACACACACGAACAAGAGTTAGACACAATGTTAGTGCAGTTTAAAAATAATTGTTCAGACGTGTAGTAGAGGCATTAGTTTCTATAATAGCATAACAAGAACAAGGACACAAAGTTGCTCCTGAAATGATAGAGAAACAACACAGAAGAAAACAGGGGAAAAAAAAGGAAGAGAATGGTCAAGCTGACTCCAGATGTACAAGACAAGTGGACGTTAGCTACATAGTTCCATGGACACGAGATCTAACATGAACTTCAAGCCAAATGTTATCCCAAGAAATGGGATAGAATAAAAGTGATGATAAGAAAACATGATTGATGTTGTAGAGGAAATAGGAAAAAGGGGCTCACAAAATGGCAATAGTGTTTGAATGAGTACTTGCAAAATGACAAGAGTGTGGGATGATCAAAATATATAAAAATGCAAAACAATATTTTTTGGTTTTGTTTTGTGGATCATTTTCTAATGTTTTTGTGTTTTTAGGATAATCAACAGAAATGAAATATTTACAAAAGGTCCAGGGAACTACCTAGTTGAGGAGATGCACGTCCACAGATAAGAGTTCAAACAACAGCTAAAGTCAGTTGCAATGGCACATGCTCACAAATTGGTGAGAGTGAGATCCTATTAAGGTAATAATGTCTACCAAATAGTAGCAAAATAATAGAATAGTATGCAGCATGAGATTACTCTAAAGAACCATCCAATAGGCAAAGATCATAAGCTGAAGATGTATCTGTGTTCACTTATTTGTAGAAGAAGCCATGAAATACCATCCTTGGTGATCAATTTTGTAGATTTGGTGTTGAATGTGTTTATAATACCTATGATTCATAATTAGGATCATAATTGGTTAAGGGATAAAAGATGTCCAGGTTACAACAACCTTGGATATAAAAAGAATGTGGTTCTCAAAGAGAATAGTTTAGAATGAATATGGTCCAAATGAGGATGGTCCAGGGTGGGATAAAATGTGTTCAGAGTGCCAATGGTTCAAAGCTTTCACTCTCCAAAGTCATGAAAAGAATATGGTTCTCGAGAAAATGGTCTAGAATAGGTCAAAGTGACTATAGTCCATCATGGGATAGTCCAAGATATAATGGTAGGATAAAATAACTTCAGCACAAGTTTCCCCCAAGGGGTCTTATAGACAATGGTTCAAGTAGTTGTCAAGGGTAGAACCTCTTAAGATGCACAATGGTCATGGGCTTTGGAAGCTCTTCACCATTTGGAGTAGCCAGTCGATATGCCCCTGATTTATAGTTCGCCATGATAACATAGGGTCCCAACCCATTAGGTTGGAATTTGTCCTTTTTCTTACATTTAGCATTTGTGTTCTTATGGTTCTCTTTCAAGACCAAATCACCAATCTCAAACTCCCAAGGGAGAATGCATTTGTTGTAGCTTCTTCGCAATCTATTCTGATAGGTTTGTAATTTTTCTAGGGCAGTCAAATGCTTACCATCAAGAAGTTATAGTTCTTGTAACCTTGAGATTCTATATTCTTCATCATCTTCAATATGTTCCAAAGATACTTGCAATAAAGGCAGCTCAATTTCAATCGGGATAATAGCTTATGTGCCATAAACAAGGGAGTATGGAGTAGCTCATGTGGGGGTTCTATGACTGGTTCGATAGGCCCAATGGGCATAAAAAATTTGTAAGTGCTAATTACAGCCAATGTCATTGATAATATTCTTTAAAATGGCTAAAATGGTTTTGCTCGACACCTTGGCTTGTCTATTGCCTTGCAGGTCATATGGTGTGGATTTCTTGTGCTTGATTTTAAATTTTGCACAAATGTCTTTAACATCTTTGTTTACAAAGGATCTGCCATTATCATATATAATGCAAGTTGGGATGCCATATTGATAAATGATATGGTAATGAATGAATTTAGCTATCTGCTTCTCGATGGCATAAGTGAGAGGAATGGCCTCAGTCCACTTAGTAAAATACTCAGTAGCAGTCAAGATATGTTTATGGTCATCTGAAGATGTGAGGTTTATTTTCTCAATGAGTTTAAGGCCCTAAGTTGAAAATGGCCATGGTGTAGTGATCGACTGTAGTGGTAAGGAAGGTGCATATATCAAATTTCCATGTTATTGATAAGGAACACACTTCTTCACATAATTGCAAGCATTGATCTCCATTTTTGACCAATAATATCCTATTTTGAAGAGCTTTTTAACTAAGATTATACTATTGGTTTGGGCCCCACACGTTCCTTCATGAACCTCCTTTAACGCTAGCTTGGATTCTCCTGAAGATAAACAATGAAGTAGCGATCCATCATAGCCTTTGTGATAAAATGTGTTTCTAAGGAGGGTATGATAGAATATGTGGTAAAGGAAAAGTTTATGTTGATTATTAGATAAGTCAGGTGGAAAAACATGATCATGGAAATAATTATACAAATATTGGAACCAAGGCAATTCAAGTAGGGGATTAGGACTAGCAATGGCGTATACCCTTTTTGAATCTGGGAAAATATGTACAGGCTGAAGAAGATTTTTAATGAGAAACCGATACTCTTTAGCACTACTTTCAATCTATATTATGGGCCCAATCATTGTCATTGCATCGATATATCTATTGTTGGCCCTTGGTACTTGTTCAAACTGTAGAGATTTAAAATAAACTTTGAGATTATCAATAATATGCTTGTAAGGAACAAGCTTGTCATCTCTATCTTGATATTGATCAGTGGTCTGATTGATAATCAATTGGGAATCCTCATAGACCATTCAATGTTGGATATCCCATTGCACTATAAGATGAAGGCTTATAACAAGTGTTTCATATCTGACCATATTGTTGGTACAATGAAAATTATTGTGAAACGCCTTAGGAATCAAATCCTTTATAGTGTAATAAAATATATGCTAGCTCCAGATCCTCAAGACGTGAAGGAACCATAAAAATAGAGTTTCCATTGTTTAGGTTCTTGTTGCACATCTTCCACTATCATGATAGAATCATCTAAAAAGTTGAATCTAAGTGGTTGAGTGTCTATAATAGGGGCTTCTACAAGTTGATTAGCAATAATCTGCCCCTTGATAGCTTTTTGATTTTGATACTCAACATCAAACTCACTTAAGAGCGTGACCCATTTTGTCATACATCATGTGAGAGTTGTTTTGGATAATAAAAATTTAAGAGGATCCACCTTAGCAATAACAATGGTTTTATTGTTCAACATATAGTGTCACAACTTTTGGGAAGCAAACACCATAGCTAAACATGTCTTCTTAATAGGCATATAATTGTGTTCATAAGCCACAAGTGTGTAACTTAAATAATAGACTGCATGTTCTTTACCCTAATCATTATGTTGGGCCAAAAGTGCCCCCACTGCATGCTCAATTGTTGATAGGTAAAGTAGTTATTATCCAGGTGTTGGTGGTCTCAAAACTAGCGAGTTGGCCAAATGTCTTGAGCTTTGCAAATGCTAATTGAGAATCTTTGTCCCATTGAAATATGACCCCTTTCTTCAAGAGATGTGAAAATGGGTGGCACTTATCTACCAATTGAGGAATGAACCTACACATAGATTGGATCTTTCCTTGTAGGCTTCGAAGTTATTTAAGATTTGAAGGTAAAGGCATTTCAATAATGGCCTTAACTTTAGCAAGGTCGACTTCAATCCCTCTTTGTGATATAATAAACCCTAAAAAAATTATCAAAGTGATGCCAAAGACACATTTATTTGGATTTAGGTGGACTTTATATTCACGAAGCCTCTCAAAGATTCTCCATAGAATGTCAAGATGTCTGAAACATGTTCTTGACTTTGTTAAGATGTCGTCAACATAGTCTTCAACAATATCATGCATCATGTCATGGAAGATGACAGTCATGGTCCACTGATAAGTGGCTCCAACATTCTTCAAGTCAAATGACATGACATGATAAAATATTCCCCACAGAGTGGTGAATGCAGTCTTATGCTGATCTTCTTGGGATATCTTGATATGATTGTATCCAAATAATCTATCCATGAGGGACAACATCTTGTACCCAGCAGTAGAATTGATAATCATGCCAATGTTGGGCAAAGGAAAATCATATTTGGGGCATGCTTTGTTGATGTCTCTGAAATCAGTACAAAGATGTATACCTTGTGGCCTTTTGATGACTAGAACTATGTTTGATATCCATTCAAAATAGTCCAGTGGTCTTATGAAGCTTACTCCTAATAACTTCTCTAGTTCAACTTTTACCTAAAGAGCGATGCATGGATGTATCTTCCTCAATTTTTGTTTGACTGGCTTGGCATCTAGGTTAACAACAAGATGATACACAATCAAGTGAGGGTCTAAGCCTGGCATGTCAGAGTATGCCCATGCAAAAATATCAATAAAATTCATCAAAATGGATATAATGTATTCATGTTTTGCTTCAATAAGGGAAGCTCCAAGATAAACAATTTTGGGATCATCGTATGTTCATAGGTTCACATCAATAATGTTTTCTACAAGAAGTGTAGAACCATCTTCAAGAAGAGTAGGCAATGTGTGATCATGACCTTATTTTGATACAATTTCTTATTATTCTTCCCAAAGATCTAGATAATGTCATGAATTTGAATCTACCATCTCAGTTAATGGCCAAGTAGCAAAAATCTCTCGAAACTCAAGAGCAAGATGCTCAAAAATTTGTTGTTGTTCTGAAGTGATGTTATTACTGGCTATGGAGCTAGGACTTGATGGACCTTACGCTTCTTTTGGGGATGAGCAAACTTTCCCATCCAAGAGCACCTAAAATAGCTTTTTGCTTAAGGGCTTGTCTTTTTCTTTACTTTTTCCCTGATCAACGAGTGCCTCAAAGAGGTTTTCACCTGAAGATCTCGATATTTTATGTTCATGACCAAGAAAATTTGCCTGCTTCCCAAAATACGCAGAACGATCAAATGAAAAATCAAAGCCTTATTTATGATCTCCAATGGGCAATCCATCTCTAAGGCCCATAACTCTACAATTGATTCTTCATTATGGAATTCATCAAGGTGTATGACCAAATTTTGTTGGTCCCAATCAATGAGTTCAAGATGACAAAGGCATAGGGAACAATGGGGGGTTAAAGTCATAATGACATTAGAATCAAATAAATCTGAGTCAATAAGCTCATCGAAAAGGCTATAATGGGATGCTATGTCATTGTTAGGAGTCTCGTCGCTAGTTAATTCAAAATAATAATTATTGAAAGTCATGAGGTCACCCTCAAGCGATATAAATTTGAGACCATGATTCAAATTAGGTACTCCAGCTGATAAATGTTCCAGGATTCCTTGCAC
Source organism: Torreya grandis (assembly GCA_037957365.1). Taxonomy (NCBI): domain Eukaryota; kingdom Viridiplantae; phylum Streptophyta; class Pinopsida; order Cupressales; family Taxaceae; genus Torreya; species Torreya grandis. The sequence continues at coordinate 1,820,808 of JARHVA010000004.1, read as the reverse complement.
TCATGGGCTAAGGCCTCTTCTTGTATAATCAAAATTGTCCATGATCTGATTAGGGATATGATATTTTGGATTTTTAAAATAATCAACAATGCCATTAGAATATAACTAGTCTCCTTCAATGAAAGCCTCTCAATCCTATTTTAGAAAAGTAGAAGGTACAAATACCATCGATGGTTTCCATTGTTCTTTCTTCTACTGCCAAATCAAGTTGCGTCTGTTAGGGTTTTTGGAAGGTTTGGGTTTACCAAATGTTTTGGGAGACTTTGGCAATCTAGCAACATGTAATGTGTCCTTAAGACGATACATGAAAATGCCCATGTCTTCTATAACAACCTGTTTTGCAAAATTGTGAGAAATGGATTAGCCGAAGTGGAAGCAAAGTCACTAGAGTTGATATAATTGGATTTAGGTGGATGTGAAACTATCTCCTTATTATTCTTTGCAATAAATTCAGAACCAAGACAATAGTTATAATTTCAGAACTCAGCCTCTAGATGTTTGCAACACTGATAAGGTTGTAGATCAACTAGAATAGTAACCTCAATCCCATTGTGGGGAAACTTAAAGAATTGATGCAAGGTGGATGGAATGACTTGTACTTCATGTATCCAAGGATGACCAAGAAATATATTATGAGGCAACTCAATGTCCACAATATGTAACAAAGTGTGGTGGAAAACAAACCTAATAATGATTAGCAAACAAATCATACTAAAAGACTCCCTCTAAACATTACTGTAAGTATTTATGGTGATCATCTCTGGTTGAATGTCCTTCACAGTGTAGCCCATTCTCTATACTAGTTTGAGGGACACTACATTCAGCCCCGAACCATTATCTATAAGAACCCACTTGATCTTATGTTTTTCAATGATGACCTCAATATACAGTGGGTTATTATGGCTGGGACCAAGAGTAGACATGTCTTTTTTTATCAAATATGAGTTGTCAGAATGAAGATAAATGTCTAATAAGTGTTTGGAAATGTTTAGGATTAATATCATTGGGAATAGTGGATTATTGTAAAAGGCTATTCAAAATATTTTTATAGGCTTCAGACGTACACAAGAGATCCAAAATGGAAATTTGTGTAGGGGTTTTACTCGGTTGGTCTGATAGACTATAAGGCTTCTCAATAATAGGATGAGATGGTTTGGCCTTAGCTGGTACAATATTCAGCTTTGGATCTGAAGGCACAATGTTTATGTTGGGTCCAGTATTGGAAGAAGAGGGCAAAGGACCCTAAAGGGTAACTCGCAAGCGTCTAGTTGTGATTACGTAATCTAGAGGTGGCAAGGAGCCATTATAATTTGAAGACGAAGGCAAAAGGCCTTGGAGGGTGATTCGTGGGTGTCTAGTTGTATTGGAACAATTTCAAGTCGACGAGGAGCCATTATAATTAGAGGAAGGATGAGGTCCATAAATAGTAACCCATGTAAATAAAGGCACAACAAAATTATGTGAACTTGATGTGGCATTACTTGAGGGAGAGGGTGTTAACCCTATAATAATGGGTCTAGTACTATGAGGAGTATAGAATGGTTCACGATATTTAATAGTAACAGTGGCAATGTGGGTTGCATAAATGCATCCCACAGTGTTGTTATAGTCATAAGGCATGTTGTTGTAACAACTACATAGAGACAAATCTTATCTTGAACCATGAGTAATCCAATAATAAAATCCATTGAAATACCTTCTCATTTTTTCGTAGGAATGGGTAGGGGTTGCAACAAACCAGCTAGAAATTTGTGCTCTATTTTGATCCATTAGCAAGTAGGACACTCCTGAATGTACTTAAGAACTTCACTCTTAAGCCCTTTCCAAAAAAACATTTCTCTTACCTGTTTATATGTCTTATGATAACCTGGATGGCGTGTCAAAGGGCTGTTATGAATAGCCTTTAACATTTTATGCTTAACTTTTGATTCCGGTAACAAGAAGATTTTATTTTTATACAAGATGAGACCTTTTACTACCTTATATCGTTCATCCATTGTTTTTCCCTCTAAGATCACATTATCGAACTTGTTTTTAACATATTTAGCTATTATGAAAACCTTCCAATTAGCTACAATTATAGATATGAAACACAAAGATGGTTTTCTTGATAATGCATCTACCACAACATTATTATTTCCTTCACATATTTGATGTCGAAATCAAAGGCTTCGACCTTGTTCACCCATTTTTGTTGTCTATCATTTAAATCCTTCTAACTTAGGAAAAATTTCAGACTATTATGATTTGTTCTCACCATGAATTTCCCACATACCAAAGATTAATGAAACTTGGCTAGCACATGCATGATTGCCAACATTTCTTTATTGTATATAGAGTACTTGTGTTCATGATCTTTTAGTTTTTGGCTTTTGAATGCAATTGGATGACCTTGTTGCATTAGGACAACATTGATTCCTTCATCTGATGCATCGCATTCCAACACAAAGGGTAATGAGAAATTTGGTATAGCCTATTGTTCCCAAAATCTGTCACTTATTTTTGGGACAACACATGAACTATTTTGGTCCTATAGGACCAAAATTCTCTCTTCGCTTCTCAAAAATTGTTTTGAGCATTCAAATGCTTCATTATTCAAGCTTTTTCAGTTAAGGGACTAGCAGGTTCAATGGCTTTAACAGGTGAGCTCTCTCAAAGGAACGAGTTTCCAACACTTAGGCAATTTCAAAGTTGGTTCAACACCTCGGTTCAACCAAAAATGTCCATCAGCAAGCTTCAAACAAAAGATTGAACCATTGAACTATTGAACCCCGCTTCTCAAAGGTTCAATGGGTTCAAAGGTTAAACAACGTCGGCAAGCTTAAAGAGTTAAGCGCTTCGGCAAAAGTTCAAAGTTCAACCGCTTTGGCAAGTTCAACGGCTTCAAAAGACTTAGCAAAAAGAAGGAAGATTGAATTGTTTAACCTTGAACCAAAAAGGTTCAAAGGTTCAATGCGGTTGGTTCACAGCGGTTGGTTCAACGCGGTTGGTTCGAGCGATCAATTGAATGAGCGGAACACAAGATTGAACCGTTGAACCAAAGGCCAAGTACCCTTGCGGAGGGCAGTGAACAAAAGTGGACAAAGAGATATCTTTCGAAAAGATTTTTCGTTACAAATTTTACAAAGCAAATCCTTCGAACAAAATGTCTGAAGGAATTCTTTCAGACATTTTGTCTGAAGGAATGATCAAAAGCCCAACGAAAAGTGACTAAGGCAAGGGAAAATTTCCTTCAAACAAAATGTCTGAAGGAATTCCTTTGAACATTTTGTTCGAAGGAATTGAAGCCAAAGGACCCTGAAGGGCAGGTACCCTTGCAGGGGGCTCTTAGCGACCAGGAAATGAACCTTCTCAAGGCCCGAAGGGACACCTTCCCTTCGGGAGGTTCCAAAGACATAAAGCTGAAGGAATGTTTCTATAGACTCTGCAGACCCATTTTTACGGACTTGTTTCTACCAACTCTGCAAGATGGTTTCTACAGACTCCACAATTTTGTTTCTATGGACTTCGCAGACCTATTTCTATGGACTTATTTCTACAGACTCTGCAAACCCATTTATACAAACTTGTTTCTAATGACTTCGCAAGCTAGTTTCTACGGACTCATTTCTACGGACTCTGCAGGATGGTTTCTACGGATTCTTTCAAAGCTTGAGAGACTTAGAGAAAACAAAGGCTTCTAAGAAAGAAGATGAATCGTTGAATCTTGAACCAAAATGGTTCAAAAGTTCAATGGGTTCAATGGTTCAAAGAAAGCTCTGAGCAAAGGAAAGTGAATGAACTAGAGAAGCGATGGAACCAAGGCGCCGAGAAGGCCACCCGAACCATTGAAACAGTAAACCAATGATGTCCTTGCAAACGTCAAATTTAGGGTAATGAAATATCCATTGATTTTCAAATAGGGCGCAAAACCTAAAAACAAACTCAGTGACCAGCTAAAGAGGGAGACGAAAGAGCCAATAGAAAGGGAAAAGATAGCCCGAGAGCTCAAATTGCAACAGGGAAGAGGGAAAGACCAAAAATATTTGTGCAGGAGTTATTCCAATAGGTGGAACAGTCCACCAAGTAGATATTTGATCTTGTAAACATTAAAAGTGAACTCTATTTTTCTCCATGAAGTAAAGGCAAAGTGGACAGCTGCACAGATATCAGGTGAAAGACCAGACAACCCATGCTGAGGAGAAGACATTTAGGATGAATCGACACACCACAGTTAAGATAGATGCCCTGTTCCAGCATGGCCCTCTTTGAAAAAATTGAAAATGCATTCAAGGCATTGAATGCAGCATGGGCTATTCCATGAAACAAAGTGCCAAGCCTTTCTTGGCTATTATATAATGTAATCTCCTATTTTATGCAAAGGAGATCTCTTTGTTATAGAAGTAAAACTCTGCCAAAATTGAAAGGCGATTATTGAGACTTTGAGCTCAGATTGTTTATCATATTTATTTGTTTGAATGAGAAAGCAAGTTACTTTCAGACTTTGTGTTGTAATAGCTTGTTTTATTTAAGATATTGTTCTTATGTCTATCTCTTGAATGTGTTCTTGTCTATTTTAATGAAATAAACAAAACTAGTGGCAGTAATTAGGAAGGTGTCCTGAAGCCAACTGTGGAGAGACTTTGTGCTGCCACAATTATCTTTGGTGTGTGTATTTTTAGTTTCTTTCTATGTAAAGGGTCTTGGGACGAATTTGTGCCCTCATTATCCTTCGTATTTTATTTTTAGGTAGTGGAGTTGGAGACTTTGCGCCACACTTCACTCTGTTGGTTACTACGCCCATTGTTACCAGTTACTTGTTACCTATCAGAAATAACTCCTATTGCTTGCTACAAGACCACTTCTAAAAGAAGAGAAGTGCCTTCAGTGTTTTCACTAGGATTTTTCCTTTGTCTGTGAATATCATCTCTGAAAAAAGAGAGATGGATGGTGTTGTCTTACCCCTGAGTGTTATTTTTTGCATATATATATATATATATATATATATATATATATATATATATATAGCTCCTCATAGTTACAAAGAACCTCCCCTTAATGAGAGGAGAGATTTGTCCCCTTTTGATGTGGTAAACCTGCACATCTGACTGACCAATCTCCCTATGATGTGGTTGAAGCAACCTATTTTTCTCATCAATTAGCTGGTGACAAAATATTCACCCAATAATTTTTGGCGACTTTGATGGGGAAGAGCGCACAGTTTGAAGCCTCAAGCTTCAAACTGAAGCAAGGCTAGATCTTTTCCATTTTAATTCTAAAATCTAGCAACTCCATGTTATACTAGAAGCCAGAGAGACCAAAGTGTTATTGACCCTATTTTTGAGTTGGTGCAGCAAGGCAATTTCGATTTGTTTCCTCTACAACTTCAAGTTCAACGAACTAGGAGTCTTCCTCCTACCAATACCAGGTCACCACTATAAGGTAAAGCTTCTTTTTCTGTTGTTAGCAGAGCTTTGCCTATACATACTTCACCTAGATTTGTTATCCCCCCTTTCCATAATCAAATTATGATAGTTCAAGGCCTCTAAAGTAACTCTTTTGGCCCACTTAATTTAACTCCAACCTTACATGAGCTTCCACATAGTTTAAGGAAGAATTTCTCCAAATTCTTTGGTGATGGGAGAGTTCATCCTGATGAACACATTGCAGCTTTCAACATAGCCTGTGGTGTGATAGGCATGGAGTATGAGGATGTAGCAGTCAGATTGTTTATGAAAACATTGCAAGGTGTTGCTGCAGACTGGTTCTATCATTTACAGGCCCAGACTGTGACTGATTGGAACACTCTCAAAACTAAGTTTGAAGCAAAGTTCAAGCTTGCAAAAGATGCGCATGCCCTGCTGGCCTAGCTCACACAGATAAAGAAATAACTTCATGAACCTATGAGGGACTTCATTGCTAAATTTGATAAACTGAGGAACATGATTCCTACAATTTCTCAGCCAACCTTTGAGAACCTTAAATGTTTCTTCATCAACTCACAGCTGTCTGAAGTGAGTTTTCTGCTAAGACGTGTTGGCCACATAGACCTTAATGCTGCTCAGGATTTGGCCACTGAGGTGGAAGATGACCTTATCTTGGCAAAAAAGATAAGGAGAGATCCTAACAGAGGTAAATCTTCTTCATCTTCTAAATATCTATTTACAAGCACCACTGATCCAATGGTGCAAAAGTTGGAGAATGAGTTGCTTGCTTTTAGAAAGCAAATGGTGCAAGGGATGTCATATGCCCCTTCGTACAGAGATATACCAAGGAAGACATTCCCCAATCAGTTATACCAAGGCAATGCTGCCAGGAATCAAGGGCAGCTAAATCATCTTCCTCTCACTCAAGAAAAATTGGCCATTGAAGCACCTCCAACCAATTCAGTAGTTGGATATCTTGAAACAAAATCAGATTTTTCCTTCCAGCCTGAGTTGAACAAAAAAAATGATGCTGATCTCTTCATAGGAGACCAAGAAGAATCAACTGGTGACTCCAATATTGGTTTCCTGAATTACCAGGATGAACCCAAAAGTGAAGGTAAAGCAGTTGAGGGATCATATGTTATGTTCACTCGGTCCAAGAATCAGTTAGCCCAACAAGATGATAAAAAAATAGAGGAGCGACTTCAACCTATAATTTCAATTGCCAAACAAGAAACTTTTCCACCTTTTCAGCTAAAAGACCTGGTGATTGCTAAAAAAGTAAGTACTTCAAGTATGCCTTCACCTTCAACTTCCATTTCGCAGATCAATCCTCACCCTCCTAAAAACTAGAAAGATGAACTCCCTTCCCCTATTCATAATTTATTTTAGACATTTGACATAGTCGACCATGTCAAGAAAACTAAAATTCAAATATCTAAATTTGAATTCCTACAATTCAACCCCGAGTAGTTGGATAAGTTGGTTTAATATGTGAAGAACCAAAACGTCCTTGACAGACAAGATGTTAGAAAGGTAACTCATGATCCCTCAAAGAACATGTCCACCCCAAACAATCTTTTTATTACTCCTCCTGTTGCTCCTGGAAAGATGAAACCATTTTATGTCTCCTTGTTGATAAATAGACACTAGCTAAACAATTGCATCATAGACTCAGGTGCGTCTAAAAATGTCATGCCTACCAAAGTAGCCAAATCCCTTGGTCTCACACTAACCAAGACATTTGGGAGATGTTTCTCCATGGAGAACAAACAAGTGCCACTGCTGAGACAAATCAAGGATGCCCAATTTGCATTTGCAGCATTTTTAGACAAGAGGATCAAGATGACAGTCCTGGTGGCCGACATCTTAGCCTCATATGACATACTTTTTGGGTGAAATTTCTGCAAAGATGTTGGTGGCAAGTTGAGCATGGACCTGTCTAAAGCAAGGATCCCAGTCAAAGGTGTTATGCAGAGATTGCTCCCTTAGAAGGAAGCAAAATATGTGGTCACTCAAATATCAGCGCCTGAAGCTCAAATTTTGTTTGAGTCTTCAGGAATGTGTAACTTTTTATTGACCACAGAGGATGTTCATATATTAGCTGATGAAACTTCTAAAAATTGGTTCAGATGGAACAACAAAAGACATGAGAGAGCATAATGCAAGCCCAAAGGAACTCTCCCCTCTACACAAAGAGAAATCTAAGGTAAGGTCAGCTTCAAATGAGGTATGTATACTAGAATTTGATGGGAGATATTCCTCTACCGGTTCAGGAGCTGAAATTGTGTTGATATCTCCTCAAAGAAATATTTTTCCTTCTTCATACAAGTTGTAGTTCAGTAATACTAACAATATTGTTGAATATGAATCATTGCTGCTTGGATTGAAGGCCACTCAAAATAGGGGCGTCAAACTCCTTCATGATAAAGGAGATGTTGAGCTGGTAGTTTGTCAGGTGAGGAACCTGTACCAAACCAAAAATGAGAGATTGCATCATTACCACAATCTAATTTGGGATCAAATTAAAAGTTTTGATGCTTTTAGCATCTCTGTAGTTCCTAGGGAATTGAATAACTGAGCTGATGCTTTGGCTATTTCAACTCTTTTAGTTTCTCACTTAGATTTTAAAGGAGACAGGTACACTATCAAACTGGTCTTTCAACCAAGTGTGTCTGATAATGCCAATCATTGGCAAGTGTTTAATGGTGACAACTTGATCATTGCCTTCTTGGAACAAAAAGACAGCTTTAAACAACTTTACTTCGAAGGCAGTGAGCCTTAGAAGCTTGAACCAGCCCCTGAATCAAGTTCAGATGCAGGTGAAGAATTCTTGAAACTTAATGGAAATAAAATCTCAAAAGGCCTGGTTTCCCTTGAGAAGCTGTTTGACAAGCATGATAGGTTCGTCAAACAACAAAAAATGGATTCAATCTCCTCTCAGGAGTTTGATCAGATAAATTTGGGTACCAAGGAAAATCCTAAGATGATGAACATTAAAAAGTGTTGCACTTTAGAAGAGAAGTTCAAATTTTCTACTCTGCTCTGCCAAGACATGGATGTCCTAGCATACTCCTATGATGATCTGAAGTCGCTCAGGCCTGATGAAATTCATCATGAAATTCCTCTCAAAGATGATTCGACACCTTACAAACAAAAATCTAGGCAGTATAATCTAAAGATATCAGGTACTATTCTATCTGAAATATAGAAAATATTGAATGCTAGGATAATTTTTTCAAGCCATCATTCTACATGGATTGCCAACATAGTACCTGTGAGAAAGAAGAATGGCAAAATTCACCTCTACGTGGACTTCAGGAATTTTAACTAGTCATCCTTAAAGGATAACTATCCTCTGCCCATCATAGACCAAGTGCTTTAGATAGTGACCAGTTTAGAGATGTTATCAATGCTAGACGGCTTCTCAGGGTACAATCAAGTAAAAGTCGGTGAAGCAGACCAGCATAGGACTACCTTCACCACACCTTGGGGCACCTTTACATATCAAAGAATGCCATTTGGCCTGATAAATGCTGGCGCCACCTTCTAGAGAGCAATGGACCTTGCTTTCAAAGATGAAATGGGTAAGTTCATTGTGGTATACCTTAATGACTTGACCGTCTTTTCCAAGCATCACCGTAATCATGTGCGCCATTTGCAACAAGTGTTGGAACGATGCCACTAGAATGACATTTCTCTAAATTTCAAGAAGTCTATTTTTAGAGTAACAGAAGGGAAACTTCTCAGACACATTATATCTAGAGAAGGCATAAAGATTGACTCAGATAGAGTCAAATCTATTTAGGAGCTTACCTTGCCTACAAGTAAGACTGCGGTTCTCTTTTTCTTCAAAAAAGTGAATTTTTTACGAAGGTTAATCCCTAAATTTGTTGAGAAGACTCACCATATTATAAATATGATGAAGGGAAAGGCCACCTTTAGCTAGACTAAAGAAGGTAAATTGGCATTCCGAGACATCAAGACAGCTATTGCTCATGCCCCAATTCTGGTTTGTTTAGATTATACCAAGGATTTCAAAGTGTATAGTTATGCTTTGAGCACACACTTTCAGTAATTCTAGTTCAATAAAATGAAGAAGGTGTGGAATCTCCCATATCCTTCATGAGCTATCCTCTTAAAGCTCATGAACTGAAGTATTCAAACATAGAGAAGCATGCTTATGTAGTGGTAAATGTAGTAAAACATTTCCACTTTTACATTTTGAATTTTCACACTACTGCCCTGGTTCTTGATACCACAATCAAATCCATATTAAATCAGCAAGAGTTTGAAACCAAAAGGGGTAATTAGATTGCTAAAATCTAGGAGTTTGATCTCATTATCAAACCAATAAAGCTTGTGCAGAGAAGAGGTCTCTGCCAATTAATTGCAGACAACAGACCTAAAAAAATAGAAGTGAAAGACACACCAACAATCCTCTTTGTCTCCACCATGAATGAGTGGTATTCGAATATTGCTCATTTCCTTACCTATGGTGAGTGTCCTACTCACCTGCTTCGTAAAGAAAAGAGAACTGTTAAATTGAAAGCTATCAATTTTGTCTTGTGGAACAATGGCCTGTATAAAAGGAGCCTTGATGGAGTGTTCCTTCATTGCGTGGATAAAGAGCAGTAGAACCAACTTTTGAAATCTTTTCATAATTTGGCCTGTGGAGGACATTTTTCTACACTTGTGACTGCCCATAAGATTTTGCGAGCCAGGTATTACTAGCCTACTCTATTTTAGGATGCATACAAATAGGTACAAAGATGTGAACTATGCCAATAGTTCATTAGAAGGCCCAAGTTAGCCACTCTGCCCCTCAAACCAGTGGTGATAGAAGAGCCATTTCAGTAATGGAGAATCGATTTCATTGGTGCTGTAAACCCATCTTCAAGTGATGGACATGATTATGTCCTCATAGCCACATATTACTTCACCAAATGGGTGGAAGCAACTCCAACCGAGCATGCTACTTCAGATGTGGTATGCGATTTCTTCAAGAAAAACATCATTTCCAGGTTGATAGGACCTAAGTTCCCCAAAGCTCTGACACAACTTGTCAGAATTAAGAGCACACATGATTACCATTGTATAAGTAACTTAAGATGCAAAAATAATCAGAAGAATAAATAACTATCAATGAGAAAACACAGAATATGAGTGGCAACACACAATTGTATTCAACTCATTACAAAGAAAATTACAATAAAGAGATCACACTCTTCGACCTCTGTGAGGCTTCCTCCTCAAGGGCTCCAAGTAATCTTCCCACCTGAGTAATCTTCTCTCATAGGTCACAACTAACAACTAACACAAGCTGTTGTTCACCTCATTGTACGTCCAGTACAACCGAGTACGAACTGATACTCCAAGTAGATCTCACCATGATCCTACTCTTGATGTATTGCTGTCACCTTGATCTTGCTCCCCTGCCAATCCTCTTTTGACCCTCGCACATAGACACCCCTGCAAACCAACCTGATCTTACTTATCACATGTAGATCTCCATCATGATCCTGCAACACCCTGCATATCAAACATGATCTTACATACATGAGAAATCTTACTTGATTCCACCATGGGAAGAACTCTTCAAGTTCTACACTTGGGTTCTACAAGTTCTACACTTAACAATACAACCCATGAGTCTATTATATAGATCTCATGCATACAATAATTAGACAAGTGGTTCAAAGACTCAAACTGGTCTTCATCATGCAAACTCTTCGTTCACTTAACTGACTGTTCGTCAACAACAGTTCTGACTGCCATAGGTGATCGACGTCTGTCCCTGTCTTCCTAGAGGTGACCGATGCCGATCGATATCCTGCCGATGCCAGTTGCTGTAAACTGATCCCTGATCGACATTGGTTGTGGCCTGCCAACACCGGTGACTGCATACTCAGCATCCTCCTTTTGTTTACAAGGTGAAGCTTTTAGCTCCACACCCTAACACAGGTTTGGGGTCCCAACCAAGATTATCACAGACAATGCAACCTGTTTCTTGTCAGAAATCTAGAACAACAAACATGCTCTGATTCCACTGTTAGGACCTAGGAAGCACAATTGATTACCATGTACAAGCAACTTAACATGCGGAATTAAATCAAAAGTAACAAGTAACTAGAATTCAAAAATAACACAAAATATGAGAGACAATACCCAATTATATTAATACTCTTCCAAAAAGAAATACAATAAAGAAGATGCCACAGTCTTCTTCCTTACACACCTCTAGGGCTCCTACACCTTTAGGGTATAAACAGTAAATCTCTTCAAGAGCTCACTCTCTCTCTTATGGTCTCAACACACAACTCAAACACAGAGTTGGTGTTCACCTCCAACCAATCAGTATCACTACTGCCAGTACCACCAGTCAGTATCACTACTGCCAGTACACAAGTGCTCCACGCACTCTACGACTGAGTACACACCGTACTCCAAGTAGATCTCACCTAGTCTTGCTCCTTGATATGTTGTTGTCACCTTTGATCTTGCTACCCTGCATACCTCCTTTGACCTCACACACACACACCTATAAATCAATGATCTTACTTACACATGTAGATCTCCAAACGTGGCCTTGCAAACCTGCCGACAAAGATCCTACACACATGAAGAACCCTTCTGATTCTCTAAACCAGCACCCTTGTGGATCTTCTACCAAAACTTGCACAACCTGCAGCTCTACCTGATCATACACACTCGGCACCCCTATGGAACTAGGAGAAACACACCTTGCTCTCTTCACTCTGAAGGAGCTAACCTTGCTCTTACTCAACTAACACACTTTACAATACAACCCATGAGTCTATTATATAGATCTCATGCAAACAATAATTAGACATCCAATTACAATAATTAGATCCACAGCTCAAGACTAAAAATAGCTTTTTTACATGCAAACAACCGGTTCATTAACTGACTGTTCATCAACAAGTAGTTCTGGAACTGCACAGGTGACCGACATTGGTCCCTGTCTGTCTGGAGATGACCGATGCCGATTGCTCTATACACTAGATATGATCAACGTCGGTTACGCCTACCAACGTCAGTTGTTGTAACACTGAGCAATCCTCCTCCATGTCTGCATCAGTGAAGCTTTTAGCTCCACAACCTAATAATCTCCCACTTAGAGATAAATAGCTGCATTATACCTGTACCTGTACACCGTCTAATTTGTTTCCTAGCTTGTATCCTTCTTTAAGCTCAATCCTGAAGACCAACCACCACACATCCTGTGGTGCAACCCCTGTCATCCAAGTAACTTGCCATATCCGAAGTGCTTGACCCTGCATAACATGAATCCCTGCTGCTGGTCCCTCTTGAATACCTAATAACCCACTGAACCGATTTTTAGTGCTTCCTTTCCAGATTGACTACAAGCTTTCTGACAACACCCACTGCTTGGGCAAACTCATGGAATACACATGTACTCAACCTCATAATGTGATTGGGGACCCTATTCTGTGAACTGTCCATCCATAGGCGTGCTTGTCATTCTGCATCCTGTACTACCTTCACACAATCATCTTGTGACAACATCAACTTGTGATCTTCCCTGTCTCTAGGATTACTCATGTCAAAGAATTTCACTGCTCCCAAATTCTTCATGACATACCACTGAACTAACTTTACCTTTAGCTCAAGAACTCCCTGTATGTATGCACCTGCAACAAGCACATCATCCACATACAGTAACAGGATAATGTAACGACCATTATCCAACCTGGTAAAGAAACACACAATGGTTACAATGACATTGACTAAAGTCGTGCTTTGTCATCCACCTGTCAAAACCTGTACCACTGTCATATAGCTTCTTCAAGACCATATGACCTGGCCTTCCATCTCACGTGTCCATTCTCTCTATTCTTTAACTAGGGAATCCATTCGTCTCTCAGTGCTTTTATCTCGGCTGACAACTCTACCAAATCTCCCATTTGGTTCTTCTCCAAAGAATTCATGCCATGCTCCCACTATTTCCTGGATCCTTCTTGCTCTACAGTGAGCAACAAGTATAAAGAAGAGAAATAATGAATTTGAGGCTTACTTATCCTTTCAGTCCTCTATATGGGCGTTTGAGACTCCTTGACAGCTTGTTGTCCACCCAAAATCCGTTCCAGTGACTGACCTCAGTCACCACATAGTCTGCATCCGATCGACATCAATTCCATGTGACTGTCCAGGTCACTGACATCGATTATCCTACCGATATTGGTCTCCACCTGCTCGACACCACTGACTTTGCCTGTCTGCACATGATCGATGTCGGTCCCTGTCTGTTCGATGCCAATTTTACCTGACCAACGTCAGTACCTGTGTTCACCTGTGAGTGATGACTTTTTACCCGTGAGCTCTCTTTGGATCAAAACCCTGTCCAAACTGCCCTGCTCAGAGATATCCAGTCCCATCTGCTGATCTTTGTCCATCATCTCCTCCATAAACACCAAGGCTTTCTAGTTCTTAAGTCTGTCAAAGACATCTAACTTTCTCTTAAGAACATGCATCTCCTTTTTGCTCTTGTGACCAAGCCTACAAAGCCACGTCCTTGCAACAAAATAAGAATCAGTAATATAAGTAGATAGATAAAGGATACTTACTTTCTTACCACCTGCTAATTTAAGTGCATCTGCTGTGAGAGTTCCTGTGCATCTCTCATCACCCAACTTTCCTATAGAAATTAGCCGCATCTCCAAGACTAGGACCTGCATGACCTTCTTCAACACCCATGTATTGGCCGCCTGCAATTTCAGCCGCACTTCCCCTTTGCCAATACTTTGACAAGGCTCACCAACCCCTCTATTTGGGGCTGCATGGAAAGAGGCAACATAATCTATAAAACAAGATTCTACTTTATCCAAAAAACATCCCAGAGCATCTTGTGCAACAACACCTACAACATCTGCTTCTTCAGTTCTTTCATGCTGATCTTCTACCAACCAACAATATTTCTTTACCTGCTCTTTCTTTCCATAACACCGTAATTGACCATTCGTGCTTTTCAATTCCTCCATTCTTAGTGTAATTTTTTCTGCCATTGCTATACTCCCACTCAATCAGAAACCCCTGAGAGTGACCTGTAATCAAAACACAAACCCACTTCCTGCAACCTTAGCTCTGATACCACTTGTTAGGAATATCAAACAACAAACATGCTCTGATTCCACTGTTAGGACCTAGGAAGCACAATTGATTACCATGTACAAGCAACTTAACATGCAAAATTAAACCAAAAGTAACAAGTAACTAGAATTCAGAAATAACACAGAATATGAAAGACAATATCCAATTATATTAATACTCTTCTAGAAAGAAATACAACAAAGAAGATGCCACAGTCTTCTTCCTTACACACCTCTAAGGTATAAACAGTAAATCTCTTCAAGAGCTCACTCTCTCTCTTACGGTCCCAACACACAACTCAAACACAAAGTTAGTGTTCACCTCCAACCAGTCAGTATCACTACTGTCAGTACACAAGTGCTCCATGCACTCCACGACCGAGTACACACCGTACTCTAAGTAGATCTCACTTGATCTTGCTCCTTGATATGTTGCGGTCACCTTTGATCTTGCTACCCCACAGACCTCCTTTGACCTCGCATACACACACTTGCAAATCAATGATCTTACTTACACATGTAGATATCCAAATGTGGCCTTGCACACCTGTCGACCAAGATCCTACATACATGAAGAACCCTTTTGATTCTCCAAATCAACACCCCTTTGGATCTTCTACCAAAACTTGCACAACCTACAGCTCTACCTGATCATACACACTCGGCACACCTGTGGAACTAGGAGGAACACACCTTTCTCTCTTCACTCTGAAGGAGCTAACCTTGCTCTTACTCAACTAACACACTTTACAATACATCCCATTAGTCTATTATATAGATCTCATGCAAACAATAATTAGACATCTAATTACAATAATTAGATCCATAGCTCAAGACTAAAAATAGCCTTTTTACATGCAAATAACCAGTTCGTTAACTGACTGTTCGTTAACAAGCAGTTTTGAAACCGCACAGGCAACCGACGTCGCTCCCTGTTTGTCTAGAGATGACCGACGTCAGTCGATCTCTGATCGATGTCGGTTGCTCTGTACACTGAATATGACCGACGTCGATTGCGCCTGTCGACGTCGATTGCTGTAACACTGAGTAATCCTCCTCCATGTCTGCATCAGTGAAGCTTTTAGCTCCACAACCTAACATTTCTCTTCACATGAGATCACTCAGTTCTATTTTTATTATGGGATTACCTTCTCCCACTCTTTTGATTATTTTCCACAAGGAAATGGCCAAACTGAATCAAGCAACAAGAACCTGGTGACCATCATCAAGAAGCTGATGGTAATCAACAAACTTGGCATAAAGCATTAGTTGATGCTTTATGGGCAGACATAATTACACCCAAAAAGGTGATAGATATGTCACCATTTCAATTTTTATATGGTTTCAATGCAGAGATACCAATCACCTTAGAATTGCCAGCATTAAAATTGGCAAAAGTGATCAAAGATCAAACATATGAAAGCTCCATCGATAAGAGGATCATGTGCTTAACTAAGCTGGATGAGCAGCGAACTATGGTGGGAGACCGAATTGCTGCGCATCAAAGTCTGGTGAAGAAGTTCTTCGACCAAAAAGCAAAAAACTATGATTTCTACATTGGAGATCAAGTCTTGTTATGGGACAAGAGAAGAGAGCCAAAGGAAATGCATGGAAAGTTTGATTCCCTATGGAGAGGCCCGTTTACTATCCACGAGCTCAATGGTGAAAATAGTTTCATGTGAAAGTATCAAGATGGCA
This sequence comes from Torreya grandis, assembly GCA_037957365.1. Taxonomy (NCBI): domain Eukaryota; kingdom Viridiplantae; phylum Streptophyta; class Pinopsida; order Cupressales; family Taxaceae; genus Torreya; species Torreya grandis. Next base: position 1,804,574 of record JARHVA010000004.1, on the reverse strand, counting down.
CGCCCTTTTCTCTGCCTCACAATGAGCAACATCTGAAGCACTTCAATTCTTGAAGTATCAGATAAGATTATCTATACATATGTATATTTGTATAGTCTTTATTTCTATATTATGCTTTTCATTTTCATTTTTGGTGCCTTTATTTTTTGTGTAGCATGACTCCGTAGCCCAATGGCATACTTAAAGGCACTGGAGATTTTGGTTTCTACTCCCCTCAGCTGTTTCAAAATTTCAATTGAAAGAAGTTCTCCAACTGGAGTCAGCTGTTGTTCTCAAAATTTGTCACTCATTTTTGGGACAACACATGAACTATTTTGGTCTTACAAGACCAAAATTCTCTCTTCCCTTCTCAAAAATTGTTCTGAGCATTCAAATTTTTCATTATTCAAGCTTTTTCAGTTAATGGACTAGCAGGTTCAACGGGTTCAATGGCTTCAACAAGGGAGCTCTCTCAAAGGAATGAGTTTCCAACACTTAAGCAATTTCAAAGTTAGTTCAATACCTCAGTTTAATTAAAAAAGTCTATCAGCAAGCTTCAAATAAAGGATTAAACCATTGAACCATTGAACCCCGCTTCTCAAAGGTTCAAAAGTTCAATGGGTTCAAAGGTTCAATGACGTTGACAAGCTTAAAGAGTTAAGCGCTTCGACAAAAGTTTAAAGTTAAACCATTTTAGCAAGTTCAATGGCTTCAAAAGACTTAGCAAAAAGAAGGAAGATTGAACTGTTGAACCTTGAACCAAAAAGGTTCAAAGGTTCAATGCGGTTGGTTCAACGTGGTTGGTTCAAGCGGTCAATTGAATGAGCAAAACACAAGATTGAACCATTGAACTGTTGAACCAAAGTTGGTTCAATCAGTCGGTTCAAAGGAGTGCCCCAAAACCCAAAGGGTAAGTTCCCTTGTAGATGGTAGTGAACCAAAGGCTAAGTACCCTTGCGGAGGGCAGTGAACAAAAGCGGACAAATAGATATCTTTTGGAAAGATTTTTTGCAACAAATTTTACAAGGCAAATCCTTCGGATAAAATATCTGAAGGAATTCTTTCAGACATTTTATCTGAAGGAATGATCAAAATCTTAACAAAAAGTAGCTAAGGTAAGGGAAGATTTCCTTCGAACAAAATGTCTGAAAGAATTCCTTTAGACATTTTATCCAAAGGACCCTGACCAAGAAATGGACCTTCTCAAGGCCCGAAGGGACACCTTCCCTTTGGGAGGTTCCAAAGACATAAAGCTGAAGGAATGTTTCTACAGACTCTACAGGATGGTTTCTACAGACTCCGTAGACCCATTTCTACGGACTCTGCAAGATGGTTTCTACGAAGTCCATAGGTTTGTTTCTACGAACTCTGCAGGTTTGTTTCTACGGACTCTACAGACCCGTTTCTATGGACTCTGTAGGATGGTTTCTATGGATTTCATAGACCCATTTTTACGGACTTATTTCTACGGACTCTGTAGGCTGGTTTCTATAGACTCATTTTTACGGACTCTACAGGATGGTTTCTATGGACTTTTTCAAAGCTTGAGAGACTTAGAGGAAACAAAAGCTTCTAAGAAAGAAGATGAACCGTTGAACCTTGAACTAAAATGGTTCAAAGGTTCAACGGGTGCGATGGTTCAAAGAAAGCTCTGAGCAAAGGAAAGTGAATGAACTAGAGAAGTGATGGAACCAAGAAGCCGAGAAGGCGACCCAAACCATTGAAATAGTGAACCAATGACGTCCCCGCAAACGTCAAATTTAGGGTAATGAAATATTCATTGATTTTTAAATAGGGCACGAAACTTGAAAACAAACTCAGCGACTAGCTGAAGAGGGAGCTAAAAGAGCCAACAAAAAGAAAAAAGACAGCTCGAGAGCTCAAATTGTAATAGAGAAGAGGGAAAGACTAGAAATATTTGTGTAAGAGTTATTCCAGTAGGTGGAACAGTCCACCAAGTAGATATTTGATCTTATAAACATTAAAGGCATGACTTGTTTTTCTCCATGAAGTAAAGGCGAAGTGGACAGTTGAGCAGATATCAGGTAAAAGACTAGAAAACCCATGCTGAGGAGAAGACATTTAGGATGAATCGACATGCCATAGTTAAGACAGATGCCTTGTTCCATCATGGCCCTCTTTGACAAAATTGAAAATGCATTCAAGGCATTGAATGCAGCATGGGCCATTCCATGTAACAAAGCGCCAAGCCTTTCTTGGATACTATATAATGTAATCTCTTATTTTATGCAAAGGAGATCTCTCTATTATAGAAGCAAAACTCTGTCAAAATTGAAAGGCAATTACTGAGACTTTGAGCTCAGATTGTTTATCATATTTCTTTATTTGAATGAGAAAGTAGGTTACTTTCAGAATTTGTGCTGTAATAGCTTGTGTCATCTAGGAGATTGTTATTATGTCTGTCTCCTGAATGTGTTCTTGTCCATTTTAATGAAATAAGCAGAACTAGTGGAAGTAATTAGGAAGGTGTCCTGAAGCCAACTGTGGAGAGACTTTGTGCTGCAATAATTGTCTTTAGTGTGTGTGTTTTAGTTTCTTTCTGTGTAAAGGGTCTTGGGATGACTTTGTGCCCCCATTATTCTTCGTATTTCACTCTTAGGCAGTGGAGGTGGAGACTTTACACTACACTTCACTCTGTTGGTTACTATGCCCCTTGTTACCAGTTACTTGTTACCTATCAGAAAGAACTCCTGCTGCTTGCTGCAAGACCACTTCTAAAAAAAGAGAAGTGCCTTAAGTGTTTTCACCAAGATTTCTCCTTTGTCTGTGAACATCATCTCTGAAAAAAGAGAGATGGATGGTGTTGTCCTACCCCTTAGTGTTATTTTCTGCATATATATAGTATATAGCTCCTCATAGTTACAAGAAACCTCCCCTTGATGACATGAGAGATTTGTCCCCTTTTGATGTGGTAAACCTGCACATCTGGCTGACCAATCTCCCTATGCTATGGTTGAAGTGACCTATTTTGCTCATCAGTTAGCTGGTGACAAAATATTCACCCAACATAGCCAACATGGGGCATGAACTCATTTCCTTTTTAAGATCATCAAATGTTGATTTAGTAATTTTAGTCCAATGAAAAGCTCCCCTTTTAGTTAAATTAGTCAAAGGGGCAGTGATCCAAGATAACCCTTTAACAAACCTTTGATAGTAAGTACATAACCTCAATAATCCTCTTAATTGAGTCATGTTAGTAGGAGGGGGCCAATCTAATATAGCTCATATTTTATCTTGATCAACATGTACTCCTTGTCTATTGATGACATGCCATAAGTATAAAATTTTCATCATTCTGAACTCATATTTAGACATTTTAGCAAAAGAGATTACTGCTCCAATATTTTTAGTACTATGTCTAAATGTTTCAAGTGTTCCTCCCATGATGTACTATATATCAATATATCATTAAAGAAAACCAACACAAAGTTTCTCAAATGTTTACCAAATATATGATTCATATAGGACTGAAAGGTGGCTAGAACATTGGTTAATCTGAAAGGCATAACAAAAAACTCAAAATTCCCATAATGACATTTGGATGTTGTTTTTTGAACATCTTCATCTCGCATTCTTATTTGATGGTATCCTAATTTTAAATCGATTTTGGAAAAGAAACCAGCTCCATGAAGCTCATCAATTAATTCATCAATCCTTGGTATTAGATATCTATTAATAGTTTTTCTATTCAATTGATAGTAGTCTATGCACATTCTCAGCATGTCATCTTTCTTCTTGAGTAGGACCACGAACGAGGTGAAAGGACTTGAACTTGGCCTAATATGCCCCATCTCCAACAATTCTTTTATAGCTTTTTCAATCTCATCTTTATATATTATGGGGTGGTGATATGGTGTAATTATTATTGGCTTGGTACCAGTTTCTAACTCAATAATATGTTGAAACCCTCTCTTTGGTGGCAACCCATGTGAGATATTCTCAAAAACCTTAGCATGTTTAGAAATTATGGGCTGAATATCTTCATGAGGTCTTTGTGGTTCCGATTTTGTATAACTCACAAAACATTGTGTTGCCCATAAAACTTAGCCTTTCCTGAAAGCCCTTTCCATCCTCTTGGTTGTAACCACTTGGGGGGCTCCATTAGCTATACCTTGAAGAACTATTGCCTTCCCGTCTATTTTATATTTTAATTCCATGGTTTGAATGTAGCCATTGTACACCTAGTACCAAATTTGTTTCACCAATGCCCACTACATAGAAATCATCATTTATTTAATGTCTCCCCAATGTGAGATGGAGTAGTGGAATTCTTCAAGTGCATGGAATGGTAAAACCATTAGCAACTGTGACTTAAAAACCTTGAAATTATTCTATTTTTAAGCCCATTTTTGTTACCAACCTGTCGTCAATGAAGTTGTGGGTGGCCCCACTATCTATTAATACTTTGATTTTCTATCCTTGTAGACTCCCTCTTACTCTAAAGGGATGGTATTTCAGAGCTCCTGATAAAGTTGCAAAGGTACCCAATGTCCTTTGTCTAGTTCATGTATTGTTTCTTCAGATATGACATCTTCTTCATTGGGGGTGAACAACTTCAATGTAATGGACTTACCCCTTTCACAAACAATGATGACCTGGTACCTAAGGGTCCTTAAAAATGAAGCATAAGTTTTTCCTCCTTAGCTCATTTCTTGTTTCTATTTCTTTACCCATTTTAGGTGAGTCTCTTGGTTGGAATCCACCTGATTAGAGTGGTTTTCTTTGTTGGCTATAAGGTGTTGTCCCTTGTTGTCTTGAAGGCATAGTTCGTGGTTATCCATTATTGGTTATTCTTGGTTGTATAAATGACACAATTTTATTCATTGGTGTTGATGTCTCTAGATCTAATGCTTTTTTAATTGTTTCTTAGAGAGAGAGAGAGGATTGAAGGCTTTGACTAAACCCTTGAGTGGCTCAATCAATCCCTCCATGAACAATACTATGAGCCTCCTTTTAGTAATGTCTAGAACCATCATGGCAAGCCTTTGAAATTTTACCACACAATCTTCCATGTTGCTACTTTGTTTTAATAATGCTAATTCCTGGAAATGAATTTTGGGGTCAATTATATCGAATCTTTCTTTCAATCTCTTAGTAAATTCATCATATGGTTTAATAAGGTCATGCCCTTGTGTAATCCATCCATGGTACCACCATTTATGAGCTATTCCTTCGATATGGAGGGTTGTGAATTTTATTGCTTCTTCTTCCATCATAGGTTGGAGAGATAAGTATATATCTAATTTTTGGATCCATGTTTGAACTGTGTATTTGTTAGAGCCATCAAAAGTTGACAAAGTTAATTTACCCAATGCATGCTAAAGATTTTTTTGATTATTTTGGGGTCTACGCTCTGTTTTAGTGCCATTACGATTTCTTTTCATTTCCATGAACTTTGTGAGTGATACTTATATTCGTAAATCATCTGAAAGGGCTTGATATTCTTCAAAATCAGTTGTAAGGTCCTCTCCAAATGAAGTTTGAGTTTCTTCTTCCATACTTTATTCTACTCTTGAAAAAAGGTATGTTTGAAGAAATCGTAGTTGTTTTGCGTAAGATTTGATTATGGATAGTATTAGAACAACCATTTTCCTCATTTTGATATCTATGAGTTGTCAAAGATTGCATTATGAGGGCTAATTGCATCATTGTATTAGCTAGTTGTTCCTGACCTTGAACAAGACTATCAATCCGTTCATCATCTCCATTCCTTTCTTTCATATTTTTCCTTTCTTCTTCCCTTTCTATTTCTTCTCTTTGTTGATTGGAACCCTTATTTTTATTTCTCAAATAATAGCAGATTTCTTTATCTTTGCCTTGCATGAAGTTTAAATTCCACAGGTTGGCAGGATGAAGAGATATGATACCACTATAATATTCTGAACTGAAATATTATATGGAAATTTGATTTCTTTGGAAATTCCATTTAAAATAAATAAATATAGAATTTGCACTTTAGAATAATTTATTTTAAATCAAATGAATTTTTAGTATATAATTTTAGAACTCGAATTTTATAATAAACATCTCAAGGGTTTACGTCCTTGAGATTAGGATTACAAGGGTTTTCGTCCTTGTATCCAATCTTACTTTTGAGGGGTTTCATCCTCAATTATAATCATAAGCATTAAGCATATATAGGTTAAATTTTTAATACATAAATGATTTTTTGATGATTTATTTCGTTTCCCATAATGCTTTATTTATACCTTCACCCTTACATTGAAGAGGTGTGACTTTTGCAAATGTAGCGTCTTTCCATAATAACTTAACTAAATAATAATTAATATATTAGCTAACTATATTAATTACTTAACTAACGGATGTCCCTTCATAAAGTGTTACACTATTGGCCCTTCATAAATTGCAATGATTTCTTTAGTTAATATCGTGCTGCTATTCCTTACAATGATTCCATTTTAAACATCAGTAGTTTAGTGTGGTAATGTTACATTTTCACTCAAGGGCTTATCTTTTTCTTTACTTTTTCCCTGATCAATGAGTGCCTCAAAGAGGTTTTCACCTGAAGATCTTGATGTTTTATGTTCTCCATGACCAATAAAGTTTGTTTGCTCCCTAAAGTAGGCAGAAGGATTCAATGAAAAATCAAAGCCTTGTCTATGATCTCCAATGGACAATCCTTCTCTAAGGCCCATATACTCTATAATTGATTCTTCATTCTAGAATTCATCAAGGTGTATGACCAAATTTTTTTGGTCCCAATCAATGAGTTTGACATGACAAAGGCATAAGGAATAATGGGGGGTTAAGGTCATAATGGCATTAAAATCAAATAAATCCGAGTCAGCAAGCATGTTGAAAAGGCTATAATGGGACGTTACATCACTGTTAGGAGTCTCATTGCTAGTTTATTCAGAAGAATCATTATCTAAAGTCATGAGGTCATCCTTGAATGATATAAATATGAGACTATGATTCAAATTAAGAACTCTAAATGATAAAGGTTCTAGGATTCCTTGTGCTCGTGGGCCAAGGCCTCTTCTTATATAATCAAAATTGTCCATGATTCTATTAGGGATAGGATATTTTGGATTTTGAAAACAATCAGCAATGCCATCAAAATATAACCAGTCTCCTTCAGTAAAAGCCTCTCGATCCTATTTTGGCAAAGTAGCAGGTACAAATACCATCGATGGTTTTTGTTGTTCTTTCTTTAGTTTCCAAATCAAGTTGGGCTTGTTAGGGATTTTGGAAAGTTTGGGTTTACCAAATGTTTTGGGAAACTTTGGAAATTTAGCAACATGAAAGGCATCCTTAAGACGGTATGTGAAAATGATCACGTCTTCTATAACAACCTATTTTACAAAAGTTGTGAGAAATGGATTAGTCAAAGTGGAAGTAAAGTCACTAGGGTTGATATAATTGGATTTAGGTGGATGTGAAACTATCTCCTTGTTCTTCTTTGCAATGAATTCAGAACCAGGAAAATAGTTATAATTGTGAAACTCAACCTTTAGATGTTTGCAATACTGATAAGGTTGTAGATCAGTTGGAATAGTAACCTCAATCCCATCGTGGGGAAATTTAAGGCATTGATGCAAGGTGGATGGAATGGCCTGTACTTCATGTATCCAAGGATGACCAATAAATATGTTATAATGCAACTCAATGTCCACACTATGTAACAAAGTGTGATGGGAAACAAACCCAACAATGATTGGCAAATAAATCATACCAGAAGACTCCCTCTCAGTATTGTCGTAAGCCTTTATGGTGATCATCTTTGGCTAAAAGTCCTTTGTAGTGTAGCCTAATCTTTGTACTAGTTTGAGGGACTGTTCATCTCTGAACCATTATCTATAAGAACCCATTTGATCTTATGGTTTTCAATGATGACCTCAATATACAGTGGGTTATTATGATTGGGACCAAGAGTAGACATGTCTTTTTAATCAAATGTGAGCTATCAAAATGAAGATAAATGTCCAATAAGTGTTTGGAACTATTTAGGATTAATATCATTAGGAACAGTGGATTGTTGTAAAAGGTTATTCAAAATAGCTTTATGGACCAGATGTACACAAGAGATCCAAAATGGAAATATGTGTAGGGGTTTTACTCAGTTGGTCTGATAGACTATAAGGCTTCTTAATAGTGGGATGAAATGGTTTGGCCTTGGCTGGTATAATGTTCAGCTTTGGATCTGAAGGCACAATGTTCATGTTGGGTTTATTATTGGAAAAAGAGGGAAAATGGCCCTAAAGGGTAACTCATGAGTGTCTAGTTATGATTATGCAATCTAGAGGTGGCAAGGAGCCATTATAGTTTAAAGATGAAAGTAAAGGGCCTTGGATGGTGACTCATGGGTGTTTAGTTATATTGGAATAATTTCAAGTCGATGAGGAGCCATTAGAATTAGAGGAGGATGAGGTCTAAAAATAGTAACCCATGCAAATGGAGGCACAACACAATTATGTGAACTCGATGTGGTGTTACTTGAGGGAGAGGGTGTTGACCCTATAACAATGGGTCAAGTACTACGAGGAGTATAGGATGGTTCATGAGATTTAATAGTAATAGTGGCAATGTGGGTTGCAAAAATGCATCCCATAATGTTATTATAGTTGTAAGGCATGTTATTATAACCCAAGTTGTTAGCATGTGTGTTATGATCCTGATTATGATCATGTTGATTATGATTTTGACCTTGATATTGATTCTGATTCTGCTACTGGTTCTATCCTTGGTTCTGATTATTCCTTGGTGGTTGTTGATTATGTCAAGGAAATGGATCTTTATAGATTCTCATATCTTGATTAGTGTCATGTGGAGCAAGTTTGATCTCAACTTCACCACTCTGGATCAAATCTTAAATAAGGTGTCATAATTAGATGCGATGATAAGCACCATGACCCAAAACATGATGGAAATTGCAAAATTCATTTTATTAATACCAATTTAGATTAGGTTGATCTATAGGAAATGGCCTTGGGATAGGCCATATAATTAGGTTAGCTGCTATGAGCTTTTGAAACACTATCTCAACATGGTCTCCCAACTTTCTAAAGACTCTAGATTGATTGTGGAATGTCCTTTAGGGAGGAAATATTTATAAATTGGTTGGTGGATTAGGGGGATCTAATTGCACATTTGGAGTTGGAAGAGCCTATACCATTTGTACATGTCTTGATTTAGTTACTTCATTCCTAACCATGTTCTTTTTCTTATTTAAGGTCTTAGGTTTCTTTGTTGTAATTGCTTGACTAAGAGATTAGGTCTGATTTGATGTTTGACTCTGTGAATAAATATTGACAAGGCCTTTAGTAATAAACACCTTCTCAATCTACATATCCTTGTGTATGATTTATTCAAATGTGTTTGTGCAAAAAAGTCATAGATTGTGTGCCACCTCAAGGTGTAAATTTTGTGCAAAAAAGTTTGCCAACTATTTGTCTAACAAATTATGTTGAAAGCGACTAGCTAATGCTCTCCACCACTGTATATATGCTGTGAAGCTTTCTCCATCTCATTATTTGGCTTTGCACAAGTCAATAACGGTCAATTCATGTTCAATGTAATATGAGAAATGGTTGACAAAATTTTCAAATAGGTCATTCCAATCCATAACCGATCCCTTGGGTAACTTAAGTAGTCAATCTAAAGCTTGTCCCATTAAAATTCACATAAATAAATGAAGCAAGTAAATTCTACTATTAGCTACCTCTTGACATAACATAAAAATACTTGGATGTGTTCACGAGGGTCACCCTTCCCTTTGTATTTGCTGAATTTGGGTTCCTTAAAATGAGTTAGAAAGGGGATTTGGAGAATACTCAAATAAAATGGATATGGACATATCTCATCAAATTTATACCTCTTGACTCTGTTGCCCATCTCCAATCATGACACAATCTCCTTCATGGAATTCCACTCTTGCATGTTTGGTGCATTTGTGGGTGGAACATAATTCTGTTGGAGTGGTATGTGCCCTTGTTGCATGGATTTGTTAGGGATATACACCATACGATCTGTGACTTTATTTTGATTTACTCCTTGAGTCAAGTAAGTGAGCCATTGATTTTTGGGTTGATAAACATTCCCTAAAACTTGTTGCCTTGAGTTATAAGTGTTATATTTATTTTGGGGAGCTCGTGGTCTATTCACCAAAGTACATGTTGGTTGAGATGAACTAGCCAAATTATTTTGGATAATTTCTTCAATGTGCACTGAATGTTTTGGTCCTTGGTTTTGCAAAAGCAACATGAGGTTCTTGATGATTGAAAAATGTATGCTCCGTGTTTAGTGAAGCATGTTGCAAAACTTCTTAGGACTTAGGTTATTCAATTGAGACATTTTGATCTATTGTTGTTATGTTCTCAACTAAAGTTGGTTGTGTTGGTTCAACCACATTCCCTTGTTCCTTGGAAGCATCGTTATGTATTGAGGTAGCAACTAAAGAGTCTATCAAGTCTGTGATAAGTTAGTCTCCATATCATTGATAAGTTAGTTTGTATACCATTGAGTTATATTTTTAATCTTGGTGACAAGATCTTGATCATTGGGTTTTGACTCTATGAGTATTTGCTTTCCTTTGCTAGAAGAAGCAATGTTTGTTTTTATGATATTAGCAAGGAATTATTCTCGCTATTATTCTTCTACCCTAACCAAGGTACATGATTGTTCCATAGAAAAGTTTGATGACAATCTAACACCTAATTCAATCAACCTTAGGAGTGTTTCATCTTTGTTCTCTTGGGGTTGATATTCCAAATAGTCTTCTTCAGATCTTACAGTCATGGGAATGTCTTCAAAGACCACATAACTGTCCTGACCATCATAAAAGTGTTCCTCCTCATAGGTAGGGCCGTAAGAGACCCCACTACGACTGTACCTTTGAGTCATGTTTGGAAAATTTATCTCTACATTTTAAAATATTTGGAAAATATTTTTCAAATGTTAAAAAAGTGTGTTCTGATTTTCCCTAGACAAGTGACAAGGTAATAAAGAGACTATAATAAAAAGGAGGTGGCATAGTACCACACAATTAAAATAAATTGTTCATGAATTTACTCAACTTTGGTGGGTTGAAATCTTATAATTTAGAAGAGGGTATGATAAATCAAAGACCTAAGTGTAAACTTGTACACCAAACATAGGTTGAGAGATACATCAATACCATAAAAGCTAGTTCAACTTCAATGAGTTGCTGCTAGAAAATTAGAAGAAAGCCCTTTGGATTAGGAAGGTGACAATGCAAACTAAGAAACTCAAGATGTGAAAACATGCAATAATTCTTAAATATAAAACTAAGACCAAATGGGCAACACAACATTACCACATGGTAATAAGAAGGAGAATAAAATGTGTTCTAAAACTTAGAGCATAAGTGACATGCAAGATAACCTAAGTTCACAATGATCAAATAATGATGAGTCTATAAATGGCCTTCAATCCAAACAGGGAATCGTACCCAGGTTAAATCAAACCAAGTGCAAATGGAAAAACCAATTAACACCTTGGCTCAGAACTTAGAAAGGTGAGATTTTGAATTTGAACTAAACATTCAAGTACTTGGAGATTTTTAAAAAATGGTTTATACTCAAATGGGCAGTATAACTGCATTATTTAGACAAATACAAACACAATGTTTAGCATGAGGATTTGAATAAGAAAAAAGATGATTTGGATTTGAGCAACATAACACCTCCTTGTTCAAGAAATGGTGGACAACAAATGTATTTGGTTATGACATGTTTTGTTCATAAACAAGTTTTAGACTCAAATCAAGACCAAGTAAAGGAAAAGACAAATACAACTAAGTAAATCATCTTAAGCCCTAAACTAACAAGGTTGCTTTGTATTATTGAAATCCACCTATATATGTGTTCTTGGAAGGATTTTAAGTGTTAATCCAAAAATACAATTGCATGAAGTGGTAAGGTATTTTACACCCCCCTTCTCCCAAGAGATTGTACAATGACATGGACCTTTAGGTTACTCACCCTGCATCAACAATATTTTTGCGGTAAGTGGGGTTGTTCTAAAACTTAAATTTTCAACCATCTAGATGGTCCCAAGCATGGATAATGCTAGATATGCTTCACGTCAATTGGATCCGCATCAATCGACTTATTTTAAAAAGGTCTTATCCTTTTCATAACCACTACATCTATCAATTACTTGGTGTAGTATAATTTATAGATTGATCATATGTTCCACACTAGATTACCACTAACGGAGTTTGCTTAACCACTCAAGCAAACATCCCAACGGGTTACCCTCACTTTGTATACCTCATTGTGGAGTGGGGTTGAAACAATATCGGGAGATAAAACCCCATGTCAAAGCTTCCTTAAATAGCTTATAAAGAGGCTACAAAATCTTGTCCACAAGCCAGATTACATAAAATAAAATTAATTGAAAAGACTTTAGAGGTTGCTTTTAGATCACCCAAACCATACAGGTTTTGGGGAGAGCCTAGACAACTTTATTTTCATGCCCTGGACAAAGGTACAATCATAATGAAAGATGTTTTTGGTCACCCAAGTTCCCTAAAGGAGACAGGGGGAGAACATACATGCACTCTTTATTTTGCTCAAAGAACAAATAAGTAATAGATGATTTTGCATAAAATAATACATTTTAAAAAAGATTGCAATTGAAGTGAATGTTAGTTTTAAGCACAAAATTGAAATGTTGAGTGAAATTCTTGGCCCCTTGGCCTTAGTTTGTAAAAACTTTGATAAAATTCACAAAATAATTAAACAAACCCTCTAAGTTCCTTTTAAACACCAAAGGGAAGGTTCAAGACTTAAATCATGCTCAAATTTTGTCACTTTTCCACACAAGTCCTGCAAAGGTTAAAGAGTTTCCCCCTGCTTTGAAGCAAATTGATAATGAATCAAGCAAGTTTTCAAAACTTTCTCTTGGGTTCTCTATTTTTAAAACATAGAGACCAACATCGATCAATAGTGATTGATGTCGATTACAACAAGATTGATGTCAGTCATAAACAAATTGATGCTAATTGAAACAAATCGATAATGGTCACTTGTGAACCCTTAGGCAAAAAATATTTTTGATAAAAAATACTTGTTAGCCCAAGGTTAGAATAAAATCTCTAGAAAATATCTAGATCAGGTAAATATATGTTCAGACAAACACATATAAACCAAAATAACAAACTATAATTTTGAGAAAATCTCTAAAACATAATTTTTAACCATATTTCTCCCTGCAACCTAACCGATGTTGGTTAGCCAAGACTGACTGCAGTTACATAGAACTGACGCCGGTCACTATGTGATCTATATGTCAATAAAAAACATTAAAAACATGATAAAATGAAGCTAATAACTTGATTATAAGGATTTTAAACACTTTTTAGATTTTTTAAGAATGCCAAAGTGTTTTCTTTGCTTGAATATGTTGTGTCATCCCATCAGGCATGCCAAGATATAGATATGGATTACAAAGATGGTTAAATCAAGCATTAGTCATGAAAACCAATAAAAATGCATAAGAACTAACAAACTAAGACAACCTATTAAAATGGGGTTTTGAAAATGAAAATTAAGAGTAACTGAAAGAAAGCATACACAATACCTTCCCAAAAGCATCTCATCACACAAATGCAGCTCAAAACATTATTTTCTCCTTGATTTGGCGCTCAAGCCTTCAATAATAGTGCAAGACAAAGATCCTCAATCATCTCTTGCTCACGAATGAAACTAGGCTCATGATATGAAATCAATGTTATGTCTATCAATGAAACTATCTTATTGCAAATTAAGTATAATCAACACCACTCAAAAATGGCTTGCAGAGAGAATTTTGCATAATAAGTTTACGCAAATGAAACTTAATCAAAGTGGTCTTTCCCCTCTTATTTATATATTTTACAAATTGATCAGGGTCAACCATGATCGTCCATCTTGAGATCAAGATGTATGGCCATGAATTAATCTAATATTGCATAATTAATCCATAAATACCCTCATAAATATTTGGAAGGGGCATTAAAGAGGCATGGTAGGCCATAATCTTAATATTTGTTGCATTTATGGCTTATGAAAGCCACCCCATAAATGATGTCATTTGATGATGTGGATAATATGAATCAATTTCTAATAAAGAAATATTCAATAACTTCCATGGAATTCTTACTTAAGCTCATAATTTGGTTTAATTTGCCTAAGTAAGATTAATGAATTTTATGCAATTCTTTGGAAATTGGTTGCACTCAATTAATCAAACTAGTGAGAATGCCATATTAATGGGTTATAGTTTGACTAGAGAGGAATTAGAAGGAGATGTTAATTGTGTATGGACCATCATCCCATTTAGGATGTCATCGACGTAAAATAACACATGCACGTGTCATGTGCTTTCGAATTAGAAGAAAAGAGTGATTTAGAGTACCAAAATGCATTTTCATAATTTTGACTCGAAATGATTTGAAAAAAAATAATAATCGCATAAAATTCACTTCCCCATTTAGGGATACATTATCCTAAATCAGCACTTGTAAACAAACAAGCTCAAATCATTTAACGTGTTTAAGTGATTTTGGCCTAATTTGTGTGTTTTTGCAAATTTTGAGTAAGCTTGATAATTTCAACATAATGGTATTAGGAATTGGATGTCTACACCTTTGATACCGATGTTATGTTTACATTTTTAACATGGATTACTTATCATACGTATCACACTCTAATTCTAAATACACTTGAAGGTACACATGCAACCCAACATCGAGCAAGTCTGCTAGAACAATTAAGAGGGGTCAGAATTGGGCATTACATAAAGCAAAAACTAGGCAAAATGAGCAAGATTGGGCTCAAGAATAGAGCTCCAAAAAATTTGAAAACCCTTATTCCAAGAGTAAGTAAATGAATAGAGGGTCCATCTCTCATTGAGCTTTTCATACATGGGAAGCTGAGGTGAAAGCCAACCTCATATCCCTTATTACTAGAATAATTCAACAAGAGAGTTTTAACATACCAATTCTAATCCTTCCATCATGTTTCGATGCAATTTATAATAATTTCATGTGACATCTTTGTTATCACAACATCAATAACTTGCTAAAAGTATTCCTAGTCATTATTTTGAAGATGAAATTTAGCTTTTGCCTCAATTCAGGTAGATTTGCAGTAGATATTTTACACAGTGTACATGCTTCATCTAAAAAGATATGAAACTAGGGTACCTCTACAAAAGGGACAACATAAAAATTTAATAAAATGCGACCACCGTAAAAAATGTAGATTGATGGAAATACCATCACTAAACCCATTTCCATTCTACTAAAGCCAAGGTTTAATGGCTTCCCACATTTTCCATATGCTAAAGGCCACAAAAGACCCACACAACCTTCAGAAGGGCATGAAAGATAATGAGGTTTTGAAAGCCTAATCCTTTGCAAGTGTAGATAAGATTACAAAGCAAGTTAGTCAAGCATTAGTCCATAAATAATAAGGCATGCATAAAGAACTAACTAACCAAGCTTATCTATTCCTATGGGAATTACAAAGGATAACAAAAAACAAATGAAAGAAAACAACACCATATTACCTTTCCAAATGGATTCACCATACCCATGTGGCTCAAAAACATGTTCTCCCTTGATTAAGCATCCTTATATTTTTCAACAATGGTGGTAAGCTCCTCCAATGCCTCAAGAACACTCCATAAAACCTAGGTTTTTG
The DNA here is from genome assembly GCA_037957365.1 of Torreya grandis. Lineage (NCBI taxonomy): Eukaryota > Viridiplantae > Streptophyta > Pinopsida > Cupressales > Taxaceae > Torreya > Torreya grandis. The sequence continues at coordinate 1,788,903 of JARHVA010000004.1, read as the reverse complement.
ATTGTAAATCACTAAACTAGCCTACCAATGAAGCTTGCAAGCAAAATCTATGATCAAATGCAAAACCTTGTGGAAATAATTTAACATTATAACTTTGCAATATTCAAGCTTTGAATATATTTGAGCATAATAACTTTGTACCAAAATAGCTTAAAATTCATGTCCATGGTCTCTCTATTTATAGATTTTTGAGATTGGTAAGGATCAACCATGACCATCCATTTCAAGATTGAGATGTGTGGCTATAGATAATCTTAATATTTGGAATTAAATCCATAATTATCTTCATCATAACCTTAGAAAAATAAGCATTGAAGAGGCATGGGAGGTATTAACTAGGCATAAGTGACCCATAATCTTGATATTTGTGGACTTTATGACCTAGGGATGTCTTCCTAAGAAATGATGTCACTTAATGATACATTTAATAGGAATCAATTTTCAAAAATAAATATTCAACAACTCTCATAGAAAATTCTTGATTTGGATTAATTAGCCTTAAGCAAGGTTAATCAACATTTGTACAATTATTTGAAAAATGGCCCTCAATTAATCAAAGTGGTCAGAAAGTCATATTACTGGGTCATAATTTGACTAGAGAGTAACTGAAAGGTGATGTTAGATGCATTGGAGCTATATTCTTATTTAGGATGTTTCCAAAACCAAATAATAAAGGTACATGACATGTACCAATGAATTAGAAGAAAAGAGTGATCTAGAGCACTAAATGGCAAAATTGTCATTTTGTCTCGAAATAATATGATCAAAGTTAGCTGGCCTATAAAATGCATTGCCCTATTTAAGGATACTTTGACCTAAACTAACACTTGTAAGTGACAAGGGTGAACCATTTAAGATGTTTTATGGATTTTGACCTAAAATATGCATTTGAGTGCAATTCAAACAAGATTGATAATTTCAACACAAATGGTGTTAGGAATTGGATGTCTACACTAAGTAGCTCTCCCATAGGGTGAACCCACAATGATACAATTCTCTATCAATAATTCCAATCTTCATTCCCTTCAATAGCTCAAATTATTAGAAATATTATCATTGATGTCAAAGGTCTAGCATTATTGGGGATAAAGGCCCCATTGCATTTAATGGTGTTTTTAATATTCATATCTTGGCTAATGTGCTTTAATATTTATTTAATATTAATGAATATATTTTTTGGTTGCATATAAGTCAAAAGAAGGCCCATAGAGAAGTCAAAGAGTCATGAAGAAAAGATAAAAGAGGAATGTGATGCATTTTCTCATGAAGAGTCATCTTGAGGAATCCAAGAGTCACCATGTGAAGACAAAAAAGAGTATGGCACATTTTTCTATGAAAAGACACTTTGAAGAATACGAAAAGTCACCAAGATAAAGACAAAAGAAGAAATGATGCATTTGCTTATGAAAGATCATCATATGACTTTTTAAATGCAAAGATATGAAGGGTCATGCAAGGTTGGCACCATTTTCCATAAAGATTGAAGGGTCACAAAAGGTGAATGCCAAAGGTTATTAAGAAAGCTATAAATAAAGGCTTGAGAAGCCATTTGTATAATGTAAGAGAGCGCATAGTTTGTATTTGTTTTCAAAGAGATAAAAATAAGAGATATTGTAAAGTTCTATCATTTGTTGAGTAAACAACATTGAGAGATAGTTGTGTTTTATACACAAGAGGGGTTGGTGCTCTTTTGAGTTGGTACTCACAAATAGTTGTTGTGTTGGTGCTTGACAAAGGAGTTGGTGTTCCTGTAAGTTGGTGCTAGCGAACTTTATATTTTAAGTTGGTACTCACTCATATACTTAAGATTATTTTTTGTGGTTTTCACTTTGAGTTTCTATGTAAAAATCTGGTGTCTCTCTCTCTCTCTCGTGTGGTGCATATTATTATTTCAATTTTATTGCATACTTTGAATGTGTGATTAAGTGGTTAAAAAAAAGAAATCAGATTAAGTAAAAGAGATATAATATACTGATTCACCCCCCCTCTCAGTATATTTTGTGCTTCACAATTGGTATCAGAGCAGGTTTATTTGAAAAAAGTTTTACAGCTTGAAGGTAGATCAGGAAAGCATGATCGCTAGATCACATGAAGTTTTTTCTATAAATAAGACACCTTTATTTAATGGAACAAATTATGCTTTTTGGAGTATAAGGATGACTTTTTTGATGGCCCTTAGATTCGACATTTGACAAGCAGTGGTGGAGGAATATGAAGAGCCACAAACACTTGTAACTACTCTGACAAAAAAGAAGGTAAATAAAAATAATGCTAAAGCTTTAAATACTATTTTATGTGATTTATGTGAATCAAAATTTGTTAAAGTTATGAAATGTAAATTTGCTCATAAAATTTGAGTAAAACTTGAAAATATTTACAAAGGTGATGAAAAGGTTCAACAAGCTAAGCTTTAGACTTTCAGAAGATAGTTTGAGAGTTTGAAGATGGAAGAGGAAGAAAATATAGCAAGTTATCTTTTGCAGGGTGATCAAATAGTTAATCAGATTCAAGATCTTGGAGAAAAGTTAGAAGAATCAATTGTGGTTCAAAAAGTTTTGAGATCCTTACCATTGAGATATGATGCAAAAGTTTTAACAATTGAAGAGATAAATAATTTAGCTAAGATAAAGATGGATGAGATACATGGTATTCTTATAGCATATGAGATGCAGACCGAACAAGAGAAACCTTCAAAAAGAGAAGTTACTATCAAAACATCAAAGAAAAAGAAGGCTAAGATTCAAGAATCAAGTGATCAAGGGCACACACTAAAGTTGTATGTAGAAGGTCTCAAGCATAATATTTTGAGTGTAAGTCAAATGTGTTGATTATAGATGCTCAGAGAACATGCAATAATTTGTATATGATATCAAACATCAAAGGTCAAAGATGTTGCTTGAATCAGATTGAAAAAATTTGGCTATGGTATAGGAGAATGGGTCACATAAATTTTGACAATCTTGTCAACATCAGTAAAAAACAAGTAGTCAAAAATATTATAAAGATTACAAAGCCATCTGACATGATTTGTGAACCTTGTCAGCATGGGAAGTAGGCTAGAAGGTGGTTCAAAATAAAAGAGTACTCAACCACTCAGATGTTAGATCTTGTTCACGCTAATATGTGTGGACCTATGAGAATTCAAAGTACTCAAGGTGAGAAATATTTTATGTTGCTTATTAATAATTTTTCACGTATGACTTGGGTAATATTTTTAAAGAAAAAATTAAAAGCTTTCAGATATTTCAAAGCATTCAAAGCATTAGTTGAGAATGAAACTAGTTTGAAGATTAAGTGTCTAAGATCAGATCGAGGAAAATAATTCATGTCAGATTAGTTTATTGAGTTTTGTGAAGACCATAAAATAAAGAGACATTATTCAGTAGCCATAACACTACAACAAAATAGAGTAGTTGAGCGGAGAAAAAAATAATTCAGAAAATGGCAAGGACAATGCTAAATGAATCCAAGATATTAGATAAATATTAGAGAGAGATAGTTGCTACAATAGTGCATATTTAGAATAGAACATTATTGAGAGTCAATAGTGACAAGACTCCTTATGAGCTATGGAAAGATAAACCAATAATAGTTGATTATTTCAGAGTTTTCGACAACAGATGCTTCATAAAAAAAACTAACAAAAAACTTGGGAAGTTTGAATCTAGAGTAGATGAAGGTATATTTCTTGGTTATTCTTACAAAAATAAAGCTTATAAATGTTATAAAAAAAAATCAAAAAAAATGTTAAAAGTAGAAGTGTCAAAATAGAAGAAGATGGAATATAAAGAATCAGTGATCTAGTCGACATTTCTAAAATTATTGAAGAGGAAGATTTTGAAGAATCAGATGAAGATGAGGAGAAAAAGAACACCAAAACTCCATCTAAATATGTTTAAAAAAATCATAATGAGAGTGACATAATCAAAGACATAAATGAAGGAATTCGCATCAGAATAATGATGGTAAGTAAATCTGAGCAAGTTAATTTCTCTTTGTTATCTAAAATTTAGCCTAGAACTTTTTCAGAAGCTAGACATAATAAGCATTAGGTTAAGGCTATAGATGAATTAAATTAGATAGAAAAGAATGATACTTGGGAATTAGTGCCTAGACTAAAAGATCACGATGTGTTAGGAACAAAATGGATTTATAAAAATAAGTTGAATGAAAATAGAGAAGTGATCAGGAATAAAGCAAGATTAGTATGTAAAAAATATGCTGAAATTGAGGGAATAGATTTTGAAATTTTTTTTGCACTAGTAGCAAGGCTAGAGGCTATTAGAATATTTCTTGCATATGCAATATTTAAAAAATTTAAAGTATTTCATATGGATGTCAAATCTGCCTTCCTAAATAAAAATCTAGAAGAAGAGGTCTACATTGAGCAGCCTAAGAGATTTATTTTCTCAAATATTAGTAGCCATTTATGTAGATTGAAGAAAGCATTGTATGGATTGAAATAAGCTCCCATAGCTTGGTATTCAAGACTTAATAAGTACCTACAAGATCAAGGTTTCAAGAGAGAATTTGCTGACAGTAATCTCTACATCAAAACAAAAGATGAGTATCAATTGATTATTGTGGTATATGTTGATGACATCATTTTTGGAGAAAATATTGAAAAGATGACAAAAGAATTTGAAATGTTTATGCTTGGAAAATTGTCATTTTTATTAAGATTGCAAATATTTTAGTCAGATAAAAGAATTTTTATATCTCAAAGTCAATATGCCAAGGAAATGTTGAATAAATTTGGTTTTGAGGATTGTGCACCAGTTGGCACACCAATGTGTATAGAAAATAAAGTGAGCAAAGATGAAGATTCACCTATTATAGATCAATATTTTTATAGATCTATGATTGATAGTCTTTTATATTTGACATGATCAAAGCCAAACATCCTGCATGCAGTAGGTATGGTTGCAAGATATTAGTCAGCTCTAAAAAATAGTCATGTTTAATTGGTGAAGAGAATATTCAGATATATCAAGGAGACATTAGATTATGGATTGTGGCATCCCACAGGTAGAGATTTCACTGTCAAGATCTACACAAAGCTCTGATACCAACTGTTAGGATCCTCCTTAGAGTACAATTGATTACCTTTGTATAAGCAACTAAACACGGGATTAAACCAGAAGTAATAAGTAACTAAAAATCAGAAACAACAAAGAATAAGAGATACGAGAAACAATACAATCTTGTATTACACTCTTCTAGAAGGAAATACAATGAAGAAATCTCTTCTTCCCAAACCTATTAGATGTAAAGTAATTCTACTTCAAGAGTTCTCTCTCTCTCAATCAATTAAAACCAACAATCAACTCAATAACCGAGTTGTTGTTCCCTCCTCCAGCAGATCTCCTTGATCTTGCACCTTGCATATCTAATTGACCTTGCTTACTCTTGTGTTGTAGATCTTCTTGATCTTGCTACCTCACAAATCTAACTGATCTTGCTCTTTTGCACACATTACAATACAGCCCCATGGGTCTCATAAATAGAACCCAAACCAAATAATAATTAGAAAAGCGAACTCAAAACTAAAATTAGTCTTTATATGCAAACTCACTGTTCTCCAAAAATAGAATTTTGGAAACGCATAGATGGCCAATGCCGGTCTCTATCTCTCTGCATATGAATGATGTCAACCAATCCCTAACTAACGTCGATCGATCCTAACTGATGTAGATGACTGTGTAACTCTAGCAACCTCTATATTTGCTCATCTGGTGAAGCTTTTAGCTCCACAACTCAATAATCTCCCACTTGGAGATAAATAACTGCACCTGTACTTGTGCAACAACATCCTCTAACTTATTTTTTCATCTTCAAGTTCAATTTTGAAGACCATCAAAAGTTGAATGAAGATTCAACTTCTCCTTTGTTCTTAGCTTTGTTAACATATCTGCAGGGTTTTTATCCTTGCAAGTCACCGTGACTGCAACAACCTTCTGCAACTCTGAAATCCAGTTAACCATCGTTCCACCAATAGTGAACATATATCTTGTGGTGCTTCTCCTGCCATCCAAGTCACCTGCCATATCCGAATCTACATGCCCATGTAGAGAAGTGTTTGACCCTGCATAACATAAATGCCTATTGCTGGTCCCTCTCAGATATATGAGAATCCACTGAACTGATTTACAGTGCTTATTTTCTGGATTGGCCATTAACTTGCTGACAACTCCCACTGCTTGGGCAATATCTGGTCTAGGTGTGCTAACTAGTTTTGCATCCTGCATATTGAACCTCTCCAACACTTTGATCACATAATCCTCTTGAGAAAAAAACAAACTGTGATTTTTCCTATCTCTCTTAATAATCATGCCAAATATTTTCTTTGTTGCTCCTAAATCTTTCATGGCAAATGTGTGAGCTAATTTTACCTTAAGCTCAGTAATATCTTACATGTGTGAACCTGCAATAAGCATATCATCTACATATAGTAACATGATAATATAACTACCATTATCTAATCTATTGAAATAAATACAATGGTCAGATTAACATTTACTAAAGCCATGCTCTATCATAAACTTGTCAAACCTCAAATACCATTGTCTTAGAGCTTACTTAAGACCATATTAGCTTTTCTTCAACTTGCACACAAGTTTCTCATTACCTTTGACCTCAAAACCTTTCGGCTATTCCATATATATCTCTTCATCTAAATCTCCATGAAGAAATGCTGTCTTAACATCAAGCTGCTCAAAATGCAAATCTTCAATAGCAACTAAAGACAATACAATCTGAATAGAAGTCATCTTTACTACAAGAGAACAAATTTTACCAAAATCAATACCTATTTTCTGTTCAAATTCATTTACTATCAACCTGGCCTTATGTCTCATTTGTCCATTCTCTCTTTCCTTTACCTGTAAACTCATTTGTTTTTCAATGCTTTCTTTCTCGTTGGCAACTCTACCAAATCTCACGTTTGGTTCTCTTCCAAGGAATCAATTTCTTCATTCATGCCATGCTCCCATTATTTTTTGGATTCTACCTACATTGTTTCTATAAAACTTCATGGTTTTCCACCATCAGTGAGCAACAAATAGTATAAAAAAAGGGAATAACAAATTTGAGGCTTATTTAACCTTTCAGACCTCCTCATGGGCATTTGAGACTCATTGACAGCTTGATGTCCACCCAAATTTCATTCTAACAGTGATCGATCCCAATCATCTCTCGATTTGCACCCGACCGACGTCGGTTCCACCTGACTGACCTGACCGAGTCGGTTGCCATTTGACCGACGTCAGTTTCCACCTACCCGACATCACTGACTTTGGTCTCCACCGGATCGACGTCGGTTCTTGCCTAATCGACATCGGTCTCTGCCTGACCGATGTCGGTGTCTGTGTTTTCCTGTGAGTGATGATTTTTACCCACGAGCTCATTTTGGATCATAATCTTATCCAAATCAACATTGCCTTGCTCAGAATTATTCAGCCTCTTACGCTGATCATTGTCCATCACCTTCTCTTTGAAAACTAAGGCTTTTTAGTTCTTAAATTTGTCAAAAATATCATATTTCCTATTTATGCAATAGACCTATACCTTTCTTGTAGCATCATCAATGAAAAAAACATAACACTGTGATCCTCCAATAGAAGCTCCCTCAGCTGGTCCCCACACGTTTGCATAAACACGCTCTAACCTATGCTTCTTCTTTATTGACCCAATTTCAAGAAACTTCACTTTCTTCTATTTCTTAAAAATACAATGCTCACAAAAATCTTGATCTATGCTTTTCAAATCTGAAAGCTTACCTTTTGACTTAAGAATATCCATTCCCTTCTCACTCATGTGACCAAGCCTACTAAGCCACAACTTTGCATCTACATCTGAAGTAGATAAAACAAAAGGAGAATCAGTATTACAAGTAGATAGATAAAGTGTACCTACTTTCTTACCTCTTGCTAATACAAGTGCACCCTTGAAAAATTTCTAAGATTCCGCTGTGAGAGTTATTGTGCAACCCTCATCACCTAACTTTCTTTCAAAAATTAGACTCCTCTTCAGGATGGGAACATGCATGACATCCTTCAACACTCATGTGTTGCCATTCTGCAATTTTAGCTGCACTTTTCCTTTGCCAACAATTTGACAAGGTTCATCATCCCCTAAATAAACTTTTCTAAAATATCTATGAACATAATTATTAAAAAATTCTCTATTTGGGGTTGCATGGAAAGAGGCACCAGAATCTAAAACCCAAGATTTTATTTTATTATCCAAAGAAAGTGTAAGAGCATCCTGTGTAACAATACCTGCAACTTTTGCTTCTTCATTACCTTCATGTTGATTTTTTTTGTTATCCTTCAACCAACAATCTTTCTTTGCATGCCCTTTCTTTTCACAATTCTAGCAGGTTATTCTTCCATTTCTGGATTTGGATCTACTTCTCATCTTTGACCTTGATCTCTCTTGTTTGGTCTTCTCTCTTTGCCTTCCCCTGCTTTCAATACTTAAAATATTACCTGATGTTTCCTCTGTGCTTTTCTTGTGAATTTCTTCATTCAAAATTACACTAACAACATCATCAACTTTCAAGATATTTGAAGCAAATAGAGTATTACTAACTGCCATTACCAAACTATGCTAACTTTCAGGTAAAGAGCATAAAATTAAGAGAGCCTTAATTTCATCATCAAAAACTATTTTGACTGAATTTAACTGATTTACTATTGCATATAAATCATTAAGATGACTAGATACCGATCCACGTTCCTGCATTTGTAAATTAAATAATTGCTTCATAAGATATACCCTATTCAAAGCTGAAGGTTTTTCATACAAATTTACCAAAGTATCCATTAACTCTACCATTGTCTTTGCCTGTGATAAGTTAGAAATCACAGATGATGCCAGGCTCAACCTTATAGATCCCAAAGCCTTTCTATCAAGAACATTCCATTCTTCATCTTGCATATATGTAGGCCTACTTGAAACCTTATCCAACAGTATGTACAGATCTTTTTGATACAAATAATTTTCAATCTGCATCCTCTATAATTGATAATTCTTGCCATTGAATTTCTCCATTCTTAATTTATTTTCTTCTGCCATTGCTTTACTCTCACTCAATCAGAAACTCCTGTGAGTGAATTTTGTAATCAACAAACACTAACCCGCTCTACCACTTATTAGTGATCCTAGCTCTGATACCAATTGTCAAGATCTACACAAAGCTGTGATACCAATTGTCAAGATTTACACAAAGCTCTGATACCAACTGTTAGGATCCTCCTTAGAGTACAATTGATTACCTTTGTATAAGCAACTAAACATGAAATTAAACCAGAAGTAATAAGTAACTAGAAATTAGAAACAATAAAGAATAGGAGATATGAAAAATAATACAATCTTGTATTACACTCTTTCAGAAAGAAATACAATGAAAAAATCTCTTCTTTCCACACCTCTTAGATGTATAGTAATTCTCCTTCAAGAGTTCTCTCTCTCTCAATCAATTACAACCAACAATCAACTCAATAACTGAGTTGTTGTTCCCTCCTCTATCAGATCTCCTTGATCTTACACCTTGCAAATCTAATTGACCTTGCTTACTCTTATGTTGCAGATCTTCTTGATCTTGCTACCCCGCAGATCTAACTGATCTTGCTCTTCTACACACATTACAATACAGCCCCATGGTTCTCATAAATAGAACTCAAACTAAACAATAATTAGAAAAGTGGACTCAAGACTAAAATTAGTCTTTACATGCAAACTCACTGTTCTCTAAAAATAGAATTTTGGAAACGCATAGATGCCCGATGCTGGTCTCTTTCTGTCTGCATATGACCGATGTCGGCCGATCTATAACCAACATTGGTCGGTCTTGACTGATGTCAGTGACTATGTAACTCCAACAACCTCTGCATTTACTCATTTAGTGAAGCTTTTAGCTCCACAACTCAATAATTTCTCACTTGGAGATAAACAATTGCACTTGTACTTGTACAACAACATCCTTTAACTTGTTTCTCTATCTTCAAGTTCAATCTTGAAGACCAATAAAAGTTGAATGAAGATTCAACTTCTCCTTTATTCCCAGCTTTGTTAACATATCTACAGGGTTTTTATCCTTGCTAGCCACTATGACTGCAACAACCTTTTGCAACTCTAAAATCTAGCTAATCGTCGTTCCACCAGTAGTGAACACATATTATGTGGTGCTTCTCCTGCCATCCAAGTCACCTGCCATATCCGAATCTAAATACCCATTTAGAGAAGTGTTTGACCCTACATAACATAAATGCCTACTGCTGGTCCCTCTCAGATATCTGAGAATTCACTGAACTATTTTTCAATGCTTCTTTCCTAGATTAGCCATAAACTTGCTGACAACTCCCACTGCTTGGGCAATATTTAGTCTAGGTGTGCTAATCAGTTTTGCATTCTGCATATTGAACCTCTCCAACACCTTGTTCACATAATCCTCTTGAGAAAAAATCAAACTCTAATTTTTCTTGTCTCTCTTAATACTCATGTCAAAGATTTTCTTTGCTACTCTTAAATCTTTCATGGCAAATGTGTGAGCTAATTTTACCTTAAGCTCAGTAATATCCTGCATGTGTGAACCTGTAACAAGCATATCATCTACATACAGTAACAAAATGATATAACTATTATTATTTAATTTGTTGAAATAAACACAATGGTTAGATTGATATTTACTAAAGCCATGCTCTGTCATAAACTTGTCAAACATCAAATACCATTATCTTGAAGCTTGCTTAAGACCATATAAGCTTTTCTTCAACTTTCACACAAGTTTCTCCTTACCTTTGACCTCAAAACCTTTCGGCTATTCCATATATATCTCTTCATCCATATCTCTATGAAGAAATGTTGTCTTAACATCAAGCTACTCAAGATGCAAATTCTCAATAGCAACTAAAGACAATACAGTCCGAATAGAAGTCATCTTTACTACAGGAGAAAAAATTTCACTAAAATCAATACCTAGTTTTTGTGCAAATCTCTTTACTACCAACCTGTCCTTGTCTCATTTGTCCATTCTCTCCTTCCTTTAACCTGTAAACCCATTTGTTTTTTAGTGCTTTTTTTTGGCTGGCAACTCTACCAAATCTCACGTTTGGTTCTCTTCCAAAGAATCAATTTTCTCATTCATGCCATGTTCCCACTATTTTCTGGATTCTACCTACATTGCTTCTTCAAAACTTCTTGGTTTTCCACCATCAGTAAGCAACAAGTAGTATAAAGAAGGGGAATAATAAATTTGAGGCTTACTTACCCTTTCATACCTCCTCATGGGCGTTTAAGACTCATTGACAGCTTATTGTCTACCCAAATTTCATTTTAACAATGATCGATCCCGATCATCTCTCAGTCTGCACCCGATCGACGTCAATTCCACCTGACCGACCTGACCTACGTCAGTTGCCATTTGACCGACATCAATTTCCACCTGCCCGACATCACCGACTTTGGTCTCCACCAGACTTACGTCGGTTCTTGCCTGATCAACATCGGTCTCTACCTGACTGACGTCGGTGTCTGTGTTTTCTTGTGAGTGATGATTTTTACCCGCGAGCTCATTTTGGATCATAATCTTGTCCAAATCAACATTGCCTTGCTCAGAATTATTCAACCTCTTGAGCTGATCACTATCCATCACCTTCTCCTTAAAAACCAAGGCTTTTTAGTTCTTAAATTTATCAAAAACATCATATTTTATTTTTATGCAATAGACCCATATCTTTCTTGTTGCATCATCAATGAAAGAAACATAACACTGTGATCCTCTAATAAAAGCTCCCTGAGCTGGTCCCCACACGTCTGCGTTAACAAGCTCTAATCTGTGCTTCTTCTTTGTCAACCCAGTTTCAAGAAACCTCACTTTCTTCTATTTTTCAAAAATACAATGCTCACAAAAATCTCGATCTATGCTTTTCAAATCTGAAAGCTTACCTTTTGACTTAAGAATATCCATTCCCTTCTCACTCATGTGACCAAGCCTACTAGGCTACAACTTTGCATCTACATCTGAAGTAGATAAAACAAAAAGAGAATCAGTAATACAAGTAGATAGATAAAGTGTACCTACTTTCTTACCTCTTAATAATACAAGTGCACCCTTGAAAACTTTTTAAGATTCCACTGTGAGAGTTACTGTGCAACCCTCATCACCTAACTTTCTTACAGAAATTAGACTCCTCTTCACGATGAGAACATGCATGACATCTTTCAACACTCTTGTGTTGTCATTCTGCAATTTCAACCGCACCTTTCCTTTGCCAACAATTTGACAAGGTTCATCATCCCCTAAATAAACTTTTCCAAAATCTCCATGGATATAATCATTAAAAAATTCTATATTTGGGGTTGCATGAAAAGAGGCACTAGAATCTAAAACCCATGATTCTATTTTATTATCCAAAAAAAGTGTAAGAGCATTCTGCGTAGCAATACCTGTAACTTTTGATTCTTGATTATCTTCATGCTGATTTTATTTGTTATCCTTCAACCAACTATCTTTCTTTGCATGGCCTTTCTTTCCACAATTCTAGCAGGTTATTCTTCTATTTCTAGATTTGGATCTACTTCTCATCTTTGACCTTGATCTCCCTTGCTTGCCCTTCTCTCTTTGCCTTCCCCTGCTTTCAATACTTAAAGCATTACCTGATGTTTTTTATGTGTTTTTTCTGTGAATTTCTTCATTCAAGATTACACTAACAATATCATCAACTTTCAAGATATTTGAAGCAGATGCAGTATTACTAACTGCCATTATCAAACTATGCCAACTTTTAGGTAAAGAGCATAAGATTAAGAGAGCTTTAATTTTATCATCAAAAACTATTTTGATTGAATTTATCTAATTTACTATTACATGGAAATCATTAAGATGACTAGACACCGATCCACCTTCCTGCATTTGCAAGTTAAATAATTGCTTCATAAGATATACCTTATTCGAAGCTGAAGGTTTTTCATATAAATTTGCCAAAGTATCCATTAACTCTACCGTTGTCTTTGCCTTTGATAAGTTGAAAATCACAGACGATGCCAGGCTCAACCTTATAGATCACATAGCCTTTCTATCAAAAACATTCTATTTTTCATCTTGCATATATGTGGGCTTACATGAAATTCCATCCAATGATAAGTACAGATCTTTATGATACAAATAATCTTCAATCTGCATCTTCCATAATTGATAATTATTGCCATTAAATTTTTTTATTTTTAGTTTACTTTCTTTTGCAATTACTTTACTCCCACTCAATCAGAAACCCCTGTGAGTGAATTCTGTAATCAACAAACACTAACCCACTCTACCACTTGTTAGTGATCCTAGCTCTAATACCAATTGTCAGGATCTACACAAAGCTCTGATACCAATTGTTAGGATCTACACAAAGCTCTGATACCAACTGTTAGGATCCTCCTTAGAGTAGAATTGATTACCTTTGTATAAGCAACTAAACACAGAATTAAATTAGAAGTAATAAGTAACTAGAAATCAGAAATAACAAAGAATAAAAAATATGAGAAATAATACAATCTTGTATTACACTCTTCTAAAAATAAATACAATGAAGAAATCTCTTCTTCCCACACCTCTTAGATGCACAATAATTCTCCTTCAAGATTTCTCTCTCTCTCAATCAATTACAACCAACAATCAACTCATTAATCGAGTTGTTGTTCCCTCCTCTAGTAGATCTCCTTGATCTTACACCTTGCAGATCTAATTGATCTTGTTTACTCTTGTGTTGTAGATCTTCTTGATCTTGCTACCCCGCAAATCTAACTAACCTTACTCTTCTGCACACATTAAAATACAACCCCATGGGTCTCATAAATAGAACCCAAACCAAACAATAATTAGAAAAGCGGACTCAAGACTAAAATTAGTCTTTACATGCAAACTCACTATTCTCTAAAAATAGAATTTTGGAAACGCATAGATGACCAATGCCGGTCTCTATCTGTCTGCATATGACCAATGTCGGCCGATCCCTAATTGACGTTGGTCAGTCTTGACCGATGTCAATGACTGTGTAACTCTAGCAACCTCTGTATTTGCTCATTTGGTGAAACTTTTAGCTTCACAACTCAATAATATCTCACTTGGAGATAAATAACTGCACCTGTACCTATACAACAACATCTTCTAACTTATTTCTTCATCTTTAACTTCAATTTTTAAGACCAACAAAAGTTGAATGAAGATTCAACTTCTCCTTTGTTCTTGGCTTTGTTAACAGATCTGCAAGGTTTTTATCCTTGCAAACCACCGTGACTGCAACAACCTTCTGTAACTTTGAAATCTAGTTAACCATCGTTCCACCAATAGTGAATACATATTCTGTGGTGCTACTCCTGCCATCCAAGTCATCTACGATATCTGAATCTACATACCCATGTAGAGAACTATTTGACTCTGCATAACATAAATGCCTACTGCTAGTCCCTCTCAGATATATGAGAATCTACTGAACTGCTTTACAGGGATTCTTTTCTGGATTGGCCATTAACTTGCTGACAACTCTCACTGCTTGGGCAATATCTGGTCTAGGTGTGCTAACCGATTTTGCATCCTGCATATTGAACCTCTCCAATACCTTGTTCACATAATCCTCTTGAGAAAAAATCAAACTATGATTTTTCTTGTCTCTCTTAATACTCATGCCAAAGATTTTCTTTGTTGTTCCTAAATTCTTCATGGCAAATGTGTGAGCTAATTTTACCTTAAGCTCAGTAATATCATGCCTGTGTGAACCTACAACAAGCATATCATCTACATACAGTAACAGGATAATATAACTACCATTATCTAATTTGTTGAAATAAACACAATGGTCAGACTAAAATTTACTAAAGCCATGCTCTGTCACAAACCTGTCAAACCTCAAATACCATTGTCTTAGAGCTTGCTTAAGACCATATAAGTTTTTCTTCAACTTGCACACAAGTTTTTCCTTACCTTTGACCTCAAAACCTTCCGGCTGTTCCATATATATCTCTTCATCTAAATCTCTATGAAGAAATGATGTCTTAACATCAAGCTGCTCAAGATGCAAATCCTCAATAGCAACTAAAGACAATACAGTCCGAATAGAAGTTATTTTTACTACAAATTTTTTTTTACTAAAATCAATACCTGGTTTTTATGCAAATTCCTTTACTACCAACCTGTCTTTATGTCTCATTTGTCCATTCTCTCTTTCCTTTAACCTGTAAATCCATTTGTTTTTTAGTGCTTTCTTTCTAGCTGGCAACTCTACCAAATCTCATGTTTGGTTCTCTTCCAAGGAATCAATTTCCTCATTCATGCCATGCTCTCACTATTTTCTAGATTTTACTTGTATTGCTTCTTCAAAACTTCCTAGTTTTTCACCATCAGTGAGCAACAAGTAGTATAAAAAAGGGGAATAACGAATTTGAGGCTTATTTACCCTTTCAGACCTCCTCATGGGTGTTTGAGACTCATTGACAGCTTGCTGTCTGCCCAAATTTCATTCTAACAGTGACCGATCCTGATCATCTCTCGATCTGCACCCGACCGACGTCGATTCCACCTGACCGACCTGACCGACGTTGATTGCCATTTGACTGACGTTAATTTCCACCTATCTGACGTCACTGACTTTGGTCTCCACTGGATCGATGTCGGTTCTTGCCTAATCAACATCGATCTCTGCCTGATCGACATCGGTGTTTGTGTTTTCCTGTGAGTGATAATTTTTACCTGTGAACTCATTTTGGATCATAATCTTATCCAAATCAACATTTCCCTGCTCAAAATTATTTAGCCTCTTGAGCTGATCACTATCCATCACCTTCTCCTTGAAAACTAAGGCTTTCTAGTTCTTAAATTTGTCAAAAACTTCAGATTTCCTCTTTATGCAATAGACCCATACCTTTTTTGTAGCATCATCAATGAAAGAAACATAACACTGTGATCCTCCAATAAAAGCTCCCTGAGCTGGTCCCCACATGTCTGCGTGAACAAGCTCTAACATGTGCTTCTTTTTTGTTGGCCTAGTTTCAAGAAACCTCACTTTTTTCTATTTTCCAAAAATACAATGCTCACAGAAATCTCGATCTATGCTTTTCAAATATGAAAGCTTACCTTTTGACTTAAGAATATTCATTCCCTTCTCACTCATATGACCAAGCCTACTAAGCCACAGCTTTGCATTTACATCTGAAGTAGATAAAATAGAAGGAGAATCAATAATATAAGTATATAGATAAAGTGTACCTACTTTCTTACCTCTTGCTAATATAAGTGCACCCTTAGAAACTTTCTAAGATTTTGCTGTGAGAGTTATTGTGCAACCCTCATCACCTAACTTTCCTATAGAAATTAGACTCCTCTTCAAGATGGAAACATGCATGACATCCTTCAACACCCATGTGTTGCCATTCTGCAATTTCAGCTGCACTTTTCCTTTGCCAATAATTTGACAAGGTTCATCATCCCTTAAATAAACTTTTTAAAAATCTCCATGGACATAATCATTGAAAAATTCTCTATTTGGGGTTGCATGGAAAGAGGCACCATAATCTAAAATCCAAGATTCTATTTTATTATCCAAAGAAACTGTAAGAGCATCCTGTATAACAATACTTGCAATTTTTGCTTCTTCATTACTTTCATGCTGATTTTCTTTGTTATCATTCAACCAACAATCTTTCTTTATATGCCCTTTTTTTTCACAATTCTAGCAGGTTATTCTTTTATTTCTGGATTTGGATCTACTTCTCATCTTTGACCTTGATCTCCTTTGCTTGTTCTTCTCTCTTTGCCTTCCCCTGCTTTTAATATTTAAAGCATTACCTGATGTTTCTTCTGTGCTTTTATTGTAAATTTCGTCATTCAAGATTACAATAACAACATCATCAACTTTCAAGATATTTGAAGCATATGCAGTATTACTAACTACCATTACCAAACTATGCCAACTTTTAGGTAAAAAGCATAAGATTAAGAGAGCCTTAATTTCATCGTCAAAAACTATTTTGACTGAATTTAACTGATTTACTAT
This sequence comes from Torreya grandis, assembly GCA_037957365.1. Taxonomy (NCBI): domain Eukaryota; kingdom Viridiplantae; phylum Streptophyta; class Pinopsida; order Cupressales; family Taxaceae; genus Torreya; species Torreya grandis. The sequence continues at coordinate 1,771,864 of JARHVA010000004.1, read as the reverse complement.
TGCATAAAAATCATTAAGATGACTAGATATCGATCCACATTCTTGCATTTGCAAATTAAATAATTGCTTCATAAGATATACCTTATTCGAAGCTGAGGGTTTTTCATATAAATTTGCCAAAGTATCCATTAACTCTACCATTGTCTTTGCCTGTGATAAGTTAGAAATCACAGACAATGCCAGGCTCAACTTTATAGATCTCAGAGCCTTTCTATCAAAAACATTCCATTCTTCATCTTGCATATATATGGGCTTACTTGAAACCCCACCCAACAGTAAGTACAGATCTTTCTGATACAGATAATCTTCAATCTGCATCCTCCATAATTGATAATTCTTGCCATTGAATTTCTTCATTCTTAGTTTACTTTATTCTGCCATTGCTTTACTCTCACTCAATCAAAAACTCTTGTGAGTGAATTCTGTAATCAACAAACACTAACCCGGTCTACCACTTGTTAGTGATCCTAGCTCTGATACTAATTGTCAAGATCTACACAAAGCTCTGATACCAATTGTCAGGATCTACACAAAGCTCTGATACCAACTGTTAGGATCCTTTTTAGAGTACAATTGATTACCTTTGTATAAGTAACTAAACATAGAATTAAACTAAAATTAATAAGTAACTAGAAATCAGAAACAATAAAGAATAAGAAATATGAGAAACAATACAATCTTGTATTGCACTCTTCTAGAAGGAAATACAATAAAAAAATCTCTTCTTCCCACACCTCTTAGATGTACAGTAATTCTCTTTCAAGAGTTCTCTCTCTCTCAATCAATTACAACAAACAATCAACTCAATAACTGAGTTGTTCCCTCCTCCAGTAGATCTCTTTGATCTTGCGCCTTGGAGATCTAATTGACCTTGCTTACTCTTGTGTTGTAGATCTTCTTGATCTTGCTACCCCGTAGATCTAACTAATCTTGCTCTTTTGCACACATTACAATATAGCCCCATGGGTCTCATAAATAAAACTCAAACCAAATAATAATTAAAAAAGTAGACTCAAGACTAAAATTAGTCTTTACATGCAAACTCACTGTTCTCTAAAAATAGAATTCTAGAAATGCACAGATGACCGATGTCAGTCTCTGTCTGTCTGCATATGACCGATGTCGGTCGATCCCTAACTGACATTGGTCTATCCTGATCGATGTCGGTGATTGTGTAACTTCAGCAACCTCTGCATTTGCTCATCTGGTGAAACTTTTAGCTCCACAACTCAATATTCACTTTGATTGCTTATACAGATTCAAATTGGGTAGGATGTTTGGGTGATCAAAAAATTACAAGTGGAGGAGCTTTCTTCTTTGGTGATAGCTTAGTATCATGGCTAAACAAAAAGCAAAATTTAGTATCACTTTCTACAGCTGAATTAGAATATATTGTAGTGGTATTGTGTTGTACTCAAGTGCTTTGGATGAAACAAACTTTAGAAGATATCAAGGTAAAATATGATGAACCTATTTATATTTTTTATGACAATATAAGTGTTATTAATATTTCAAAGAATATAGTGATGCATTCAAGAACAAAATATATTCCTATTAGATATGATTTATTAAGAGAGCATGTTACAGATCAATAGGTTAAGATAGAATATATTAGTACTACAAAGCAGATTGTAGATATTTTCACAAAGGCACTACCAAAAGACATATTTGAGTATCTACGAGTAATTTTTTTTACTTCCTGCCATTGAAGTTCAACATCAGTTGAGGGGGAGCTAAGTGTTAGCTCTAGGTAGGCCCTTTGCCATTGATGTCAAAGGGGGAGAAGAATAGAAAAAGGTACATGTATAGGTATAGGTGCAAAAATAAGTATAGTTTGCTACAGTAAAGGAGAGTTACTGTATATTTTTTAGATGGCAGTATGTGTAGGTTTCAAGATATGACAGTTTTAGTTTGAGGTTGACATCAATGACAAAGGAGGAGATTGTTGGAAATATTGTCATTGATGTCAAAGGTCTAGCATTATTGGTGATAAAGGTCCAACATTATTGGTGATAAAGGTCCCATTGCATTTAATGGTGTTTTTAATATTCATATTTTAGCTAATGTGTGTTAACATTTATTTAATATTAATGAATATATTTTTGGTTGCATATAAGTTAAAAGAGGGCCCATGGAGAAGTCAAAGAGTCACGAGGAAAAGATAAAAGAGGAATGGAATACATTTTCTCATGAAGAGTCATCTTGAAGAATTTTAAGAGTCATCATGTGAAGACAAAAGAGGGTATGATGCATTTTTCCATGAAGGGACACTTCGAAGAATACGAAAAGTCACCAACATAAAGACAAAAGAGGAAAATATGCATTTGTTTATGAAGGGTCACCATATGAATTTTCAAATACAAGGGTATGAAGGGTCATGCAAGTTTGGCACCATTTTTCATGATGATTGAAGGGTCACACAAGGTGAATGCCAAAGGTCATTTGGAAAGCTATAAATAAAGGCTTGAGAAACCATTTGTAAAATGTAAGAAAGTGCATGGTTTGTATTTGTTTTTGAAGAGAGAAAAACTAGAGATATTGTAGAGTTCTATCATTTGTTGAATAATTAATATTGAAAGATAATCATGTTTTATACACAAGATGGGTTGGTGCTCACAAATCTTTGTAAGGGGTTGGTGCTCTTATGAGTTGGCGCTCACAAATAGTTTCTGTTTTGGTTCTTGACAAAAGATTTAGTGCCCTTATAATTTGGTGCTTTTGAAATTTGTATTTTGAGTTGGTGCTCATTTATATACTTGAGATTATTCTCTGTGGTTTTTCCTACTTTGAGTTTCCACATAAAAATCTGTTGTCTCTCTCTCTCTCTATCTTGTGTAGTGCATATTATTGTTTCAATTTTATTGCATACTTTGAATGTGTAATTAAGTGGTTAAAGAAAAGAAATCAGATTACATAAAAGATATATAATATATTGATTCATCCCCCCTCTCAATATATTTCATGCTGAACATAAATTATCTATTTAGCATAAAGTGCAGTGCCTTACCAATACACATCAACTAGATGCAAACCTGTTAGAAAAATACGCTATGCAAAAAAATATAAACATAGTGAGAAGTAAAAAGAAATAAAAATAGATCAGGAGCACAAACATAGATTTACATGGAAAACCTGGCAATGTATCAGGAAAAACCACATAAAAAAGGTCTCTCAGTAATTGGTTATTCAGTAATCAAATAACTGTTACAACAATGGCATAACCACTCTCTAGCTGCAATGACTACAAAAATGCATTTGCTTGTATGAATTTTCTTTTATGCATTTGTTTTCTTTCTCCTAACTCATGAGTTCCTTTTATAAAAGGACAATAGGTTTATTTAATACTAAGTGGCCATGCCACTATCCTCCACTAGGAGGTAAGTGGCCATCCCACTATCCTCCACTATAAAAGTGAATGTAGTACAAAATGATTTTATCAATGTTGCCTAAATAATAAAACTAACTTCATATACCATACTTGAAGTTAGATTTAAACCTATGAATGACTTATCTTACTAAAAGACCAATACATGTGTTACCTATCATCAAGTAATGTGCAAGCCTAGAGAAGTTGTGCACCAAATGAACTTCACCAACATATTTGTTGGATTTATCTTTATGTGTATCTTGGCCAAAGAGATCTATCCTTCGTCCACCACATCACGTATAGAGTGATATTTTACATCAATGTGCTTCATTTTGGAATGATATGTTAGGTTCCATGCTAATTACAAAGCATTTTGGCTATCACAATGTAACACCATGTTATCTTGCCTCATCTACAACTCACCTAAAAGTCCATGAAGCCATATCACCTCCTTACAAGCCTATATCACTGCTATACATTCAACTTTAGTAGTAGACAAGGCGACCATTGACTGTAGCCATGAGATCCAACTAATTGCACTTCCTACTAAGGCAAAAACATACCATGTAGTGGAATTTCTCCTATCTCTATTTCCACCAAAATTTGCATCCACATACCATCAACCTAAAGTGTGGTCTCACTGTAATAAATAGTAGCATCAGAAGTGCCCCTCAAATACCTGAGAATCCACTACATTGTTGTCCAATGCTCACAACTTGGATTCACCATGTAATGACTAACTACTCCCATTACTTATGCAATATCTAATCTGGTGCACACCATGGCGAACATAAGATTACCAATTAATAATGAGTAAGATACACAAGACATCTATTTCCTATCCACTTTAGTGCTTGGGCACTATTCTTAAGATAATTTAACGTGAACAAGAAATGAGATACTAATTGGCTATGCATTCTACATATTGAAACGCTACAAAACCTTTTCCACATAAGTCTTTTATGATAACCAAAGATTCTTGTTCTTTCTATCTCTATGTATCCTCATCCCGAGAATCTGTTTTGCACCTCCTAAGTCCATCTCAAACTCCCTAGAAATCTAAACTTTTAATATAATAATTATTTGCATGTTGGGACATGCTACCAACATATCATCAACATACAAAATCATAATAATGAAATTGTCATTTATGTACCTTCGAAAGTAGGCACACGGATCAATGCCATAACTACTAAAACCCAAGCTCATCATGAAAGAATCAAATCACTTGTACCAACACCTTAGCACCTATTTAAAACCATATAATGGTTTGTTCAACCTACAAACAAGATTCTCCTTGTCTCTTTCCTCAAAATATTTTGGTTATTGTATATAAATTTCTTTAGAAAGATCATTATGTAAGAAGGTTGTTCTAACATCTAACTATTCTAGTTCCAAATCAAGACTAGAAATAAGAGATAAAACAAATCTAACTATTCTTAGTTGTACAATAGGTGAAAATATTTCATCAAAATCAATACCAAATTTCTGTGCATACCATTTGGCCACCAACCACACTTTATACCACTGCACATTATCATTTATATGATTTTTCAGTTTAAAGACCCACTTGTTCCCTATATCTTTCTGCCTCTTAGGAAATAAAACAACCTCCCACATCTTATTTTTATGTAGAGCTTCCATCTCCTTCTCCATGATAGTTCTCCATTTGCTTGCATCTTCAGCTTCACAAGCCTCCTAAAATGAGCTACGCTTATCAACATTAGTAGCTAATGCATAAGTTGAATTACAACTAGGAGAGTACCTTTTCGATGGTTTGGTCACTCTAGTAGATCTCCTCAAAAAATATGATGTGTCACCAAGTGGCCCCTCCAGTCGTCATTCATCATGATCTTGATTTTTATCTTGCTAAATTTCATAGACAAGTTGTTGATTTTCATCCTATACCTCCATATCAACATCATACTTTTCCACCTATATTGGAAAAATAATTATAATTTTTTCTTTACTTTTTTGCACTAATTTTTGTTTAAAATGAACATCTTGGCTAATAACAGGCTTGTGGGAAACAACATCCCACAACTTTTACCCCTTTGTACCATCTTTCCATTCTTCTTAAGGGATTTTAGGATTTAAATCTATAGTGGGTGATCTATTAATCAAGAAACAGGTTGTGGAAGTAGCCTCCCCAAAATTGTTGTTCCAATAATGCTCATCATACATCTAGCTCGATCCATGATTGTACAGTTCATCCTTTTAGCAACACCATTTTTTTGTGGTGTTCTATCAAATGTCAACTGCCTTGTTATGTCATGCTCACTGCAAAACTGATTAAATTCCCTTAAACAAAATTCCTCTTTGTTATATGTTCTAAGACTTTTTATTGTCTTACCCTTTTGATTTTCTATTAGAGCTTTAAACTTTTTAAAACAATAAAATACATCAGATTTCCTCTTGAGAAGATAAATCCACACCTCACGAGAATAATCATCTATTAATGAAATAAAATATGATGAACCCCCGATAGATGCAACAAGTGCTTGCCAAGAATCTGAATGCATTAAATGTAGAATTTCTTTACTTCTAGTAGCGATTCTAGAAAAACATGATCTATTCTATTTTCCATACAAATAATGCTCAATAATTTAGATCTAAAGATTTTATAATTGGGAGAAGGTTTCTATCCAGTAGTATCTTGAGACCATGCTCACTCATGTGGCCTAGATGTTGATGCCATGTTGACAATGACACCATTTCCTTATTTGACACCACTGTAGCATTTTCATCATAATTTTTTCCAACTAACCTATATATATTCCCACCTTTTCTCCCTTTAACACCACCATCACTCCCTTTGTTACCTTGATACAACAATTTTCCCCATTGAATCGATAACCTTATTCATTGAATACTCCAAGTGACAACAAATTTTTCTTCAATCCTAGTACATGTCTAACATGCTAAATAGTCCTTATTGCCCCATAAAACATCTTGATTTCAACTTCTCCTTCACCAATAACATTACATGGGTTATCATTGGCCATGTAAACCACACCTCCATCACATGTCTGGTAAGAAGAAAACTAGTCCCTTTGAGGAGTAATGTGAAAAGAAGCTCCATAATCAATAAGCCAAACATGATGTAACAGACCTCTAAAATTAGTAGACAAAACCTTTCCATATTATAACGGTGTTCCAACTTCTATTGTATCTGCCTTGGATGGATACGAGCTAGGATTTTCCTTGTTCGCCTTCAACACCCTACAATCCTTTTTGACATGCTCTATTTTTCCATAATTCTAACATTTGACTCTTTTTTGCCCCTTGTATTTTGAACTAGTCTGCCCATGCTTAATTTCCCCTCTTTCCATAGTTCTCCTCCACACAACTAGAGCTTCATTGGAAGAAAACCCTTGAGATGTTTTCCACCTTAACTCTAGAAATTGTTGTGACCACTACATAATCAGTGTGTTGAAATCATTGAAATGATCTGCAACTGATGAACTATCATGCATACTTAGGTTATACAGCTACCGATGTATCATAATCTTGTTTGCTAATGACTTGGTCTCATACAACTTTTTGAGCTTATTCTAGAAGTGTCATTTCTCCTCTACAACAATGAATAAAACCAAATCAGCTAGAGATAACTAGATTATAGCCTTAGCCATCACATCCTTCTCATCCCAATCTATCTAATCCATGGCTACAGGTTTTGTCACTACCCCTTTGACAGCTAAGGCACATTTATTCTTCACTAATAGGGATTGAACCTTTAGTTTCCACAAAGTCCCTCAAATCTGGTAATTTTACTTCCTGTCATTCTTAAAAAAAAAATCTTCACTAAACCAAGCTTTGATACCAACTTTTAGAAAAAAACACTATATAGAAAAATATAAACACAATGAGAAGCAATATGAAATAGAAATAGATTAGGAGCACAAACACAGATTTACATGGAAAACCTAATAATGTACCAAGAAGAACCATAGGTTAAAAGTCTCTTAGTATTTGATTATTCAAGAATCAAACTATTGTTACAGCAATGGCATAACCACTCTCTAGCTCCAATGACTACAAAAATGAATTTGCTTGTATGAATTTACTTTTTCTCCTAACTCATGAGTTCCTTTTATAGAAGGATAATAGGTTTATTCAATACTAAGTGTCTATCCCACTATCCTCCACTAAGAGGTAAGTGGCCATCCCACTATCCTCTATTTCAAAAGTGCATGTGATACAAAACCTTTTTATTAATATTGGCTAAATAGTAGAATTGAATTCATATACCAACAAATGGGACATCTAAAAAGACATGAACCTAAGGCACCTCTGCATAATAAAATGTGACCACCAACAAATGTAGATTGATGGAAATACTATCACTGATCCCAACACCATTCTATAAAATCCAAGGTTTAATGGCTTATCATACTTTCCATATGCTAAAGGCCACAAAAGACCCCCACAAACTTGACAAGGGCATGCAAGATAATGATGTTTTGAAAGCCTAATCCCTTCCAAGTAGATCTCCCATAGTGTGAACCTGAAATGATATAATTCCTTAGCAATAATTTCCAATCTTCATTCCCTTCAACAACTCAAATTATCCATTTAGCACAGAGTGTAGTGCCTTGTTGATACACATCAATCAGACCCAACCCTCCCAACTCCTTGGGGAGTCAACAATATTCCCAAGCCACCTTGTCAAAACCTTTCCCATGCTTAGTACTATCCCAAAGTAATTCCTAAGGAGTTTCTCAAGATTTTGGTATGAGGCTTTGGAAGGAACCCAACATGACGAGTAGTAAACATGGGATGCAATAAGAGCCTTAAAGCACATATGAAATTTACTAGCTAGAGATCATTGCTTATTGATCCAATATGAGAGTTTCTTCTCTACCTTGTTGATGACATGCTGCCAAGGGTTGGATAGAGATGCTTGAAACATGAAAGGTATACCAAGAAAACATAAAATCTCACCATGTTGTATCCATTTCCAAGCATACATTTATAGACAAGTAGGTGGTGAACTAAAAGATTGCTTGTCACATTTAGTCTTTTTCCATTGAATTTTGGAACCTAAAGTCACATAAAAAATGTTGAGGCACTATATTACTTATTTGATATTCTTTTCATCTTCAATTCCTGTGAAGAAGGATTCATTAGCAAAATGGCCATTAACAAGCTAAGAGGAGTTATCCATAGGGGGAAAGACTCATTTGAGAAGTCCATGGAAAATGTCATTGGTCAACAGATATCCAACCTTCTACAGATAATACATATAGTGTTGGGACAGGAGGGCACCCTTGCCTACTAGAGTGGAACAAACCAAATTGCTCAAAATGCATACCATTAATGGAGAGATAGGCTAAGGCATCTACAAAAAGCATTTGTACCAACTATTGAAAATTGGGACCAAACCCTAAAGCCTACAACATTGTAAGAATGAATGGTCATTCGATGTGATCATTGGCTTTCTCAAAGTCAATTGATGAAAATCACTTGTTGCTTTGACCTACGAGCACACTCCATACCTTCCTAAGCTACAATGATATTATATAATATATATCTTCTTTAGATAAATCATGCTTGTTTAGGTATAACAATCAAGACATGGCTATAATCTTGTAAGAAATGTTCAGCAATGTGATGAGCCACCAATTATAAATCTACTCATAATCACCCACCTTAGGTATGAACTTAATTTGTCCTTTGTTAATGATTTGACAAAGGGTTTTGGAATGAAAGACTTCATAATAGTCTTCATATAGATCATCTCCAATGGTTTGCCAAAGCACTTTGTAAAATTTAAATGGAAAACCATCACACCCAGGACCTTTTTCATTAGCCATATTCATGATAACTTCATGCATGTCTTTAATGGTGAGTAACCAATCACAAACCAATCATTGAGGCTGAGAGAGCTTACATGAGACCATAGAAATATAACATTAGAGATCTTGTTCTCACATAGGAGAGGACTCTTGTGCTTTGAAAACTTTTGATAATGGTGGCCAAAGGATTACACGACATCAATAAAGTCAGTGAGTCATTTGTCAATTTCCAAAATGGCTTTGGTCTTTTGAAAGGAGTGTTTATCCATGGAGTGATGGCATCAAACCAACACCCATATAAGTTGGTTTTCTTTGAAGGATGTGGCATAATATTTTAAATCCACCAAATATGAGAAAGAGTGGGTCTATGATGTAATAAAGCATTATTAAGAATAAACTGCATCTTTTCCACTTTGGGTTGTTTAAACTTCCATTCAATGGGGAACCATATAAAAAAATCATTGTAAAGGACAAAATACGGCAAAGCCTCCACTAGAAACAAGAAACAAGTGGCAAAGAGGTACGATTGAGAAAAAACAAGGCCTTGTCAAGTCTTTTGAGCATACTTTCAGATCTAAGGTGGAGATTAAACCATGTGAACCAAACTGAAGAATCATATTGGTGTGAGCAATTTGGATCATAAAACCACAATTTATTTTGCATATAATACCACATCTTTTGCTGTCTAGTTTTCCAATGCATTGGGTGGTAAGGAAGTTTGTCAAATACCATCTTAAGCATATTAAAGTCACAACGCAAATTCTAATGTGCATATATAAAATCATCAACAAGCCATTGCCAAAGGACCGACCCTTCCACCGCATCATTGGAGGCATAAATATTAATAATGCCAAAGGGGTGGTTTTCAATGTTTAACAAAACCCAATGGATCCGATTAGAGGGGTCACATCCATGATCATCATAATGTATCCACCATTTTAAATAAATAAAAGTAACTACTCCCCCACAACCTAGATCATGATTGTTAGTCAGGGAAATACTATTAGACCAAATAACCTTACTAAAAATTATGAGAAAAAAATCAAATTATCTTGATTTCTTGTAGACACAAACAATCGAGATCTAAAAATCATTGTTGAATATCAAGCACCACCCACTTATGAGGTCGGTCTTTGAGACCCTATGCATTCCATGAATAAATATTCATAATTCATGGGGATCTTAAGACATATCCTTAGAACCTAAGCCTTGAAGGGAACCATATTTATTTTGAAAAAACTTTGTTGATTAATATTTAAGAAATCACCAAGCTAAAATGGATGTTGTTTATTTGAAACAGAATCTCCATCCTCCAACAGATGAGTCAAACTATGATAATTTCAATCAAAATCCTTGCGAGGAGAAATGCTCTGGAGAAACAGTTGATAATATTGATTAACTTCTTAAGTCATTGCTTAAGAGGTAAAGATAACATTGGCTACCAAAGGTGGGATAGAAAACCTAAGTTTACCCACCTCTTTGAAGGTTCAAATTGGTTATGAGAAGGCTCTTGAGATGGTTGAGTTGTTGCCATACCAAAATTAGACATATCCTACGTATGAACACCCAAACTAGGGTTTGACATTGTAATTTTATTAATTGACACACTTGCATTAGGGGTTTCTAATAGCATCCTTATTTCATTTGGATATATGACAGCTGATAGTGGTCCGACGACTCTCACTACCAAACTGAGTGCTCTTAGTTGGAGGTTTTGAAATTGGTATGAAAGAAGTTGTTAGGCAAGTTGATATACAACACTTTATGGACATGGTGGGTGTTCCCTATTCCAATATCAATGGTATCCTTAAGGTTACATCAAAGGTCAAACTTAACATAGACTTACTTTTGAGGATGAGCAAAATAAATTTATCTAGTTCATGGTAAGGTACTCGGCCTATCAAAGCAACTAGACAATCAATAAAGTACCAACAAGGCAAAGTGAGACTAGGGAATTCAATATAGATTGAAAGATTTAGGGATAATTACTCTAAAAAAATAAACTCACATGCCCATGGAGAGAAAAAAAGTAGGGAGCTTTTGACATACCTAGGAACTGTTTGCAATATAGCAAAACCATGTTGAGTATCAACAAAGTAAAATTAAAAAAAGTTTTTGGTCATATTTTGGACTACGTCCAAATTAATCCCATAAAGAGTCCAAGAAGTTTGTGATCAATTTTTAAGCATACTTTCAAAAGAAGTTCTCCTGATAAAATACCCTATCAAAGTAAACTGCTCTAACCATTTACAAGCATTATAAAATTGAGAATTGGTAAAATAAAATTACACAAGATTTCAAAGTAATTACCTTGTGGAATTATTTTAAAATGAACTTTTGAGGCTTCTTACCTAGAGGTGTCATTTCCAACAACTTCACAATCCATTGTCATAGCATCAACAACTAAACTATCTATGTGAGTCCCATTAAATAGGCCAAGGGGCTGCTCTCGAAGGCATAGAGATGAAAAAGGAAACACTAAAAGCAAAAAACCAATCAAAATCCTGTTGTTTTTAATAAAAATCAGTTGAAAACTATATACAGCCAAAAAAAATAATGCTAGCAGGTATTAAACCCTAGTAGAGCTCATTCTCCCATGCAACCTCGAGATCAACTCTATAAAAATATTATTCTAGATTTGAAATATGGGGTGGGAACTATGGTAGCAATTCAACCAACTATACTGTATTTAGAAGAGGGGATTCTAGTCAAGACTTATATTTTGGGCATTTTTTTTTAGAATATTTGCAGACTAAAACATGTTTTTGTAGATGGAGAAAGTAAAATAACATTTTTAACTTTCCATCAAATCAAAATAATATTTAGATTGGTGAAGATGCACTTTTACCTTATGTAGTGACTTATTTTAGAACCTTGTTATATCAACGTATAATATCTTAGCATTATTGGCTTTCTATCTCCTAGATACAAAATTCCATCAAAGATTTTCCCCTTAATACCTAGGTACAAGTATGATATGACCATATATAACCACAATTATTCAAACACCCCTAGAAATGGTACTTCTTGCTAACATGTTTTAATTCCACGTTAATACTTTCTATTTTTCCTCTCCTATACTTGGTACTTTGGTAAAGATGTGTACAAACTAGTTTTGAGCATAATAGTAATTCAACTTAACCACTCCACCTTGTGTTTGCTCCCAAATGTAGAGATGGTGGGCTTCTATCTACTTAGTTTTTGAATGAAATACTCTATTACTTGTTAGCTTGATCACACTTTCCACTTCATAATATAGTGAAGTTATTTGAGCCATGCACCAATTTATGTTTTAAATTCCCAAGTATCGTTGTCAACCAAACTACCTTGCATACAACACTAACAAATGTTTGGTATTCCCACAGAGGGTTCACTTAACAAATCTATGGCACAACATTTTTGTTCGTAGTGTACTAAATAATACCCCTATTTTCATTTATACCTCTCAGTATTATATTGGTTATACCCCTTCTAATATATCATTTCAATTCAAATATCCCCCTCTTTTCACTAAACATCTTAGGTGCCCATTATTTCATAGAATTCTTTATATCCCTTTCTACTTCTACATCTCATATGTTTGGTGGAACATACCATGTCATGTAAAATATTGTTTTCACAAATGTTGAGATATATACATACATATGTATCATTAAAGACACAAGATTTTCACAATCCATCAAATTAACAAGAAAAGCTCTTGGACTAACTATATATAAGTTTAACATGTATGTTTGTGTGTGTGTGTGTATCAATGTTAACCTTCTATACAATCAATAGCTCATGATTTAATGAGGCAAGCTTTTGGAGTAACGGTGTAGAAGGTTAAAGACATAAGATTTTTATAGTCAATTACTCCAAAAGCTTGTCTCTTTAATTTCATGGACTGTGAAAATCTTGTCTTAATGATATTATATATAGAAACTCCTACATAATTACTCTAAAAGCTTGTATATGTGTGTGTGTGTGTGTGTGTGTATATGTATGTATGTATATGTATATATATGTATATGTATATGTACATATATATGTATGTACCTATATATACATGTACATACATATATATATGTATGCACATGTATATATATGATGTACATATATATATATGTGTGTGTGTGTGTGTGTGTGTGTGGGTAGTATGTATATATATGTACGTACATATATATGTACATACATACACATATATGTATGTATGTATGTAAATGTATGTACATATACATGCATACATACATATATGTGTATGTATGTACATATATATGTAGGTTACATACATACATATATATATGTGTATGTACATACATATATACATATACATACATACATATATGTGTATGTATGTACATATATATGTACGTACATATATATGCATACATATGTATACATACATACACATCTATATGTACACACACACACACACATGACAAGCATATTCATGATAATCTTAATATGCACCATCTAAAACTCTATACAAAAAAATGTATAACTATTACACTATTCAAAATTAGGTGAAATAGAAATGTAGTATGTGCATACATCAATGTCCTGAATCAAACAAAATAATCTTCATGACCATAGAGAAGCATGAAAGATGTATAAAATACAACTATTATGTTGAATACTAGCTATCATAACATTTTATATGGGTGAATATCATGAATCAAAATATAAGCCTCAACCAAAAACTTCAAGGTTTTGAGGTTGTATTTGTAGTGATGCATGTTTGTGATAATATTCTGGAAAAACTCTATAAATTCCTTTATATTACAGACATTTATAGTCACATAGTCTGTAAATCATTTTATATTACCAACATTTCCAGTCAAATACCAAATTCATCATTAGGGAAAAAGAAGCCAATGCTTGACGATGAGTCCATTATGTGACTCGAAATATTGGCAATATAAAAATATTTACACAATTTTTTTAGAATATTATCACAAACTTGGAAAGTGTCCAAAATATTGATATAATATACTATAATTATACAAAAAAACAATTTTTTATTATGGCATCTTATTTTTTTGTTTTATTTTCTTAATGTAAATGAATGGACACACCTACAACAAACATGGAAAAAATATCTCCTAAATAGTAAATAATATACACCCATGAAAATTAACTTTGTATGTGTACTTATATTTCTTATTCTTTCTTCCATTTAAAAGGAAAAATTCAAAGTTAATCTCATTTAGTATTTCACTTTCAATAGTTTATACCATAGTTTGCATACTCAACAAGTACTCGATGAGTTCTGAGTATGGACTCACCATACATGGTGGCAACGTATTATAACAGTAAAATCAAGGTAAAAACATTACATTTGCTTATTTTTAAGCCCACACACCCACACATTCTCATCACATAACATTTGAGCATCCTTCGAGTGAATTGAAGGGAGTTTATAGTAGATTTGTAAAGTAGAATTGAGGAATTTTGATTTCCAGGTTAGTTTTTTTTTTTTTTTTACCAATCTTGTAAATTAATTTTAAAATGTTAATACTAGGTTTATAAACATAATTTAAAAATTTACATGCATTCCATTCAATTCCCATAATTTGTATTTGTGATTTAAATTTTATGCTAGTTTTTCATAATTTATGAACGAAATTGTTGGTTTTTTCCCCTATACATGAGGTTTATAGTTTAGGTTTTTTTTTAAATGTTATTTTTATGTATTTGAAAATGTTTCAAGTTATAAAATATAATGTCATCCATATTTTCTTCAGGCTTAGGATCATCAACTGGAAGTCATCCCACTACAAATTTGTATTGCCGCTTGGAAGTATGCCACAATTGGATTGACACAAGGGAATTTGATTTGCATGTTATGCTCGAATAAAGTATTTGAATGAATCAATTACCTCAAATAAAATATAACATGCATTCCTTGTTGTGATGTCACATCATGTCCCAATACCATAGAAGAGGCAAAATAAGATATGTAGACAGAGCTTGCATTGTTAGATGCAAAGATACTAGAGAGAGCAAGGGTACAAGCAGCAGTAACAACAATGATTAATCCTGACTCAAAATAAAAAATGGAGATATATATGGCAGAAATTGTAGACTCTAGTTGTAGTCTACATATACAAAGTACATCCACCCCTTCCAATTTGAGCAAAGCCCAATCACATAGCTTTTTGGTACATAGAAACATACTTGGGGCACAACCTTCATTGCAAGGTACAAGGTGGAATAAGGAGGTGCACTAGGAAGCAAATATGACATATGTGAATTTTTGGTATTAAAACCAACTTCCATTTAACATGGCAAAGATCTTGTGCTGGGAGTATTTTGCGAAGGCATTGATGGTTGCAAGGAAAGGGTATAAATCATGTTGTCGTAAAGACTTAAGTGGGAGGTTGATCCACAATGTTGTTGCAAATGCAAAGTCTATGGAATAACAAAAGAAGCAATGGTGAAAGTTGGAATGAACCATTCTTTTAGATGGGTGGACGGATGGAAGGAACCACACCCTCATCAAATTCTTAACGGCTTCAAATGGCAAGATGGTTTTTTTCAAGTCAATTGATGCCTTTAACAAAGTAAAGAATGTAAAAACTTTGACCCTGATGCTGGATGAGGTTGTCTCAAAGGTGGGCATTGAGAATGTTGTCCACATTATCATTGAAAATGCAATAAAATATGTGGTAATTAAGATATTACTTAAGGAGAGGCATCCATCACTCTTTTGGACCCCTTCCATGACCCATTGCTTCGACCTTCTTTTGGAGGACATGGGCAAAATTGTTTTAGTGAGACTGATTGTAGAAGATACAAGAAGCATCACAAAATACATTTATAATCATCTTTGGGTTATCTACTTGATAATAAATCACACTAAGGGAAAAAATCTTGTGCAAGTAGATGTCATAAGGTTTACATTTAACTTCCTAACATTGCAAATTATTTGTAGTTTGTTGACATTGTTGAAGTAGGATGTTTTTGAGTCAAGCTTGGCTAGACTCAACATATTAAAAAAAAATTGATGGAGAGAAGACCCCAAAGATGGTTTTTGATGATGCCTTTGAAAAGAGATATGCAAAACATCATCAAGAACTTTAATTGTAAGTTTATAACTCTAATTTTGTTTTTTACTTTGTACATGTCGAAGCCTTTGATGAGGGTTTCACGCTTGGTGGATGGGGAGAAAATCTAATGAGATACTTTAATGAGGCAATAGATAGAACCAAAGAGGTCACCTAAAATAATTATAAGGGGGATAGAGACAAATTTGATCCCATTTGGGAGATAATTGATCGAAGGTGGAACAATCAACTCCACCAACCCATTCATACAGTAGAGTACTACTTCAACCCCAAAATTGTTTACTATGATTGCTTTATAGATGTTAATGGGAGGATATGGAGGGCCTCTTAACATGCATTGAGAGAATGATAGTTGAGGTGAGGGACCTCATTATTTTAGAGTTACTGAATTACAAACAGGCTAGGGGGAGGCTCTTTTATTTGGCATTAGCTATCTAAGGGAGATCCACTTAGACACCAGCTAACAAAAATTGGAGTCTTTACTTACATCTTACAAGTTACAAATTTACAATTATTAATTACTTATAAACTTTTAAATATATTATTTGTAGGTTCTTGGTGGGAAGATTAGGGTGGAAATACCCCAAATCTTTAAAAGCTAGGCCTTCAAATTTTATACCAACCTTGTAGTGCTTTTAGATGTGAGTACAACTAGATTTTGTTTGAGTTCACTCACTCGAAGAAGCATAATATGTTGACTCAACATCATTTCAATGACCTTGTTTTTGTGAAATACAACTTTTCGCTTTGCATAAAAAAAGAACATAAAACATCACATGAGCCTATTGATTTGGATGAGATTAATCCCTATAGTGACTAGACTACACATGATGAGAAAACCCCCTTGTTCACAGAAGACAAGATTGTTGATTTTGAGAGGCAAATTATGGAGGGTACAAGTAGTGGTATAATAGACGCAGGAGAGATTGGATTGGATGACATACGTGTAGATGATGTCGAACATGAGGTAGAGGAGTAACCACCATCTAGTACCAAGGTGGAGCCATAGGCGCAACCTTGTAGACATAACGAAGAGCCACAACAGAGGGTGAGGACTAGACCCTCTCATCTCCCCAATTTTTCATTAGAATGGGGAAGAGGTTATTTTAAAAATATTTTAATTTGTAACTTGCACAAATATTTAATTTATAATAATGATTTTGTAATGTCCTCGAATGGGACAATTCAACCAAAAAGGTGTTTCCCCTAAAATCCATAATTTTTTTGAATTTTTAAATTAGCAAAATCAGTGAACCCTAGCTACTATAATTGTACCTTTAAACTAAAAACTAACTCCAATTCACTTTAAAATAAATAATAAATAAATACCCTATAAATTTGGCCACCGTTGGATCTTATTGTGATGAAGAAAGAGCTTGAAATGAATGTTTCAATCTTCCAAACCCTAACACCACACTAACTGAATTGATGCCTTGTTCCACTAAATTCCCTGCTCCAGCTTTCACAAATTGTAGACAAAATCATATAAAAATCATAGCAGTTATATCATCCATGAATCATCAATGGTTAGGGTTCCAAAGTGATCAAATCCTAGTCCAATCCAATCACTAATATTCAAAAAATTACTGCAATAATTAAATCAGAATTTACGTCTTGAATTCACCCTCAAAATGATGTCAAAACCCTTACAAATCTGCCCTCAACAAATATTATTTCCTATGAAAAGCTGAAACTTCAAAAATTTATAACTCCCTCAATATTTGGAATTATGATGCAAATAAGAGCTCAAATTGATCACAAAATTAATGACTATTAAATAAAAATAATTTTAGAATTTTTCTTCCATAGGAAGGTCACCAAAACTTGCTCTAAAATTTTGAAAACCCTAGTTTTCAAAATTTACCTCTTCAAACATCAAACTCTCAGTCCCAAACAAGTCACCACACTTGGGAAAATTAATGCAAATAATAATCAAATTTATTATGCTCAAGTTGGACATCAAATTATCCACCAAACCCTCTCAATAAGCACATAAAATAAATCACCCCACTCTAGGGAAAGTAACAAATCCACCTTGGCAATAGGTGGCGTCAAAAGACACATTTTGTAGAATAATCAACTCCAAATCTGCAAACACTTATTGGACATACATCCCAATATTTTCTTCAAGTCTAAAAAAATAATATCAATTTTTAGCATGTCTTCAATTGTGATCTTCACCTTGTATTTGTACCTTCCAAGGGGGGCGAACCACCTTGGGGAGGTAAAATACCTCATAACCCTCTCTTGTTAACTTTTTCCTTTCTTTTCTTTTCTTTAGCTTCCAAGCTAATATTCTTTTTAATTTCACTTTAGGCCTTTTTGAATTAATTAAATAAACTGCCTTAATAAATTAGTAATTAAAATTACTTTTTAGCAAATTAAATAATCATTTTATATTAGGTCCTTGCTTCAGTAATTAATTAAATTGCTATAATAATTGAAGTGATAAAAATCACTTTTCAAGCAATTTATTAGTTATAAAATCTCTTAGAATAATCATTAAAATTACCTTAATTTTTTCGCTGATTAAAACCACTTTTTTGATAATTCAAATAATTATCTAAGATAGTTTTATTTTAATAATTAATTAAATTATCTTATATTTTTGAATGATTAAAATTAATATTTAGGAAATTTTATTAATTACTAAAATTATATGAAAATGGGACATTATAGTCCTTCCTTCCCAAATTTGCTTGCCCTCAAATAAATGCAAGCTCATATGCTGAATTACCATGTCCAAGTGGTAAAACTTGTTGTATTGTTAAAAAAGCCTTGCTCTTGTACTTGTTAAGTTGAATAAATTTTGCCAAAAATCATAGTGTGACATGCCCCCAATGGATAAAGAATGCCATACCAAATATTCTTTAATTAGAAAATGTAATCTTTCCATTTGCTCCCCCTTATCAATATTTCCATGCACATATGGAACACAAATCAAGTCTAACAAAAGTTTCATTTCAACCATGAGAGAAGGTTGTACCTTTCTTGTGTTCTCCCACCCTTTTTCATGTACGAAGTGTTCCCAACCATGAGCATTTTCAAAACTTGCTTAAGGCTGGAATATGTCAAAAAAATTAGATCTCTCACCTTCATGACACAACTATTCTTTCCTTCTTAACTCAGAATTTTCTGAGTGATAAAGTTCAAAGTTCATTCGTGTATTCATCCTTCCCCCTTTGGGCTGTTTCACGCTCCAATTATTTAATTTTTTTACATCACTTGGTGGCTGGATTTATTTTGTTGACTCAAAAAATTTTAAATTAAAAAATTTAGACTTTATACCTCTTTTTCTAGCTCTTCCCCTTGGCTGCCATATGCAAAATAAATTTCTTTTGATGCCCAAAAGAGTTCATATGTAACCCCAGTTGTGTTTATCATTTTTTTTTAAGCAAAAGGACCAAATTTTCTTGCCATTCAAACCTTGTGAATAACTTATTGTATTTGTATCCCATTTAAAAATTCAAGAGGGGTCTCATTTTCCTTAAAACAACACCATTTCCACCCTTTCAAGAAGGAATAGGGTGCTGACCAAAGAAATATTTGCGTTACCCTTGGCAATCAACTCTCATTTCATCCCTACCAATACAAGCATCACAAGATTCATAATTTGCTACACTTACCAAATATGTAAGAAATCAAAATTCTTTTGATGCCCTAGGTTGTCCATGATCAACCACTGTAACCCCTTGTTCATTTCCTTCTTTCTTATTTTTTATCATGCTCTTCAAACATGAGGTGGGGTACTTTTTACTACCTTCCCTTGGTTGCTCAAGTATGGGGATTGTAACTTTTCTTGCACTCTTTGTATTCATAACACATGATTTCTCTAGTGATCTTACACAAGAAGCAAACATATTAGTGAAAACATTAGTGTTTAATAACACTTGTACAATCACTTCATCATGCCTCATGAGCATGACATGAGATCCCTTGTGGTGTCTTAGCTTTTTCATATCATATTGTAGTATGCCTTTTTCTCCTTCAACATTCCCTTAATAGTGGCTAAAAAACCACTCATACATGTAGAAATCACTTCCAAGGTATTGGGGTGTAAGAGGCACACCTTTCTAGGGCCAACACTTTTCATGGCAACAAAAAGCTTAGTGAGAAGCAAATTGAAAATGTAAAAAACAACAGTGAGTGTCTTACTTACAACCCTTCCCTTGATTTTTGGATGATGGTGCTTCTTGCTTACGCCCTTTTCCATGAGGATCCAAACCTTATCCTTTGTTTCACAACATAAATTAACAAAATCATTTTTATAGTGCTCACCTGGATCCCACAACCATAATAGAAGCCAATCATGTCCAACCCAAAAATTGATAAGAGTTTCTCTCTTCCCTTCGTGCCCCTCATTTCTTCTTCATGGTTAGCAATCCTTGAAACTCCTGATTTTATTACTTCTATTGCATATTTGATTAGGGTTGAATAAAAATCAGTAATCATTACCTTCAAGCATTCCTTATTTTCATGGTGCATTAGTTCATCAAGAAGCCCCCTTGTGCCATCCATCCTCATCAAGGCTTGCACCCCTTTCTCATTTGTGATTATAAATTATTCCTTCCAAGCTTTTGCATCAAATCTAGAGTCATGCAATAATTTCAAAGAATTATTAGATATCAAATAAAAATCATCATTCAACTCATATCTTTCTATAAATATATCGGTTTCCTTGGCTTATTCAAAATCATTTTTTCAAATACCAAAATTTGAGGTACTTGGCTACCCCAAAGCACCTAGCATTTATTCATTTTCATCTATCATTTGCAGCCCAATTTGCTACTCCAAAAACTTAGATTTTTAGTCCTTACAATCTCCCACTCTAAGCTGCCCCAAAGTGTCATCTTTTTGTAGCTCATCTTCCTCCAAATCTATTTTTTTTGTTTCTTTGGCTTCTTCATAGGAACTCTCATGAAGGGTTGTCTCTTCATTCTTTCCTTCCAACTCTCCATGTAGTTCAATTTTCTCTTCCTCTACATGATCCACTATCAAATAAGGCCTCAATTTTTCCTCATAATTAATTACAACATTTTCAAACAACATATGTACAATTAGATTTTTTTAATTTTTTAACCTCAAACCTGTCAACAAGATAGATAATAATGACTTGAAAAGATCATCACTCTCATTGAGTATCAAGGTCAAGATTATCTACATAGAAGCTACAACATTTTTAGTAGGATTATTACAAGCAATTGCAAAGAAATGTTGAAACATATTAACAATAAGTTCATCACACTCCATATCTAACATCAAAATACGTGACCCAATTGAATCCATAGTTTTCAAGATGTTGACCCTTATATCCAAGGAGTGTCATTTGTCTTATTTGAGACTTTGAAAGCTCTCCACAATCAATAAAAATATCTCCCTCATGATTTTATCATTTTAGGGAACTTTAGGAACCATTAATCTTAAAATGTCATTAATACAACTAGTAACCAAGAGCCTTACCTCGTCATCTATGTCTTTCAAGAATTCATGTTGAACCAACTAAGTCCTTAAGGACTATACTGCCCATTTCATGGTATTATATTGTGATTGATTTACCTTGGATAACCTCTTTTCTATTTCTTCCAAGATGTTGATTATATCCTTTATTGGTTGGCATAGATTCCCTAGCCTTCTACCTACATTGTAGAGCCTTTCTTTCTCCATTTCTTCCATGGCTTTTTCCTTTTCTACGATAACACCGAATATTTTTATCTGCTTGCAATCAAACCTCACAAATGGACAAGATCAGTACTCGATACCACTATAATGTCCCCAAATGGGATGATTCAACCAAAAAGGAGTTTCCCCTAAAATCCATAATTTTTTGAATTGTAAAATTAGCAAAATCAACAAATCTTAGCTACTGTAATTGCACCTCCAAACTAAAAATTATGAAATAAATAATTAATAAATATATTATGAATTTGGCTACCAATGGCTCTTATCACAATGAAGAAAGAGCCTAAAATGAATGTTTCAATCCTCCAAACCCTAACGCCACACTAGCTAAATCGATGTCCTTCTTTCCTACTCAATTCTTTGCTCCAGCTTTCACAAATTGTAGATAAAATCATACAAAAATCACAATAGTCATATCATCCATGAATCATCAATGGTTAGAGTTCCAAAATGATTAAACCCTAATCCAATCCAATCGCCAATATTCAAAAAATTACTGTAATAATTAAATCAAAATCTATGGCTTGAATTCACCCTCAAAATGATGTCAAAACCCTTAAAAATCTACCCTCAACAAATAGTATTTCCTATAAAAATATAAAACTTCAAAAATTTATAACTTCCTCAATATTTGGAATTATGATGTAAATAAGAGCTCAAACTGATCATAAAACTAATGACTATCAAATAAAAATAATTTTAGAATTTTCTTTCTATGGAAAGGTCACCAAAACTTGCTCTAAAATTCTACAAACCCTAGTTTTTAAAATTTATCTCTTCAAACATCAATCCCTCAATCCCAAACAAGTCGCCACACTTAAAAAAATTAATGCAAATAATAATCAAATTTATTATGCTCAAGTTGGATATCAAATTATCCACCAAACCCTCTCAACAAGCACATAAAACAAATCGACCCACTTTATGACAAGTAACAAATTCACCTGAGCAATAGGTGGTATTAAAAGACACCTTTTGTAGAATAATCAACTCCAAATTTACAAACACTTATTGGGCATACATCCCAATATTTTCTTTAAGCATGACAAAACAATATCAAATTTTAGTATGTCTTTAATTGTGATCTTCAGTTTGTATTTGTACCTTTCAAAATGGGGCAAACCACTTTGGGGAGGTAAAATACTTCATAACCCTCTCTTGCCAACTATTTTCTTTTCTTTGCTTTAGCTTCCAAGTTGGCATTCATTTTAATTTCACTTTAGGCCTTTTTGAATTAATTAAATAACTTGTCTTAATAGAATAGTAATTAAAATTATTTTTAAGTAAATTAAATAATTATTATATATTAGGTCCTTGCTTTAATAATTAATTAAACTTCTCTAATAATTGAAGTGATAAAAATCAATTTTCAAGCAATTTATTAATTATAAAACCCTTTAGAATAATCATTAAAATTACCTTAATTTTTTAAATGATTAAAACCATTTTTTCAATAATTCAAATAATTATTCAAGATAGTTCTAATTTAATAATTAATTAAATTACTTTATATTTTTGAATGATTAAAATCACTATTTGGGAAATTTTATTAATTACTAAAATTATATGAAAAGGGGACATTAAAGATTTTCAATGACAATAATCATAAATTCATAAGTTATAATAGTTATTTATTGACTATTGTATTCACCTGATGATGTGATTTTGTACTGTATTTGTATTCAAATCTAATACAAAACACTTACCGAATGTTTTACAGACTCATATGATACATTTTATAACTTTAATTTGTATAAAATTTATGTTTTTTAAGAAATATAAGTATTTTTTAAGTTGTTAAGTATTGCCAAGTTTTTTCGAGTCAAATTTTTTTTGGTCTACTGAGTTGAAGTCGACTCTAAGTATGCAAACTATGGTTTATACCTTGTTCTTTATTCCCATTCCAAGGTTTAAATTTTCATTACATAGTTAGCTCTTAGCCAACTAGATTATGATGCAAAATCCAAGCATTAAAATGTTGAGATTATTATGTAAGAATTGGAAAATAACTATATCAATTCTACCAAATTTTGTTGAACACAATCTACTGAGAGGGGGGGTGAATTAGTAGATAAATTAAAACCCAATTCTTTGAACTTTTAAGCAAGATACTCAATGTATATGCAAAGTAAAGAATGGAAAAGAAATCACACACATACACAATAATGTTCAACACAAAATTTTAGCATAAAAATACAGAAGGAAAAATCACGATGAGAAAAGTTGCTAGAAGCTACTGTTCTAATCCAGCCTCACAAAAAAATTCTCACAGACAAACCTCACTGGTTAAATTTAAGAGCACCCACTCTAAAGAAGTGTTAACTTCCTAACAGAGCTCCAATTTAGTTTTTCTGATGGCACCAACCTATAAGATACATAAAGCTACAACTTCAAAAAATTACATAAGTGATTCAGAATAAATCTTGTACACTTTTTTGTTACAAATCTGGTCTGTAATTGCATCTTAATTGTGTGTCTTCTTAGATTCTCTGCCTTTCTCTCTTTATGTTTGGATATCTTCTAATTTGACACACCTTATTTCCTTTTCCCCTTTCACGCTATCTGCATATGTTTTTTTTTTGACAATTTTGAGTTAACACTCTAATGATTTTTTTAGTAATAGTAGAAAGACAATAACAATCAAATGATCTGTTCGTAGCATATATAGACATATGCATCTTAGGGTTATCTCTCTATGAAGTGTTCACACTTCAACTTAACCGGTCCAAGCTTTTGATCTATATTCAATGTGATTTTGACTTTGTGTCTTGATTCATGCTTTAAACGATAACATTCAAATTTATTTAATGTCTTTGGCATCTACACTTCTATTTCACTTAACTGTATTGCTTCCTTGATCACTTCTGGTCTACATTTAATGTGACTTTGACTTCATGTCTCGATTCATGCTTCAAACGGTAACATTCAAAACATATTTACTATCATTGGCATCTGTACTTCTACTTAACTGTGTCACTTCCTCTATCACTTTGATTAAGATATCTCGAGCTTTGTGAAGATATATCAAGTTCAACCCCAGTTCCAGTTGTTCCTATATAGACAGTTGGAAGACATTTATTGTGGGCTTTTTCAAATTCTTTTATCATGCCAAGTTCACGTTCTTTTCCTTGTCAAATATTTTCTTATGACCTTTTGATACCTGTCAGATGCGTGTGCTTGAGATTACTATCCCATTAACCATCGAGCTCCTTTTCTTCCCTTTTTATATCTCACTACTTTCTATGCCTTGAATTTGCTTCCACTCCTTTAGATTATCCTTGATATGCTTGATCTTTAGTCTTTGTTTTTAGTGTTAAACTTTGGTATGTTGATGTGATCTCATTTTCTTTGGAGTCTTTGTAATGCTTTTACACTTTTTATTCTTGTAGACATGTTAGATCTTTAACATGCCTTGTCCCTTTGAGAGTGCCCTATAAGATTTCCACACTTTTATCTTCAACAAAGTTGCAAGTGACCTCTCTTCGGATAATTTGTTGCGGGATTTTTGACAAGATCCTTTTAAGACAATTTCCATAGAATTTTTTTTTGCAAAGCATTTCTTTAGACTTTTTGTCTGCAAGGCTTTTCTTTGAGATTTTTGTCTGCAAAGATTTTCTTCAGACTTTTTGTCCGTAAGGTTTTTTTGCAAATGCCCACTTGTCCTTTAAAACTTTTACAATGGTCCACATACCCTTCAGCATTTTTGAAAAGATCCCTTTGGAAGCTTTGAACGGTCCACTTACCCTTCAACATTTTGAAAATATCCCTTCAAAACTTTTGCAATGGTCTACTTACCCTTCAAAACTTTTGAAGAGATCCCTTAGAAAGCTTTGAACGATCCACTTACCCTTCGGCATTTTGAAAATATCCCTTCAAAACTTTTACAACAGTCCACTTACCCTTCAGAAATTTTGTTAGGGACAATTTCTCCAAATGAATTTTCCAAGACACTTTCTTCAAAAGAATTCCAAGTGGCACTCATTTCCTTCGAAAGCTTTGTTGCAAAAAATTTATCTGACAACGACTTAGTCCATTTTCTTGACAGAATTGCCTTTAGCATTTTTCCAAAAGAATTCCCTTTATTAGTTATGGGCAGTTTGTTCAAGAAAAAAGGTCTTTACAAATATTTTTGAAAGAATTCCCTCAATAAAATTTTCTCAACTCAAGTCTTCTAGACTTAACTCGATTGCATTTTTTGAGTATAAGCACTTCAAAAATGTGATATACATCACAGTTATGCTCAACTCAACCTTTAGTATGAATGCTTGACCAGTTTCAATCTAAATGACATCAATGACAATTTCATGTTGTCAACTGTCACCTTGCTCAAATTTTTAATAATCTCCCCCTTTGTCATTGATGGCAAAACATCCTCAATGAGAAAAGACATCCTAAAAAAACTCTTTGCATTCTGCTTGCTTGCTCTTATTCTGATTTCTCCCCCTTTGACATTAATGACAAAGAGTGTTTATTGAACTAATAAGACACACTACTACTGAGTTGTTTTGATCCTTAGACCTATCTGGATAGAGCATTATGAAAAAGGCCCCCCTTAGATAATGCACACTAACTTGAATTGTTTCTATGAGTCTTCGGGCTTTCATATGCTTCAACCGATCTTGGATATAGCATTGGTCTGAAAGACCAATCAATAATAGATGAACATATAAATCTAGATCCAACATATCTTAGTTTGTTCCTTAACATCAAATGACAAATGATGTGTAAGGTACATAGCAGATTGCCTTTAATCTTAATCCAAGAGCTTAATAAAATGCCTACAATGCTCCCCCCAGACTTCTAACCTATCACTGGAAGTTAGTAATAAGGGGTGGGAGCTACAACTCCCAACTTCTCTCTTAGATACTCGAATTGCTCCTTGGGAAGAGGCTTGGTAAAGATATCTGCAATCTGATCTTTAGTTGACACATATTCCATTGTGACCTCTTGACTTGCTATTTTTTCTCTCAAAAAATGATATTTTATTGAGATATGCTTGGTTCTAGAATGCATCACTAGATTCTTGAATAGATTTATGGCACTTGAATTATCACAATAAATAGAGACAGGTGCTTGATATTATAGCTTTATATCCTTGAGAGTTTGTTTCATCCATAAGACTTGAGTGCCGCAAGCAACTGCTGTAACATACTCAGCTTCAGCTGTAGAGAGTGTAATCAATTCTTGCTTCTTGCTTAGCCAAAACACAATTTTGTTACCCAAAAATAATACACCACCACTTGTTCTTTTTCTATCATCCACACTTCTTGCCCAATTAGCATTAGTATATGCAACCAAAGTAAGATCCTTGCTAGTTGGGTACCACAACCTAAACTCCATCGTGTTCTTGATGTACCTTAATATTCTTTTTACCGCATTAACATGTGATATTTTGGGGACTGCTTGATACCATGCAACCATGCATACAACTTGCATGATGTCTGGTCTTGATGTTGTTAGATACAACAAGCTACCAATCATTGATCTATACATCATATTATTTACATCAGGAGACCCATCTTCCTTGCTTAGCTTGCAACCAATCATCATGGGAGTACTAACTGGTTTATTGTCCTCCATTCCAAATTTCTTGAGCATCTTCTTTGTGTACTTTGCTTGAGATATGAATATCTCTTCATTAGTTTGTGTAATTTTTAAACCAAGGAAGAAAGAGAGTTCTCCCAGGAATGACATTTCAAACTTATTTTGCATTTGCATGGCAAATTCTTTGCACATGTTACTATCACCACCTCCAAAGATAATGTCATCCACATATACAATAACAATCAACATACACTCACCTTCTGATTTAAAATACAAATTGTTGTTTGTGCACCCCTTTTTGAAATCTTGTCATTACAGGTATTGATCCAATCATGAATACCATGCTCTTGGTGCCTATTTCAGATCATATAGAGATTTCTTTAGTTTTCACACATAACTTTCTTCTTCCACTAATTGAAATCCTTCTGGTTGTTCAATGTACACCTCTTCTTCTAAGTTTTCATTTAGGAATGTTGACTTCACATCCATTTGATACACTTTGAATTTATTGTGAACAACGAATGCCAGGAACATTCTAATAGCTTCCAATCTTGCCATAGGAGCAAATGTTTCTTCGATATTTATGCCTTCCACTTGTACATATCCTTTGCACACTAGTCTAGCTTTGTTTCTTATGACTGCTCTATCTTTATTGAGTTTATTTCTGTAAACCCACTTAGTTCCTATACATTCTTGTTTGAGGGTCTGGGAACTAGTTCCCAAGTTTTATTCTTTTCAATTTGGTTGAGCTCTTCTTCCATGACTGTTAGCTAGTTTTCATCTTTGCTAGCTTAATTAAAGTTCTTAGGTTCAATTTTTGAAAGTAGAGCAAAGTTTACTTGCTCTTTGTTCATTACAACTCTTCTCCTAGTCTGAACACCCTCATCTTTGTTGCTAATTATTTTCTCCTTGGGATGTTCTTTTTGAACAAACCTTACAGGTGCTTTTTTGCTCTTCTCTTCCTCCTCTTCACTATTTTCTTCTTCATTTTCTGCTTTTTTTGATCCTTCAATTCTGATGTCCTCATTTGGGTCAATTTGTTTGAATCCTTCTTCTACCTTTATGTTGATGCTTTCCACTATTTTGTGCAGCCATTTGTTGTAACACACATAGGCTTTGTTGTGAGTGGAGTATCCAAGAAAAATTTCTTCATCGCATCTTGACTCAAAACTTTCCAGTTTGGCCTCTTTTCTTCTGATGTAACACTTGCTTCCAAACACTCTAAAATATGTCACAGATGCAGATTTTTCAAACCATAGTTCATATGGGGTTTTATCACTCTTTACCTTGAGTTGAACTCTGTTTAGGATATATATATTTTTTTGATTTGCCTCTTTCCAATATCCATCAGGAAGTTTTGCCTCTTTTAGCATGTTATGGCCATTTCCTTCACTATTCTATTTTTTCTTTCTACAACTCCATTTTACAGTGGAGTATGTGCAACAGAGTACTGTCTCTTAATTTCATGCTTCTCACAATATTATACAAACTCATTGGAGGTGAATTCTCCACCTTTGTCTAATCTTAGACACTTTATTTTTCTTCCCATTTCATTCTCAACCATGGCCCTGAATATCTTGAATCTCTCAAAGGCTTGTGATTTATCTTTCAAGAAAGTTACCCATGTCATCCTTGAGGAGTCATCTAAAAATAACATAAAGTAGTATACACCCTTGGATACTTTATTCTTAGTAGGACCACATAAATATGTATGAACTACTTGTAGGGGTTTTGAGGTCATGTATTCCTTTGTTTCAAATCTGACTCTTGTCTGCTTTCCTAGTTGGCATGTTCTGCATGTGACATCTGCAGGTTTGACAATTTTGGGCATATGTCTAACACACTTGTTAGAGCTTACCTTGACTAGATTATCTAAGTTGACATGACGCATTATTTTATGCCATAACCAACTCTCATTGACTTTTTCCATGAGATAACTTGCATTATTTTCTTCAATTAAGTTGTATATGTTACTTTCAGTTCTTCCTTATGCAATAGTTTTTCTAGCTCTTTTCAGTTTACAACCTTCAACATTAAATGTGACTTCATAACCATTATCACACATCTGACTTACACTTAACAGATTATGTATAAGTCCTTTAATGTATAATACATCATGTGTAGGAAACTTGCCATCTATGTGCAAGGTTCCTTTGCCTCGTATTCTGACTACAGTGTTATCACCCAAACTGACAGTCCCTTCCTTATATCTACTTAAGCTGATGAATTTGGTCTTGTCCCCAATCATCTCCTTTGAGCAACCATTGTCTATGACCCACAAGTTTTGCTGTTTAGTATGGAGTGTCGTTTGAGCAATCAAGGATTGATCTTTCACCTTCCATATCCTTTTGGATCTCTCATTTGCCTTTCTCTTCTCTTTATAAGTGGTCTTTGAGACTCTATTCTCATTAAAAAACTTTCTTTTGCCTAAGTTGTACTTTCTTGTCATTGCAATGTTAGCTCTACAATACTTAGCTATATGTCTAGAATTATTACAATTGTAACATATCAAACTTGAATTTATCAAAGGAGCAAATGAATTTTTGCTAACAAAATTAAATCTTTTAGAAAGGACTCTATAATTAATATCCCTATGACCAAACTAATTACATCTATAACAATAACCATAAAAGGAAGGAGCGTACCTGGTCATATCATTTTTTGGTGCAGTATACCAAAAAAATTTACCTTTCTAATTTTTTAGATCTATCACTTTGAAGAATCCTTCTACATCTTTTCTTGGATCAATTTTTATGTCTTTTCTGGTCTTTGCCTTCATTACTTCTTTATTGTTCATAGCTTTTGCTTCTCCTCCTTTCTTGAAGTTATCATATAAGTTCGTTGATGTGCACGTTGAGGATCCTTTTTCTTTGTTGTATCCAAGACCTGACTTTTCATATAAGGGATTTTGCACACTGATCACTTCACTGAGAGCTTCAGATCCTTTTGTCAGCTTTAAGATTTTTCTTATATGGTCTCTTACCTTCTCAAGTTCTTTCCTTAAAGCTACTACTTCTGCTTCAGGACTCATGCATTCATTGGATTTTGATCAGAGATCCATTTTGATGACTTCTAATTTTATGTTGGCTTCCTCAACTTTAGTTTTCAATGTTACAATCATTTGGTTAGCCTTTTCAAGCTCCTTCTTCTCATTCCTCTTTTGCGTTGAGTTTTCTTTTCTCAAAATTTTTATTTCTTCAAGAGCACACACCAATTCACCTTCAAGATCTATCTCACCTTCTTCTCCTTCATCACAATCTTCATATTCATTTTGTTCTTGATTTAAGGAAGTGATTTCTTATACCATAAATATGAACTCATTTCCCTCTGCTAAAAAGGCACAATCATTCTCATCGTCAGAGCTGTCACTATTAATTTCTTCTCATGAGTCACTTTCTTCTTTTGTATATAACCCCTTTTTATTTTTGAATTTTTTTTCTTTTTAGCATAATTGGCGGTTTTACCTTTTTGATATTTTCAACTTGCTCGACATTGTCCTTCCTATTGAATGTACATTTTGCAACGAAGTGTCCTACCTTGCCATAGTTAAAACATTTGAATGGAAGTTTTCCTTTATACTTGTTCCCCAAAAATGTCAGCTATTTTTGGGACAACATTTGAATTATTTTGGTCCTACAAACCAAAATAATCTCTTCCCTTTCCAAATTTTGTCTTGAGCATTCAAATTCCTCATTTTTCAAGCTTTTTAGAAATCTACAGACTGCAAACAGGCTCATTTCTATAGGTTCAATGGGCTTCACGACTTCTGTAGGTGTGTTCAATCAAAAGATTCAATTTCTAACAATTGGTCATTATTGGAATTGGTTCATCACCTTGGTTTAAATAGAAATTTCCATCGACAAGCATCAACAGCAGGTTCAACATTTGGTTCAACCACTCAGCTTTAGCGCTTTGATTCATTCTTTGGTTCAATCAAACGGTTCGTCAGTCAGTTCAAATCTTTGTTTGAAATGTTGAACCAAAATTTGGTTCAACATCTTAGTTCAACGAAAAGGTTCAAAGCCTTGGTTCGACGATTAGTTCAAAGACATGGTTCAAAGGCAAGTTCAATGTTCAGTTCAATGCTTAGTTCATCAGCTCGGTTCATTCAAATTGAACCATCAGCTTGAACCATTTTTGGTTCAACCGATTGGTTTAATGTCTTGGTTCAACGGAATGGTTCATCATCAAAATTTAAAGAAGCCCGAAGGCCATTCAAAAGACTACCCAAATGGTAGATACCCTTGCGGGAAGCTCTTCCCGGCTCAAAATGGGTCATTTCTTAAGGCCCAAAAGGACAAGTGCAATCCGAAAAAGTGCCAAACAGAAAAGCCAAAAGAAGACAAAGGAATAACGCACTCAAAAACGTCAAATTCAACACAGTGAATTAGCCGTTGATCCTTTAAACATACAAACCAGAATACATTCGCAGATCTCAAAGCCAAGACTAGCAGAAAGCAGAGAGGGGACAAAACAGTAAATTAAATGTAGGGCCCGATTCAATTAACTAGAAAAGGAGGAATGATGAAGATAAGATCAGATCGCCAGGAGAACATTGGAAGTTGAAACTTTCAATAAGCGCGACTTATTTCCTTGCATTGATAAAATCAAATGGGTAAAGCACCCCTAAGTTTTGGCGTGTCTTCTTAACAGATTCCAACGCAAAATGATGTATTCATTGTTCCCAAGTCCTTCTTGAAGAGGCTATATAAGGGACTTTCTTCTATTGTAAGTAAAATCTCTTTTTTGACATTTAGAATGAAACTCTGCCCAAATTGTAAGGCATTATTGAGACTTTGAGCTCAGATTGCTGATCATATTTTGTTACTGCAATAAGAAAGCAAGTGGTTTTTCAGACTTTGTGCTATAATATCTTTGTTATTGAGGAAATTGTTCTTATGTCTTTTTCTTCAATATATCTTCTGTTCCTTTAATTCAACAAGTAGAATTAGTGACAACAGTCAAGAAGGTGTCCTAAAGAGTCAATTGTGGAGAGACTTTGTGCCCCCATAATTGCCTTTAGTGTGTTTTCTTTTCATTTCTATGTAAAGGACCTTGAGGCGACTTTGTGCCCTCATTGTCCTTCGTATCTTATTCTTGAGCAATCCCGGTGAAGACTTTGAGCTGCATCTCGATTTGCTGGTTATCAAATCCTTTGCTACATTTTGTTGTTACCACTAGGAGTATTCTTATGGTTTACTGAATAGTACTTTTGAAAGAAGAGGAGTACTGTCTATCATTTCCCCTAAGTTTTTCCTTTGATCCACGCGCATCATCTCTGAAGAAAGAGAGATGGATGGTTTGTCTTACCCATGAGTATTATTTTCTATATATATACATAGCATACCTACAGGGAACCTCCCCTTGATGAGAGGAGAGATTAGTGTCTTTCTGATGTGGTAAAACTACACATTTGGATGACTAATCTTCCTACTTTGGTTGATCAAACCTATTTTGTTTATCAGTATGCTGATCGACAAAATATTCAACCAATAATTTTTGGCGACTCTGCTGGGGAAGAACATGCAGTCTAAAGCCTCAAGTTTTTAGATTAAAGCAGTTCCTTCCCTTATCCATTATAGAGTCTGGTGACTCCCATCTGGGTCTTACCCATTATCCATTTATAGCCTTACCATTTTCATCCATCTCCATTATATTATCTGGTCTACAAAACCAGAGCTGCTGGGAAAGAAAGCACAGTTTGAAACCTCAAGCTTTAAGCTGAAGCCAAGCCAGTCCTTTTCCATTTTTGTTTTATAATCTGGCAACTCCACTCAGATGTGTTATCCCTATTGTTCATAATCTGATCATGGCAGTTCGAGGCCCCTGAGGTAACTCATTTGGCCCACTTAATCTAATTCCACCCCTGCATGAGCTACCACTCAGTTCAAGGAAGAATTTCCCCAAATTCTTTGGTGATGGAAGAGTCCATCCTGATGAACACATTGCAGCCTTCACCATAGCCTGTGGTGTGATAGGGGTGGAATTTGAAGACGTGGCAATCAGGCTTTTTGTGGAGACCCTACAAAGTGCTACTGCAGATTGGTTCTACCATCTATAAGCTAGATCAGTGACTGACTGGGATACACTTAAAGCCAAGTTTGAAGCAAGATTCAAGCCTGTAGAAGATGCACATGCCTTGTTGGCCCAGCTCACACAAATGAAGAAGAAGCCCTATGAACCTATGAGGGACTTCATTGCCAGGTTCAACAAGTTGAAGCATAGGATTCCCATGATCGCCCAGTTGACACCTCAGAATCTCATGTATTTCTTCATCAATTCATAGCTGCCTAAAGTGAGTTTTCTGTTGAGATGGGCTAGACACATAGACCTTGAGGCTGCTCAAGACTTGGCTACTGAGCTAGAAGATGATCTTATCTTGGCAGAAAAGATAAGGCGAGATCCTAACAGAAATAGAGCTTCATCATTTTCTGAATATTCATCTACAAGCACCATTGATCCAATGGTGCAAAAGCTGACAAATGAATTGCTAGCCTTGAAAAGGCAAATGGCACAAAGTGTGTCTTCTGCTCCTCTATATAAAGATATACCAAAGAGGACATTCCCTAATCAGCCATATCAAGGCAACACTGCCAGAAGTCAAGGGCAATAAAATCATCTTCCTCCCCCATAAAGGAATCCTGCCCTTGAAGCACCTCCAACAAACTCGATAGTTGGATATCTAGAAACAAAGCATGTTTCCTATTTCTAACCTAAGTTAGAGCAAGAAAATGGTGTTGATCTCTTCAGGGAGGATCTAGAAGAATTAGCTGGTGACTCCCACATTAGTTTTCTGAATTACCAAGATGAACTCAGAAGTAAAGGTGAAGCAGTCAAAGGATCATACACAATATTCACCAGGTCTCAGAATCAGTTAGCCCTGTAGGCCGACAATAGGAAGACATAGGAGCAACCCCAACAAACAATTTCAATTGTTGAACAAAGAACCCCTCTTCTTTTTCAATCAAAGGACCCAGTGATTACCAAAGAAGTAAGTACATCAAACATATTTACACCTTCTACTTCAACTCTGCAAACCAGTCCTCCCCCTCCCAAAAATCAAAAGGATGAACTCCCATTTGCTCTTCCAAGCCCATTCCAGTCATTTGACATGATTAATCATGTTAAGAAATCCAAAATTTAGATGACTGAGTTTGAATCCCTGCAAGCCAATCCTGAGCAATTGGACATTGATGGAGAACCAGGTGCAAACTTGTCTGAGGTAAATATTATGGTCACCCAAATGTCGGCCCCTACAGCTCAAATTCTATTTGAGCCTTCAGGCAGGGGTAATTACTTCTTGACCACAAAGGATGCTCATGTCTCAGCTGATGAAAGTCTTGTAGCTGGTAATCCAGGATTTGATCCAAACAAGGCATTAGAAGAATTAGTAGGTTGCAGTATAAACAAGGAAGGATCTTCCATCTCTAATGAAGAGAAATATGATAAGAGATCAACTTCTGATGATGACAACAATTCTTTCACCAATGATGAAGTTGGGACTGTGTTGATATCTCCTCAAGGAAATATTCTTCCTTCATGCAATTTGCAAGTCAACAACACCTTCAACAGAGTTGGATGCAAATCTTTGTTGCTTAGATTGAAGATTGCTCAAGATGAAGAAGTCAAACTCCTTCACATCAAAGGAGATGCTAAGCTGATAGTTTGTTAGGAGTTTGATGTGGACAATCCAATCATGTGCTAGAATGAATCATAAGAACAACCAATTATGGTAATGGACCATGCTGCTACAAATCAAAATCAGGCAAAGGAATCTTTCACCAAGAGAGCAAGGAGTTATGGTTTCCAATTTGAAGACCACATCCTGCCTTGGAACAAGAAGAAGAAAACGCCAAGAGGAAGACACAAAAAACTGGTTTCCTACTGGAGAGTTCCATTCGCCCGTCACCATTTTTGGGGATAAAATGGTTTCTTACTGGTTTATCAGGATGGCACACCATTTTCTCTGCCCCACAATGGGCAACATCTAAAACACTTTAATTCTTGAAGTATCAGATCATTGCCTCTGTATATATGTATATTTGTATAGTTTTTAATTTTGTTTTGTTTTGTTTTTTCTATTTTTGAAGCCTTTCATTTCTAGGTAGCATGACTCCATAACCCAATGGTACACATGAAGACACTGGAGATTTTGGATTCTACTCCTTTCAATTCTTTTTGTAATTGATAGAAGTTCCCCAACTAGAGCCAGCTGTTGTTCCCCAAAAATGTCAGCTATTTTTGGGACAACATTTGAATTATTTTGGTCTTACAGACCAAAATAATCTCTTCCTTTTCCAAATTTTGTCTTGAGCATTCAAATTTCTCATTTTTCAAGCTTTTCAAAAATCTACGGACTGCAAACAGGGTCATTTCTACAGGTTCAATGGGCTTCATGACTTCTGTAGGTGTGTTCAATCAAAAGAATCAGTTTCTAACAATTGGTTATTGTTGGAATTGGTTCATCGCCTTGGTTCAAATAGAAATTTCCATCGACAAGCATCAGCAACAGGTTCAACATTTGGTTCAACCACTCAGCTTCAGTGCTTTGATTCATTCTTTGGTTCAATCAAACAGTTCGTCAGTCAGTTCAAAGCTTTGTTTGAAACGTTAAACCAAAATTTGGTTCAATGTCTTGGTTCAACAAAAAGTTTCAAAGCCTTGGTTCGACGGTTAGTTCAAAGACATGGTTCAAAGCCAAGTTCAATGTTTGGTTTAATGATTAGTTCATTGGCTCGGTTCATTCAAATTGAACCATCGGCTTGAACCATTTTTGGTTTAACCGATTGGTTCAATGTCTTGGTTCAACGGAATGGTTCATCATTAAAATTCAAAGAAGCCCGAAGGCCATTCAAAAGACTGCCCAAAAGGTAGATACCCTTGTGAGAAGCTCTTCCCCACTCAAAATGGGTCATTTTGTAAGGCCCGAAAGGACAAGTGCAATCCAGAAAAGTGCCAAACAGAAAAGCCAAAAGAAGACAAAGGAATAACGCGCCCAAAAATGTCAAATTCAACACAGTGAATTAACTGTTGATCCTTTAAACATATAGACTAGAATACATTCACAGATCTCAAAGCCAAGACCAACAGAAAGTGGAGAGGGGACAGAATAGTAAATTAAATCCAGGGCCCGATTCAATTAACCAGAAAAGGAGGAATGATGAAGATAAGATTAGATCACTAAGAGAACATTGGAAGTTGCAACTTTCAATAAGCGTGACTTATTTCCTTGCATTGATAAAATCAAATGGGTAAAGCACCCCTAAGTTCCGACGTGTCTCCTTAATAGAATCCAACGCAAAATGATGAATTGATTGTTCTCAAGTCCTTCTTAAAGAGGCTATATAAGGGACTTTCTTCTATTATAAGAAGGATCTCTTTTTTGACATTTAGAATGAAACTCTACCCAAATTGTAAGGTATTACTGAGACTTTGAGCTCATATTGCTGATCATATTTTGTTATTGCAATAAGAAAGCAAGTGGTTTTTCAGACTTTGTGCTGTAATATCTTTGTTATTGAGGAAATTGTTCTTATGTCTTTTTCTTCAATATATCTTCTGTTCCTTTAATTCAACAAGCAAAATTAGTGATAATAGTCAAGAAGGTGTTCTAAAGAGTCAACTGTGGAGAGACTTTGTGCCCCCATAATTGCCTTTAGTGTGTTTTCTTTTCATTTCTGTGTAAAGGACCTTGAGGCAACTTTGTGCCCTCATTGTCCTTCGTATCTTATTCTTGAGCAATCCAAGTGAAGACTTTGAGCTGCATCTTGATTTACTGGTTATCACATCCTTTGCTACATTTTGTTGTTACTGCCAAGAGTATTCTTGTGGTTTGCTAAATAGTAATTCTGAAAGAAGAGGAGTACTATTTGTCATTTCCCCTGAGTTTTTCCTTTGATTCGCATGCATCATCTCTGAAGAAAGAGAGATGGATGGTTTGTCCTACCCATGAGTATTATTTTCTATATATATATATATATATAGCATACCTACAGGGAACCTCCCCTTGATGAGAGGAGAGATTAGTGTCTTTCTGATGTGGTAAAACTACACATTTGGATGACTAATCTTCCTACTTTGGCTGATCAGACCTATTTTGTTTATCATTACGCTGATCAACAAAATATTCAACCAACAATACTTACTTGATCCTCTCTTTAGTCTTCTGAAAAAAATTTCTTCTTCACCATTAGTCTCCTCAGAATTGAGCACAGAGGTTTCTTCTTTTGTAGATTTTACTACTTTGAAGGTTGCTTCCCTCTTCACTG
Organism: Torreya grandis; assembly: GCA_037957365.1. Taxonomy (NCBI): domain Eukaryota; kingdom Viridiplantae; phylum Streptophyta; class Pinopsida; order Cupressales; family Taxaceae; genus Torreya; species Torreya grandis. Next base: position 1,734,159 of record JARHVA010000004.1, on the reverse strand, counting down.
TGTCTGTCTCTCCCATCCTCATTTCATAGGTTGTGAAAGTTCCATGTAATTCATCTATGGTGAGCCTGTCCAAATCTCTTGCTTCTTCAATGGCCAAAATTTTAGAGTCATATCTTGATGGAAGGGATCTCAGAACCTTCTTGACAACATTTGACTCTTCTATTATTTCTCTAAGTCCTCTTATGGCATTTACTATCTCATCTACCCTGAAGATGTTGTCCGCTATCTTCTCCTCTTCATTCATTTTTAGGCTTTCAAACTTTCATTTGTGCATTTTTAGCTTGGCCTATTTCACTCTAACATCTCCTTCATAAATACCTTTCAACTTATTCCAAATGTTTTTTGCACTCTGACAGTGCATAACTTTGACAAACTCAGAGTTTGACAACCCACAAAGAATGGCATTCTTGGATTTGACATTGTTTTTATAAGACTTTTTGGCCACCTGATCAGTAGGAGTCATAGTAGGAGTTGTGTAACCATTTACCACTGACATCCATACATCAAAGGCTAGGGAAGATAAATATGCTTCCATTCTTATGATCCAAAAAGCATAGTTAGAACCATCGAATAGAGGAGACTTGTTTGATGAAGATCCTTCTTGGTAGGCCATTGTATTCACCAACCATGATCTACTTGAGCTGATTAAGCTTCTCCTAAGGAACATGGGCTATAATACCAATTGTTGAACACACAATCTACTGAGAGGGGGGTGAATCAATAGATTAGTTAAAACCTAGTTCTTAGAACTTTTAAACAAGATACTCAACGTATATGCAAAGTAAAGAATGGAACAGAGATCACACACAAACACAATAATTCTCAACACCAAATTTTAACGTGGAAACCCAGAGGGAAAAATCACGATGAGAAAAACTACTAGAAGCTATTGTTCTAATCCAACCTCATAGAAAAATGTCTCACAGACAAACCTCACTAGTTACATTCAAGAGCACCCACTCTAAAGAAGCGTCAACTTTCTAACTGAGCTCAAACTTAGTTTTTATGATGGCACCAACCTATCATAGAAATGAATCTATAACTTCAAAAAATTATAGAAATGATTCAAAATGAATCTTGTACACTTTTTTGTTACAAGTCTGGTCTGTAACTATGCCTTAACTATGTGTCTTCTCAAATTCTCTACCTTTCTCTCTTTTTGTCTAGATATATTCTAATTTGACACACCTTATTTCTTTTGCCCCTTTAATGTTGTTTGCATGTGTCCTTTTTTGATAATTTTGAGTTAACACTCTAATGATTTTTGCAGTAGCAGTATAAAGACAATAACATTCAAATGATCTATTCATAGCATATATAGACAGATGCATCTTAGGGTTGTCTCTCTATGAAGTGTTCACACTTCAACTTAATCGGTTCAAGATTTTTATCTGTATTCAATGCAATTTTGACTTTGTGTCTCGATTCATGCTTCAAATAGCAACAATCAAATTTCTTTACTATCTTTGGCATCTGCACTTCTATTACACTTAACTACATCGCTTCCTTGATCACTTCTGGTCTGCATTTAATGTGACTTTGACTTCATGTCTCAATTCATGCTTCAAATGGGAACATTCAAAATGCCTTTACTATTGTAGGCATCTACACTTCTACTTAACTACATCACTTTCTCGATCACTTCGACTGAGATATCTCGAGCTTCGTGAAGATATATCAAGTTCAACACTAGTTCCAATTGTTCCTATATAGACAGTTGGAAGACATTTTGTAGACACCGTAATTGTTTCTAACCCTTGTCGTCCTCCCCTTAACCCCCATTTTAGTTCTTCCATGCATATTTAACCCCTGTCGACCATTTTCCTACGAGCCTTGACCCTGGCATCATGTAAAAATGAGTAGAAAGCTAAAGCTAGCCTCTGTCCCCATTCTGCATCTGTTGACGACGGTCACTACCCGGTCGACATCACCGACGTCGGTCACTTATCAGCCGACGTCGGCAGTCTTGCTGACGTCGGTTATCTTTAACACTATGTTCTCGACCCGAACGTAGGAACCGTTATCCGTTATCCATTCGGTTGTCAATCCATTTCTCGATCGGTTATCGGACCTTCCTTCGTATCAATCAACAAACCTCTTCATTCGAATGATCAACCAATTCTTGCATCCAACCAATCTGCAATCAATCTCTCGCATTATCTCTCTGATATAGGTATTCTACTTCAGTCATCTTGTTGGAGGTCTGCTACATCAAACTTCTGCGACACAGTGACAACATCAATCATGTCTCTGACTTTTATCTTCAGCGCATAACAGGTAAGCATTTGTTCTGTGTTTTTATTCTAATCTCTGGTTATTGTTTTTAATTGCTATCATTACCCAAATTTAGATTCAGACTATAGCCTCGACCTTACTTCCACCCGTATCACCTCTATCCACCCTCTGCAGAATATACAGTCTGTAACTCTGCCCATACCCCTTGCACATAAAACCCCCAAACAATCCCTCTGACTCCTAAACCGGCTTCCCGAACCCTTAGACAAAAAATTTAGACCCTTCTGCAATCCTAAAACCCTGTCCAAATCTGACCAGACCCTGTCCTAAAGCTATCGCCCCGATTGACGTCGGTCATTACCCCTACTGACGCTGGCACTTTAATCGACGTCGACACCCTTCTTGACCGACGCCGGCACAAAGACCGATGCCGGTGACTGTGCAGAGTAGTTTGCTGCATATTAGGTATGCATTCTGCTTTTTGTCTTTTATTTGCTTTCATTATTTCTACTTCAGTCAAATATTCTGCTTTTTATTAGTGGGTTGATATCCCTTAAGGAAGTCTTCGTACTTCAGGGATCAAGCATTTGCTTGACAGCCCACCGTCTCTTCGTCTAACATTTTTTCGTGTTTAGTCTCTTTTTCTTCGCAGGTGTCATTCCTCCACAGCTAAAGAGGAGTACCTTCCAACGTCTGATTTCGGTGCGCACGACTATATCCGGGTATCTTCTAACCCTAGACCATCTCTTAGTTTCTCATTTCTATCTTTTGAATGTGAAATCGAAATTAGCGTAGAAACATTTTGGCACGCCCGGTGGGACCCTAGGGCCTTCCTTGGGTTCTTTCTTTCTTTCGTTCATATAGGTGCATTAGGTTCCTTCCTTTTCACCTCTTTTGTCTCTTCTAAACGACATCATAAGCAGGGATAAAAAGAACTTTTCTTTTCTTTCTTGCATTTCTAGACTAGTCAAAACTCATATTCTTCGACTCTTTCTCCATTCGTCTTCATACGAACAAACATTTTGACTTGGGCTTAAAACACGTTGTACTTTCATTTCTATTTGCTTGCATTTCTTAGACCATACTTAGTAATTAATAAACGCATATTGAATTAATCTAGTCCACTTGCACAAAACAAACATCTTAACTTACCTGAGACAAGGCCCGACTGGGATTTCATCCCCCAGCAGATACCTTACCTGTCCTAGCGATCCTACCTGGATTTCATCACCAAGGGGAAAGCCCACTCTGTTCTCTGGCAGAGTCTAATCTATAGGGGAAGTATATTTTGGTTAAGCGGGCCCAGTTTATCACTGAACTCGTGAAGTGAGGGGAGCTTGCTCCTTAGCACCAGGCCTTGTACGAAACCTAACACAGACTTCTTGAGCACCATAACTAACCCGAAACCATCCATAGACTACTTCTTCTAGGACCCGACTCAAAAAGCCAATCTTCCTCTACACACATTCTAAGGCATAAGCCACTATAATCTTAATAATTTACTCCTAGGGTTTTAGGCTCTGCTTGTGTTCTTCATTTTTCTATTCTTATTTGCTTGTTTGAGCTTGTGAGGACGTTCTTTCTTGCCTTGAATGGTTCTGACTCGTAGTCAAGCCAAGGCTCTAGTCGATCACGCGAGGCATCACCCGTTTCCGTCTACCCCGTCCATGACTAGTCCTATAATGGAGTTCCACTTAGAGACTGAAAGAACTCCTACTAGACCATCCCCGACCCAGACGCCTATTGTCCCAGAAGGGGACCAAGATTTTGCACGATTATTGAACCTTAACGTCAAAGCCTTGTAGCACTATCTCATGAATAGCCGAATGCGAGACTCCTTGGGCAATCCAATCTACAGAATGCTGACCTCTCTTCTCAAAACTACAGTCGTATCAACAGCGTCCATAGTTCAACCTTTTGACACCCAGGCTATTACCTCGACCAATGACCAGCCTTTGACCAACCATCCAAGTGTGGCCTCTCCCTCCATCTTTGGGCCCACTTCCACTGGGGTTTCAGCCCCCTATCAACCTCAGCCCACTCAACCACTTTCTACCCCTTTTCAGAATTTGGTCGTCTCTATTCCGCCTACCCTGGCCCCTATCAACACTAGGGTGGCTACCTATCCATTGGCCCATGTTACCACTAACTAACCTCCCGTGGCAACATCGAGCCTAGCCATGCCTTCTACCCAACCATCCTTAGTCTTCTCTTCTATCCCTATGACTAGTCATTCGTACGTTGCGCCCTTATTGGTACAACTGACTATGTCGTATGCCTCTTCTAGCCTCTTTCAAGCACCTTACAATCTAGGGGGCACTCCACCTACCAATCTGTCAGTAGATATCATCAAAATGCTGATGGACAAGATGTCCAGCCTAGAGACCTCCATTTCTGGCTCACGCAATACTCTCTCATACGAACAAATTTGCAACGAGCCCATCCATCCTTCCGTCCCGATCCGACCATATCCCAGCCAGTGGAAACTTCTAAGTTTTCTCATTTTCAAAGCAAGGAAGACCCATAATAGCACTTACGGGCATTCAGACATACCTATTACCTTATCGCCCATGACGATGCGTTGCTTTTATGCACGTTTCCTATGTCTCTCTCAGGTGCTACGCTTGACTGGTACAGCTCCCTTACCAGCCATTCCGTCTTCACGTTCACTCAGCTGGCCCAGCTCTTCCTCGATCATTTCTCTATCAACATCACCAAGAAGGTCTCAATCACAGACCTCTATTCTATCCGCCAATTCGAGGACGAATCCATTGCTGATTTTGTTGCTCGATGGAGGGGCCTTATCAATTAACTCTCCTTTTCTTTACCCAACCTGAACTTATTGAACTTTTCTCCCAAGCCTGCACCAGACATATTTCTTCCACCTTGAGGGTTCAGACCTTCCGCACTTTTGACGAAGCCTTCACGATGGCCTATAAACTTGAGTTACGTGCCATCGAGGATAATAAAGTCAAGTTGCGGAGCAAGAATCCCAACTCCAAGACCAATGACCCCTCTTCTAAGCCTTCCTCATCCAATCCTAAATCTAAAGCTTCAGCAAATGCTGTGGTCGTTAGATCTTCCTCCTCTTCACCTTCAACTAATCAGCCTGAGCCATCCACATCTCAGAGTGCCACCCACCAATTTTAGCAGAGATACATACAGCGACAGTATACTCCACTCAGAGAATCATACGCGTATGTGCTAGAAAAACTCATCAAACAAGGGGTCCTCAATCTCCCACAGATCTGACCACCTCCACAATTTGATCCCTCACGTGTCATCCCTGCGTGGTATAGGGAAAATGACTTCTATAACTACCACTGTGTTAAAGGACATGACACGGGCAACTGTAAAACCCTTAAAAACATCATCCAAGACATGCTGGAAAAGGTTGAACTCATCCTCGACAATCCCAATGCGTCTCCTAATCAGGGCATCGACATCTTCAAACAACCATTCCCCGATCATCCACCAACTCAGAACAATGTCCAGACCTTGACTGACAACATTCACGAACATAACATTTGAACAGTCAATACGGTCTCACCCTTCATTTCTGACCAACTTCAAGAGGTAAGTCCATCCATCAGTCCATCACATGTGGACGAACCTCTTTCTCCAGTTAGTTCTCCGTCAACCTCTCTCATCTTGGAGGATGCCTCGACCTTACCAGCACCGCCAGTTTCACCATCCTCCTTCCTACTGCCCATGGAGGACCTAACCCTTCCTACTCCTCGATCGCAAGTGGAGGGCACAATCATCCCTGCTCTTTACCTGCTTGAGGAGCCTCATTCTCTAATTTCTTCTCCACCCAGGGAAGAACCTACCTCTCCTTCGTCTCCAACCACAGACGAACCTGTCACGACTCCATCATGCCTTGGGTCTGAGACCGCTGCACCAGTCTCATCTTCAACCCCACAACCATCCACATCTTCTCAAGAACCCAAACCTCATCCCACATCTTCTCAGCCATTTTCCCGACTAGTGGAGAAACTCAAACTTCTCCCTTCTAGGAAAGTGGAGCATCAGGGATTGTGGGAGCATCTCACAGCCCTTCAACATGCCCGTGCCCTCTCGTCTCACACAGCTAATCCTCCCATGGTGAAATCTCCCAAGACCTTTAACAAAAACCAGACTCCCATTTCTAAGCCTCAACCGACCCCATCAAAACCAAAACCCACATCTACCCCATCTAAACCTATCAAGTCACTCGGTGTTTGCCTTGTCTCCAACCTCACTCATTCGCAAGTGAAGGTGGACCTAGACCAGACTTTGACCAATAGTAGTCTTCAACCCAAGTCATAGAAGACTGCTAAACCACAGAGGCGAATGCCTCCTCCTCCATCATCATTGCCCTCCATTTTGGGCCCCCATCCTTCGACCCTGACCAGAGTCCTTCCCACTCCAACTTTTAATCAAAACCAGTTACCTCCTTTGCTTCCTTTGCCTACCACTAGCCTACCCTCTCCCAAAAGGGTGGTATCTCTCATGAATAAAGTACCGTCTCCACCTGTCGCCACACCGTCAATCCAAAAGGTGGTACAGAAGCCTCCTCTGACTCTGCCCAAGCAAAAGTCACCAGTATCGCACACATCAACGAGCACGGACCCTTTAGTGGGCTCATACTCTTTGATCTTGCATCGACTTTTGCAGACTTCCAGCATAACCCTTCCACCCATCAGGCCTTTCCAACCTCTCAAGTCTAAGCCCTCCTGGTTCGACGACACAAAGATTTGCTTATATCATCATACGCCAGGACACGATACCGAGACTTGCTGTGCCCTCAAGACTGTCATTCACCGCTATCTAGAAAAAGACACTCTTCTATTTGAGGACACTCTCAACCAACCCCTGACTCCTTCTCATAACCCTCTGACCTCTTCAAACCCATCAACATCTCATCAGCATACCACGACCCCTTCATCTCCTTCACCCCCTATCTTTGAAATCAATGCCATTCACATAACCACAGGTCACAAAAGGACAAGGCAAAGGAAAAAGCCGCCATTCTTTGGACCTACCCTTTTGTCCAGCCACCTCAACCGCCCAAGCCTAAAATTTCTATCCTTGGCATGCCTCAACCCTCTTCTTCTTCCTCTTCAGGGGCAATTCATGACTCTATGTTGAAATAGCTTCACCAGATGCCTGTGAAGATGTCCCTTTATGACCTCATCCAAACCTCGCCCCAGCATCGTCAAGCCCTCATCAGAGCCCTACAGGCAGTGGAGGTTCAACCCGAGGACCCCCAGCCACTTTCTGCCCTTGTCCACTCTTTATCCCCTGTTGCCTCCATCACATTCAGCAATTTTGAGATTCTCACATCCAACACGGAAGATCAGGACGCCACCCTCTTCATCACTGCCTATGTTGATCAGACACACATTAAACGCGTTATGATCGATGGAGGTGCCAGCATCAACATTATCTCCACCCATGCCTTTGAACAGTTGGCTCTTCCCAAGAATTACATCTCCAAAACTGACGCAATCTTGCACTCCTTTAATGATACCACTGCCACGACCATTGGCACAGTCGTCCTTCACATCCGCGTTGGTCCACGCATAGTCCTGAAGCTCTTCTATATTATCGAAGGAGAGTTTCAATACAACATCTTGCTAGGCCGACCTTGGATCCGCGCCATGGCCTGTGTCCCTTCCACCCTGCACCGTTGTGTGAAATTTGAGCACGATGGGCAAGTCCATACCATTCTCGCTGACCCTTCACCCTTCAAAACTTGTAACACCACCTACCGCCCAAATGACGTTCTCATTCCTATCAAGCCATCAACCCCAACACCACCTCCATCCGTGGAAGCTTCAACCAGTTCGCAAATGGCGGTCACCCTCACACTTCCCCTTCAAGTGATGACCACAAATCCCATGGAAGACATCTTCCAAAGACTTTCATTGGGGGAATATCGCTTGCTGGCCTTAGACATGTTCCAAACTCCACAAGAGTATGGATGCCTTCATCACAACCCTAGTTACGACCATCAGATTAGAATGATCGTGCCTTATGGTCCTCCTCACCTCCGAACCAACCTTGTCTATGGGGGGCTTGATCAAGCTCCTATTGATTTCAATCCTCTTTCTTCACCTCAACCTTTCACATCAAACTTCTCATTTCTTGGCAACCCCGCCTTTGCACACATTTACCTTTACAAGTGTGCATGGAAGGGTTTTGGCTTCGGACGCTATGAGCAGGGCTCCCATCAGCCCATCAAACCACTCAACGATGACGATGCCAAGAAACGGTATGGCCTGGGATATCACAACCCCACTCAGACCCATACAGACCTTTGTCCTGAACCAACCATTGACCAATCTCCTCTAGGCTCACCCATTCCTCCTCCACCTACGGAGTCAGTGGTTTCCATCCCTCCTAGTTTTTTTTTTCCATAAACACCATCCGCCTGGAACCCTTGACTTATCAGCTCAATGGGGTGTCCAGGTCTCTCCCTCTCATTTTTCCCAGCATGGTAGAAGATGAGTCAGTAACCATTCACACTGTCCACTGCGTTGATGACGATGCCATTCTTTCCTACATGGGCGCCGATGACTCTTTCATCCAGCGCTCTCTCCCTTTTGAGACCCAGGTTATGTTAAATGAATCAACCATTGACATCAACCTCCTTTCTTCTGATGTTCCTCATGTCTTAAAGATTGGACAATCTTTAGACGCTCAGGAGCAACTTGACTATACCCAGTTCCTCTCAGACCGTAGCAAGGCCTTTGCCTGGACCTACCGTGACATGCCTGGCATTGACCCCACCATTGCTACCCATAACATTGTCACCAAACCAGAGGCTAAGCCTGTTAGGCAAAAGCTTCGAAAGATGCATCCTCACATTGCCCTCCTTGTCAAAGAGGAGCTTCAATGCCTCCTTTCTGTCTCCTTCATCCAGCCCATCGATTATCCGCAGTGGGTCTCTAACATCGTCCCAGTCACCAAGGCGACTGGGGGGATCTAGATCTGCATAGACTATCGCGACCTTAACCTAGCCTATCCCAAAGATGACTTTCCTCTTCCTAACATTGACCAGCTTGTTGATCTCACGACCGGCCATGAGATGCTATCTCTCATGGACGAGTTTTCAGGATACAATCAAATCCTGATTGCTCTGAAAGATCAGCACAAGACCACTTTCATTACCCCATGGGGGACTTTTTGCTATCAAGTCATGCCTTTCGGCTTGAAGAATGCAGGTGCCACATATCAGTGTGCCATGACCTACATTTTCCATGATCTCCTCCATAAAATCATGGAGGACTATGTGGACGACCTTCTCGGCAAGTCCAAGCTTCGCCGTGACCATTTGACCATTCTCAAAATCATCTTCTCTCGCCTTCTTCAATACAATGTCTGCCTTAACCCTAAGAAATGTGTCTTTGGGGTCCTCTCCGGCAAGCTTCTCGGCTTTATCATTTCTTTTCATGGCATCGAGATAGATCCCGCCAAGATCCGCGCTATCCTCAAGATGCCGCCCCTGACCAATCTCAAGCAGCTTCACAGTCTACAAGGGAAGCTCTAGTCCATTTGCCGTTTCATCTCACAACTTTCTGACCGCTGCCAAACTTTTCATCATCTCCTTAAGAAGGACATCTCTTTTACATGAGATAAGGACTATCAAGAGGCTTTTGAAGCCCTTAAACGCTATCTGGTCTCTCCACCAGTCCTCATTCCACCTAAAGACAATCAACCCTTCTACCTTTATATCTCTGTCACTAACCATTCGTTAGGTGCCATGATCACGCATCGAGATGAGCATCACCGTGAGCAAGCAGTCTACTATATCAGTCGAACACTGGTCGACTATGAAACTCGGTATACTCATACCGAGAAACTCTATTTGGCATTAGTCTTTGCCGATACCAAGCTCCGCCACTATCTTCTTAACCAAAAAACCTTTATCATCACTCACACCGACCCTCTTAAGTTTATGCACTCCAAGCCATATCAACATCAACGTATGGCTTGGTGGCTCATGTTGCTTGCTGAGTTTGACCTCGAATTCATCCAGCAAAAATCTATCAAGGGGAAAACCATCACTGATCAACTAGCAGATGCCCCTCTTCCCAATAATCAACCTTCGCAGTGCGAGTTTCCTGATGAGTCCATCGCTACGCTTTCCACCGATGACATTGTCTACCAAATGACCATGTTCTTCGACGACTCCAAATGTCAACTTGGTGGGGGTGTGGGAGTCATTCTCATCCCACTCGATGGTGAGCCCATGCCTTTGTCTTTCAAGCTCGAATTTAATTGTACCAATAATATGGCTGAATACAAGGCCTTAATTTTGGGACTTCAAACCGCCCTCTCTCTCAGCATTAAGTCCATCAACATCTTCGGTGACTCACAGCTTGTCGTCAATCAGGTCAACAGTTCATACCTCTATAAAAATGAAATTTTGCAAAGGTATAAAAACTGTGCTGACATTCTCCTTGCATCTTTTAACCATTACCTCTTGCAGACTGTTCCTCGATCCATGAATAAGTTTGCTGACACCATGGCTTCTCTCACTTCGCATATCCCATCTTCCTCATCTGCATCCAGACTTTTTGTCACAGTGCATCGTGTGCTGTTGCCTTATTATATCTCTCCTAACATTAATCATGTCAACACCATAGACTCTAGCCCACGAGATGTTTGGTATAAGCAACTTGTGGACTACTTATCTTTTTCTGTCATTCCTCCCAACCTCTCTAACAATGCATGGCGAGATTTTATCAAGTGTACCACTCGCTATACCATGCTAGGGGGTCTTCTCTATAAGCGAGGCTTCGACGGCCTCCTTCTTCACTGTCTCACCTCCACTGAAGCATCTCAGGCCATTAAGTAAGACGACGGGATTTGTGGTAGACATTTCAGTGGGAATTCGGTTGCCAAGCGCATCCTTCGTCTGGGCTATTATTGGCCCACCCTTAATCAAGACTGTAGTGACTATGTTCGGCATTACATCAAGTGTCAGCAGCACTCTAACTTGCTTCATCTTCCTAGTCATGCCTTACAAGTCACTCAGGATTTATGGCCTTTTTCTCAGTGGGACATAGATCTCATCGGTGAGATTAACCCTCATTCGTCTCTTCGTCATCAATCCATCATCACTGCCACCGAGTATTTCACCAAGTGGGTGGAAGCCATTCCTCTCATCTCTACAAAAGTCGACAAGATTGTCGACTTCATCAGCAGCCACATCATCTGCCGCTTCGGTGTCCCTCATTAAATCATCATCGACAATGGCAAGTCCTTCAAAAACAAGACTATCCAAAAACTCTGCGACTCATTTGGCATCAAGCTCAGTTTCTCTTCGCCTTACTACCCACAAGCAAATGGGCAGGCTGAGGCTTCTAACAAAATCTTGACTAAAATTCTCATGAAGGTGGTCAGCGACACTGGAAGGGATTGGCATATTCACATTCCCTTCACTTTGTGGGCCTATCTCACTAGCATTCGAACCTCCACAGGTGCTAGCGCTTTCTCTCTCATGTACGAAACAGAGGCTATCCTACCTCTCAAAGTATAGATCCCGTCTCTTCGCATCTCTCTGCATGACATTCTTTCTAACGATGAATTTTGTCAAGATCACTTAGCTCAACTTGAGTTACTTGACGAGTGCCGCCTTGCTGCCCTCAACCATCTCCATGTGTATCAACATCACATCAAGCGAGCCTATGACAAAAATCTACGAGAATGAGATTTCAATATCAGAGACCTCGTCCTCAAAGAGAATCAGCACGTGACCAATATGGAGTGAAGTAAATGAGGCAAGTTTGCCCCTAATTGGCTCAGACCTTTCATTATCACGCACAAGTATGGATCAGGGACGTATCATTTGTCTTCTCTCGACGAACAACTAGAACCTGAGCCTCTTAATGCGTTACATCTGCGACCATTCTACTGTTAGTCGAGTACTCATCCACTTGACACTTAACTTGAGCTCGTCCCTTGAGCAATCCTCATCCTCTTAATCCTCATTCCTTTCAACCCTATTCCCCTTAACAAATCCTCTATAACCCTTTTATAAAGTATGGATGCTTTGTCCTAATAAAAGGGAACCCTTGACCTTCTATAGTTTGGTCCATGACTCACATTTCTGTCAAAACAAATCAAGATGTCAAAAATATCCAAGGTCACCAAATCGCATCAAAAGGCAGACTGCTCCCTCGAAGGACAGCTGTACTATCATTGCTGTAGCTAATAGACTGCTCCCTCGAAGGACAGCTATTCAAAGCCCTTATATATAAAGCAAAATATAGACCACTCCCTCAAAGGATGGCTATGATTAACTCTTGCTACCAACATCAATCTTTTTTAGAAGCTTCCCGCATCGATCAGCTTCACAAATGACCACCAAGCAAAATGACATCTCTCCGCACACTTACCGCATTGATCAGTCTGCACCAAAAAAAAAAACACGGGTCATGGACTTGGCTTATAGTTGTCTCAGGGTCTCCTATAAAAATGGGTAAGGTTATCTCTGCTCTTAAAACGGGTTACCCTATATCCTCCTATCCTAACACCTGCTCAAGGGACTTCGAGCTCACTTTAGTGTCAAAGTGATTTGATTACCGCTCTAACACAACCTCTAGTCAATGACGTAATGCATGAATGGGGCTCTTAGTTCTAACAACCCCTATCTATGTTGTCATTCTGGTCCTTGTCAATAAAAGGGCGATTATGCCTTTCACTTCTTTTACACTTTGGTCACATCCAATCATTTGTCATTTATTAAATCAGCTCAACCCTCTTTTCGACCAACCACCTAGCCTATTCACACTAGTTTCTATGGACACCAATACACATGGAAACTGTAGACCACTCAATTTATGTCCAGCATAAACCATTACTTGCTGGCGCATAAATAAGCTCATTTCATTTTTGGCATATGTCCATCACCTAATATGGGCAATTGCTAGGGGTGAAAAACCTTGACTTTTTCTCATCATTTCAAGCATGTTCTCTCAGACATATGGACATGCTAGACCATTCTCATGACTAGACCAACTCTAGACCACTTTGTCTCCTAGTCTGAACTACATTAGTCTGAGGCCCTTAGGACAAGGGCTATGTAGGCAGCACTCAGATGAGACGACTGTCTTCTGGGGTTAGCTCGACCACCCTCATTTGTTCATCTATCTGATGGACAAACCCTATTTTCTTTGACCCATGACTTGACCTCGACCACAAGCAATCAATCACTTCGACCCTTTTCCTCCCTCTTTGGGAGAACTACATTGGCCTGAGGCCCTTAAGACAAGGGCTATGTAGGCAACACTCAGTTGACATGGGGTCTTCTGGGGTTAGCTCGACCATCCTCTTCATCACTCTTGCCTCCATCCATCGACCACCAGACCTTGGAGATCATGACCATCTCCTCTAACCGTGACTAATTCCAAAGCGATTTTGCCTTGGTTGTTTTTGCATGTATGCTACCTCATGATTGGTTAGCAAAATTGTGCACAGACTATTTTTGACCTTCACAAGTATAGGATCGCAAGCCAGTTGATCCCCACTACTTGTGACATTTTCATGTTTTTGGGAGCACTTCCTGTGCCTGGGATACCTGGAACACGATGACCATTTGGAGCTTTAGCTTAGATTGAATAACCCAATCAGCAGATGACTAAATGCTGGGGCTTGGTTATTTCAATTTTGACACTCCTCGACCCTCGACCTATGACAATTTGACCTGACCATCCTCGTGAAGTGGTGTACATGCAATCATGACTTTTGCAACATTCTCACTCTATTTTCACCCCTTTTTCATCCAATCTTTGTCAAATCAGCACCAGATTCCAGGTTCCCTTCTCTCGACTCCTGCTTTGAGGGGGAATACCTCACCCATAATCGGGGCAACCATCCACCTCCTATTTTTGTCTTGCAGTTCATTCGAACAACCAACAAGATGGAATCGACCTTATCCCACACCTGGGGAAACCAACTCCTGTTTTTGTCTTGCAGTTCATCCAAAACAACCAACAAGACAAAAAGGGGCAAATGTAGACACCGTAATTGTGTCTAACCCTTGTCATCCTCCCCTTAACCCTCATTTTAGTTCTTCCACACCTATTTAACCCATGCCAACCATTTTCCTACGAGCCTTGACCCTGACAGCATGTAAAAATGAGCAAAAAGCTAAAGCTAGCCTCTGTCCCCATTCTGCATCTGTCGATGACGGTCACTACTCGGTCGACGTCGCCGACATCGGTCACTTATCGGACGACGTCGACAGTCTTGCTGATGTCAGTTATCTTTAACACTGCATTCTCAACTCAAACGCATGAACCATTATCCGTTATCCGTTATCCATTCGGTTGCCAATCCATTTCTCGATCGGTTATCAGACCTTCCTTCATATCAATCAACAAACCTCTTCATTCGAACGATCAAACAATTCTTGCATCCAACCAATCTATAATCAATCTCTCACATTCTCTCTTCGGTACAGGTATTCTACTTCAGTCATCTTGCTGGAGGTCTGCTACATCAAACTTCTGTGACACAGCGACAACATCTTCAACACGTAACAGGTAAGCATTTGTTCTGTGTTTTTATTCTGATCTCTGGTTATTGTTTTTAATTGCTATCATTACCCAGATTTAGATTCAGACTATAGCCCCGACCTTACTTCCACCTGTATCACCTCTATCCACCCTCTGTAGAATATACAGTCTGTAACTCTGCCCATACCCCTTGCACATAAAACCCCCAAACAATCCCTCTGACTCCTAAATCGGCTTCCCAAACCCTCAGAAAAAAACTTTAGACCCTTCTGCAATCCTAAAACCCTGTCCAGACCCGACCAAACCCTGTCCTAAAGCTATCACCCTGACTGACGTCGGTCATTACCCCTACCGATGCCGGCACTTTAACCGACGTCGGCACCCTTCTTGACCGATGCTGGCACAGAGACCGATGTCGACGACTATGCAGAGTAGTTTGCTGGATATCAGGTACGCATTCTACTTTTTGTCTTTTATTTGATTTCATTCTGTCTTTCATTATTTCTACTTTAGTCAAATATTCTACTTTTTATTAGTGGGTTGATATCCCTTAAGAAAGTCTTCATACTTTAGGGATCAAGCGTTTGCTTGACAGCCCATCATCTCTTCGTCTAACATTTTTTCGTGTTTAGTCTCTTTTTCTTCGCAGGTGTCATTCCTCCATAGCCAAAGAGGAGTACCTTCCAATGTCTGATTTCGGTGCGCACGACTATATCTGGGTATCTTCTAACCCTAGACCATCTCTTAGTTTCTCATTTCTATCTTTTGAATGTGAAAGCGAAATTAGCGTAGAAACACATTTATTGTAGGATTTTTCAAATTCCTTTATTGCACCAAGTTCACATTCTTTTTCTTGTCAAATCTTTTCTTATGACCTTTTGACACCTATCAAATGTGTACTTAAGATTACTATCCCATTAACCATCGAGCTCCTTTTCTTCCCTTTTTATATCTCACTACTTTCTATGCTTGGGTTTGCTTCTGCACCTTTAGATTATCCTTGATATGCTTGATCTTTATTCTTTATTTTTAGTGTTAAACTTCAGCATGTTGATGTGATCTCATTTTATTTGACATCTTTGTAATGCTTTTGCACCATTGATTCTTGTAGACATGTTCGATCTTTAACATTCCTTATCCCTTTGAGAGTGCCCTATAAGACTTCCACACTTTTATCTTTGGCAAAATTGCAAGTGACCTCTCTTCAGACAATTTGTTGTGGGATTTTTGTCAAGAGCCTTTCAAGATAATTTTCATATAATTTTTGTTCACAAAGCATTTCTTTAGACTTTTTGTCTACAAGGATTTTCTTTGGACTTTTTGTCTGCAAGGATTTTCTTTGGACTTTTTTTTTGCAAGGCTTTTCTTTGGACTTTTTGTCTGCAAGGATTTTCTTTGGACTTTTTGTTCGCAAGAATTTTCTTTGAACTTTTTATCTGTAATTCTTTTCTACAAGTGTCCACTTGTCCTTAGGAACTTTTGCAATGGTATACATACCCTTCAACATTTTTGAAAAGATCCTTTCACAAGCTTTGAATGGTCCACTTACCCTTCAACATTTTGAAGAGATCCCTTTATAAATTTTGCAATAGTCCACTTACCCTTCGAAACTTTTGAAAAGATCCCTTCGAAAGCTTTGAATGGTCCACTTACCCTTTGACATTTTAAAAAGATCCCTTCAAAACTTTTGCAACGGTCCACTTACCCTTCAGAACTTTTGAAAAGATCCCTTCAGAAGCTTTGAATGGTCCACTTACCCTTTGAAACTTTTGTTAGGGACAATTTCTCTGAAAGAATTCCAAGTGGCACTCATTTCCTTTGGAAGCTTTGTTCCAGACAATTTGTCCAATAATGACTTAGTCCATTTTCTCGACAGAATTGCCTTTAGCATTTTCCTGAAAGATTTCCCTTTATTAACTGCGGACAGTTTGTTCGAGAAAAAAGGTTTTTACCAATATTTTTGAAAGAATTCTCTCAATCAAATCTGCTCAACTCAAGTCTTCTAGACTTAACCTGATTGCATTTTTTGAGTAAAAGCACTTCATAAACATGATATATATCATAGTTCTGCTTAACTCAACCTTTGGCATTAATGCTTGACCAATTTCAATCTCAATGACATCAATGACAATTCCATGTTGTCAACTGTCACCTTGATCAAATTTTCAACAAATTTACCCTCACCTAAGCTACCTTACACACTATGAAATAAACTCATTTGACAAAGAAGATTGACAAAATAATAGGAAAGTACTATATTAATTAAAATATCAATTTCCTATAGGTAACTAACAAAATCTTAAAAAAAAACTTTTGGTAAGCCTATCCTAAGTTAGATCCACACATTCAATGTCCATATCCACCCCTATTTATCGCAAATTCATGTAAAGGTGAGTGAAAAATTCACCAATCACATGACATCAGATGTATATCTAACTATGACCCTTGATCACATGTTAATGGGGACAAACCATGACCCTTGATCTAGGTCATATACAATGAAACATGAAAACACAAATAAAGCCAACTTAAGCTTATAACAAACACTAGAAATTTAACTGTTAGGCATCCCATTTAAGATTAACTAAGAGAATGTAGAGGAAGAACAATGAAACATCCCACCCTTCCCATTGAAAAATTCATTCACCCTTAATATAATTTGAAGATCAACATGTTTGGCTATTGTTAGTGGCTGAGTAAATATGTCTATATAACTTGATCCTCTGTGCGATAATACTAAAGATTGATCATAATTTTTTGAATGGGTTGTTTGATGTAGTACATATGAAGTTTAATGTGCTTGGTGCATTAGTAAATATATCTATATAACTTGATCCTCTATGCAATAATACTAAAGATTGATCATAATTTTTTGAATGGCTTGTTTGATGTAGTACATATGAAGCTCAATGTGCTTGGTGCATTAGTGCTCCATTGGGGTATAAGTAATGTGGATAACACTCTAGTTGTCACATCAAAGAGCGGTGGGTTACTCTGTTGGAATGCTAAACTTGGTCAAAATCTTAGGAATCCAAATAACCTTCTAGACTGCATTAACTGATAGGTGGTACTCTACCTTAGTGAAAGATAGGGCAATAACATGGTACTTTTTGGTTGACCAAATGTTGGGATCGAAGCCACAATGATAGATGTAGCCAAAAGTGGACTTTCAATCACTAACATAGCTTACCCAATTAGAGTTTGTATAACCCACTAAATGAGTCGAGCCCCTTTATGCACATTCCATTCCATAATGAAATATACCATGAATATATCTAAGTATAAGCTTTGTTTCTTGACAATGACTCATCCAAATTTTATATGAATTGAGAGACTAGTCCAACAATAAAGGATGTGTCAAGCCAATTATGAGTCAAATAAATAAGGTTGCCTACCAACTATTTGTACAATGTAGCATCAACTATAGATTGAATTGGAGTCAAGGTTGGCTTGGAATCAATAATCTTAAAGCACCAAAGCATACTTAGGTTGAATACCAAGGAAGTAGTAAATAAATCCCAAGTCTAAAATTTTGAACTGATCCATGAGACTTGACTTTACTTCCTGAATCAAAGAGGAAGAACTCCTAGTGATGTTCATGTCATTTACATAAAGTACAAGGAGTTACCCTCAATTTTTTGTGCACATTATTGGGTCTAAATGGCATTGGGAAGACCCTATTGCAATTAAAAAGTGTCCATCTTCTCAATAGGATGTGGAGGCTCCTAAGATTACCAATAATTAGATACAAAGATATATCCCCTTACTTTAAAAGAGGGTATAGTTAGATCTAAGATAGGATCCTTGCTCAAAGGGGGTTGTTAACTCCATGAATAATCCCAGGGTAGAATAGTTCGACCATTATAGACTTGACAAGATGATATGCTTGATTAAGAAAATGACCCTTCACCATCATGTTCCATATAGGGGATCCATATGTAGTAGAGTCCATACAAATTATATACGTAAATATATAAGATCAAACATACTTTGCTCTCATGCCATACCCAAAGTTGATAATTAGAGGTACACTAGTTCTTGAATAGTTTTCAATTGAGAGAAAGGTTAACCCATTGAACCTAATTAACTAACCCCAAGCCCCAGAAAAAACATTAGCCAAGTGACTAAGCCAAGAGGAGACCATTTCGATCCTACTATGCCCTATGCCATAAGAATCTCTTAATTAAACAATCCAAAGTTTTGAAGATGGTCAATGGCACTGTGAGGAGAAGGAATTCATAGACATGCATGGTTTGTAGGATGGATGTAATGAGAATAAGGCACCCCCACCTTGGAAACTACCTTGTAGGGCCAAGTGGCTAATTTATTTTGCACCTGAGTCAACAAATATGCCCAATGTTCTTTCTTTAGTAGAGTATGAAATAATTATGCCAATAAAGTCTAGAATTTGGGAAATTGATCTTGTAAAGGGGGATTTACATTAAGGAAATATTAGTGAGATTTACCAGATTGAGGTTCAACCCCAAAGCTAACATAAAATGAGCTAAAATTTGGGAAATATTTTTGATCTTCGAGATGGAAGAATAAAGGGGAGGGCATCATTAAAGGACTGGAGGTGAGTAAAGGAGAGAGATCTAATAATATATTACACCACAAGGATGACAAGTAAAGAAGAGAACAAATCTCCTTTCTTGAGATCTCGCGAGCTAAGAAATGGATGTCTTAGGGATCCATTTATCAAAATGGGAGGTTTGGATACATGTATGAATCCATTGAATCCACCCATCAACAAATCCATATTTTTGAAGCACCTTATCTAAGTAACTCCAGGAGAGATAATCATATGCTTTTGAGAGAACAAGATTGAGGAGTACCCCTCCTTTTTTGGATCATAGGACAAAGTGAACAACATTTTGAGCTAGAACAATCCAATCCAATATTTAATGTCCTTTCACAAATCCTCCTTGTCGCTTTGAAATTAGTTTAGGGAGGAGAGGGTGAGGCATGTGACCATGACTCTTGTAATAATTTTGTAGATTGTATTACAAAGAGATATGGGCTGAAATCCACCCAAATGATAGTTTTGGCCTATTTTGGGGATTGAAAAAATAAGAGTCATATTAAATCTCAACCCATACATCATTCAACTTGAGATTCCTCAACCACCTAAAGGTCAGTTTGGATGATTTCCCAAATTTTTTTATAGAACTCGATGGGAAAGTCAATAGAACTAGGGGATTCATCATTGGGTATCGAGCAAATGATTTTATAGACCTCATCACTTGGAATAGGTATGGATAGTAATGCAATGTCGAAAGGGGGATACCATGTGGGATATGTGAAGAAGAATGGTGGAGAGGGACTCAGGTGGAGGATCACCTTGAGAAATAATAATATGAGAGATAATAATGTCACATTTTACAAAAACTGGGTAGGTTAGAAACCAATTTGCTTTGAGCATCTTAAAGAGATATTATATGATTGGAGTGTTAATGTGTTGTCATTGTGAGGTAGAAAAAAACTTTTATTTTGATCTTCTTCTTTAAGCCATCTAATTCTAGATTTATGATGCCATATCATTTCTCCTTTTAGTTTCAAGTTGATCATGGATAAGGGTAACTTGAGACATGAGGTCAGATGGTGAAATTCTCTCATCGTGTAATAATCAAAACTCCATATAAGCAACATCATGCTGCCTCTATTGTTTAAAAATGTTCCCAAAATGGGGTTGGTTCCAAATTTAAGGTAACATTCAAGATCTCTCAATTTTGCATAAATTGGAACATGGTTTTCCTCTGATACATATAAAAGTTGAATTGCCAATTTTTAATAAGGAAGAGAAGATTGTCATGTCCCCCTTTGGGACATAATATTGAATGAAGACCCTTAGCCTTGTCTGATTTTCCCAATGGATAAGGAAAAATAAATAAAATGGGAAACATTCAGGGGTTTCTAAGGGCAATTGCAAAAGTAATTTATTGTTCTAATTTTCACTTTTGGTCTTTTGAGGGTCATGGGCACTCAAGGACTTAAGTGAGAGTTATAAGGATTGATCTTTTTATATTTTGAAAAAGGTCTTCCTTCCATTTTAGATGTACCCTTTTGAAGGATGGGTATAGACAAGTGAGGGATCATTTGAAAATTATTATGCATATATGATAATTGAATTGAAGATTAAAGCACGTAAAAGCTTAACTAAGGACTTAAAGATGAAATCCTTCAAGGCCAAGGAAGGTATAGGGATGAAAACCCTTATTCCTCATCTAGGGTAAAATTATTTCATGTGCTACATTTGGACTTCATATTCAGAAATTTCAAGTTGTTGACCCTTCCAAGGGTGGGGTGAATTGATCCAAGGGTGACAACTAGGGCATAAAGTGGAACAACTTGGTTTTAAGGGTTTTTGCTTGTGTTTGGAGCCTCCTTGATAGTGGTGAACTCCTTGCTTGTGTTGAATACCCATTAACCTAGGGTTGCTCTACATTTGGAGACTTAGAAACCCTCTCTTAGGGTTATAATTAATGTCAAGCATTTAATATAATTAATTACAGCTAGGCAATTTTCTTTTAAGACCCATTTGAGGTTTTAATTGGATAATTTTAGCCTTAAATAATTGCTATAAATTCTCATAATTATTTGAATAATTATTCCTAATTTAATTAATCATTTCTAGCCCTTTTGGTGGAAGGATATTGCTAAAAATTAGTTATTTCATGTTGCTATAATTTTCCTCATAAGGGCAACTCGTATGCTAGGTTTGTAGGGTGATTTGATACCCTAATAATTGATAGATTACTTGATAAATATTTAGTGGAGTGTGGTATAATTATTTGCATGATTTTGTGAGGGTTTATTGATATTTTGGCTTGGAAAGGCAGCTATACTTTTTTGATAATTTCCAACACCATTGGCACCTAAGGTTGGAGGTTGGTACATTAGTTTTATGCCCTAATTTCCTTTGAAATATTGGCTAAACTACTACTAGGGTTTTGGTGATATTTATTAAAGATTTTGAGGGTTGGAGGTAAACTAGGGTTTACTATAAAAATAAAAATAAAATATATGTTTTGGCTAGGGTTTTGCAAAAGCTATAGATTTTAGTGTTTTATTCCATTTTGGGATATTTCAAATATCAACATGTTTTAGCCATATCTTCTCAAAATGGAACGGTACATTAGGTGGTTTCTGATGAGATGAAATTTGCATCTCAACCAGATAATGGTTAGAGCCAAGAAATAGAAGGATTTGTACACTGGCCAACCAATGGTTAGAAACAATATTAGTACTAATTAAAAAACTCATCTAACTACCTGGCAATATGAGCTTTGTCCTTATGGCGAATCAGCCATGTATGATGTGCATTGGTCATTTACATATCATGAAGAGAACAAGTATGAATAAATCGCTATAAAAAATAAGCATGAGGTAATAGTTGGCATCGCCCACCCTTTTTTTTGATATTGAAATCATTGTGCTCAAACATCCTCCAACTATCCAAGGGAGGGCACCCTCACTTGAAAGCCCGATGATTAAACCAACCCATAGGATTGAATCCTCTTAGTGCCCATAAGGATCATACATATTCAAAATATGCCAGACTTAGATAGTAAATTGATTTACAAGGTAGCCACCCGACAAGTTTTCTATCATATCCCCAGATTTAATAGCATCATTTTGATGTCTTAATGTTGTTTGTAAAACATTTGATTACATTTTTACTATCTGAGGCAAAGGAAACATTCTTATTGGATAATTGTATATATAACACTTGCTTATTTTATTATTTTAAATAGTTGTTGTTCATATTTGGATTATGAAATTACTAGAATAACATCCTTTGTATTTTGCTTTACTTTCGATTTTGATGTTAAAATGTATCTTGATATTTGGAACAAACAAATTTTACTAATGTTTTTGTGATTTCAAGCACGTGTGAGATTGGAATATTAAATGTCTTTTAAGCTCAATATAGACAACATGTATCCTGTAGTAATCATAAATGGGTATAATTTGGCATATTTCAATTAGTGTTTAATTCTTTTTTGTACTTGAGTTCTATACCTGAATTGGTATTTTGTATGGTTGGCAATAAATGATTTATTGATAAGAGTCGATAACACATATAGCTAGAGGCTATCACATTATCAATATCTATTGATCTAATCAATTTGAGAGTTGATGCATCACCACTCAAATGTACTAGCATGTTGTTGGGTCCATTAGCATCTTTGTATGATTCCTTGTTTATTATGAAATTTAACCCCTTGGAGGCAATGTAGAAGGATGAATATTTGTTAAGAGAAAAGTTTATTTTAAAATGCCTTTGAGGCATAAGTACTAGCTAAGGGTAAGGTTAGAAATGTTAATTATTAATTGGTTAAAGTCGCTTTGTAAACCTAAATCCTAATCTAAGGGAAAGGGGACTACATTCCCACCATGACAAATCTGGACTTTCTAAGGAAATGCATGCATAAAAGAGAGGGAACTATTGACTTGCACTTAGTATTTTTCCTTCCTTTGCTTTGTTGGATTATCTTTGTGATCCAAAGTTGTTTTACTTTGCTTTTATTTAGTTTTAGATTAATTTTTTATTATTCAAGTTGATTATACCCGTAAGTTGGTTTTATCTAACCAACTTCTTTTCTATAAACTTTTTAAAGATTACTATGTACAAAAATAATATAAGTTTTTCATTGCATATACTTTTTTGATTTATTCCTCTAGATCTTGGTGCATATCAGTGGTATCAAAGCCACATGTTGAAGGAGGAAGCCATGAATTTTTTTGGAGTAAATCATAGCTAATGTATGGCACTTAAAGACATTGAAGACGTTTGTAGAGAGAAGAATTAGGGAGGGATTCCTCAAGAAATTTGCATTGGCACCAACATTATACAAATAGGATCAATTGATAGAGATGATTAACTAAGAGGCGGTAAAAATAAGACAATATATGATCATTTTGCATCAAAAAATATTACATTAAGTTTTGATGAGATATCTACAAAACCCTCCTATAGATAAAATGGCATGCAGACCTATACAACATGAAACTTTGGGATGGAAATAAAATGACATGCATCCCTATACGATGTGGCACTCTGGGATGGCATTCTAGTTGATCGCTATTTTTTTTTTAATCACTGTAGATGGGTAGTGGAGTCCAAATAATCCTCCATGCTATGGTGTAGAGTGGCACAACAAGTTTATCAAAAATGGCAACAATGAGCTTTTAATTTAAGTTTTATTTATTTCCATTTTTTTTTTGGATCAGTGGGGACCTCCACAAAAGTGCCAAGACTTCTTTCAAAAATCCCTAAAAATCCAAAGGAAGGCAGTGCATTGATTTTTGTTATGCAAGTAAAAAAAAAGATGGATAGCAAATTTTTTACACCTGGGTAAAATATTAAATAAATTTTTTCACATATATACCATTTTCATTTCACAAACATAAAACAAAGGATGTATAAGAAAGTCGTGTTGTTTTTTATATCCTAGATTTACATAAGGGAGAAGTGAGGGGTTCAAAACCCATTGAAATTATTATTTTGTCAAAATTAATTTTTTGATATTATTTTATTGTAAAGGAGTTATAAGGATAAAACGAGTTTTTTAATGAAAATAGTGATATAGTGGTGTAAAAGGAGTTATAAGGAGTAATTTTTTCACTAGTCTTTGAATCTTTTGTAATTGAAATCTATCTGGTGAGTCAAAGCCAAACCTTGATAATTCTCCTTGGATTGATAACATCATGGCAAAAATTATAAGTTTAATCTTTGAAATTGGATGTCTAACATAAAAAAACTACAATGAATGGTCAATGAACATGGAAAAAACACTTGTTTTTAATGATTTGTGGGAAATAACTGAAAAGAAAATCGCACCACCAATTGAAGCCGTAAAATTGCTTGAATTTCAAAAGTGTGATAAATGTGCTCTTGCTCTGTTAAAATCATCTTGCACTGCACGAGTGATTATACATATTGAATCTATTAAGTCTGGAGCATGGAAAACATTAAGTGATTTATATGATAAGCAACCTTTATATAAGAAGATTGACCTTCTTATGCAACTGTTGAATAATAAATTGGCAGATAATGAAAATGTCTATGAATATCTTTCTAGCATTAAAACATTAAAATAAGAATACTTCACAACTGGTGGTAAAATTGATGATGATAGATTGATTTACATCACATTGAATGGTATTAATTTTGCATACACCAATTTTGTTGAAATTCTATAACTTAGTGATAAGCTCAATGGTGCCACTTTTGACTTTATTTGTGAGTTATTAACTCAACATGAGAGATAGTTTGCAAGGAATAAGAGTATCCCTATTGAAGAGTCTTACTATAAAAAGAATAGGTCCCATCATAGATATCATCATCATGTACAATGACAGTTTTAGAAACAGTCTTTGAGTCATTCTCTGAGGCACTCTCTACACCATTCTAGATGGTCACCACAAAAATCACATCGACACTCTCTCAGGTCTTTCAAATGTAGGCATTGCCACAAGCACTCTTCTCATAGTTTTTCTAGTGATTTAGGTTCCTCTTGATCTCACATGCATAAAAAAGAACTTAGATGTTTCAAATGTGGTGATATTGGACATCTTGCAGATGTGTGTCCTTCTCAACGACCCCATTTTTCACACAAAAAGAAAGCTGAAGAAAATTATGTGGATCATTCTAGTGGTAGATCTTCTCATTACTCCAATTATTTAGGGTATTATAACACTTCATTTGATCAAGAGATGTCCTTCATGTCCGAGGTCTATGTTCGTAACAAACTGGACAACATCTTTTGAGTGATCAGTGACTAGAGGTTTGAGGATCCACAGAGGTTGGAGGATATTTTCCCTTCTCCAGTTAGATTTTCACTCAAAGTTTGGGTTTATGCTTGAATAGAAATTTTGGCTTGTGTTCTTGCTTTCAATTTTAGTTTTGGCTTTCTCTCATTTGCTTTTCATGACACGGAGCAGGTAGTGTTTGTTTGATTTTGTTTCTCTCGATGCACACCTCACCTCTCATTTGATAGGGGGAGTATATATTGCATTTGTTGGTTTTTGATCAATCATCGGTGATAGTACATGTTGATAGGGAGATGTGCCATACATAGTATTAGGTTTTTCACTTGGATGGGTTCTTGTGTGGAATCTTATGTGGATTGATGTAGTTGGAAGGCCTTGATCGGGTTTTATTATAGTATGGTACGGTCATAGGGGATGAGCAAGTATTGATCATGTTCATTAGCCTTTTATTCCATAACTCATTGGGTAGGATTCTATATGGAGTGACGTTGGTTTTGATTAGTACCAAGAGGTACAATACACCCCTTGCAGTTGCGATAGAGTTTCTTTGATGACTTTAGAGTCATTGCTCCAGTTCATTCTTGTTACCCCTTTGGATCAAAGGGGAGTTTGTTGGATTATCTTCGTGATCCAAAGTTTTTTTAGTTTGATTTTATTTAGTTTTAGTTTAATTTTTTTTTATTTGGGCTGGTTATATATGTAAGTTGGTTTTATCTAACCAACTTCTTTTTCATACGATTTTTAAAGCTTACTATGTATATAAATAATATAAGTTTTTCATTGCATATATTTTCTTGATTGATTCCTCTAGCTCTTGGTGCATATCATTCTTTAGAAGTATCTGATAGAGTTGGTTATCTCCTTGGCATGGATGATGACTAAGACTACACTTTAAATGGTTTATTCTGAAGTAAGTCGATTGGTATGCATGGAAAAAAGAATTTTGCAATGCATTTGATTGTGGTGGGTAGGTGTATTGTTATCTTATCAACCCCCCTTCCCCACCAGCCTGACCCCCCTTTTATATTACTCAGTTTGCTTGAGTAAAGCTAAGAGATCTTGCATTTGCAATTTGTATGATTGATGGTTAGGTACATTCCTGAAAATGTAACCATCTACAGGCATGCACATAGTCATCCCATTTTGATTCTTTATGAAGAGGATAAACATGTAGTTGTGTGCTAGATTGAAATTTGTTCTTTATTGGTTATAAGGAATCATACACTTAATATTGAACTATATAACCTGCATAAAGCTTTTGGATGTTGCCTAAAATGTTTAAACTGTTATAGTAAATTTTTATATACAATAAATCTTTCATAGATGTATGGATACTTAGATCTTTAAATATTCTACATTTGATTTGTTAGATCAAAAAATTCAATTTGAAAAAAATAGTTTGAATTCGAGGAAAGTGTACGAAGGTTTGTCCTTTCGTTTTAGGTCAAATGACTCATGGAAATACATTGAGTGCTCATATGAGTGAACTCTTGATGTATCCTTGTCAAAATTGATGATGTGCTTGATTTTAAATGTGAATATACATATTCTTTTTATTATTTTGCAAAACTACATCGAGCCTTGATCTCATGTCATAGTAGGTAGGCATGGCAACCCATTTCATGGGTGCAGGTTTAAAAACATTATTCGAAGGGGGGCTCATCCTTTTACTTAAACCCTAGATTCAATTTAACTATTTATTTGACTTGATTGTTGAATGTACTCATTATATGTTGCTTGATCTTGCAATATTTTCTATTATGACAAATTACAAAAAAACACTAATGGCCTTTGAGTCTCAATTTTAATTGGCTCTAGCATTCCTTATGTAAAGGAACATAATGATAGTTATTGTTGATAAATATATGCAATTATTAGAGTTACACTTGTAATGCATAAGGAGCCTAGAGTCTGCATAATAATAACATATGTGATAGTTCTAACTTCTTGAAAATAGAACTTTTTGGAACGTATAAATGATTAATGATTCATAACAATTAAATGGGTTGAGTTGCATTATGGAAAAGAATTGGTGACTAAAGTAAATGTTATCATGAAAATGATGCACTTAAATGTTACTCTTGTATAATTAGTTAGGGTGTCAATAATGCAAATCCATGCTCTCATTTAAGCATGTACTTAAGAAAATTGGTTAGACTTAAGGTGTGAAAGGGAAATAGGTAGATGTTGAAGTGACTACTTCATAGTCTTAAGCATCTTTAAATGGAATCTCCCTCTCATAATGAAATTTTGTTTTACCTCTATCCCATACAAGTAGTCGATAGGAAAAAGTGAATGTTAGTGACGGATTAAATGATGGAGTGGAATCCTAATAGGAATCATGTTACACAACTGAGATAAAGACATTTTCTTACAAAATTGTTTGATTAATAAGTATAAACCAAATTGGAAGTAATATACTAAATTGAATGTAATATACATGAGTAAACCATCAAGAAGATCAAGAAATCCTTGGAAAGAGGACCCTTATTAAATGATTCGTAAAGGGCCTTAACAAAGGGTTTTGTCCTTTGGTTTTGTTTACTACACAAATTAATTAAGAAATGATTCCTTACAAAACCTTTTTTCAATCCAAGTAACTTGTAAAATAAGAATTGATAGAAACAACTCACCCTAAAATTAATCTAATCAAACATGACCAAGTCACATTGAACAACTCGAAAATCAATTGTTGGGTATATATGAGACCCCTTTTCCTTAAAAAACCTTGTTTCAATCCAAGTAACTTGTAAAATAAGAATTGATAGAAACAACTCACCCTAAAAGTAATCTAATCGAATGTGACTAAGTCACATTGAACAATTCAAAAATCAATTGTTGGGTATAGATGAGACCCCTTTGGCATAATCAGACAAATAAAAGACCAAGTGATAATATGTGTATGATTCATTTTAAATGGGTAATAATGAAAGACTAAATGATCGTGACTTTATAACAGCTTGAAGTTGCATTAAGTATGGTACCTTAAAGGCTTTGATGCGGCCATTGTCTTTTGGATTTTGGAAACCAAGTTGTGAAAACAACTTAGCTATGACAAGGTTAAAAATTAACTAAGTTAGGGGTGCATAACCTCATGGAATCCATGTGGGATTTTATGATGTCATTCACCAAAATCCTTAATTAGCTAAAGCATATTTTGATTCCACATGTGGACATGGATGGGTATAATTGAGACATATTTATAAAGGAACCAGAGTATGGTCATAACATATTAAAATCTGAATTGAATGCAACAAGAATGCTTGTGTCAATTGAGGAAATTAAATGAATATTAGGATTGGCCATCCTAGTCTAATAAAAATACCACAAACTTAGTCAACATAAAGACAACATGTGTCATAAAATTTATAAATGTGATCACTTTAAACTAAGTTGTTGTGTTAAGTACATATAATTAACTAATATTAATGTTAATGATAACAAGGTTAACTTGCATACCAAGTGAAAATGACTTGATTAGTTGGAAAAATAATTAGAAAAATAAATTGAAGTCCTTTTTTCTAGGGTTTCTACATTCTCCTTCTCTAGATAAAACTTGGGTGTCCAAAACCTCATAAATAGACGAACAAAAGGCAAAGAAATTTGGCCTATTTTTTAAGATTCATTCGCTATGAAGTGCATTAGTAAAACTCACAATGAAGAAGCATTTGAAAGGGAGCATAAACTCATATTCAACCTGGGGTTGCCATACCCAAGAAATCCACAATGTTGTGCATTTGACAATAATACCATTAAACTTGCAAAGAATGGTATGTAATGAATAAATCAATATGTAACATCGTCTAGAATTTCATTTTCAATTTGGAGTTATACTATCAGAGTGTAATGCCCCAAACAGGATAAATTACTCAAATCTGTAAATTTATGCAAACCCTAGCCAAAGCAATATATATATATATATATATATATATATTCCAGCCAAACCCTAGGTGCTTAAATCTTAAAAATTATTGGAAATAAATTATGACACCCTAACATAAAAATTATTGAATGTTGTAATGATTTTTAGGGCATCAATCAGCCATAATGGTGCCAACATGTAAGAAATTTACAACAAATATAATACTAATTTTTGGTGCTTTTTCCAACTTGAAAGTGATGGAAAATATCCTCAAAATTATTGATAAATGCAAAAATAAATAAATAATAGAAAATTCAAAAATATTATTTGGGCACAAAATAACCCTCCAAACCCTAAAAAATTAGCTCAAAACCAATTCACCCTAGCTGGAATAATTTGATAATAAATTCCAAAACCCTAAAAGAGGGTTATTCCCTTGTAGTGCAACCTTTAATAGGGTCTTTAACATAATTGGCCAAGTTATCACCCTCTAAATCTCTCCAAAACCTTGTAAATGGCTTCCAATAGTAAGACACACAACACCAACACATAACCACACTTGCCAAGGCAAGTTGCCACCCTAAGAGAGGGTGCAAATTTGCAATCCACAAATCTAAAACACAATTACAACCCTTGAATAGAGCTATCCTATGTGAAAGAATAGATATTTTCACCCCAAACTCCTTTTTGCATTTGAAGGGTTTCGTCCTGAAGTCACTTGTTCAAGCTTGACATATTTGATGCATAAGATTCAATATCCAAATAAGCATAAACCCAAAAAATGATCCTTTGCTTGTCATAAATACTCTCCTAAGGGGGATAACCATGTGAGGGAGCCCAAAGCATGAATTAAAAATCATTATCGACCTTAATTCATCTTTTCCACTTCTGGATCCCACCCAAAGGGTGGCATTCCAATTTGGAATAACTCAAATGCCTACAAAGTCACAATTCATTCTCTAATTATTAAATTAATTTGCCTTAAAAAATAATAGTAATTAAAATTACATGAGGCAAATAATCTAATAATTAATTAATTAAATTGATCTATTTTCAAGAGTGATAAAAATCACTTTTTGAGCAATTGATTAATTAAAAGTACTATCCAATTATTTACCTAAATTACCTTAGATTTTTTAGTGGTAAAAACCACTTTTCAGGCAATTTAAATAATTAATCATGGTAGTTCCATTATTTTTATAATAAATTAAAATTGCCTTAAGATAACAAATTATTAAAATTACTATTTGGGCAACTCTAATTATTATTAAAATTATTTCCCCAATTATCATCTCTTAGCCTACGGGAAAAATTAGGCTAAAGGTCTTCACCCTGTTTACCTTTATTATGAAAAAGGGGACAATATAGTCCCCCCTTCCCAAAATTGCTTGTCCTCAAGTAATTGAAACACCCATAGGGTTGTCACCACCATAGATTTTGTGCACAATTTGAACCTTGGTTCATCCTATGGTAAAGAACCCTCTTGGAGAAGCCTTCTACTATTGTGCACAAAGATTATTTGTTGTTTATGCAAACTAAATTTGCAAAAATAGTAGTACCATATCCTTTTTCCTCTTGCCATAGAGCCCATATGCCTCAAAATTGCCCATAAAATGATGAAAACAATCAAAATTTCAGAATAAGCATTACCAAAGTGGCTAGAAAAATGTATTGCAACCATGTGATCTTCAATTATTTGGGCCTTGCTTTCCCTTATGCCATCACCTACATAAGAAGCAAACACATTAGTCAAAATAAAGCTCTCCATGGTGTTTCGTGGTGTCTTATGTGGGTTGGAAATCCTTTCCACAAGATGATTCTCCACTCCTTGTCCCTCATGTCCCTAGATCCTCCAATTTTGGAATGGGGTGCTTTGTAAGGGAATCTATGTATGATGGTTAGAGGCATCCAATTGTAACTTCCATGTTGAACATAACTATCTACTGAGAGGGGGGTAAATCAATAGATCGATTGAAACTAGTTCTTTTAAACCTTTTAGAGGAAATATAAATTTATACGTAAGTCAAATAAAAAATGCAGAGATTACATATACACACAAAAACACATTACTCAAGATTTTTACGTAGAAAACCCAAAGGAAAAAACCATGGTGAAAATCACTGCTAGAATCTATTGTTCTAATCCAACCTCACTGTTAAATGCCTTAATGGCTAACCTCATTGGTTATATTTAAGAACACCCACTCTATGGAAGCACCCACTCCATAAGGAGACACCAATCCCCTAACTAAGCACCAACTCAGTTTTTTGATGGCACCAACCAATCAGAATTATGAAGCTACAACTTCAGAATATAAGATGGATTCACAAATGAATCTAGATCAATTTCCTTGTTACAAGTCTAGTCTATAACTGCTCATTCTTTGCTCAATCTCTGCACATTCTCTATGTGCTCTTTCTTTCTCTCTACCTCATTCTCTGTTGCTCTATATTTCACTTTGTGTCTACATACATTTCAAAGTGACACTCTTTGAGTTTCTCTACAACACTCTCTCAATTGCAACGACATCAACACTATCACAATGAATAAGATATCATGTATATACATTGAGTTTTAGGGTTTCATCTATACAACGTGTTCACACTTTAGCTCCTCTTAACTGATTCCAACTATTTGTTCTCATTCAATGCAACTTTGGCATATGCAAATTCTCACGTCTCGATTCATACATCATACTTCAATGCTTAGATCTCTTTTATATATTTGACAACTATTAGATTTTGGTCATAACTACATCATTTCCTTTTCACACTTCAACTCCCTTTTTTTGGTTCTTCATTCAATGCGAATTTGACATATACCCCTTTCATGTCTCAGTTCATGCATCACACCATAATGTTCTAGTCTCTTTACTATGTTTGGTAATTGTTGGATTTATTTCATAAATGCACAACCTCATTAATCGATGATTAATCAGTTGGATCAATCAATCTTGAGATCCATGAAGATTTTTTGAGCTCATCGTTTATCTAGTCATGTCTTTAAATGAGGAGTATTCATCTTGTCTTTGGCACCAATCATTGTCTATCTTGAACCATCAGATGTATGCCCTATTTCAATAAAACCATCGATCTCTCGTGTATTAATTATCGATATCTTTCTCGCATCTTGATATCTTCTACATGATTGGTTTACTTTTTCTCCTTTCTATATATTCGATATGCTTGACCTTTACCCTTTCTATTGTATCGTTAAACTCTAACATGTTGACGTGATCTCATTTTCTTCAACATTCTTGTAATGCTTTTGCACCGTTGATCCTTGTAGACTTGCTCGATCTTTAACATGCCTTGTCCCTTTGAGAATGCCCTATAAGACTTCCACACTTTATCTTCGGCAAAGTTACAAGTGACCTTTCTCTTCGAATAATTTTTTGTGAGCTTTTTGTCAAGGGCATCTCGGGACAATTTCCTCAGATAATTTCCTTGAAGGAATTTTTGTGGATAATTTCCTTGAAAGAATTGTTGTGGATAATTTCCCTGATGGAATTGTTGTGGATAATTTCCTGAAGGAATGTCTAAGTGCCCTTCGAATTTTCTTTAAGGGTCGACATACCCTTCAACTTTTTCAAAAACTACCCTTCAACTTTTTTGCAAGGGTCCACATACCCTTTAGACTTTTTGAAAAGATCCCTTTGGACTTTCTGCGATGGTCCACTTGCCCTTCAGACTTTTTGAAAAGATCCCTTCAAAATTTCTCATAGTGTCCTTTCAAAAAATTTGTTTGGTCCCCTTGCCCTTCGAACTTCTTGCAAAGTACCATTCAGAAATTCTCAAAGTGTTCTTTCAAAATTTTTTTTGGTCCACTTGCCCTTCGGATTCTTTTCAATGCTTTGCTTATTAGATTGAAAGAAGTAAAGTCATTTGATAAACCCGATCAACTTCACTAGACCAATTCAGGTTCTCAACATTGCTCAACTTATAAAGTTGAATGAAGTAAAGTTCTTCCATAACCCCAATTAACTCTTCCTTGACCCATTCGGGTTCTTCACATTGCTTGACTTATAAAGATGAGAGCAGTTAAGTCATTTTGGAAACTTGATCAACTTTGTTAGACCTAGTCGGGTTCTTGAGACTGCTTAGCTTATGAAATTGAATGAAGTAAAGTTGTTATAGAAACTTGATCAACTTTGCTAGACCCATTCAGGTTCTGGAAACTGCTTAGCTTATAAAATTAAATGAAGTAAAGTTTTCTGGAAACTCGATCAACTCTGTTAGATGCATTTGGGTTCTTGAGACTGCTTAGCTTTGAGAGCTGTTAAGTCAGTTTAAAAACCCAATCAACTTTGCTAGACCTATTTGAGTTCTTGAGACTGCTCAGCTTATGTAATTAAATGAAGTAAAGTTATTATGGAAACTCGATCAACTCTGCTAGACCCATTCTGATTCTTGAGACTGCTTAGCTTATGAAATTGAATAAAGTAAAGTTGTTATGGAAACCCGATCAACTTTGCTAGACCCATTCGGGTTCTTAAGACTGCTTAGCTTATGAAACTTTATGAGTTAAAGCAATTGAAGTACACAAACCTGATCAACATTCTCCTAACCCAGTCAGGTTTTTGACACAACTTTACTTATGAAACTTTATAAGTAAAAGCGAATGAATCACATGGACTTGACAAACCCAAATCACTATGCCTTTGTCATTAATGTTGGTCTGTTTGACATCAATGAAATTATTATAGACAATCTCCTTATACACCACGATACTCAAATTTCTAACATTCCATCCTTGTAGTTGTTCTTGGAAATTCCCTTCCTCACTTCCCTCTTGCCCCTTGGTGTGTCAGGTAATAATATTGGAGTCATGTCTTACCATAGATGAGCTGAATTTATCATAGTAAATATGATAAGAAGAGATGTTACAACTGTCTTTCATCTTTGTTTTCTCATGCCATATCATACAATATTCATGACCATGCCCCCAACTCTCCCAAACATGCTTCAAACTTACCCAAACATGTCCCCTAAGGGTTGGAAGCTCCCAAGTTGTCACTAAAGTCCAAGGTCCCTTCATTAAGGAGATTACCTTCCTGTAGCCCAAATTGAGCTCATTGTTATCCATGAAATTGGAGGATGTCCTTACAAGTACAAACTTCATATAAAAGGAACTAGATTTGCCAAAATAAAAACATTTGGAAAATGATACCTTGCTGCTCCACTTGGAAAAGTCCCTTTGTCTGCCATTCTTGGTGTGCAAACTAGCATGGTTTCCTTTCAACAAACCCTTGATCACTCTTACATACAACTATAAGTTTTTCCTCCTTGTTAAGGGTTGTAGTTTACCCCACTTTTTAATATTTTCACCTTCCATGGGTGGCTGAATTGTCTTCATCAACTCAAAAATTTATGAGTAATAAAATTCAGACCTTGAGTATAACTTCTCAAAACTTGCCATGGGTTGTAACATGCTAAAAAAATCAACATTTTTGCCTTCATGCCTTAGAAATAAGCTCATCGAAAAACAAATTTGATAGTTTTTTACATACATTAAAGGCTACCTTATGACCCATTCATTGATTTCTTTGTAAGGGTAACTTTCTTCCATCTTTGCTCTACTCAATAGACCATGAATGTGATTAGTTTTATCCATAAGAGTTGGTTGCTCCAACTTAGGAAAAGTAACTTGCCTTGTTGCCCCTATCAGATTTCCTTCAAGAAACATTTTAATCCAAAGAAGCATTATCAAGCTTCTCAAATTATAGTTGTCCAAAGAAAACACCAGTATTGCAACATGTGAAATAAAGATTATCATCATATCATGGTTGTAGTAATGCATCATCTCATGCAAAATTATGATAATGGTGGCTAGAAACAACCATACAGTGGCTAAATATGCTCCAACAACATCAACGATTAAAAGATTATCCCAATATATGAAATAGTTTACTTGTAGGACTACATACAAGTTGTTGGGCTACCTAGAAATGATGATGGCTGCAACTTTCCTACTTGCAATATAAAAAATATTTTGAAGTAATACATTCCCCTTGAACTTCTCTTCACACCATGTGATTGAAAATCCCTTAAAAGTAGCTTCAAACTGAAAATTTCTCACCTTAATGACTACAATTACTTGCATGGCAACAAGCTTACAATTTGGTTCGAATAAATGACTCATGAATTATGTGTATTGGCCCTTCACAAAATTGTTAGAATTCAATACACTCCATATATGATCCCTTTTGAATTTTATTTGTATGTATAGGATGAATAACTTATCAACCATATTGAAATTAAGGCCTCTAACATCCATCTTGACATGTTGCACATGATGACCATAATCTAGCAATTAAAACAAATCTAGAAGACCTCCATGCCTTAGCTTGTGATTATCATGCTTGTCTCCCTTTGCCAACATAATATCTTCATCCATATAACTCACATTTTTTCTTTCACAGGTATGCTTATTAGTTGAATCAAAACCAATGTGAAAGGAGAATGTTGTAGTCCCATCTAGCATACCTTGTAACTTGATTAAAGGATAGTCATTTTCAAATACCAAAATATGTGCATGTTGTCCAAGATGACAAAAAAACAATGATGACATAAGTGGAAGCCATAAATCTGAATTGTTTGCATACCTTTGGCTACCATCATAATGCTTATCTTTCTTTGTTGAATAGATATGGGTTGAGATGTCTTCCACACCTCCAACCTTGTGAATATCGTGGTTTTCAAATAAGAAGCTTATTTTTGTATGACAACCTTCCAATGTCAACCTATGCATGTCTATATTCCTCTATATCCCAAACAATTCTAATTTTTTCTTTACTCCCATGGAATCAACCATAAA
Source organism: Torreya grandis (assembly GCA_037957365.1). Classification (NCBI taxonomy): domain Eukaryota; kingdom Viridiplantae; phylum Streptophyta; class Pinopsida; order Cupressales; family Taxaceae; genus Torreya; species Torreya grandis. Next base: position 1,697,961 of record JARHVA010000004.1, on the reverse strand, counting down.
GAATTTAAAATCAGAATTGAGAACTTTTGTAAAACTCAAAAGATTACCGGGATCCCATACGTCTTGGTGCCAATAATTGTGAACTTGAATCAAGGAGTCCTCATGCCTTATATCCTCAAGATTTTCAATATTTTATTTGATCACATGCCTCTTTGTAGGGCTGTTTTGAAAATGAGTTAATGGATATTCGAAGGTTGGTGCAAGTTTTTCAAACTAGAACCCTTGGTATACAACAAGTGCTGCCCTTTTTGCTTCAATTTTATCCTTCTTTGGCTCAATATCCTTGTTTTCATCTTTTATGACTTCATTATCATGCATACAATCATTAGAAGATAAATATACATATTCTACAAATAAAAAATATTTACCTTGCTCTTTTGATGGCTCATGAAGTTGTTGAACTTCTTATTTCACCTTGGGAAGTTCTGATTTTTCAGTTACTTCCCATTTAAAGACTACCCTTTGAAACCCCATTGGTTGCTCTATAACTTGTTGGAGACCTTCACTACGCTGCCCTTGAATTTTTGGTTCTTGTGGCTCAAAAAATTTAACATTGGTTTCCCTTTACTTCGCTGAAACAACTCTTCTTGTTGCTCCAAAATCTCTATATTGTGAAACAAAAAAAAATTGCTACTTGGTTGCCCCAAATTTTTTGATTTTTTAGCTCATAATTCACATGTAGTTCAATATTCTCTTCTTCTGAAATAGACCTTTGAGGTTTAAGGCTTAACCCTAGACTTTGTCACATCCTCAAAACTTAGTGCCTTTAGTTCCCTCTAATAATTCTTCATGGCTTGCAATAATTCATCCATGGCTTCCTCCATTATCCTTTTCTTCATCCCTACCTTTTGAATGGGATCTTTGTATTCCTCTTTTGGCAAAGACTTAGGTTTCTAATCCATTGTAGTCACTCACTCCATAGTTGACCAAAATTTTGGCTCTAATACCACTGTAATGTCCCCAAAGGGGTTAAATTTCTCAAATTTGAAATTTTATACAAACCCTATCCAAAGTAATTTTTTATAAATTTTTATAGCCAAACCTTAGGTGCCTAAGACTTATAAATTATTGGAAATAAATTATGAAACCCTAGCATTACAATTAATGAATGTTGTAATTATTTCTAGGGCATCAAAGCACTCAATAAAATCAGTCATAATGGTGTCAACATGTAGGTAATTTATAACGAATACAATACTAAATTTTTCATATTTTTTCTAACTTGAAAGTGATGGAAAATATCCTCAAAATTACTGATAAATGTATAAAAATTAATGGAAAATTCTAGAATATTATTTGGGCACAAAATGGCCCTCCATACCCTTAAAAATCAGCTCCAAATCAATTCACCCTAGCTGGAATAATTTGATAATAAATTCCAAACCGTAGGAGAGGGTTATTCCCATGTAGTGTAAACTTTAATGGAGTCTTCAACATAAGTGCCCAAGTCGCCACCCTCTATAGCTCTCCAAAAACCTATAAATGACTTCCAATAACAAGCCACATAACCCCAACACACAACCACACTTACCAAGTCAAGTCGCCACCCTAAGAGAGGGTGAAAATCTGCAATCCTCAAATCTAAAACATAATTACAACCCTTGAATAGAGCTTCCCTATATGTAAAAATGAAAGTTTTCATCCCCAACCTCCTTTGTGCACTTGAAGAGTTTCATACTCAAGTCACTTGTTCAAGCTTGACATACTTGATGCATAAGATTCAATATCCAAATAAGCATAACCCCAAAAATGGATCATTTACTTGCAATAATTACCCTCCCAAGGGGGCAAACCATGTGAGGGAGTCCAATGCATGAATTAAAAATCATTACCAACTTTTAATTCCTCTTTTCCACTTTTGGATCCCACCCAAAGGGTGGCGTTCCAATTTGGAACAACTCGAAATCCGATAAAGTCACAATTCATTCTCCAATTATTAAATTAATTTGCTTTAAAAATAATAGTAATTAAAATTACCTGAGGCAAATAATATAATAATTAATTAATTAAATTGCTCTATTTGCAAGAGTGATAAAAATCTCTTTTTGAGCAATTAATTAATTAAAAATACTATCCAATTATTTACCTAAATTACCTTAATTTTAAGAGTGGTAAAAACCACTGTTTAAGTAATTTAAATAATTAATGTATGATAGTTCCATTATTCTAATAATCAAATAAAATTGCCTTACGATAACAAATGATTAAAATCACTATTTGCGCAACTCTTATTAATTATTAAAATAAATTCTCCAATTATCATCCCTTAGCCTACGAGAAAAATTAGGCTAAAGGTTTTCAACCTGTTTTCCTTTATTATGAAAAAGGGGACATTACACAAAGTGTCCACAATTGGGAAGACATTCCAAGGGATTAGTTAGAGCTGCAATATTTAAAGGAGGAGAGGTTCTTGACCTTCAAGTATCATTGAGAGAATCTTAGGCCTTAAATTTCCTCAAAATAGATGTGCGAAAAGGCTTCATGGGAGGAACAAGTTTCCTCTTCTCCATGTCTGACTATCAGATGTCCTTCGTAGTGCATGCCCCTACTAAACATTATAAGAAAGGGTACTTGGATGGAATAAAATAATAAATGAGTGATCGGTTGAGTATTAGCTTGTATGGATGCCTAAACACTAAACAAGAAATTAAATAATTGATACATGAGCCAAAAATTTAGGCTAACCACATGTTCAAAAGGTCTTGGAGGGCCTGGGGGGGAAGGGCGGGGGCGGGGCGGGGTGGAATACTAACTCATAGAAATCAACCCAACACATGGAATGTGAATATGCTCATAGCCCAACTAAGGATTAGTTGGCATCAACTCAAACATGAAAGACAGAGACAGGTGACACCTAGGTAAGATTGAAAAGAAAGGTTGTGTGTAATTTGTACAACATTAGTAGTGCAAATTGAGAGGCATTTTGTCATGGAATGCATGGATTAAAGTGAAATCCAAGCTAGATATGTCAGCACCTTAGAGGTTGACTCTATTTTAGAACTATTTGAAGAGTCCATAGCCAAAAAGACAAGGGAATTTTTGATCATAATCATTAACATAAGAACCACCCTTAAGTTAACAAGGCCATGATACTTCATTTTTATTCCTTTCCACTTTTAATGTGATAAACATGTGAAAAAAACACCACGTGGAGGGTCTAGCACACATCATAAGTGTGCCTAATGGTGAAGGCTTGTGAACTCCATAAAGAATGCAAACATTCAGACTTGGAACAGGGTAGGGTGTGTATGCTTGGTATCATGGTAGCATACACGTTGCCTCCCTACCTAAATAGAGTAGGTGTACATGAAGCATGGTGGACCTTAAAAGTTACTTACCATATAAACTCTTTTTGGTATCCAATATTTACTTTCACTTATTTTTTTAATAGCTCATCTATATATATTGATGAGGCCAGACTTTTAACGTCAAACTCCTCCTATAAAAGGTTTAGTGTTATAATCATGTGGTCACATAAACTCCTTTTGATCTCCCACACATAATTTCATTTATTTTTTTAATATTGTATTTTTATATACTTATGATGTCAAGATTTTAACCCCAAACTCCTCTAATAAAAAGTCTAACTTTATGATTGTGTGACATCATAAACTCATTATGGTCTCCCAAACATAATTTTATGTCTTTTTTAATAATTCATCTAGTCAAACTCCTACAAAATCATTTGAAACCCTTGACACCTGAAATTTGAACATGGTCACAACATGTTTCATCTCTAGTCCATTTTATCTCACATGTGAACCCTCTTGTCGCTTTCTAACACACTAATAATATAAAGACTTTCCTCCTCGTTGAACAGGTATTTGGTAAAAAGGTTTGCTTTGACATTTTTTGTCAAACAATTGTTAGGTCCACAAATAAAAGGTCTCGTACCACATGTGAAACCTTCCTAGTGCCTCAAGCTGTGTCTCTTAGTGCATTGATGAAGGCCTATTTTCATGGATTTTTGTTGGTATTGCTGGGAGGAGGCCTTTCGAGCACTTTTTCAAAATATGATTCTGAAACGAAGAGAGGAATATTGTATGGCTCTCAGAGACCTGTTTAAAGCTGACAGTGATGGCCTTCCTAGAGAGTTTGTGAAAAAGGAAGTAATGCCTGTGGTAGATATTTTTCCTCTATTTTCGATTGATACACAAACCAGTTAATGGAGAATTTTAGTCATGCAATTTTTGAAGCAAATGGCTTATCTACTAGCAAGTCAAAGTTACCATTGCCTCCAACATTAGGTGTATGGATCCCAATAGAACCAAATACTCTTTTACGAGTATTATGTCATAAAAATGATGGAGGAGCTACAAAAGTCTTAAAATTTTTTACAATCTTCCCAATTGAGTTTAGTACTCTCTAGCGAAAGGCAACATCCACTATGGTGTCTGTGATATAGAATGAATCTGGTCCATTTTTGGTATGATGATTTTGATCAGTGCATAGAGCATTGTAGATTATTAAATTTTAATTTAAGTAAAGGACTTCATGACAGTTCATACACAGAGATTTACATGCCTTCACAACCAAGAAAGGGTATATCACAACAGTTGATCCAAGTTTTGCAATGCCTCCAAGAATAAAAAATTGACATAAATTTAATATTAATATCATTAGTACTCTAAAATTTTCCTTCTCTGACAATGACACATCTTTTCTGTAGATCTATCAGCAAAAATCACCAACAACAGACATAAAAGTTATAAACATGAAGAATTCTTCCTCCTCGAAACCCATTATTTGGTTGTAATAACTTAACTGCATTGAAATAGCTCCTATACAAGGTACATATAAAGAAAATCACTTTAAAAAATCCATATAACTTCAAGACAGAGCGATAGTCCATGAATACTTTGAGTCAATGCCTAGTTGGTTAGGGCAAACCCTCTTGCCAGGTACATAAAGATGGTATAAATTGGGCATTACCGGGCACAACGAGGAGCAATTTAGCAGTTGTGTTAGTAAAATCTTCAAGTCTCTGGGATTGCATGTAGGCCAGATGTAACCAGAGCAATAACACATGTTGCGTGAGGGCTGAACTATAGTGTAAGTGTAGGGAGGCCCTCTTGGTGGTTAAAGTTAGAACTCAGAGGATGTTAGGTTAAAATTTGGAGGTTATTAAGAAGCATGTGCAAGCATCGATCCTTAAGCATCACTTGACCAAGATAAAATTAAAAAACATCAATTAATATGCATTTGAAGGTAAGAAAAAGCATTTGGTTCTTTTGAAGACTCATAACTAAACAAGTTTAATCTTATAACGAGGACTCGGGAAAAGATAAATATAGTGTTAGGTTGTGGAGCTAAAAGCTTCACTGTATGCAAGCATGGAGGAGGTTGCTGAGTGTCACAGTCACCGGCGTCGGTCAGGCCAACCGACGTCGGTCAGGGGTGAGACAGGAAGCTGTCGACATCGGTTAGGATCGGCCGACGTCGGTCATCTCCAGACTAACAGTGATCGACGTTGATCGCCTGTGCAGTCCCTGAACTGCAAGTTTCACGAACAGTTTGTTAACAAATCGATTGTTTGCATGTTAAAGGCTAATTTTAGTCTTGAGTTGCGTGTCTAATTATTGTAATTAGGAAGTCTAATTATTGTTTGCATGAGGTCTATTTAAGAGACCCATGGGGTTGTATTGTAATTAAGGACAAGGAAGAGATTCTTCCAATTGTAAGATCAGGTTGATTTGCAGGTTGTGCAAGATCAAGGAGAAGAACTACATGGTAAGTAAGGTCATTGATTTGCAGGTTGTTGCAAGATCAGGGAGATCTACTTGGAGTACGTGGAGTATTTGGTACTGGTAGTATTGATACTGACTGGTTGAGGTGAACAACAGCTCTATGCTTGAGTTGTTTGTTGTGACCATGATTGAGAGAGAGAACTCTTGAGGGAGAATTACTGAGAGTCCTAGAGGTGTGGGAAGCCTCAGAGGTGTAAGAAGAGTGTGGCACTTCTTTATTGTAATTTCCTTCTGAATGAGTATTAATACAATTGGGTATTGTCTCTTATATTCTGTGTTATTTCTGAGTTCTAGTTGTTATTCTAGTTTAATTCCATGTTTAGGTTGTGGAGCTAAAAGCTTCACTGTATGCAAGCATGGAGGAGGTTGCTGAGTGTCACAGTCACCGACGTCAGTCAGGCCAACCGACGTCGGTCAGGGGTGAGACAGGAAGCTACCAACATCGGTCAGGATCGGCTGACGTCGGTCATCTCTATACTAATAATGACTGACGTTGGTCGCCTGTGCGGTTCCAAAACTGTCGATTTCACGAACAGTTTGTTAACGAACCGGTTGTTTGCATGTAAAGACTAATTTTAGTCTTGAGCTGTGGTTTCTAATTATTGTAATTGGATGTCTAATTATTATTTGGCATGGGATCTATATAATAGACTCATGGGCTGTATTGTAAAGTGTGCTAGATAGAGAGAGCAAGGTTAGCTCCTTCAGAGGGAAGAGAGCAAGGTTAGCTCCTCATAGTGCCACAGTGCCAAGTGTGTATGATCAGGTAGATCTGTGGGAGAGCAAGATCTGGTAGAAGATCCACAGGGGTGCTGGTTGGGAGAATCATAAGGACTTGGTGAGGCAAGGACAAGGGTTCTTCTGGGTGTGTATGATCTAGGTCGGTAGGTGTGCAAGGCCAGGTTGATCTGCGGTATAGCAAGATCAAGTGAGATCTACATGTGTAAGTAAGATTGGTTTGATTTGCAGGTTGTTGCAAGTTCATGGGAGATCTACTTAGAGTGCATTGTGTACTCGGTTGAGTATGTGTGTATATTTGGTGGTACTGGCAGTAGTGATACTAACTGGTTGAGGTGAACAACAGCTCTTTGCTTGAGTTGTTTGTTGTGACCGTGATTGAGAGAGAGAACTCTTGAGGGAGAATTACTGAGAGTCCTAGAGGTGTGAGAAGCCTCAAAGGTGTAAGAAGAGTGTGGCACTTCTTCATTATAATTTCCTTTTGGATGAGTATTAATACAATTGGATATTGTCTCTCATATTCTGTGTTATTTCTGAATTCTAGTTACTTGTGATTCTGGTTTAATTCCGTATTTAGTTGCTTATACAAGGTGATCAATTGTGCTCCTAGTTCATGACAAAGTGGTATCAGAGCTTTATGTTCTAGATTCTAACAAGTGGTATCAGAGCTTTATGTTCTAGATCCTGACAAGTGGTATCAGAGCGAGGTTGCAGGGAGCATGTTTGTGTTTGATTACATGTCACTCTCAGGGGTTTCTGATTGAGTGAGAGTATAGCAATGACAGAAGAAAGTACACTAAGAATAGAAGAATTCAAAAGCAAGAATGGTCAATTATGGTGTTATAGAAAGAAAGAGCAGGTAAAGAAAGATTGTTGGTTGGTAGAAGATCAGCATGAAGAAAATAAAGAAGCATGTGTTGCAGGTATTATTGCACTGGTTATTCTTTTATGTTCCTTGGATAAAGTAAAATCTTGGTTTATAGATTCTGTTGCCTCTTTCCATGCAGCCCCAAATAGAGTATTTTTCCATGTTAAGGTCCATGGAGACTTTGAAAAGATTTATTTAGGGGTCGGTGAGCCTTGTCAAAGTATTGGCAAAGGGAAAGTGCGGCTGAAATTGCAGATGGCCAACACATGGGTGTTGAAGGATGTCATGCAAGTCCCAGTTCTGAAGATGAGGCTAATTTCTTTAAAAAAATTAGGTGATGAGAGATGCACAAGAACTCTCACAACAAATGCACTTGAATTAGCTGGTGGTAAGAAAGTAGGTACTCTTTATCTACCTACTTGTATTACTGATTCTTCTTTTGTTGTGAAGATGTGGCTTTGTAGGCTTGGTCACATGAGCAAGAAAGAGATGCATGTTCTTAAGAAGAAGTCAGATGTGTTTGACAAACTTAAGAACTGAAAAGCCTTGGTGTTTATGGAGGAGATGATGGACAGAGATCAGTGGATGAGACTGAATAACTCTAAGCAGGGCAGTTTGAACAGGGTTTTGATTCAAAGTGAGCTCGTGGGTAAATAGTCATCACTCCCAGGAAAACACAGGTACCGACGTCGGTCAGGGGTAACCAACATCGAACAGGCAGGCACCGACGTCGGTCATGTGCAGGTAGGCAAAGTCGATGGTGTCAGGCAAGTGGCTACCAACGTCAGTCAGGGAACTGATGTCGGCGAATAGGTGGACATCGATGTCGGTCAGGGAACCAGCGTTGACAGTCAGGTCAGTCGCATGGAACTGACGTCGGTCAAATGCAGATTGAGAGGTGACCGACATCGGTCACTGGAAAGGATTTTGGGTGGACATCAAGCTGTCAAGGAGTCTCAAACGCCCATGTGGAGGACTGAAAGTGTAAGTAAGCCTTAAAATCGTTATTTCCCTTCTTTATACTTGTTGCTCACTGTAGAGCAGGTAGGATCCAGGAAATAGTGGGATCATGGCATGAATTCTTTGGAAGAGAACCGAACGGGAGATTTGGTAGAGTTGCCAGCTGGGATGAAAGCACTGAGAGACGAATGGATTTCTTAGTTAAAGAAGAGAGGGAATAGACACATGAGACGGAAGGCCAGGTTATATGGTCTTGAGGAAGCTGTAGGACAATGGTACAAGTTTGACAAGTGTATGACAAAGCATGGCTTTAGTCAGTGTCATTGTAACCATTGTGTTTTCTTTACCAGGTTGGACGATGATTGCAACATTATCATGTTACTGTATGTTGTGTGTATGCTTGTTGTAAGGTCACACAGGCATGGTTTTGCTGAGCTAAAGGTAAAGTTAGTTCAGTGGTATGTCATGAAGAATTTGGGAGCAGCAAAATTATTTGGCATGAGTTTTTCTAGAGACATGGAAGGTCACAGGTTGATTTTATATCCAGATGATTGTGTGGATAAGGTAGTGGTAAAGTTCAAGAAGTGGGATGCAGAACCAATTTGCACACCTATGGATGGACAGTACATAGAACAGGGTCCTAATTCACATGATGAGGTTAAGTACATGTGTACTAGACCTGTTGTTGCCCCAGTAGCGGGTGTTGTCAGCAAGTTTGTAACCAATTCGAAAAAGAAGCACTAAAAAATAGTTCAGTGGGTTCTCAAGTATCTGAGAGGGACCAGCAGCAGGTATACATGCGATGCAGGGTCAGGGACTTCTCTACATGGGTATGTAGATTCAGATGTGGCAGGTTACTTGGATGACATGCGGTGCACCACAAGATGTGTGGTGGTTGGTCTTTAGGATTGATCTTGAAGAGGGATACAAGCCAGGAAATAGATTAGACGATGTACAGGTATAGGTACAGATGCAGCTGTTTATCTCTAAGTCGGAGATTGTTAGGTTGTGGAGCTAAAAGCTTCACTGTATGCAAGCATGGAGGAGGTTGTTGAGTGTCACAATCACCGGCATCGGTCAGGCCAACTGACGTCGGTCAGGGGTGAGACAGGAAGCTGTCGACATCGGTCAAGATCGATCGACGTTAGTCATCTCCAGACTAACAGTGACTGACGTCGGTCGCCTGTGCGGTTTCGAAACTGTCGGTTTCACGAACAGTTTGTTAACGAACCGGTTGTTTGTATGTAAAGACTAATTTTAGTCTTGAGCTGCGGTTTCTAATTATTGTAATTGGATGTCTAATTATTGTTTGGCATGGGATCTATATAATAGACTCATGGGCTGTATTGTAAAGTGTGCTAGATAGAGAGAGCAAGGTTAGCTCTTTCAGAGGGAAGAGAGCAAGGTTAGCTCCTCATAGTGCCACAGTGCCAAGTGTGTATGATCAGGCAGATCTGCGAGAGAGCAAGATCTGGTAGAAGATCCACATAGGTGCTGGTTGGGAGAATCATAAGGACTTGGTGAGGCAAAGACAAGGGTTCTTTCGGGTGTGTATGATCTAGGTCGGCAGGTGTGTAAGGCCAGGTTGATCTGCGGTATAGCAAGATCATGTGAGATCTACATGTGTAAGTAAGATCGGTTTGATTTGCAAGTTGTTGCAAGTTCATGGGAAATCTACTTAGAGTGCGTTGTGTACTCGGTTGAGTATGTGTGTATACTCGGTGGTACTGGTAGTAGTGATACTGACTGGTTGAGGTGAACAACAACTCTGTGCTTGAGTTGTTTGTTGTGACCGTGATTGAGAGAGAGAACTCTTGAGGGAGAATTACTGAGAGTCCTAGAGGTGTGGGAAGCCTCAGAGGTGTAAGAAGAGAGTGGCACTTCTTCATTGTAATTTCTTTTTGGATGTATATTAATACAATTGGGTATTGTCTCTCATATTCTGTGTTATTTTCGAATTCTAGTTACTTGTGATTCTGGTTTAATTTCGTGTTTAGTTGCTTATACAAGATGATCAATTGTGCTCCTTGTCAGGAATCTAGAACAACAAACATGCTCTGACACCACTCGTTAGGATCTTGCTCCTCAGAAAGAGCACAGTATGATTACCAAATATAAGCAATTGAATATGCGGAAATAACCAGAAACACAAGTAACTAGAATTCACCAATAGCACAGAATATGAGAGACAATACACTATCTTGTATTAACACTATACAGAAAAGAATACATCAAAGAGCCGCCACACTCTTTCACCTTACAGAGATTCGCCACACCTCAAGTGTATAGTAATTCTTCTCACACACACTCTCCTACACAAAAACGGTCCCAACAACCAACTCACACACAGAATTGGTGTTCACCTCACCAACCAGTCAGTAATAACCCTGCCGGTACACCAAGCACTCTATAGCACTTCAAGCTGATCTCTCATGAACTTGCAACCTGCAATTCAAAGACCAAACTTACATGTAGATCCCCAATGAGCTTGCAACAACCTGCAACTCACAGATCTTACAACTAGAAGGAACTCTTCCTTTCTATCTCATGCCTTATACAATACATGCCAATGGGTCTATAAATAGATCCCTAACTCAAACACTAACTTAGACTCTTAATTTAGACAATTATCCTCGCAGCCCAAGACTCTGGCTGGTCTTAACATGCAAACTCATCGTTCACTTAACTAACTGTCCGTGAAACGAACACTTCGGGAACACACAGGCGACCGACGCCGGTCCCTGCTGGTCTGGTTCTGCCGACGTCGGCCGACTTCCTGCCGTCGCCGGTGGCTTTCTGCACTGGACTCTGCCGACGTCGGTCCTGCTGCCGACGCCGGTTCCTGTAGAACTCAGCAACCATCTGTTCCTCAGTTTGCAAAGGTTGAAGCTTTTAGCTCCACAACCTAACAATCTCCCACTTAGAGATAAACAGCTGCAACCTGTACCTGTACTTGTACACCGTCTAGTTTGTTTCCTTGGCTTTGTATCCCTCCTCAAGATCACTCTTGAAGACCAACCACCACAAAATTCGTGGTGCAAAATATGTCATCCAAATTACCTGCCACATCCGCATCTACAACCATGTAGAAAAAAAAGAACTTGACCCTGCATAGCATGTGCACCTGCTGCTGGTCCAACTGAACTGCCCTTCAGTATTACTCTCCCGGATTGACTCCAAACTTGTGACAACTCCCACTGCTTGGGAAAACTCAGGTTTAGTACATACCATGCACTCAACCTCATTATGTGAATCAAGACACCTGTTCTATGAACTGTCTAACCATCGGTGTGCTAACCGGTTTCACACAATCATCCTGAAACAAAGTCAACAAGACCTCCATGTCTCTAGAACACACTCATGCCAAAGAATCTTGCTGCTCCCAGATTCTCCATGACAAACACCTGAACTAACTTTACCTTTAGTTCAGAAATACCTGTATATGTAACCCTGCAACAAGCACATCATACAGAAAATAAGATAATGTAGCTAATACTATCCAACCTGGTAAAGAGAAACACAATGATCAAACCTCCATTGCCCTGCAGCTAAAACAAGATCATATACCCTGATCTTCCATCTCACGTATCCATTTCCGCTCTTCTTCATCCTCAACATCCATTCGTCTCTCAGTGCTTACTTCCAGCTGGCAACACTACCCAAAACACCTGTTTGGTTCTCCTCCAAGGAATCACATCCTCATCCATGCCAAGCTCCCACTGTTTCCTGGATCTACCTGTTCTGCTTCTTCAACAACTTCTTGGTCCTATGCCATAAGTGAGCAACAAGTAGTGTAAAGAAGGGAAATGACGAATTTTAAGAAATTACTTACACCTTCAGTCCTCCATATGGGCGCTTGAGACTCCGTGACAACTCGCTGTCCACCCAAAATTTGTCTCAGTAACCGATGCCGGTCACATCTCAGTCTACAGCCGACCGATGTCGGTTCCCTGCGACTGCCTCCTTCCTGACGTCGGTTTCCCCTGGCCAACGCCGGTCTCTGTCTGTCCTGAGTCACCGACGTCGGGCTGCACATAGCCGACGTCGGTCCCTGTCTGGACACCGACGCCGGTTTTTCTGCCGACGTCGGTCTCTGTGTTTTTCTTGTGAGACCTGACTTTTTCCCGTGAGCTCTTTTTGGATCAAAACCTTGTCCAAATCACCCTTGCTCTGCTCAGAATTCCTCTGCACCTTATGCTGAACTCTGTCCGTCACTTTCTCCTTGAAAACCAAGGCTTTCCCGTTCTTGTCACTAACATCGGATTCCTCAAGAAACCTTACCTTCTTCTTCTGCATACAGAAACCACGATCCATGCCTTCCAAATCCGAAAGCATATTCTTTGACTCAAGAACCAGCATCTCCTTCTTATCTATATGACCAAGCCTATCAAGCCACATCTCTGAATCTACAGCTGAAGTACATAACCCAAAAAGAGAATCAGTAAAACAAGTAGATAGATAAAGCGTACCTACTTTCTTACCTCTAGCTATAACAAGTGTACCCTTGGTAACCTTCCAAGAGTCCGCTGTGAGAGTTACTGTGCAACCCTCTTCACCCAAGCTTCTGACAGAAATCAGATTCCGCTTCAGAACTGGGACATGCATGACCTCCTTTAACACCTATGTGTCACTTGTCTGCAATTTCAGCTTCACTTTGCCTTTGCCAACAATCTGACAAGACTTACCATCCCCTACACAAATTTCTCCAAAGTCTCCCTGGACATACTCATGGAAAAATTTCCTATGTGGAGATGCATGAAAAGAGGCACCAGAATCTAATACCCAAGATTCTACTTTATCCAAAGAACATACCAGAGCATCCTGTGCATCGTAGCCTGCAACATCTGCTTCTTCTCCATGTTCTTCATGATGATCTTTACCCAATCTGCAATCTCTCTTTAAGTGCCCTTGCTTTCCACATTTCCAGCAAGTTATTCTGCCATACCTGGACTTGTATCTTTTGCCTATCTTCGACCTTGATCTCCCACGCTCTGTCCTCTCTCTTGGCCTTCCTCTTCCTTCAACACTCAAAGCATCTCCAGATAATTCACCTGTGCTTTTCCTGCGTATCTCTTCATTCAAGATCACACTTACAACATCATCCACTTTTAAGACTTTTGAAGGAGACACAGTATTAGAAACTGCCATTACCAAACCTTCCCAACTTTCAGGTAATGAACACAAGATTAAGAGAGCTCTAAGTTCATCATCAAATACAATATTAACTGAACTTAACTGGTTTACCAAACCATGAAAATCACTAAGATGGCTATGAACAGATCCACCTTCCATCATTTGCAAATTAAATAAACGCTTCATAAGAAATACCTTATTTGAAGTCGAGGGTTTTTCATACAAATTTGCCAAAGATTTCATCAACTCCACCGTTGTCTTACACTGTGATAAGCTGGAAATCACAGATGAATCAAGACTCAATCTAACAGATCCCAGAGCCTTCCGATCAAGAACCTCCCATTCTTCATCTTTCATATCCAAGGGTTTGCTAGCAACCCCACCCAACGGTAAGTACAAATCTTTTTGATACAGATAGTCCTCAATCTGCATCCTCCATAATTGGTAGTTCTTGCCATTAAACTTTTCCATTCGTAGTTGACTGCTTTCTGCCATTGCTCAACTCCCACTCAAACAGAAACCCTGTGAGTAACCTGTAATCAAAACACACTACCCAGATCTACACCAATCTGTTAGTATCCCAACCAAAAGCTCTGATACCACTTGTCAGGAATCTAGAACAACAAACATGCTCTGACACCACTCGTTAGGATCTTGCTCCTCAGAAAGAGCACAGTATGATTACCAAATATAAGCAATTGAATATGCGGAAATAACCAGAAACACAAGTAACTAGAATTCACCAATAGCACAGAATATGAGAGACAATACACTATCTTGTATTAACACTATACAGAAAAGAATACATCAAAGAGCCGCCACACTCTTTCACCTTACAGAGATTCGCCACACCTCAAGTGTACAGTAATTCTTCTCACACACACTCTCCTACACAAAAACGGTCCCAACAACCAACTCACACACAGAATTGGTGTTCACCTCACCAACCAGTCAGTAATAACCCTGCCGGTACACCAAGCACTCTATAGCACTTCAAGCTGATCTTTCATGAACCTGCAACCTGCAATTCAAAGACCAAACTTACATGTAGATCCCCAATGAGCTTGCAACAACCTGCAACTCACAGATCTTACAACTAGAAGGAACTCTTCCTTTCTATCTCATGCCTTATACAATACATGCCAATGGGTCTATAAATAGATCCCTAACTCAAACACTAACTTAGACTCTTAATTTAGACAATTATCCTCGCATCCCAAGACTCTGGCTGGTCTTAACATGCAAACTCATCGTTCACTTAACTAACTGTCCGTGAAACGAACACTTCGGGAACACACAGGCGACCGACGCCGGTCCCTGCTGGTCTGGTTCTGCCGACGTCGGCCGACTTCCTGCCGTCGCCGGTGGCTTTCTGCACTGGACTCTGCCGACATCGGTCCTGCTGCCGACGCCGGTTCCTGTAGAACTCAGCAACCATCTGTTCCTCAGTTTGCAAAGGTTGAAGCTTTTAGCTCCACAACCTAACACTCCTAGTTCCTGACAGCATGGTATCAGAGCTTTATGTTCTAGATCCTGACATATATAAAACATTAAATTGGAGCAATGTTATACAGGGACACATCACCTAGATTTTGGTGGCATCTGAGATGCTTCAAGAATGGGGATGGGGGGACTTGAAGGGGATGCCCTCATTTTTTTCTGACACTTCTACTTTAAAACAAAACCCCTGCGACACCCCTTCCCCACCCCCTGACCACTCCAAAAAAACTGTTATTGTTACAAAAACATTGAACCCTAATCCCAAAAGCACCCTGAAAACTATTAAATAAAGTTTAAACTTGTAAATTTCATTGAATAAATTTACAATATTTATTTATTAATATTTATTCATTCTTTTAATAGCTGTCCCCAAAAACTGAGAAAAAAATTGCCATCATGGATACCCTCTGTCCCCCTATCCCCCTATCCCTAAGATTTGGGTAACTATACCTTGGATCATCTCTGTTTAAAATATAGATCCAGGGCTTCTTAAAAAAAGCATTAGCCAACTAAACCCAAAAATCTTATGGTTTAAATCCTTAAACTGCTTTGGACTCTTAAATTTGAGGTGAAATATATAGCAAGAGCATAATCAATTCTAAATGAAGTTTTCAATCTACATTTGAGGGGAGTAATTCAAAGAAACTCAATTTCAAGAAACATCATAATTTCCAAGAAAAGGAAATGCCCTTCAAATCCAGTGTAAGCTGGATAAAATATGGAGGCAGATTGTTTTTTTAAGCTAATGCTAAGAAAGAAATTGGAGGAGATAACTATCAACTATTTAGGGAATTAAGTATCTAATGAATTAGACCCTTTCATGGATAATAAAATTTATAGGAACAAAAGGAAAATAGATTAATGTCAATGGGATTCAAAAGTACAACCAACAATAGTCAAATGCGACGAGCTCCAATGCTAAAATGAAAAAAATGTTAACTGTTGAAATTATTCATAAAAATTGGTGTAACTTGACGAAAAAGGTCAAGTACAAATCTTACGTAAATTTGATAGAAGAAATACCCTTTGGTCATGGCATCTAAGCTGAAGGACACTCTGGAAGGGGAATTTACCAAATCCAAAAAAATACAAAAAGCTCAACCAATATGAAAGTAATATATTAATGTCAATTGGACTCAAAATTTTAACCAACAATAATAAAATGGGATGAGTTCAAATGATGACTCATCGAGGCTTTCATAGTAAAAACACATATTCAAATCCCTAAGAGACATGTTATATGCTAAAATATACAGAATATTAAGTGTTGAAATTGAGTAAACTATAAAAAATTGCTGTCATATCATCTACATAGGAGAACGCCCTATAAAAAAAATTTACCCCAAAATTAGAAAAAAAGAAAATTAAAAAAAGTTAAGTTCAACCATAAATAATGGTAGTAAAATGGAGTGAGCTACTGAAATACAAGTAAGCATAGAGCTGAAAACATAGTGAAAAGCCCAAACCCTCATCAACATCATAAACTCTGGATAGAAATATGGCAGAGCAAATGTAAAGCTTAGACATACCTGTAATTGCAATGCAACAGGTTTTCATTATCGCAAGAACTTAGATTTGGCTTGTAAGCTTTGAGCTGCTTGGATCATGTAACTGCATGGTTTTAAAACATATTTCGCTCCAATTCACAGGGATAAAAACATGAAAATCTTATATAAATTTTAAGCTTACAATAGTTTGAGCGATGGCTGTCTGAAATATGGTGTTAAAAACAAATGCAAAATTAAAACATGGCACCGCTCAAACTCGAAGGGAAAAATAAGGACAGTTAAATAAATTGGTAACCTTCATATTAATTACCGTACAGGTATAGTGCAGGGAGGACTCGAACAACAACCCCCTCAAGCCTAGCATCAAAGAATTACCGTAGCACCCTAACAAATATATGGTAGTTGTGTTCTTAAAGACTTTAGTCTTTTGAATTTTTAAAAATAAAGATAATCATATGACTTTGTATATTGGAATGGTTATCGGATTAAAACATTAGGGCCATTAGATGAAAATGAGACATTAATATGTATGAACTCAAGGTGTATCCAAAATATAACTCATAATTAGTCATGTTGGAATGTATTTAATATCAATAGTCGTACGACAGATGAAATTTTTAATTGTTGAATCTATCTAACTTTTTTTCATGAAATGTTAATCTAATATTTTTAGTGGGAGTGATGGTGAATGAATGAAAGATTTTAATAACGTTCATGAGACTAAGAAGTCTATGGGATGAAGCCCTGTATTAAATAGTTACTTTTTGATACAAGCGCTGACCTATTATAGTTGCAGAATTTCTAATCTTTTCTTGATGCTAACTCTTCATTTTATAGTGAACTGATTCATATGGCATGACAACGAGATATGTGGGGAGAGAATTTGCATTTCATAGTGAACTTAAATATGATGAAGCGATGCAAAAATTCAAAGACATAAAAACATGAAAGTGGCGAGAGATTCCAAAGTGGGATGAGTGGTGTGAGGAGTGTGACTTTATGATCTAGAAAGGTGAGGTTTTATAAGTGAGAGTGTAAATCGTTAGGAGTATTGCACACAAAACCAATGACCACTCAAATTATTTCCCCTTTTGTGCATGAAGTGTTAAGTAAGAATAAATTGATATTTCTAGTGGAGGTGATGGTGGAAAATGAGATAGTATGTTATTAATATATGTAGCAAAGGTATATATTATTATTTATATTTATATTTTATATAGTAAAATACATAAATAACATTAATATATAATATGATATCTGAAATGATATTATATTTTAAATATATATTATTATAAATTATAATAATATTTGATATAAATATATTATAATTAATAATATACAATATATTATATGTAGTATAATACTATGTAATGTCCCCATTCTTATGCGGGAGGCCTAGGGGGCTTAATTCAGTCTTAGCCTTGGTCATATCCAATAAGCTAGAGATGTTGGGGGTTATTGGGTATGGATTTTCATTACCACCTTTGCTTTATGTTATAATTCATCATTGACTTAAGTGATGAGTGAAAATGTGATACTTTATATTATATTCTTTCATTGAGATAACTGAAGTGTTTTTTCTAGCATGTGCATAATAGAGTCACTTAAGTTATATTTATGCACAAGGCAGTTTCCCAAAAGGGGGCATTAGATTTTCTTTTGGCTCTTTTGAGATATTAAAAGCTTCTTTATGGTGGGCGTTGGATTTGGATCAATCCAACGATGGAGACTATAACATTTTTTTGGAGGATGATTATATATATCCCCTTGTGGTTGTTTTTTGGGCATTCATACAATCAATAATTTAAAGTTGCTACTATTTTTAGTCTTTTTGCATATGGAGATCAGACTCGGTAGGATCCCTAGTTTTTAGTGGTGAGAGATCCACTCCTAATTGGAAGAGCATTCTTAGGTGAGGGTTTTAAACCCATCTCCCTATAGTGCAATTCATTTGGTTTAGATTTGCAGTACAGTTAAATGATACACTAGAGATTTCAAATCTGGAGGAGAAGGATATCCATTCATCATTCAAGCTCATCTATTTTATGATTTGGAGTTGTTGGATGTCTCTCATAAGTGGGGTGACTCATTTGGGAGATTCATGAGGGATTTAGGAGGGGTTTAAGTGGGTATTTTATGGATATTTCAGAGCTAGAGCTTGCTGCCATCACCTTGATGCCCTAGGGATTTATTTTGGGTAATTTCTCTTTCTATTTCAGAGTTTAAAGTTAGCTATAATTTTCTCCATTTGCGTTCATGAAAATAAGGAAATAAAATCAGTTTTTGGCCATAAAAATTATTTTTCAGTTGTATAATATTCTAATTATTATTCTGCATCATTTGAAGTATCTGGGTATTGTCAAAAGTGAATATTTTGAGAAATATTAATTATTTTAGAATTATGTACCTTGCTATTCTAAAAAACTAGTTTTCAATTTTGAGGGTTTTTTAGTAAATTTTATGAGTTTTAATGAGATATCCTAAAAGGGATATTTCAGTGGTATTAGAGCCACCTTTTTTGCAACTTGTTGGGTAGTGTATGAAGGTATTGTTGGGTGAAAATTTTGTCACCAGCTAACTAATGAGAAAAATAGGTGATTTCAACCACAACATAAGGAGATTGGTTGGCCAAATGTGCAATTTTACCACATCAAAAGGGGACAAATCTCTCCTCTCATCAAGGGGAGGTTCCCTGTAACTAGGAGGATATATATATATATATATATATATATATATATATATATATATATATATATATATATATATATATATATATATGCAAAAAATAACACTCAGGGGTAGGATAACACCATCCATCTCTCTTTTTCAGAGATGATGTTCACAAATCAAAGGAGAAATCCTGGTGAAATGACAGAAGGCACTTCTCTTCTTTCTGAAGTGTTGTTCAGCAAACATGAATCTTTCTGGTAGTGACAAGTAAATGTAAGAGGGGGCGTAGTAACCAACAAAAAAAGGTGTAGCACAAAGTCTCCACCTCGACTGCCCAAGAGTGAAATACAAAGGATAATGGGGGCACAAAGTCATCCCAAGATCCTTTACACAGAAACAAATAGAAAACACACTAAAGACAATGGTGGCAGCACAAAGTCTCTCCACAATTGGCTTCAGGACACCTTCCTGATCAGTTCCACTAGTTCCACTTATTTCATCAAAATAGACAAGAATGTATTCAAAAAATAGACATAAGAACAATTTCCTAAATGACACAAGCTATTACAGCACAAAGTCTAGAAATAACCTGCTTTCTCATTCATATAAAGAAATATGATCAATAATCTGAGCTCAAAGTCTCAGTAATTGCCTTTCAATTTTGGCAAAGTTTTGCTTCTATAACCAAAAAGATCTCCTTTGCATAAAATAAGAGATTACAATATATAGCACTCCCAGAAAGACTTGGGCACTTTGTTTCATGGAATGGCCTATGCTGCATTCAATGCCTTGAATGCATTTTCAATTTTGTCAAAGAGGGCCATGCTAGAACAGGGCATCTGCCTTAACTGTGGTGTGTCGATTCATCTCAAAATGTCTTCTCTTTTGCATGGGTTGTCTGGTCTTTCACCAAATATGTACACGGCTGTCCCCTCGCTTTTACTCCAAGGGAGAAAAATAGGCCGCACCTTTAATGTTTGCAAGCTCAGATATCTACTTAGTGGACTGTTCCACGTACTAAAAATAACTCCTACACAGATATTTCTGGTCTTTCCCTCTTTCCTATTGCAATTTGAGCTCTCAAACTATCTTTTCCCCTTTCTGCTAGCCTTGCAGCTCCTTCAATTGGTCACTAAGTTTGTTTTCAGGTTCTGCACCACATTTAAAAATCAATAGATATTTCATTACCCTGAATTTGACATCCATGAAGACGTTATTGGTTCATTGTTTCAATGGTTCAGGTGGCCTCCTCGATTCCTTGGTTTCGTCACTTCTTTGGTTCATTCGCTTGAACCATCTCTTTGGACTGATATCTGGAATCTTCCACTTCTTTTCTTTGCTCAGAGCTTTTTTTGTACCATTGAACCCGTTGAACCATTTTGGTTCAAGGTTCAAGGTTCAACGATTCATCCTCTTTCTTAGAAGCCTTTATTTTCTCTAAGTATTTTGAGTCCGTAGAAGCAGGCCTACAGAGTCTGTAGAAACAAGCCTACGGAGTCCATAAAAACCAACCTGCAGAGTCCGTAGAAACAAGCCTGCAGATGTAGAATCAAGCCTGTAGAGTCTGTAGAAATGAGTCCATAGAAATGGGTCTGTAGAGTCTGTAGAAACCAGCCTACAAGTCTTTGATCATTCCTTCAGATTTATATCTTTAAAACCTCCTAAAGGGAAGGTGTCCCTTCAGGCCTTGAGAAAGGTTCATTTCCTGGTTGCCGAGAGCCCCTTGCAAGGGTACTTGCCCTTCGGGGTCCTTCAGGTGGTCTTCGAGCGGTCTTCTCTTCAATTCCTTCAGATAAAATGTCCGAAGGAAATCTTCCCTTGCCTTAGCTGCTTTCCATCGGGCTTTTGATCATTCCTTCGAACAAAATGTCTGAAGGAATTCCTTCAAACATTTTGTCCAAAGGATTTCCCTTGTAAAATTTGGCCATGGAAAATATTTTTGAAAGATATCTCTTTGTCCCCTTTTGTTCACTACCCTCCATAAGGGCACTTGGCCTTTGGGCTTTGGGGGACTCCTTTGAACCTTCCGATTGAATCGATCGATTGAACCAACTTTGGTTCAACGATTCAACGGTTCAATCTTGTGTTTCACTCATTCAATTGACTACTTGAACCAACCACTTTGAACCAATCTCATTGAACCTTGAACCTTTGAAACATTGAACCTTTTTATTTCAAGGTTCAACAGTTCAACGGTTCAACAGTTCAATCTTCCTTCTTTTCGCTAAGTCTTTTGAAGCCCTTGAACTTGCCAAAGCGGTTGAACTTTAAACTTTTACCGAAGCGCTTAACTCTTTAAGCTTGCCGATGTCATTGAACCTTTGAACCCGTTGAACCTTTGAACCCATTGAACCATTTTGGTTCAAAGTTTAATAGTTCAACGGTTCATTCCTTTGTTTGAAGCTTACCGATGGACCTTTTGGTTGAACCTCGGCGTTGAACCAACCTTGAAATTGCCTAAGTGTTGGAAACTTGTTTCTTTGAGAGAGCTTGCTTGTTGAAGCCGTTGAACTTATTAAAACTGCTAGTCCCTTAACTGAAAAAGTTTGAATAATGAAGAATTTGAATGCTCAAAACAATTTTTGAGAAGGGAAAAAAGAATTTTGGCCTGCAAGACCAAAATGGTTCATATGTTGTCGCAAAAATGAGTGACAGATTTTGGAAACAACAGCTGGCTCCAGTTGAGGAACTTCCTTCAGTTGAAATTTTGGAACAGCTGAGGGGAGTAGAAACCAGAAGCTCCAGTGCCTGTAAGTATGCCATTGGGCTATGGAATCATGCTACCCAAAAAATAAAGGTGCTAAAAATTAAAATGAAAGCATAAAATAGAACTAAAGACTATACAAATATACATATGTACAACTGATGTCACTTGATACTTCAAGGATTGAAGTGCTTTAGATGCCACCCACTGTGAGACAATGAAAATGGTGTTCCATCTTGATAAACTAGAAATAAACCATTTTCTCCCTAGAATCGGTGATGGGCGAATGGAACTCTCCACTAGGAATCACATTTTATGTGCACTCCTTTTGGTTCTCTCTTCTTGCCCCATGGAAAGACTTGATTTCTAGTCTAAAAATCACGAATCCTTGTTCTCTTGCAGAAGAGTTTATTTACCTAATTTTGACGTGCAACAATATGGTCTATTACCATAATTCATTATTCTTTTGGTTCAATAC
This sequence comes from Torreya grandis, assembly GCA_037957365.1. Classification (NCBI taxonomy): domain Eukaryota; kingdom Viridiplantae; phylum Streptophyta; class Pinopsida; order Cupressales; family Taxaceae; genus Torreya; species Torreya grandis. Next base: position 1,675,655 of record JARHVA010000004.1, on the reverse strand, counting down.
ATCACATAATTTGATTGTCCCCATTAGATACCTGCCAATGATTGGCATTGTCAGGCACACTTGGTCACAAGACTGGCTCAATAGTGTACTTTTGCTCTTCAAAGTCTTTGTGAGGAACCAAGAGGGTCATAGAGATAGCCAATGAATCTGCATGACTATGAAGCTCTCTAGGCATTGCAGATATATTAAAAGCATCAATTTTTTTTAATACAGTCCCATACCAGATTGCGGTAATGGCACAACCTTTTATTCTTGGTTTGACATAGGTTCTTCACTTGACAAACCATCAGTTCAACATCTCCTTTGGTGTGAAGGAGTTTGACACCTTTGTCTTGAGTAGCCTTCAACCCGAGTAAAAGATATTCATACTCGACAGTGTTGGTGTTATTGAACTGCAACTCGTATGAAGAAGGAAAAATATCTCTTTGAGGAGATATTAGAACAATCCCAACTCTAGCATTGGTAGAAGAATAACTACCATCAAATTCCAAAATCTATATGCCATTATCAGAAACTGATATTTTTTCAGATTCCTCCTGGTCAGGGAGGGAGGATTCTTTTGCATTTGAACTTTGCTCTACCAATTCTATTACTGTCCTGTCTAAACTTTTTAGATTATCACCTTCAGGAATTTCATCAGATGAAATAGGGACATCCTCTGTAAGCAAAAAAAAGTTACCCCTTCCTGAAGACTCAAACATAATTTGAGCTTTAGGGGCCAATGTTTGGGTGACAATATATTTTGCCTCCTTCTCAGGAAGCAACCTCTGCATGATGCCTTTGACCAGGATCCTCACTTCAGACAAGTCCATGCTTATTTCTTCACCAACATCCTTAAAAAAAATTTGATCAAAAAGGATGCCGTATGAGGCTGGGATGTCGGCCACCAGGATTGTCATTTTAATCCTTTTTTCTGGAAATGCCACAAATGCAAATTGGGCTTCCTTGATTTATCCTAGCAAAGGCACTTATTTGTTTTCCATGGAGAAACATCTCCCAAAGGTCTTGGTCAACGTGAGTCCAAGAGATTCTGCCACTTTGGAGGGCATGACATTGTCAGATGCACCTGAGTCTATTATACAGTTGTTCAGCTGGTGACCGTTTATCAACATGGAGACATAAAATGGTTCTGTCTTCCCAGGAGCAGCAAGAGGAGTAATCACAAGGTTATTCTAGGTGGATGTGTTCTTGGGGGTACTAGGAGTTACTTTCAAAACTACTTGTCTTGTAGGGATAATTTTATCTTTCACACATTCCACTAATCTATTCAACTGTTCAGGGTTAGATTGTAAAAATTCAAATTCAGTCATTTGAATTTTGGTCTTCTTGACATGGTCAGCTATGTCAAATGTCTGAAATGGACTAGGAATAGAGGAAGGAAGTTCATCCTTCTAGTTTTTAGGGGGGAAGGACTGATCTGTGAAATTGAAGTTGAAGGTGCATAAATGTTTGAGGTACTCACTTTTTTTAGCAATCACTAGGTCCTTTGGCTGGAAAGGCAGAGAAGTTCCTCATTTGGTAATTAAAATTATAGGCTGAGCTCGCTCCTCTATTTTTTCTTTATCAACTTGTTGAGCTGACTAATTCTTAGTTTGGGTGAATACAATGTATGATCCATCAACTGCTTTATCTTCACTTCTGGGTTCATCCTGGTAATTAAGGAAACCAATGTTAGAGTCGCCAGCTAATTCTTCTTCTCCTTCTATGAAGAGATTAGCATCATCTTCTAGGTTTAACTCAAGCTAGAAGGAGAAATCTAATTATGCTTCAAGATATCCAACTGCTGAATTGGTTGGAGGTGCTTCAATGGCCAACTTCCCCTGAGGGGGAGGAAGATGATTTGGGTGCCCTTGATTCTTGGCAGCATTGCCTTGGTATGACTGATTGGGGAATGTTCTCCTTGGTATATCTTTGTATAAAGGGGAAAATGACATCCCTTGTGCCATTTGCTTTCTAGGAGCTATCAACTCATTTGCCATCTTCTGCACCATTCAATCAGTGGTGCTTGTAGGTGAGTATTCAGAAGATGAAAAAGATTTATCTCTGTTAGGATCTCTCCATATCTTTCCTACCAAGATAAGGTCATCTTCCACCTCAGTGGCCAAATCTTGAGCAACAGCAAGGTCTATGTGGCCAGCACGTCTCAACAGAAAACTCACTTCAGGTAGTTGTGAGTTGATGAAGAAACATTTAAGGTTCTCAAGTGTTGGCTGAGTGATTATAAGAATCTTGTTACTCAGCTTGTCAAATTTGGCAATGAAGTCCCTCATAGGTTCATGAGGTTCTTTCTTCATCTGTGTGAGCTGGGCCAGCAGGGCATGTGCATCTTCTATAGGCTTGAACTTTACTTTGAACTTAGCTTTGAGAGTGTTCCATTCAGTCACAGTCTAGGCCTACAAATGATAGAACCAGTTTATAACAACACCTTGCAATGTTTTCACAAACATCCTGACTGCTACATCCTCATACTCCATGCCTATCACACTGTAGGATATGCTGAAAGTTGTAATGTATTTATCAGGATGAACTCTCCCATCACCAAAGAATTTGGGGAAATTCTTCCTTGAACTGCGTGGTAGCTCATGTAGAGGTGGAGTTAAATTGAGCGGGCCAAAAGAGTTACCCCAAGGGCCTTGAACTTCCATTATATGGCTATGGAAAGGGGGAATAACAAATATTGGTGGGGTATGTATGGGTAAAGCTCTGCTAGTAGAGGAAAAAGAAGCTCTACCTTGTATTGGTGACCTGGTGTTGGTAGGAGGAAGACTCCTAGTTCATTGAAGGTGAGGTTGTTGAGGAAACAAATCAAAATTACTCTGCTGCATCAATTCAAAAATAGAGTCAACAACACCTTGAGATTTATAGCTTCTTATATAACATGAAACTGCCATATTATAGAATAAAAATGAAAAAAATTTGGCCCTGCTTCGGCTTGGATTTTGAGGCTCCAAACTGCTTGTTCTTCCCCAACAGAGTCGCCAAAAATTGTTAGCGTGAAGCTGGCAGTGTTCTTTCCTAGCGGAGAAAATAGATAAGGAAAAGAACTAAAACTATTCATTCTTCCCCAGCGGAGTCACCAAAAACTGTTGGCGTGAAGTTGGCAGTGTTCTTGACTTTTGAAATGAAATGTTGGATCTCCAGCGTCTCTGGTTTTGCAGCTTAGAGTATATAATGGAAAGAGATAAGGCTATAATGATAATGGATAAGACACAAGTGATGATTCAATCTGATGCTTGAGGCTTTAAATTATGCAAAATTACTGTGTCCCCAATAGAGAAAATGGATATTGGAAAAGAACTGAAATTGCTCGTTCTTCCCCAACAGAGTCGCCAAAAACTGTTGGCATGGACCTGACAGAGAATTAACTTTTGAAATGAAATGTTCGATCTCCAATGTCTCTAGTTTTGTAGCTCAAATTATATACCAAAACTGGATAAGGCTATAATGATAATGGATAAGACACAGGTGATGCTTCAATCTGAAGTTTGAGGCTTCAAATTATGCAAAATCGCTGTGTCCCCAGTAGAGTCACCAAAAACTGTTGGGTGAATATTTTGTCACCAGCTAACTGATGAGAAAAATAGGTGATTTCAACCACAGCATAAGGAGATTGGTCGGCCAAATGTTCAAGTTTACCACATCAAAAGGGGACAAATCTCTCCTCTCATCAAGGGGAGGTTCCCTGTAACTAGGAGGAACTATATATATATATATGCAAAAAATAACACTCAGGGGTAGGATAACACCATCCATCTCTCTTTTTTCAGAGATGATGCTCACAAATCAAAAGAGAAATCCTGGTGAAATGACAGAAGACATTTTTCTTCTTTTAGAAGTGCTGTTCAGCAAACAACAAGAATCTTTTTGGTAGTGGCAAGTAAATGTAACAGGGGGCATAGTAACCAACAAAAAAAGGTGTAGCACAAAGTCTCCACCTCAACTTACCAAGAGTGAAATATGAAGGATAATGGGGGCACAAAGTTGTCCCAAGATCCTTTACACAAAAATAAATAGAAAACACACTAAAGACAATGGTGGCAGCACAAAGTCTCTCCACAGTTGGCTTCAGGACACCTTCTTGATTACTTCCACTAGTTCTACTTATTTCATCAAAATGGATAAGAATGCATTTAGGAAATAGACATAAGAACAATTTACTAAATGACACAAGTTATTACAGCACAAAGTCTAGAAATAACTTGCTTTCTCATTCATATAAAGAAATATGATCAACAATTTGAGCTCAAAGTCTCAGTATTCACCTTTCAATTTTGGTAGAGTTTTTCTTATATAACTAAAAAGATCTCCTTTACATAAAATAAGAGATTACAATATATAGCGCTCCCAAAAAGACTTGGGTGCTTTATTTAATGGAATGGCCTATGCTGCATTCAATGCCTTGAATGCATTTTTAGTTTTGTCAAAGAGGGCCATGCTGGAATAGGGCATCTGCCTTAACTGTGGCATGTCGATTCATCTCAAAATGTCTTCTCTTCTACATGGGTTGTATGGTCTTTCACCAAATATGTACACAGCTGTCCCCTCACTTTTACTCCAAGGGAGAAAAATAGGTCGTGCCTTTAATGTTTGCAAGCTCAAATATCTACTTGGTAGACTATTCTACCTACTAGAAAAAACTCCTAAACAAATATTTATGGTCTTTCCCTCTTTCTTATTACAATTTGAGCTCTCAGGCTATCTTTTCCCCTTTCTGCTATCCTTTCAGCTCCTTCAGCTGGTCGTTGAGTTTGTTTTCAAGTTCCGTGCCACATTTTAAAATCAATGGATATTTCATTACCTTGAATTTGATGTCCATGGGGACGTCATTGGTTCACTATTTCAATGATTCGGGTGGCCTCCTCAGTTCCTTGGTTCCATCACTTCTTTGGTTTATTCACTTGAACCATCTCTTTGGACTGGTCTCTAGAATCTTTTGCTTCTTTCCTTTGCTTGGAGCTTTCTTTGTACCGTTGAACCCGTTGAACCCATTGAACCATTTTGGTTCAAGGTTCAACGGTTCATCCTCTTTCTTAGAAGCCTTTGTTTTCTCTAAGTCTTTCGAGTCCGTAGAAATAGGCCTACAGAGTCTGTAGAAATAAGCCTGTGGAGTCCGTAGAAACTAATCTGCAGAGTCTGTAGAAATGAGTCCGTAGAAATAAGCCTGTAGAGTCCATAGAATCAAGCCTGCAAAATCCATAGAAACCAGCCTGCAAGCCTTTTATCATTCCTTTGGCTTTATATCTTTAGAACCTCCCAAAGGGAAGGTGTCCCTTTGGGCCTTGAGAAAGGTGCATTTCTTGGTCACCGAGAGCCCCTCGTAAGGGTACCTTCCCTTCAAGGTCCTTCAGGCGGTCTTCTCTTCAATTCCTTCAGACAAAATGTTTGAAGGAAATATTCCCTTGCCTTAGCCGCTTTTTGTTGGGCTTTTGATCATTCCTTCAGACAAAATGTTTGAAGAAATTCCTTTGGACATTTTGTTTGAAGGATTTCCCTTGTAAAATTTGGTCACAAAAAATCTTTTCGAAAGATATCTCTTTGTCCCCTTTTGTTCACTGCCCTCCGCAAGGGCACTTGGCCTTTGGGCTTTGGGGGACTCCTTTGAACCTTCTGATTGAACCGATCGATTGAACCAACTTTGGTTCAACGGTTCAATCTTGTGTTTCGCTCATTCAATTGACTGCTTGAACCAACTACTTTGAACCAATCTCATTGAACCTTGAACCTTTGAACCATTGAATCTTTTTGGCTCAAGGTTCAATGGTTTAACAGGTCAGTCTTCCTTCTTTTCGCTAAGTCTTTTGAAGTGGTTGAACTTGCCGAAGTGATTGAACTTTGAACTTTTGCCAAAGCACTTAACTCTTTAAGCTTGCCGATGTCATTGAAACTTTGAACTCATTGAACCATTTTGGTTCAAGGTTCAATGGTTCATTTCTTTGTTTGAAGCTTGCCGATGGACCTTTTGGTTGAACCTCGACGTTGAACCAACCTTGAAATTGCTTAAGTGTTGGAAACTTATTTCTTTGAGAGAGCTCGCCTGTTGAAGCCATTGAACTTGTTGAACCTGCTAGTCCCTTAACTAAAAAAGCTTGAATAATGAAGAATTTGAATTCTCAGAACAATTTTTGAGAAGGGAAGAAAGAATTTTGGCCTGCAGGACCAAAATGGTTCATATGTTGTCCCAAAAATGAGTGACAGATTTTGGGAACAACAGGTATATTTCAAGATAAATACACCTCAAAAAGAAGGTCAAAACATGGTAGATAAGCAAGATCTGAATGACGAGTTTATGAAAAAAGTGTTCATCAACATGGTGAAATAACATGAGACAACCAATCTCTATTTGAGCTAGCTCACATAGAATATGAATCAGATCAAATATGGGGATAATAGGGAAAAGGGTGAGAACAATAATTTGGGGTTGTAATCCCCCATTCTTCTAACAATCCTTTAAGTCTTCATGAGCCTTCTTTCTTGAAAGATTTTGGAGCATCACTTATGGGGCAACCAATAGATACCCTTGATGAGGAGTCTTGTTGGACAAAATACCAATCTTTGAGTGAGGGTTTTAGAGATAATATGCCATTTCCAAATTATTAAGAATGAAGATTGGAATCAAGACCAAGAGAGATCATCACATGCTGGTACCTAAATTACAAAGATGTTTGGGTTCCATACTTTGATGGCTCTAAAAAGTGTACTGCATGATCATGGGTACAAAAGCTAAAGACCTATTTTGATCTGAACACCATGTGTGAGGAGGAAACAATTAAGTTTGTAATCCTACATCTGGAGGGAGATGCACATGATTGGTGGCATCATGGACTAGTGACACAAGGGAACATACAGGTTACCACATATACAAAGTTCACACTAAGGTTAGAGGACAAATTTGACAAGAGAGATCTAGATAGATTTTTTAGGGAGTTGACTCATTTGAGACAAATAGGCTCCTTGGATGTCTACATTGTAGATTTTTAGAGACTTTCAGTGATGGTTCTTGATATTTCAGAGATGAGGTTGACTTCATTATTCATAACAGGATTGACATATACTTTAGCTAGATTCATGAAGGCATTTGACCCTCTTTCATTACATGAGGCCATTAAGAGAGCTCAAGATTTGGAGTTGTCTACTCCAAAATCTATATTTCCACCTAAAGTTCAACAAAGAGTGCTTCCACCTAGGCAGGATGATAGGAGACAGGACTCAGCTAGGAAGCCATTCATTTCACCAGAGCTTAGGGAAGAGTTGAGGTGAAATAAATAATGTTTTGATTTCTGTCAACCATGTACACATGGTTACAATTGTTTTGGGAAGATCAAGGCCCAATATATTGAGGTCTATGAGGACATTGATGATAAGGGAGATGAGGTATTAAAATATCATGAGATTTATGATGGTGATGCATTGGATAGTGTTGATTTTGAGACTACAGAGGAGACTTTTCCCACAGAGACCATAACCACATTGTCTAGTACCCCTAGGTACAAGGCATTCAGGGTTCGAGGGGTCATGCAAGGACAGTGTGTGGTGGTGCTTGTTGATAGTGGGGCCACCCATAATTGCATTGATGTTACTTTGGTAGAGAGATAGGGCTTAGAACTAAAAGATTTGAGAGTTTAAATGTGGTGGTAGCCAATGGCGAGTCCATGAGATACACATAGAGGGTTCCACAATTGAGTATCACAATGGGTAACTATATAGTTACTGATGATTTCCATGTTATTGGTATAAAAGAGATCAACATAGTGCTTAGAATGCACTAGTTGTTGACCAAATTTTGGTATTGAAAAAATAGTTGTTTGTTCATGTGTTTGGATGAGTCTAGTGTGTGTCTTTGTCTAGAAAAAGCTATGTGCAAAGTTCATGGTGAAGGTTCAAATATTTCCTTTCAGAAATCTTTCTTCAGGTTCTTGTTCATGTGTTTTTCCTTTCAAACTTTATTCCAAGCATAAGTGAGTTCTTTCGGAAGTTTTACCGGAACCTCAAAGTCTTTCTTTCAAACTTTTTGTCTGAGATAAATCAAGTGAATTCTTACGGACTTTTTGTCTGGGACTTTGTTTCTTAAGGTCCTTTTCAATTTCTTTGAAGGATATCTTCCAAGCCAAAGGGTACTTTGCAACTTTCTCAAAGGGCTCTTTTCAAGCTAAGCAAACCTTTTCAATTCTTTCAAAGGGCCATTTCTTGTGGGAAAGTCATTTGAATTTTTTTCAAAGGACACTTTCACTTTTATGAAAGGTGCTTTCAAATTTTTTTAGGGACATTTTTGAAACCAAAAGTACAAGATAACTTTTTCAAAGGGCACATAAACATTTAAAAAAAGTCCGAAGGGATCATTTCAATTTCTTCGAAGGGTAGGTGCACCATTGTGACTTTTTCAAAGGGTGATTTCAACTTTTTTGAAAGGATCATTTTGAAAGAACCAAAGGAAAGTGGATGTTTGTAATTATTTCAAAAGGCCAAACAGTTCTTCCAAAGGGTACTTTTCAATCTTCCGAAGGGTGTGTGGACCAATACAAAAATATAAAAAGGAACATTGCAAGGTTGCCAAAGGGCCATTTTCGAAAGAAACTAAGAAGATTTCTTAAAAAAAAATTATCTGAGACAATTTCTCCACAAATGAAAGAATTCCTTCAAAAAGTTTACCTGAAGAAAATAATACAAAGAAAGGTGCAGACAAATTATCTGATGGAATTTACCTGATGGCCCACAGAATGTTAAATTCAAACTATGAGGAGTAGCTGTTGAAGTTCAAACAAAGGAAACAAAAGATCTAAACAAATTATTTCAAGAAAGTACAAAGACAAAAGTTAGAAAGGTGACAACCCACAAAACATCAAACTCCAGTTGCAATGAATAGTTGTTAAGTTTTAAAATTGGAATTTGAATACAAACAAAGGGAATAGTAAATGTGCAAAGTAAATAATGAGTCATCAAAGAGCTAACTACGCCAAAACAAGATGGGCTCAGTAATAGCCAAGGTAGTTCTTGTAACTGTTGATGGCAACTATTCATGTTCTTGATTGACACATGTTTAATTGATCTTAAAATATCAATCGTTCAATCTCCATTCAAAAAACTATATATATTCAATGTATTCTCAAAGCAATGTCTACTGGTTAATGATAAAACTCTGACTAGATTTGTATTGAAAATGCTTGAAGAAAGTACGACAAAATTTGCCACTCACACACTATATTTTTATTTATCAGTTTAACATCATGTTGTTCTTGTTCAGTGAAAATTGTCTTTCCTAACTTGTTATCCTTGATTACCCACCAAATGTGTAGACAGATCTTTGTTATAGGTCCTTGTTAGTATTCTATAATAAGTGTATATACATTTTTGAAGTGGCTTAAAGTCATATTCTTGTTTGGAATTGTCTATTTCCCTCTTAAATGTTAAATACATTTTGAATCTAACAAGTGAAACATTGATGTAACAATGCATAAAGGGTCATGAGTCTTGTGCAAGGAAACCTTATTATTCTTTAAGTAGTGATTATAGACAATGTGAGAGGACAATACATATTGGTTTATCACTATTTATTTCTTTCTATTGCTTGTTTTCTCTCTTTTAATTTATAGTCGATAGATTAGGATAGATAGAGCTTCACAAGTGCATCAGGGGAACTAGCCCTTAAATCTAGATTTTCATCTAAAAAAAATTGTCACCCACAGTAAAAGAGATGATTCCATTGTGCCCTTTGGATGAAGAAGACTGAGTTTTTTCTTCAAGGGTACAAATTGAAGCATCAACACTAGCTTCACTCACTTGGTGAGTTTTGGACTAGCTTTTAGATGATGGAATGTTTCAATCAAATTTTGCTATTATTTAGAAGAAGGTAGTAAAATTGGAAATATGGGTTGTGGTAGGAATACCGAATAAAAATTACACATGTTGAATCAAAAGATTATGAAGAGATCTTATTTGGCTTGGGAAGATGACCTGCATGTAAGAAAGCACTAAAGCAAATTTATGGGTTAGATAAGTAGCTGGGTGGATTGCCTAGTGCTAGCTAGATCCCAGAAGCAAGAGATTCTTTAGGGGTTATCAATCAAATATTTTAGAATAATTAAGTTAATAAAATATAAAGAAATTACTTGCATCAATGATCAAAAGGTACTGGAATTGATAACAAGAATTGATTGATAAAGAGATATGCTAGAATGATCAAATTAGTGATAAACTAATTAGTGCTAGTGCTACTGGGTCAAGGTATGGCTTAGAAGGTTTGGAAGGGGTCTATGAATAATACAAAACTCTAAAAAGTAGATTTAGATAAGTGTAAGTGGGCCAAGGTAGCTTGTTGGTTTTTCCTACCATAGGTGACCATCAAAAGTTGGGTTGAGCATCGATGGTTATGCCTAACTGTCGATGGTTATGCTGACCATCGATAGTTGACTGTGTCCAAAATTGGGTTTGATCAACAACTGATTGATGGAATTCATAGATGAATTTTAGGGGTTGGGAAAAGGATAAATTAATTATGAAATGGAAATAAAGCACATGAATAGTAATAAACAAGGGCTTGTCTTACCTGAAGTGGGTTGGATGAGTAGTTGGTGTATTTGGCTTGTAGGCAAGATCTGGATTGACTTTGGTAGAGTAATGGTGCTTGGAAGCTTCGTTGAGAGGTGACATAAAGTCAGATCTTAATGAAATGGATTAATAACATGGTTGATGTTGGTTGACCTATTAAAAAAAATTGAGTACTTGAGCTCCTGATAATAATTTTAGATCCTTTTGCTCTTATAGCTCTTTCCTTCTTATAGGCAAGGGCCAAAGGTTTAAGAAAGAGTGTAAATAGGCATTCTAAATATAATTCATCCATGAAATGCCTTGGAAGGAGATTTAGATGACTTATATTTATAAAAGGGACCTGGCAGTTTGCATGGTGTTTATATATAGAAGGTTAGGCAGTTGAGCCTGACCATCAATGGTTGGGCTAATCATCAATGGTGGGGCTGACTGTCGACAATTGGGTTGATTATTGATGGTTACCCTGACCATTGATGGTCAAGGATGAACATCAAAATATCCTAAAGGGTCATGTTTAAGCCTAGTAAAGCTAAACTAATGAAAATAGGCTTAGGTAAGAAAAAAAGGTCTGAGGGGTCTATTAGGGGTCATGACACTTGGAAATGCATATGTAGAATTCTAGTGTCTACATTTTTACCCTTTTTGTTGTGTGGCTTGAATTGACAAGCTACAAAATAAAAATGAAAGTTAGATAAGGTCAAGGTTGCCCCAAGTTAGGAAGAGGTATTCCCCCTCAAATCAAGATGTGATGAAGTCAAATGAAATTAGGTCAAGGTTTGATAAGTGGTAAGTAGTAGGGTGAGACGTAGAACTTGCAAATAAAAAATGACTAAGTGTGATAGAGTAGATCATGCAAAGACTAAATTTGCCAATGTTAATAAATAATAAGGTTGGTGTGAAAAATATAAGTGACCAATGTATCATGTGACTACTATAGGCATGGTATTAGGATACACCTATTAGTCCCTAAGGTGGATTTAGTGTTTTGCTGGGTATCCAAGGTAGGAAGTGCTCCCGTGAAAACACCAAATGGGTCAATGTGCGATGGGTATCTAAGGTAGGAAGTGTCCCCATGAAAACACAAATGATCTAGTTATTACACTAAGTGGTGCAAAAATACAAATAGGTAACCTAGCAAGGTCAGTTAGTGTGGTCAAAACGACCTAGGAAAAGTCATCACAATACATGCGTATAGTTCAGGCAATAGGGTCATCATCAAGGTGGATGTGATAAAATGGGTGGGTTAAGGTATGGTTGAGTTGAATCCAAATGCACTAGGTGAGTAGACGCAGCCTAAATAATGAAGGGGTGTAGACACCAATATCGTGTCAACCCCCCCTTTGTTCCTCTTCTTAATGTTAATAGTCCTAACCCACACTTGCACACCTTATTAATTTAAAAACTACTTATTTTAAATTAATTAGCTCACCTTGGACACCTCACCTAGACACCTCACCCTAAGACCATTTCTTAGCCTATGAGTCAGCCTGAGACTAGGTCCTCCAAATCCTAACTACCCATGACCTATTCTCACTCCATCTTAACTCCCTAACCAACTTTTGTACCTCATAAGCCCTTGTTTTTACCATTCTCCAATGGAAAAGGTACTTGGCGGGTGGAGAAACAGGCAAAGAGCTAAAAATAGCCCTTTTACCTATTCTCTCTCTACCAACGTCGATCAACCCTTAGCTGACACTGGTGGGATCGCCGACATCTGTTACATAAGCCAAGCTCTAACACTAAGCTACCCCTGCCTTCTTGCACATTCGCACACACACTCTCAGATTTCAAGCATCAGAACTCAACTATCATTCTCCTAGCTATCAAAACTCTGCACAAATCATTCTAGAGACTGGATTGAAAGATTGTACGAGGACCTCGAGCTATTGAATTGAAGCAATTCGTGTTCACTTCATTAGCTCAGAACATCAGTCACATCAGCCACAATGGGAATCACTATTCTGACACCTCTGGTTCCTCACCTTATAAAGCTAAGTACTCTGGTTTTCATTTCAGTGTTTTAGAATATATTGTCAATTAGTTTTCATTGATATTTCTAAATACTGTCAAGAGGCCCGACTTCTTCCATGGAGGGGCTGAAAGGCCTTCCCCTTATTCTCACCCTCTTTTCACACCTATCCTCTACCTTTACCCTTCCTTAGACCTCATTCACCTTCCTGCAACCCTACACCAACCTCCAAATTTCTAGAAACTCCTCTGTCCACCCTAAAAAATTCTAAAAGCCATCCAAGGCCAACAACCCTGACTGACATCGACAACCCAACAAACATCGGCACCATTTACCAGACTGACTTCAGTAGACTCATTGACGTCAGTGACTATGTTCTAAACTAGCAAATTAGAAAGCCATCCAAATAACCCATCTAGACCAGACAGAACCTTCAACCAACTTTCTATAGCATTCTGAGACACATAGACTGCAAGGAACAGGTACACACCATCTACTTTCTATTCCTTTAAGTTATTTATCATTTCTTCCTTTACAATACTTTTTTCTTTAAACAGTGGACTGTCATCCCTTAAGGAGCTTCACGCTTCCGAGACCGAGTGCGTAGCTTGGCAGTCCACCATATCTTCGTCTAACATCTTTCTTGTTTAAGTTTCATTCTTACTGTAGATGTTTCCCCCATAGCCAAAGAGGAGCTCCCATAAATCTTGGATATAGTGCGCACTAAATCCGGGTAACATCAAACCCAAAACCCTGTAACCTTAATTTCTTCCTCATTTGAATGCAATCAGTGAAAATATAGAGAAAAATTCTGGCATGCCTGGTGGGACCCTTGGAGTTTTCCTTGGGTTCATTCTTCTTCTTTTAAAAATCAAATTTTCATGTAGATGCATTAGAAAAATATTCGCTTCTTGCATCCCCTCTTCTATCTTTTTGTTTTAAAAGGAAATCATTAGCAGAGGTTAAAAAGAACATCTCTTTTTCTTCTTGTTACTTCTTGCATGCATCATAGAGTAGTGAAAAACTAATACTCTTTACCTCTTCTCCATTTGTTTGCATTTTAATAACATATTTTGATTTGAGTTAAAAACTACTGCATTTCATTCTTGCTTGGATGCACACTTAACCCACTTAGTAATTAAAGCATTATGAATGAATCAAAGTGCACAAATGTGACACAACCAAACCATAATCACTTCAAATCAAACACATAAACTTACTTGAGACAAGGCCCATCTAGGATTTCATCACCTAGCGGATACCTTACCCCACTCGGTGATCTTACTTGGATTTCACCACCAAGAGGAGGACCCACTCTGTTGTCTGGCAGAGTATAAACTTTAGGGAAGGTATATTTGGCTAAGTGGCCCAGCTCGGCTCTGTGTTCGTGAAGTGAAGGGAGCAAGCCCCAACACTAGGCCATGTACTGACCCTAACACAGATATTTTTGAGCACCATAACACAACCTGAAACCAGCCATAGACTTCCTCTCTAGGACCTATTCTACAAGCCCAACTCCCAACACATTCTCTTAAGGCATAAGCCACCATGACTTTAAAACTCATTCCTAGGAATCTAATGTTTTAGAGGTTGCTTGCCTAATCATTTATTCTGCTAGTTTTATCTAAGTGTTTGAGCTGGTAAGGTCGTACTATTATGAAGTCCAAAACAACTCAGAATATCTTCTTCTTCCAGAAACTATCAATTTTTTGTGTTTTTGGAATTACACAAAAATTGACATTGGTTTTTCCACCAACGTCGGCAACATTTTCTAACCAATATCGGTTAAACAATCGACATCGGTCACTATCAATAAATAAATAATTTTTTTTTCCAAACAACAAGCTTAAAACCCAAATTTCTTGTTGTTTAACACAAATTTTGGTTTTTTGAAACTAAAACACAGTTTTTGGAACCTAAACCCCTTTTGCCTTGGATGGTCCTGACACGCAGTCAAGCTAAATTCCTTGTTGACCGCGTGAGTCAACAACCACTCCCACCTTCGCCCTTTGTGCCAAGTCATCTAATGGAGTATACTTTAAACACTGAGCATACTCCTATCCAAGCTACCCCTGATCAACCTCCTATTGTTCCCAAAGGGGATCAAGATTTTGAGAGATTCCTTGACCACAACGTCAAGGCTCTCCAACATTATCTCGCTAGAAGCCAAATGTGAGATCCTTCGAGTAACCCTATTTATGGGATGCCAACTTCTTTGGTTGAAGTAGTAATGATATCAACAGCTTCCGCTACCCAACCTATGGTTACTCAGGCCACTGCCTCGACCAATAACCCAACCATGGCCAATGTTCAAGATTTGGCCTCCCCTTCTATCCTTTCTTGCCCTACCTCCATCAAGGTTTCTGTACCCCCTCAATCACAAACAATTCAACCAAGTTCGACACCTTTCCAGAAATTGATTGTCTCTATCCCATCCACTCTTGCACCTATAAACATGAGAATGACCACTTATCCTTTAACTAGTCTCGCCACCATTAAACCACCCTTGGTGGCATCTAGTCAAGTTGTGCCCTCTAACTTTGTGGCACAAGCCCCCATGGCCTCGACATTAGCCCCTATGATAAACTATCAGTATGTTTCACCTACACAAATGCAACCAAGTATGTCATACGCCCCTCCCAACACCTTCCAGGTACCCTATAACTTAAGGGGTGCTCCTTATGCCAATCCATCTGTCGATCTAATTAAGATGCTAATGGATAAGATGTCTAACCTTGAGACATTTGTTTCAAGTTCGAAGAGTGTTCTTTCGTACAAACAAATCTATAAAAAACCTATCCACCCTTTAGTTCCTATTCAACCATACCCTAGCCAGTGGGAACTCTCAAAATTTACTCGCTTTCAGAGTAAAGAGGACCCACAACAACATTTGTGAGCGTTTAGACATGCTTGCTACCTCATAGCACATGATGATGCGTTATTACTTTGCACATTCCCTATGCCACTTTTTGGTGCTGTCCTTGACTGGTATAGCTCCATTACCAGTTGTAGACACCGAAATCATGTCTACCCCTTTGGTCGTCCTCCCCCCTTGGTCCCCTTGGTCCATTTCCTAACACTTGTCCTAAGCCCCCTCAATTTTAAATCAAAATAAATCAAATATTTTAATTTGGTGGCCCCCTTGCCACCTCACCCATGCCACCTCAGATTCCTTCCCTTGGATCCCCTCACCTCATGCCATGCCTTAATGACCCAAATCCCCTCTTAACCCTTCCTCTCACATCCATTTAAGCCCCTCACGACTATTTTTTAACGACCATTTGACCCTAGCAGCATGTAAGAATGGATAGAGGCTAATTTTAGCCTCTGTCCCCATTCTTCTACCACCGCCGTCGGTCAGTATTCGACCGACATCGGCGGTTCTGCCAGCGTCGGCGACCATTAAAATGCATTTCTGCATCCATTGCTGCCCCTCACGAATGGGAACTCTTTTACACTTGGCATTCTATCTCTCTCTCTCTCCCTCTCACACAGCAAACACCACCAGCTACAGGTACTCTGTAGGAACAACTCCAGATTGTGAGATCGAAGGCATTACAGGTCCATCAACAGCATCAACAACAAGTCTCCTTCATTCTTCCTTCAGCAAGCAGGAGGTAAGTACTTCCTTGTTTTTAATTTTAGTTCTTATTTGAATTCATCTATTAAGCAAAACCACTGCCCACAACCTTCCTTGTCCTTCCCAGAGAGGCTAAAAGGCCTTCTCTGACCCTTGTCTCCCCCTTTTTACCTCTGTCACCCATTTAGTCCCTTTCCAGACCATACTATCAGTCCAATCAGCCCTACATGGACTTCTAGACAGTCTCTCTGACCCCAAAACAGTCCCTCTGACCCCAAAATAGACTCTCTGACCCTCAAACAGAATCTCAAACCACTCTACGAATTAAAAACCAGACCTGAAACTTGTCCCTGGCCATTACCCCGACCGACCTCGACCATTGCACCTACCGACGTCGACAGATTAACGGATGTCGGCGACATTCCTTGACCGACGCTGGTAGAACCACTGATGTCGGCGACTATGCAAGGCAGATTGCTGCATAACAGGTACGCATTTGATTTTTATTTCTTCATTTTGTCTTTATCATTTCTATTTCTATCAATATTCTATTTTTTAACAGTGGACTGTCATCCTCTAAGAAGTCTTTTCACCTCTAGGACCAAGCCTTTGCTTGGCAGTCCACTTTCTAGCCTTCTAACAATTTTTGTGTTTTAGTCTCTTTCTCTCTCAGGTGTCATCCTCCACAACCAAAGAGGAGTTCCTGCTATCATCTGAATCTGGTGCGCAAGACTTCATCCAGGTACATACAAGCCTTAGACCACTTATCTTAGTTTCTCATTTCCTTTTTGAATGTGAAAGCAAAAATCGTATAGAAACACCAGTCATTCTCTCTTCACCTTTGTTCAACTCGCTCAGCTATTCCTCGATCATTTCTCAATCAATATTACCAAGAAGGTCTCCATCACAGACCTTTATTCCATTAGACAATTTGAGGATGAGTCAATAGCAGACTTCATCGCCTGTTGGAGAGTTTTGATCAACCAACTCTCCTTCTCACTACCTCGACCTGAACTCATTGAGCTCTTTTCAAGAGCATGTGCCAAGCACATCTCATCCACTCTGTGGGTTCAAACTTTTTGCACATTCGATGAAGCTTTCACCATGGCCTGAAAGCTTGAACTCCACACAATTGAGGAAGACGGTCAAATTGCGTAACAAAAATACCAATGCAAAATCCAATGACCCTTCTTCTTCCAAACCTTCTACTTCCCACTCCAAGTCCAAGAGATCAATAAATGCTGTGGTCCTTAAGTCACCATGTTCTACCACAACCAACCAATCTGAGCCCTTCACTTCACAAAACATCACTAGACAATTCCAACAATGGTATGAACAACGAAGATACACTCCAATAGGAGAATCGTATGCTTCCGTATTGGATAAATTAGTGAATCAGGGAGTCCTCAACCTCCCTCAAATCTGACCACCTATCCAATTTGACCCCTCATGAGCCATCCCTACATGGTATAGGGAAAATGAATTTTGTAACTATCATCGTGTCAAGGGTCATGACACAGATAATTGTAAGACCCTAAAAAATATTGTTCAAGACATGTTAGACAAAGGGGACCTTGTTTTGGATAACCCTAATGCACCGGCCAACCAAAATATGGATGTCTTTAGGCAACCATTTCCTAACCATCTCCCAAGTCAAAACAATGTTTAGACCATGGCCGATGACCCTCAAGAATGCAACATACGCACGGTTAACATAGTCTTTCCTTTCATTCCTAACCAAACTCTCCCACAATTTGAAGAGGTTGGTCAACCCATTTCTCCACCACGGGTAAAGGAGCCTATTTTTCCCATATCACCTCCATGCAATGAAGAGCTCCCTTTGCTTCACCCTCTTCCTCGTGTGGATGAACCCGTTTCACCTGTATCACCCCCACGACATCAAACACCTCCTCTACCCATTCTTCTACCTCATGAGGATCTCGTATTACCATTTCCTCTTGCCCCCACCTTTCCTCTTCTTTTACCATTGGAAGAATTTACCATTCACACCCCACGCCCTCATGTAGAAGGGGCCATCATCCCTCTGCTTCACCCTTTAGAGGAGCCTTCCTATCCTATTTTTCCTCCACCGATGGAGGATAGTCCTCCATCCACCCCCATTTCACACATAGGAGAGTCTACTTTGACCTCTCCCATATTGGAAGATGGTTTGATGGTACCAACGCCGATGGCCCCACCCACATCCTTCTTATTACCAATGGAGGATCATACTTTCCACACTCCTAGACCACACGTGGAAGGCATGATCATCCCTATTTTCTATCCGCTTGAAGAGCCAAATTCTCCAATCCCTTCTTCGTCGAGAGAAGAACTCACCACCTCACCCACTTCAGCCGAGGAAGATCTAGTGATGGTTCTCTCTTGCCTTTGGCCCGTGATCACTGCATCCAACATGTTTTTGCTCTCACAATCACACAAATCCTCCAAAGGAATGACTATAAGGCCTTGCACGATGTCATCTAAACCCTTCTCTCGATTGGCAAAAAACTTAGGATTCCTCCATTTTAGGAACCTAGAGTATGAGGCATTATGGGAGTGACTTAGGTATCCTTATCCTACATATCTCACTTCACCTTATACTGCCAACCCTTTCATGATGATTTACCCCAATGTCTCTGAGGAGGATTGGGTTTCCACTTCTAAATCATCAGAAGCTCAGCCTTCCACTTCTGAATCCAAACCCTCACAGGCATCCACCATGCTAAAATATATTAGATCTCTCGGTGTTCGCCCTGTATCAAACTTAACTCACCCACAAGTGAAGTTAGATTTGAACCTCGCCTCACACAGTAGTGGTCCTCGCACCATACTAAAGAAGAATGCTAAACCACGTCGGTCTACTCTTCCCCCACCTTCACCATTACCCTCTATCTTGGGTCCACATCCTTCCACTTTAACAAGAGTGCTCCCTATTCCAACACCTCACAAAGACAAACTACTTCCATTACTCCCTCTACCCATTAAAAACATATTTCCTTCAAGAAATTTGGCACCTCTCATCATGAAAGTGCCATCTACGCATGTGGCCACACCACCAACCAAAAAGGTGGTACAAAAAACTCTCTCTACAACTCCTAAACAGAAGTTGTCAACCCTTATTGCAACAACAAGCACAAACCCATTAGTGGGTTCCTATGCTTCACTGTTATGCCAATTGTTGCAGTCTTCTAGCATCGTCCTCCCATCCATTAAGCCATACCGACCTCTCGAATCAAAACCATCTTGGTTCGACGACACTCAAATTTGCTTATATCATTGCACACCTGGGCATGATACTGAGAGTTATTGTGCTCTTAAGGTTGTCATTCACCAACACCTAGAAAAGGACAACCTTCTCATTGAGGATTCTCTTGACCACCTTTTTGACAAACTATCGACACCATCCCATGCCTCCCAAACCTCCTCACTTGAATCAGGATCCCAATGCGAGATTATGGTCCCTCTACCACCTTCTCCCCCTTTATTCAAAATCAACACTATTAATGTGGCCACCAGGTCCTAAACTCTAAAGGATAAAGGAAAAGAGTAGGTTTCTACCCCTTGGACATATCCATTCACCAAACCCTCTCCACCACCAAAACCCAAGATTTATATCTTGGGTACATCTCAACCAACATCTTCAGGGGAAATTCACGACTCCATATCAACTCTATATACCTCAATTGACATCAATTTTATTGGCAATATCGACTCTAGTCCACATGATGTTTGGTATAAACAACTTGTTGACTACTTGACTTATTCTATCATTTCTCCTAACCTCTCTAGCAATGAACAACGGGCATTTATCCAAAGTAGTGCTCGATACACCATGCTAGGGGTCTTCTCTACAAATGAGGTTTTGACGGCCTCCTTCTCTAATGCCTGACCACCACTAAGACATCTCATGCCATCAAACAAGTCCATGATGGGATTTGTGGAAGACATTTCAGTGGTAACTTGGTTGTAAAGCGCATCCTCCACCTGGGCTATTATTGGCCCACTCTTAACCAAGACTACAGTGACTATGTTTGGCACTGTATCAAATGCCAACAACATGCTAACCTACTTCACGTCCCTAGCCACGCTTTACAAGTTGCTAAGGATTTCTGGCCCTTTTCACAATGGGGCTTAGATCTAATTAGTGAGATCAACCCTCATTCATCTCTTCGACATCATTCCATTATCACAGTGACTAAATATTTCACTAAATGGGTGGAAGCTGTTCCCCTCATCTCCATTAAAGCTGACAAAATCATCGACTTCATTAACCACCACATCATTTGTCATTTCGGTGTACCTCACAAGATAATCATCGATAATGACAAATCTTTCAAAAACAAAACCATCCAAAAGCTTTGCGATGCTTTTGGCATCAAACTTAGCTTCTCCTCACCTTACTATCCACAAGCAAATAGATAGGCAGAGGCTTCTAACAAAATCTTAACTAAAATTCTAATGAAGGTGGTCAACGACACTAGAAGGGATTGGCACACTCACATTCCCTTTGCTTTATGGGCCTACCGCACTAACATCTGAACCGCTATGGGTGCTACACCTTTCTCCTTAGTGTATGGAACCAAGGCTGTCATGCCTCTTAAAGTACAAATACCTTCTCTTCACATCTCCTTACATGACATACTCTCTAATGATGAATTTCATCAAGATCGATTAACACAACTCAAGTTACTCGATGAACATCATCTTGCCACTCTTAATCATCTTCATATCTACCAAGATTGCATCAAGCGTGCCTACAACAAAAATTTGAAAGAGTGAGATTTCAAAATCAGAGATATCATCCTTAAAGAAAACCAACACATGACTAATTTTGAATGAAGCAAACAAGGCAAGTTTTCTCCTAATTGGCTTGGACCTTATATGATAACACACAAGTATGGATCAGGCACTTATCGTCTATCTTCTCTCGAAGGCCGACCAGAACTTGAGCCCCTTAATGCCTTGCATCTGTGACCATTCTACTGTTAACCAAGTAATCATTCACTTGATGTTTAACTTGAGCTCGTCCCTTGAGCAACCCCCGTCATCCTCATTCCTATTCTTTTCAACCCTTTTTCTTTACAAACAATTAGTTAACCCTTTTTTAAGCATTTATGCTTTGTCCTAATAAAAGGGAAAGCCCTAAACCTCTATAGTCTAGTCCATGACTAAAAGTTTAGTTAACAAAAAATAATAAACATGCTCTGATACCACTTGATCAGGATCTTGCTCCACCAATAGAGCACATATGATTACTTCTTTTATTAGCAACTAAACACGGAATTTAACCAGAATCAATAAGTAACTAGAAATATGAAACAACACAGGAATATGAGAGACAATACACAATTGTATTAATAATCACTCAGAAGAATATACAATAAAGAAGATGCCACTTCTTCTTCCACCTCAAAGGTTCGCCACACCTCAAGACCTTCTTCCCTCTCTCTCTCAGTCCCAACAATCAAATCTAATATAGAATTGATGTTCACCTCTCCACCAGTCAGTAACACGCTGCCAGTACAACAAGTGCACAATCATACTCCAAGTAGATCTCTTGCTCTCTGCTGCTACCTGCAAATCACTAGACCTTACTCACCATTGTAGATCTCCAAAAGAAGCCATGCTAACCTGCTGACTAAGATCATACAAATATGAAGAACCCTACTAATTCTCCAAACTAGTACCTACTCTTGGTACTGTGGCACTAGGAGGAACACACCATTTCTCTCCTCTCTCTGAAGGAGCTTATTTTGCTCTCTTACTCTCTAGCACAAGTTTACAATACAGCCCATGAGTCCATATATAGATCTCATGCTTACAATAATTAGACTACCCTAATTACAATAATTAGACACACAACTCAAGACTATAAGTAGCATTTACATGCAAACTCTTGATTCAATGAACTAACTGTCTGTGCAACGAACAGTTCTAGAACTGCCACATGTGACCGACATCGGTTCCTGTTTGCCTGGAGGTGACCGATGTCGGCTAACCTCCTGCCGATGTCGGTTGTCTTCAGCTCATGCCTGTCGATGTCGATTTCCTTCTGTACTGCAATCCACCGATGCCGATCTCCTTGGAACTCAGCAACCTCCTCCATGTTTACACCAGTTGAAGCTTTTAGCTCCACATCCTAACAATCTCCCACTTGGAGATAAATAGTTGCAACTATACCTGTACCTATACACCGTCTAATTTTATTCCCTGGCTTGTATCCCTCTTCAAGCTTAATCCTGAAGACCAACCACCACACACATTGTGATGCTCTACCTGTCATCCAAAATATTTTGCCGCATCTGCATCTACAAACCCCTATAGAAAAGAACTTGACCCTGCATAGCATGTGCACCTGCTGCTAGTCCCTCTAAGAATCCACTAAATTGCCCTCCAGTACTTCTTTCTCGAATTGGCTTCAAACTTTCTGACAACTCCCACTGCTTGGGAAAACTCAGGTCTACGCTAGACCTCATGTGATTTCGAACCCTGTTCCAAGCTAAGCTTGAACTGTCCAGCCCTTGGTGTGATTTCTGATTCTGCAACCTGCATCATGAACCCTGCCAACACCCTCTTCACATCAGCTCCCACTGGAGACAAAATCTCCATGTCTCTTATGCCAAAGAATCTCGCTGCTCCAAATTCTTCATGTCATGCCACTGAACTAACCTTACCCTTAGCTCAATAAATCCCTGTATGTACAAAACCTGCTAGCAAATCACCCACATATAGTAACTAGATAATGTCGTGACTCATCATCCACCTGGTAAGACAAACACACAATAGTTACACTGACATTGACTGAAGCCATGCTTAGTCATCCACCTATCAAACCCTGTACCACTATCCTATAGCTACCTCAAGACCATATGCCTTGGCCTTCCGTCTCACGTATCCATCCACTCTCTTCTTTAACTGGGAATCCATCTATCTCTCAGTGCTTTCTTCTAGCTGACAACTCCACCAACAAATACCTGTTTGGTTCTTCTCCAAGGACTCACTCCTCATCCATGCCAAGCTCCCACTATTTCTGGATTCTACCTACATTGCCTCTTCATGTCTTCCTAGTTCTTGACCATCAATAAGCAATATAAAGAAAGTGAACAACAAATATGAGGTTCACTTACCCTTTCTGACCTCCATATGAGTGTTTGAGACTTGTTGATAGCTTGCTGTCCACCCACCATCCGTACTAGTGACCGATCTCGGCCATCTCCCAGTCTGCAACCGACTGATGTCGATTTCCTGCGCTGACCCTGACTATCGACGTCGTCTCCCTGGCCGACGCTGGTATCCATTCTGCCGACATCGGTTCCTTCATGACTGACGTCGGTTACTGTTTGACTGATGCCGGTACCTGTGTTTGCCTGTGAGTGATAAATTTTTACTCGCGAGCTCTCCATGGATCAAAACCCTATTCAAATCAACACAACCCTACTCAAAATAATTCAGTCCACTCAACTGTTCTCTGTTCGTCATCTCCTCCATGAACACCAAGGCGTTCTAGTTCTTTAGCTTGTCAAAAACATCTGCCTTTCGCTTAAGAACCTGCATTCCCCTCCTACATATGTGACCAAGCCCATAAGGCCACATCTCTACAACAAAAGGTGAATCAGTAATATAAGTAGATAGATAAAGGATACCTACTTTCTTACCACCATTTAATTCAAGTGTATCCGCTGTGAGAGTTACAATGCATCTCTCATCACCCAAATTTATTGAAGAAATTAGACTCATCTCCAAGACTGGTACTTGCATAACCTCCTTTAACACCTGTGTGTTATCTTCCTACAATTTCATCTTCACTTCCCCTTCATCAATAATCTGACAAGGCTCTCCAACCCCTAAATAAATCTCTCCAAAGACATACCCATGAAAAGATGCTCTATTTCAGGCTGCATGGAAAGAGGCAAAAGAATCTGTAAACAAAGATTTTACTTTATCCAGAGCAACCTATGCAACATTACCTACAACATCTGCTTCTACACGCTGATCTTCTACCGACCAACAATCTCCTTTTACCTGCTCTTTCTTTCCATCAATCAGACCATTCGTGCTATTTAGTTTCTCCATTCGTAACTTACTTTCTTCTGCCATTGCTATACTCCCACTCAATCTGAAACTCTTGAGAGTGATCTGTAATCAAAAAACACTACCAGATCTGAAACCACCTATTAGTCAACCTAACCAAAAGCTCTGATACCACTTGATGGTATCAGCTCTTGAACCTACAACCAAGGCTCTGATACCACTTTGTCAGGAACCTAAAACAATAAACATGCTCTGATACCACTTGATCAGGATCTTGTTCCACCAATAGAGCACATATGATTACTTCTTGTATTAGCAACTAAACACAAAATTTAACCAGAATCAATAAGTAACTAGAAATATGAAACAACA
The DNA here is from genome assembly GCA_037957365.1 of Torreya grandis. Classification (NCBI taxonomy): domain Eukaryota; kingdom Viridiplantae; phylum Streptophyta; class Pinopsida; order Cupressales; family Taxaceae; genus Torreya; species Torreya grandis. Next base: position 1,651,161 of record JARHVA010000004.1, on the reverse strand, counting down.
CAGGAATATGAGAGACAATACACAATTGTATTAATAATCACTCAAAAGAATATACAATAAAGAAGATGCCACTTCTTCTTCCACCTCAAAGGTTCACCACACCTCAAGACCTTCTTCCCTCTCTCTCTCGGTCCCAACAATCAACTCCAATATAGAATTGATGTTCACCTCTCCACCAGTCAGTAACACGCTGCCAGTACACCAAGTACACAATCGTACTCCAAGTAGATCTCCTGCTCTCTGCTGCTACCTACAAATCACTAGACCTTACTCACCATTGTAGATCTCCAAAAGAAGCCATGCTAACCTGCTGACTAAGATCATACAAATACAAAGAACCCTGCTGATTCTCCAAACTAGTACCTACTCTTGGTACTGTGGCACTAAGAGGAACACACCATTTCTCTCCTCTCTCTAAAGGAGCTTATTTTGCTCTCTTACTCTCTAGCACAAGTTTACAATACAGCCCATGAGTCCATATATAGATCTCATGCTTACAATAATTAGACTACCCTAATTACAATAATTAGACACATAACTCAAGACTATAATTAGCGTTTACATGCAAACTCTCGATTCAACAAACTAACTGTCTGTGCAACGAACAGTTCTGGAACCACCACAGGTGATCGACGTCGGTCCCTGTCTGCCTAAAGGTGACCGACGTCGGCCGACCTCCTGCCAATGTCAGTTGTCTTCAGATCACGCTTGCCGATGTCAGTTTCCTTTTGCACTGCAATTCACCGACGCCGGTCTCCGTGGAACTCAACAACCTCCTCCATGTTTGCACCAGTTGAAGCTTTTAACTCCACATCCTAACATTGAGCTCATCCCTTGAGAAACCCCCGTCATTCTCATTCCTATTCTTTTCAACCTTTTTTCCTTACAAACAATTAGTTAACTCTTTTTTAAGCATTTATGCTTTGTCCTAATAAAAGGGAAAGCCCTAAACCTCTATAGTCTAGTCCATGACTAAAAGTTTAGTTAACAAAAAAGAAAAAACATAAAATTGGGATGCCTAACAAAACATTAAAAGGTCATAAACTATAAATGTAGACTGCTCCCTCGAAGGACAGCTACATTATTGCTGTAATTAATAGACTGCTCCCTTGAAGGACAACTATTCAAAGAAATCCAAACATACAAAGCAAAATATAGACCACTCCCTCAAAGGATGGCTATGACCAAATTTTGCTACAAAAATAGCACCCTCTTAGAATCTTCTCACATCGATCAGCTTCACATGACCACACAACAAAAACAACATCCCCACGTAGACTTCCCACATTGATCAATCTACCAAAAAAAAAACTGACTGACAAATTATTAAGTCATGGACTTGCCTATAGTCGTTCTCAGGGTCACCTATAAAAGGGGCAAAGTTATCCCTGCTAAAAAGGGTTACGATATCCTCACATATCACATAATCACACCTATTACCCCAAAATACCCAAGAAATTTTGAGCTCACTTAACGTCAAGTGATTAGGGTACTTCTCGAACACAAACCAATGGTGAACGATGTAATGCATGAATGGGGCTTTTATTTGCAAAAACCCTATTTATGCTATCTTTATGGTCCTTGTCAATGAAAGAGCAACACGCCTTTCACTTCTTACATAGCTTCATCACATGCCAGTTTATCTTTTAGGACACAGTGTCTTAAAATTATATGCTTGCATATTGTCATCTCATAACTTTCACTATAAAGTTATGAACCTAACATTCAACTAAATTTTATCATAAATAACATCACATGTTTATGATAAAATACAATCAAAACATCTTCTAACCACTAACATAACATCATGATTTATTTAATGTAAATACCAATTTGTGTTATATAAATTATCATAGCCCATTCACATTAGTTTCTATGGAAAACAATACACATGGAAACTATCAACCAAACACAATTTATGTCAAGCATATACCATCACCAATATGGAAACCTGCTGAAGCATAAATAAACTCATTTCATTTTTAGCATACACCATCACCAATATGGAAAATTGCTAAGGATGAAAAACCACATAACCTATGTTACAACATACACCATCACACAATATGGAAAAGGCTATAACATCATTATATACTCATCATTTCAAGCATGTGCCATCAAACATATGGGAAATGCTAAAAACACTAACATAACCAAACCAACTAACAACCTCTTTGATTCTTATTCCCTTTTGGGAGAACTACATTAGCCTGAGGCCCTTAAAACATGGGCTATGTAGGCAGCACTCAGTTGACATGGGGTCTTTTGATGTTAGCTCAGCCATTCGTTCATTCGTCTCCCTAATTGACCAACTATCTGACCTAAAAACATAGGTCTTATCTAAAAATTGCCCAAAATCATGACCAAATAACCAGCCCTGACACTATAGAAGTCACCTTAGAATTATCATGGGGCACATTGGAGATCACATACATCTCCCTAACCACAACAAACAACACTCAAGATCACATATATCTCAGCCCGAATCGACAAATGACCTCAAAGATCGCGACTATCTCCTTAGACCACGACCACTTTCGAGATAACTTTGCCTTGGTTGTTTTGATTGCATATGCTACCTCATGAATAGTTATCAAATTATATGTGCCCGTCACACCTATTATTAGATTGCAACCAAGTTGATCCCTAATATCTGTGACATTTTCATGTTTTTCAGGAGCACTTCCTAGCCCATATACTTGGAACATGATGCCCATTGGAGCTACAGCTTTGATCGATCGAACCCAATCAACAACCACTAATAAGCTAGGGACTGATTACTTTGATTTTAGTCCTCCTTGACCTTGCCTACGATAATTTGACCTGCTTATCAAGTGAAGTGGTATACGTGCAATCTCAACTATTGTAGCGTTCACACTCCAACTTCACCCTACCCATCCACTACCTATCAAATCGGCACCCAATTTTGGATTACCTTCTCTCAATTCCTGCTTTGAGGGGGAATACCTTAACCCATACTTGGGGCAACCTACATCTATTTTTGTCTTTCAGTTCGTCAGAATAAACTACAAGACAAAAAGGGGCAAATATAGATGCCAATATTGTGTCAACCCCCCCTTTGGTCCTCTTCTAAACGTTAACACTCCTAACCCACACTTGCACACCTTATTAATTTAAAAACTACTTATTTTAAATTAATTACCTCACCTTGGACACCTCACCTAGACACCTCACCCTAAGACCGTTTCTTAGCCTATAAGTCAGCCTGAGACTAGGTCCTCCAAATCCTAACTACCCATGACCTATTCTCACTCCATCTTAACTCCCTAACCAACTCCCGTACCTCATAAGCCCTTGTTTTTACCATTCTCTAATGGAAAAGGTACTTGGTGGGTGGAGAAATGGGCAAAGAGCTAAAAATAGCCCTTTTACCTATTTTCTCTCTACCGACGTCGGTCAACCCTCGACCGACGTCAGCAGGATCACCGATGTCGGTTACATAAGCCAAGATCTAACACTGAGCTACCCCCACCTTCTCGCACATTCGCATGCACACTCTAAGATTTCAAGCATCAAAACTCGACTATCATTCTCCTGACTATCGAGACTTTGCACAAATCATTCTAGAGACTGGATTAAAAGATTGTACGAGGACCTCGAGCTATTGAATTAAAGCAATTTGTGTTCGCTTCATTGGCTCACAACATCAGTCACATTAGCCACAATGGGAATCACTATTCTGACACCTCTGGTTCCTCACCTTATAAATCTAAGTACTCTGGTTTTCATTTCAGTGTTTTAGAATATATTGTCAATTAGTTTTCATTGATATTTCTAAATATTGTCAAGAGGCCCGACTTCTTCCGTGGAGGGGTTGAAAGGCCTTCCCCTTATTCTCATCCTCTTTTCACACCTATCCTCTACCTTTACCCTTCCTCAGACCTCATTCACCTTCCTACAACCCTGCACCAACCTCCAAATTTCTAGAAACTCCTCTGTCTACCCCAAAAATATTCTAAAAGCCATCCAAGGCCAACAACCCCGACCGACATCAGCAACCCAACCGACATCGGTACCATTTACGAGACTGACTTCGGTAGACTCATTAACGTCAGCAACTATGTTCTGAACTAGCAAATCAAAAAGCCATCCAAATAACCCATCTAGACCAGACAAAACCTTCAGCCAGCCTTCTGTAGCGTTCTAAGACACACAGACTGCAGGGAACAGGTACACACCATCTACTTTTCTATTTCTTTAAGTCATTTATCATTTCTTCCTTTATAATACTTTTGTCTTTAAACAGTGGACTATCATCCCTTAAGGAGCTTCACACTTTCGGGACCGAGCACGTAGCTTAGTAGTCCACCATATCTTCTTCTAACATCTTTCTTGATTAAGTTTCATTCTTACTGCAGGTGTTTCCTCCACAGCCAAAGAGGAGCTCCCACAAAGCTTGGATATGGTGCGCATTAAATCCGAGTAACATCAAACCCAAAACCTCTTAACCTTAGTTTCTTCCTCATTTGAATGCAATTAGTGAAAATATAGAGAAACAAGGGGATTTATCATCCTGTAACAACTTCAAGTCGAATGTAGTTCTTGCTCAATGGGTAGAGCTGAGGTTGATTCTTAGGTGAATATGTCATCGAGATTGCACACAATATATGATTAAGTGCTAAAAATGCCTGAGGATAATGGCCAATGTCAAGGTGGATGTGGTCAAATGGGGTTGGTTAGGAAAGGTTTGATTTGTCAGAGGGTAAGGGTCTTGTTTAGGGGGTGTAGCTATGGTAGCTACCCTTGGGCAATGGGCTGCTACAGTTGGTCAGATAGGGGTCCCAAGTGGACCACCATCAGGTACATGTATAGATGGGGCTATGGTAATGGTGCAGGTGGTCTGAGGGTTCTAAGGGCTTGATTGATATATGATATTAATGATATGTATATGATTTTGATTTTGATTTGCACGTTGATGTAGCAAGATTTATATTTTGAGAGAGAGCTGATATTGATACATTGTCACATGTATTTTTTTTTTGACTATTTAATGTATATGATATGTGGCATTCAATGTTTTATGTGATGCTCATGTTCATGATTTATGGTTATGGATGCTCATGGTTTATGGCTATTTGACTTAGTAGCTTAGGCATGTGATATGTGGAAAGTTGAATTATGGTATTTTAATTCTACAAATGGTTAGATAGGATATGTTATGGATGGATACATGTTATGGTTCATGTTTATGGTTATGTGTATTATATTGTGAATGGTATATGCTATGATGTTTTGTTTATTGACTCAATTTATGGTGTAATTACATGCATAGAAGCTTACATGATGTGATAGATAGGTGAATGTTTGTGGCTGGCTACTGTATGTTTATATTGTGCTTGGCTCAATGGTGGATAGATGATGTTGCTTGTTGACATAGTTCATGATGTTCATGCATTTGGTATATTGTTATTTGTTCATGTTTATAGGATTAAATAGACTAATAAAAGATATGAAAAATAACATGATGCATTTTCATTAGCAAAGATTGACACAAAACCCAAAGTTTGATTGTCTTAGTAAAAATAATCCTTTCAAATGTTTTGAATTAGCATGCCTAGGTTGATAGATATGGATCCTGGTAAAATTATGTCAAGTGAGCTCATAGTCCTGTGCATATGATATGTGGAAGGAGAATGGGTGAAATTGGATATCTTAGTGAGATTAGTATGCCTTTTTTGTAGGTGTCCAAAGAGGTGGTATAAACAAGTCTATATCTATATATAAAGTGTAGACTGATCGATGTGGGAAGTCTACTAAGGAGAGCTGATTGTGATTTTCCCAATTTTATTATTGTTTAGAAGAGCAGATTATGGATTCAAAAAAAAAGATTGTTTTTTCTCTTTTATTTACTTTGACTTTTGCTTGAGGGTCAGGGAAGCTGATCGATGCATGAAGCTTCCAAAAAATTGCTGGATTTGACTAGTGCATTATCTAGCCATCCTTAAAGGGAGTGGTCTAGATTTATATAGTTAGCTCAAATGCTTTTGATAGCTATCCTTCAAGGGAGCAGTCCACCTTATATTTTTTCAATTTTGGAATGAGTTTTCAATAGCTGTCCTTCAATGGAGTAGTCCATAGATGTTAAGGACAACCCATACTTTTTTTTTTCTATTTGATATTGCTTTTTATTTTAGTTAAGTTTGCTTGACAGAGACCTATTCATACATGCTCAATGGATTACCTTTGTGAAGGCAAAACTAAGCTGACATGGGATGCCAGTAGGTGAAAAGGAGGTATAGGTAACAATAACCATAGGAACTGATCTCAAAGAGATGGGAAGAACTCTGAGAATCATGCTATGGATAAAGCCATGGTATCCATAGTTGAGATTAGGCTATGATTATGACAGATAATCACATGAATAAGTTTTTTTTAGTTGCCCCTAAAAAGTAAGAAATGAATGTGGTTACAAGGGATGAGATTAAGTTAGACAAATGATGATTGTGATCCCTATCTAACAATAAAAGGGATGAAGATTTGAAGCATTGGGAGGCTCAAGTTTTGGTTTACCTTTGAGAGAGGATAAATGATAAGCCCCTGATCCATACTTATGGGTAATGATGTAGGGTCCAAGCCAATTGAAAGCATATTTGCCTCTTTTACTCTTCTCCATATTAGTGACATGTTGGTTTTCCTTGAGGACAAGATCTCTAATGTTGAATTCTCAAACTTTTAGGTGTTTGTCATAGGCTCATTTGATTCATGCTTGATAGACATGAAGATGGAAAGGGGTGGATAAATAATGTTCATCAAGTAGATCAAGTTGGGCTAAACATTCTTAATGGTAATCATCTTCCAAAATGAGGTTGTGCAAATATATATGAAGAGAAGGTATTTGGATTTCAAGAGGCAAGATATCCCCAGCTCCAAAGATGAGAGAAAAGGGTGAAACACCAATGGGGGTTTAGATGCTAGTATGATATGCCCATAGGGTTAAGGGGATGTGCAAGTTCCAATCTCAACCTGAGGCATTGACCATTTTGGTAAGCATTTTGTTAAGTGTTTTATTAGAGGCTTCGGCTTGTCCATTTTCTTGTGGGTGATAAGGCGATGTAAAGCTAAGTTTAATACCAAATATGTCACAAAGGCCTTGAAATTGTTTGTTTTTGAAATATTTGTCATTATCGGTGATGATCTTGTGGGGAACACCAAAATGGAAGATGATATGATGGGTGATGAATTTGACACTCTTTTCAGCTTTCATTGGGATAAAGGGAATAACTTCCACCCATTTGGTAAAATATTCAAGTTCGGTGATGATAGAATGATGCCATTATGAAGAGTGGGGGTTGATTTCACCAATAAGGTCTAGACCCCATTATGAGAAATGCCAAAAATGTGTGGACACATGGAAGCTATTGCTAGGTGCATGATGCAAATTAGCATGTTGTTGACACTTGACACACTTTTTCACATAATCGTAACAATATTGGTTAAGGGTGACCTAGTAATAGCCTAGGTAGAGGATGTGCTTCGCCATAATGAGGCCACTAAATTGACCCCCATAGATACCATCATGTGTCTCCTTGATGGCATGAGAGGCTTTTAGACCACGAAGGCATCAAAATAGGAGGTCATCTAAGCCTCATTCATAGAGGATTCCTTCTATAATGGTATAACATTAGGTGCTCTGAATAAATTCCTGATGAGCATTCGTAGAGAGGCTAGAGGGAATAGTGCCAAGGTGAAGGTAGTTAAAGGTTTGTTGGTACCAAAGGTTGAGTAGGATCTTGTCCATACTAAATATGGTTAGATTATCTGTCTTGGTGTAGGAGGGCTCAGTTAGGTGATGGACAATGATCGATAGTTTATATTTTGAGGGTGCTAATGGGATTTGAGAGGCAAGTAAAGCCCTTATATCAATAAATTTGCTGGTAGATCATGGGGTGGTTTGAATATGGTAACATTCAAATGAGGTTAGGAGTTCTATATCTATTTTCCTATACAACTGTAAAACCTCATTCTTACACTGATAAATGCTGGTAATTTGGTTGACCACAAGTTGGGAGTCACCAAAGATATTGATTATTTTGACTCCCAAGGCTAAAGTAGTTTGGAGACCTATTACTAGGGCTTCATATTCAGCCACATTGTGGGTGCATTCAAAGTCAAGTTTAAAGGATAAGGGAAGTGGTTCACTAATAAGGGGGACAAGGATAATACTAGCTCCCTTACCACACTGACATTTGGAACCATCTAAAAACATGGTTACCTGATTGGTGAAATCCATTTGAAATAAGCTTGTGATGGACTCATTTGGAGATGTAAGAGGGGGAGGTTGGTTGTTCACTAGGGGTGCTTCAGCCAATTGGTCAATGATAACCTGCCCCTTGATCAATTTTTCTTGGAGAAACTTAAGGTCAAATTTAGCTAAAATCATGAGCCACTTAGTCATACACTAGTTTTGGTATGGTTTGGAGTGCATGTATTTGAAGGGGTTGGTATTGGTTATGATAAAAGTTTTATGGTTAAGGAGGTAGTGGCAATGTTTGGTGTCCATGAAGACTAGGTCCAGACATAGTTTTTCAGTGTGTATATTGAGTCTCATATTTGACCAATGTATGACTAATGTAATAGAAAACTTGCTCTTTGTGTTTTTCATCCCGATGGGAAAGCATTACCCCTAAGGAGTGGTATGTGGCAAAGATATATAGGTAGAAATGTTGATCATCCTTAAGAGGTGTAAAGACAAGTGAAAATAATAGGTACTCTTTGAGTGTATCAAAGGCCTTTTGATAATCAACATTCCACTTGAAAGAGACATCCTTTTTCAAGAGGTTGTGGAAGGGCTGACATTGATTAGAGAGCTAGGAGATGAAGCAATGAATGTATTGAAGTTTCCCCTGTAAGCTATGGTGTTGTTTAAAATTGGTCAGATGTAACATCTTGAGGATGGATTTAATTTTAGTCGGATCAAAGGGAAACGATTAAGCCAATAAGTTTGCCTAACAAGACCCTAAAAATACATTTTTTAGGATTGAGGTAGACATGATAATGGATAAGTTTCCCAAAGATAATATTAAGAATGACTAAATGGTATTTTTGAAGCTTGGACTTCCTAAGAAGGTCATCCACATAGTCTTCAATGATTATATGGATAAGAATATGAAAAATATATGTCATGGCCTATTGATAAGTTATGCCAACATTCTTAAGTCTAAAGGGCATGTCCTTATAATAAAAAGTCCACCATGGGGTGATGAAGGTAGTTTTTTGTTGATCTTTAGGGGCAATCAGGATCTGATATAACCCAATAATCCATCCATGAGTGACAATATCTCATGGCCTGTTATAATATCAATAAGTTGGTTAATGCTAGGTAGAGGAAAGTCATCCTTTGGGTAGGTGAGATTGAGGTCATGAAAGTCCACATAGATACAAAGTCCCCCTATGGATTTAGTAACAAGAATGATGTTTAAAACCCATTGGGGATAGTCTATGGGTTGAATGAAGTTAACCAAAAGGAGGTGTTGGAGCTCTTATTTGATAAGGAGGGTTATGCGAGGATGCATTTGGTGAAGTTTATATCTAAATGGTTTGGCATCGTGAGTGGTGATGATGTTTTGGGTGGAAATGGCCAAGTCAATACCAAGCATATCAACATATGACCAAGTGAATGTGATGTTACGCTCATGGAGGAAGATCGAGTAGTCTTGTAGTTCCTCAGGGGTGAGAGTTTGGCCAAATTTGATGACATGGGGGTTATCTAGAGTGCCTATGTCAATATCTATCATTGTTTCATTATACATGGTTAAGGTTTTTAGAGGCAAATATTTATGGATGGAGGAATCCAGTGCACTAAGGTAGGTGAGAATAACATCATCATCTTGACACTGAATGGTGTTAATGGTAGGAGAGTCATCTCCCATGAGTTCATGATGGATCAAAGGGATGGATATGGGTGCCCCTTCCTTTTGGTAAGTTAGGGGGCTGAGGGTAATCATGTTGAATGAATTTTTTTTTGGTGGGATGAGGTCCTCATCCTCACTCTCAAGTTGAGGGGATGTTGGTAGGGAAGGGTTCTCTTCTATAACAATGGTGGTGATAGGTTTGTTGGATTTCTTCTCATTGGGTAGAATGAAGTCGAGGCTATGTTTCTCATGAGGCTTACAGGTCTCAATCAAGGTCAACATGTGTGGGCCATGTTCATACCATCCTAAACCAAATCCCTTTTAGGCACACTTGTGAAGGCATAGTTTGGTGAAGTCAGGTTTGTCCAAGTAAGAGAAGTTAGAGGTAAATGGTTGAGGTGAAGGGTGGGTAATGGAAATGTTAAGTGGCTTGTCAATTCCCCCATAGATGAAATGAATTTAATAGCTAGAATGCCTTAAAATGATAACTACTCTAATGTTAGGGTTGTAACTTGGGTGGTGGTTGAGTTTCCCATATTCTTAGGGAGCAAGAGTGAGGAGATGGTATTCTCCAAGGGTAAGGAATTGGAAGGTAGACTCTAAGGGATCAATGTTGGGTATTTGGTCCACAAAAATAGATGAAATAGTAGATGCTTTCATAGGAGGGGAAGCAATGGCTTTAGCTTCCATGGGTGGTAGCTTTTGTGGTGCTTTGAATGAAGGTAGGAGAACATCATTAGGTCGGTAGGTCATATTATATACTATAAAAGGGCTAGGGTCAGATTGTATGGTAACCAATTGACCTTCATGTTTAAACTTGACATAATTATGGAGGGTGGAAGGTACATAAAACATAGCATGGATCCAAAGTCTCCATAGTAAAACATTGTACTAGAATTCACCTTTGCCCACATAGAAAAGTTTAGGGAACATACGAGGTCCTAGACAAATGTGAAGGACAACGGTGCCTAGGGTAGTGGTCATAGTGTCATTAAAAGATATAAGGATGGATAAAGTTTCAAACATGACATCATCTGGTAAATTGAGTTGGTCATAAGCATGGGAAGAGATGATGTTGATACTGGATCCCCCATTGATCATAACCCATTTGACATGGGTTTGGTTGATATGGGCACTGATAAAGAGAGGGGGATATGGGTCTTTAGGATGGGTGTAATGTATCTTTGAGTCCTTGAAGGTAAAAAGGGTTGAGAGTTGAAGAGCACCCATGAAGGCCTCTATAGGCTAGGAGTTTCTTGGTTAGACCTCAATGGCCTACATAGCCTCTATCATGGCCTAGAAATGGTGAAGTGAGGTGGATATGAGCTCATAGAGGCTCATCTTAGCTAGAGTTTGGTGAGATTTCTTGAGAATGACCCTCCTGATGGATTTATAAGGATTACCCTTAGAGGTGCCTAGGATGGTTGCTTTAGGTAGAGTTAAGGGTACAGAGGATTAGGTCAGGTTTAATTTAGGATGAGTAGGTGGGTATGTCTATAGAATAGACACCTTGGCTTTCCTTTTATCCATTTGTTGTGATCATGTCACCACATTGATGGTATGTATAGAGGGGATTAATGTGATAAGAAGTTGGGTAGGTTCCCCATTATTTTGAGAGTGGAGGATATGGTATGCATTGGCAAATGGCTAGTGGGTGCCTTGGTAGAGGTGTCAAGGGAAGATCTTATAGTAAGAGGTCATCTTTGTCATAGAGTTGATGGATAATGGTCTGGAGAGATTTTTAGTTCTCAATGTCATATTTAGGTGTCCTATGATAGGAATAGATTTGATGGTCATTATACCAAGCTAGTTTCAAACCAAGAGGGTTGAAGGGTCTGATAGGAGGTAAGGTAATGTGCAAAGAGATTGTAACAACCTTTGAAAAATGGCTGAGTAAGATTTAGGGAGAGGTGGGAAAGGCCTAGGGGTTATCATTTTGGGTGGTAAGTGGGGTGTTTTCATGGTAGCGGGTTTGGTAAGAAAAAGCTTGGGTAAGGTGATGTTTCTAGGTAATGGTTTTGGTTTGGGAATGTTAGTGGTTTGAGGGTTTTAGGTTGATAGTTTGGCCATCGGTAGTTTGGAAAAGCCCAATTTATCAGACAATAATTAGGCCAGTGTAACTAATAGTAGTGGATGACATATCTTAAAAGGAATTTGCTTTTTGGGTAGAGTTGATGGATGAGGATGCAAAATAGAGGTTAGGGAGAAAGAAAGAAAAACTCTAGGCATGTGGCTATTTGATGGTTTTGCTCATTTGGTTAACTCAAGTCAAGGTTTGGGTGGAGGTTTAGATGAGGTCAACTCCACTTTAAGAGTTGGGCAGACCAAAATCCATATGGGGAAGGTACTGAGGTTTATAATAGGTTCTTTTGGTGGTTTTCTCATTTGAGGTATGATTACTTTGGTTGGTGGGAAATGTGAGGGGTTGGTAAAAGTTTTGATTAGTTTGAAAGGTGGTGGAAAGATGATAGATTGGTTGGTTAAAGGTGTGCTAGAAGGTTTCAGTTTGTTGATTTAAGGGAGGCCTAAATGTTACCAAAAAGTGGCTTGATCCATATCTAGTTGTAGGGCAAATTATAATTTTTGCACTAATGTGGAAAAAGGTTTGTGTACTAGTTTTGTTTCATGGGTAGTGGATGCAAGAGATAGACTTGTAGGTTGGAGATGCTGGTTGGTAGGTTGATTGATTTCCTAAGGTGAGGGAAGTAAGGTTGAGATAAATGGCTCATCTATGGGAAGTATTGGTAGAAATGCTTCTCCTTTAGGAATAATATCCATAAGAGTAGTGTTTTTTTGGGTAGCTGGTGGAGGCAGTAAATCAAGAATGTTTATTTGTCTAGATATGCTTGTTGGGGTAGAATGTGATGATTCTAAATATTCTATGAGTGTGGCTAGGGAAAAAGGAACCTCCTCAAGTTGAATCTCTGAAGGAAGAGAAGATGACTCGTTTACCTCTGTAAGTGAGGTGGGGGAAGAGTGGGTAGATTGGATGGTTGGATCCTCATGTGTAAGTGTATCGTGGACCATGTCGACCATGTGGGAATCATGAGAGAATTCAACCTGTGTGTCCTCATTTATGATAGGGGCATAGTTTGGAAAGGGATTTTTGAAGATGTTCAAGGCTTGATTTTGAGGGGCATTGGGGTTATCCAATGTGAGTTCCCCCTTGTCAATGAGGTTTTAAATAACATTCTTGAAATTATTACATCGATGAACGTCATGTTTGATTACTCGATGAAAGGCACAAAGGTCATTTTCATTGTACCAAGTAGGCACTGGATGAGAAAAATCAAACTATGGGGTAGGCTAAATGGGTGGAAGCTATAGAAGATAAGATTTTAGTAACTTTTCCAACATCGAGGCATAAGATTCTCCAAGTGGAGTAAATTAGTTTTGGGTGCTTTAATTTGGGTTCCATGAGATTTGGTTAGAGGGATTGGGAAAGTTTTGTTGATTAATAGTAGGTGGTGGGGCAGCCTTAAAGATAACTACATTTACAGTTCCCTTATTTTAGCCCTATAGTTAGCTTGATTGCCTACTTTAAAGGAGGAGGATTCATTGGTTTTGAACTTAGAGTTCTTGTTTCATAACTTTAGTTTACCCTCATTTATAAACCTATTCTCTAACTTGCACACCATGGTAAAAGATTCATCAAAAAGTTTTGAAGCTTTGGATATGTAGTGTGGAAGAAATGTGTTTGACACAAGCACAAGAAAAAATCTTGATCAATTCAAGCTGAGGCAAGGAGAATGATAATTGGTTGATCAAGATTTTCCAATGAGCCACAAAATCAACTATAGACTCATCCTCAAATTGGCAAATGGAATAAAGGTTAGTGATAGATACTTTCTTGGATATGTTGATTGAGAAGTGATCCAAGAAGGTTTGAGCTAATTGGTTAAAGGAGAAGATGGAATGTTTGGTAATGGCACTATACCAATCCAATGTTACGCCAGAAAGAGACATAGGAAATGTGCGCAAAAGCAAGGTATCATTATAGGAAATCATGTAACAAGAATGCCTAAATGCTCTTAAATGCTACTGGGGGTCTTCCTTACTGTTAAACATGGTGAATTTTGGAAGCTCCCATTGGGTTGGATAAGGTCTGATAGGGACCGAAGGGTGAATGGACTCATTACAGATTTGGTCATACGATAAAATGTTAGGGGATCTTGAAAGGGATGACTCAAGAGTTGACATTTTGTACATGATTATTTTTATTAAGTCTATTTGAGGTGGTGCACTTGAGGGGTTATAAGGCATATATTATGGCTAGGGAATATATTTATAATTTATAGGAGGTTGGGATATGGCCCCATATTGATAAGAGGTTATGGGATGTTTGGTAGATGACATATAAAGATAAGTAGCTATTGGCTATACCCTTACGGGTTAGGGGTATAACCAAAGTTAGATGATGTAGGTAATTATTGGGATGATGAGGTAGGTTGAGCTATGGTTTGATTGGTAATTATGGGGGTGGTTGTGACCTTTGTCCCACTAGGCATGCCATAATGTTTTTCTCAAATTTTACTATTATTCAGCAGAAGGTATTAAAATTAGAAATATAGGTTATGGTAGGAATCCCTGATAAAAAGTACATGCATTGAATCAAAATATTGTGAAGATATCTTCTTTAGCTTGGGAAGATGACCTACATGTTAGAAAGCACTAAAGCAATTTTTTGGGTTAGATAAGTAACTGGGTGGATTGCCTAGCACTAGCTAGATCTTGGAAGCGAGAGCTTCTTTAGGGGTTGTCAATCTACCATTTTAGAATAATTAAGTTAATAAAATAGAAAGAACATACTTGCATCAATCATCAAAAGGTACTAAAATTGATAACAAGAATTACTTGATAAAGAGATATGCTAGAATTCTCAAATTAGTGATAAACTAATTAGTGTTAGTGGTAATGGGTCAAGGTAAGGCTCAGAAGGTCTGGAAGGCATCTATGAATAATCAAAAAATCCAAAAAGTAGATTTGGATAAGTGTAAGTGGGTTAAGGTAGCTTGTTGGTTTTTCCTACCACAGGTGACCATTGATGGTTGGGTTAACCATTGATAGCTATGCTTGACCATTAGTGGTTATGTTGACTATCGATGGTTGACTATGTCCAAAACTAGGTTTGATCAGTAGCAGATTGATGGGATTCATAAATGAATTTTGAGGGTTGGTCAAAGGCTAAATTAATTACAAAATATAAGTAAAGAACATGGATAGTAACAAATAAGGGCTTGTCTTATCAGAAGTGGGTTGGATGAGTAGTTGGTGTAGTTGGCCTGTAGGTGGGATCTAGCTTGATTTCAATAGGGTAACAATGCCTATAAGCTTGGTTAAGAGGTGATGGAAAGTTAGCGCTTAATGAAATGGCTTGATAATGTGGATGATGTTGGTTGACCTACAAAATAAAATTCTGAGTACCTGAGCTCTTGATAATAATTACATATCATTTTGATCTTACAAGTCTCTCCTTTTTATAAGCAAGGACCAAAGGTTCAAGAGGGAGTGTAACTGGGGCTTCTAAATATAATTTATCCATACAATGCCTTACAAGGAGATTTAGATTACTTATATTTAGAAAAGGTCACTGACAATTTGCATGATGTTTGCATGTAGAAGGTTAGGTGGTTGAGCCTGACCGTCGATGGTTGGGATGACCGTCAATGGTTAGCCTAATGATCAATGGTTGAGGCTAAATGTAAAAATAGCCTAAAGGGCCATGTTTAATCCTAGTAAATATAAATGAATGAAAATAGGCCTAGGTAAGAAAAAAAGGTCTGAGGGTTCTACTAAGGGTCATGACATTTGGAAATGCATGTGTGGAATTTTGGTGTCTACATGGAGCAAAAGTTTAAGTCTGAGGGTAGGAATGTGGTCATGAGAGGATTATATTTAGAAGCACCCAAAGTGGTCACAACCAAATGGATGGAGAGGACATTCATGGACAATGATGTGTATTGGGTAGTTTAGTGCTTGGTTTTGACCAAGAGTTCAAATGATGATAGACTAGAGTATCATGTTGATGTCCAAGCCCTATTGGATAAACACATTGTAGTTTTCAGTGATATACCTCTAGGTGTACCTCTTGATAAATGGTTTGAGCATATGATCAAGCTTGAGGATAACAAGACCATGGTCACTAATCCTTACTGTCACCCCAAATGGTTTAAGGATGAGATTGAGAGGACCATACATGAGCTCCTAAATGGGGCATATCAAGCCCAGTTCTAGTCCCTTTATTTGTTTGATTATTTTGGTGAAAAAAAAAGGATGTTATCATGTGTATGTGTATAGATTACCATGCCTTGAATAAGAAAACCGTAAGAATAAGTATCCTATGCCTTGTATTGATGAGCTAGTGGATGAGTTACATAGTGTAATCTATTTTTACAAAATAGGTCTATGATCAGGATACCATCAAATCAAGGTTTGAAAGGGGGATGCCTAGAAGATAGATTTTATATGCCACTACAATCACTTTGATTTTCTTGTGATGCCATTTGGTTTGTCGAATGCACCCATTAGGTTTCAGTATTGTATGAACCGTGTGTTCAACCATCACCTATAGAAGTATGTGTTGGTATTATTTGATGACATCTTAGTCTATAACAAGACATGGGATGATCACATGAGACATCTTGATGATATTTTGAGTATTTTGGAGGCTAGTTCACTATTCGCAAATGATTCTAAGTGTGAATTCAGCATGACAAAGCTATTATACTTAAGCTATGTGATTAGAGGAGGTGTAATCAAGGTTGATAGGGAAATGATTTAGATGATATTGGATTGGCCATCATCAAGGACTTTGACACACTTGAGAGGGTTCTTAGGTCTATGTACTTATTATAAGAGGTTTATGAAGGGCTTCTCTTGCTTGGCTACTCCATTGATGAACTTGACCAAAAAGGGAGATTTTGATTGGTCAGATTCAACATAAATTTTGTTAGATCACCTTAAGGAGGTGATGAGTTCATATCTAGTTCTTGCACTACCAAATTTCACTTGACCAATTGTACTAGAGTCCAAGATAAAGGAGAAGATCCTTAGAGTAGTACACAATACACCTTTAGTAGGACATCCTGGGTATTTTAAGACCTACATATACATTAGAGAGAGGTTCACATGGAAAGGGTTAAAAGATGATGTCCTTAGCCATATAGGGAGTGTTTAGTTTGTTAGCAAACCAAGGTGGAACATACTTTTCTTGTAGGACTTTTCCAGCCTCTTCCTATCCTTGAGCAAAAATGGGAGAGCATATCTATGGACTTTATTATAGGCCTTTCTTTAGTACATGGGCATAATTACATCTATGTAGTGGTTTATTAATTGACCAAGTATGCCCATTTATTTTCTATGCCTTCTGGGCATATGACAATGCATGTAGCACATACATTTTTCACATGTGTTTTTAGGCTTCATGGCTTGCCTAAGAACATCAATAGTGATCAGGATAGACATTTCATGAGCACATTTTGGTAGGATATTTTTTGACTTGAAGGTAATAAGCTAACTCTTAATACTAGCTATCATCCACAAATAGATGGGCAGACAAAAAAAGTCAATAAATGGATAGAGGGACACTTGCATAACTATGTAGTAGGACATCAACAGGCATAGATTAGATGGCTATACTTAGGTGAGTATTGTTATAATACCACCTTTTAGATGAGTATTAGCATGGATTCTTTTTACACATTATATGGATGTGATGCTTCATCATTTATGGACCTAGTACTATCAAATAGCTGAGCTCCTAAAGATCATGATTGGTTATAAGAGAATTAGAATATTTTGGAAGCCCTCAAGGAGAATCTATAGAAAGCACAAAATTAAAAGAAGATTTATGTAGATAGACATAGGGTTGATAAGTCTTTTGAGGTAGAAGATTTGGTCTTTCTACATTTATAGCCCTACAGGCAATCACCACTTAAGAAGAGCGATGCTAAAAAGTTGAAACCATGATTTTGTGGGCCATATAAGATAGTTCAGATGGTTGGGGCAGTTGCATATGAGTTAGATCTTCCAAAATAGAGTAGGATCCATAATGTATTTCATGTTTCATGCCTTAAAAGGTCACTTGGATAGCATATTGTACCTTATATAGACTTGATAGATTTGAAAGAGGAGTTAAATATGGTTTTAGAACCAAAGACTATCATTGAGGTGAGGTAGAGAAAGATCAGGGAAAGGGTGATTACAAAATATCTAGTGTGGTGGAAGGATTTGACACTTGAGGATGCTATTTGGGAGGGAGAGCAGATTTTACAACATCCTAGTTTGGATTTTCTTGTGGGTAAGAAAATTTATGGAAGGGAGGACTGTAATGTCCCCATTCCCATGCAAGAGGCCTAGGAGGCTTAATTTAGTCTTAGACTTGGTCATATCCAAGAGGCTAGAGATGTTGGGGGTTATCAGGTATGGATTTTTATTACCACCTTCACTTTATGTTATAATTCGTCAGTGATGGGTGAAAAGGTGGTACTTTATGTTATATTCTTTCATTGGGATAACTTAAGTGTTTTTTCTAGCATGTGCACAATAAATTTAATTAATTTATATTTATACACATTGTAATTTCCCAAAAAGGGGCATTAGGGTTTCTATTGCCTCTTTTGAGATATTAAAGGCTTCTTTATCACGGGAATTGGATTTAGATCAATCCAATGGTGAGGATTATAACATTTTTTTAGGATGATTATATATATCCCATTGTGGTCATTTTTTAGGGCATTCATACACTCAATCATTTTTAGCTGCTACTATTTTTATTTTTTTTGCATGTGGAGATCAGATTCTGCAAGATCCCTAGCTTTGATGGTGATAAATCCACTCCTAGATGGAAGAGCATTCTTTGGTGAGGGTTTTAAACCCATATACATATATTGCAGTTCATTTGGTTCATATATAGAGTACAATAAAAGGATACACTAGAGATTTTAGATCTGGAGGAGAGGGATAGCCATTCATCTTTCAGGCTCATCTATTTTTTGATTTGGAGTTGCTAGATGTCTCCCATAAGTGGGGTGACTCATTTGGGATATTCAGTATTTTTCCCATATGTAATCATGAAAATAAGGAAATACATTCAGATTTTTGCCATAAAAATTATTTTTTAGTTGTTTAATATTCTAATTATTTTTCTGCATCATTTGAAGCATCTGGGTATTATCAAAAGTGAATATTTTGGGAAATATTAATTATTTTAGAATTATGTACCTTGCTGTTCTAAAAAATTAATTTTAAGTTTTGAGGGTTTTTTAATTTTTTTTTGAGTTTTAATGAGATATCCTAAAAGGGATATTTCAATGGTATTAGAGCCACCTTTATTCCAGCCTATTGGGTAGTGCATGAAGGTATATTCCAAGAGGAATACACCTCGAAAGGAAGGTCAAAACATGGCAGATAAGGAACAGCTGAATGAGGAGTTTATGAAGAAAATCTTTATCAACATGATGAAATAGGAGGAGAAAACCAATCTGTATTTGAGACAACTAACATAGAATATGAATCAGATCAAATCTAGGGATAATAGGGAAAAGGGTGAGAACAACAATTCAGGGCATCAATCCCCGTATTCTTCTAACAAGTATTTAAGTCTTCATAAGCCCTCTTTATTAAAAGATTCTGAAGCATCACTTATGGGGAAACCAATATATACACTTGATGAGGAGTCTTGTTGGACAAAATACCAATCTTTGAGCAAGGGTTTCAGAGATAATATGCCATTTCCAAATTATTGCAAAATGAATATTAGAATCAAGATCAAGAGAGATAATCACATGCTGGTACTTAAATTACAAAGGTGTTTGGGGTAGATTTTTATTATGCACTTTGATCGCTCTAAGAAGTGTACTGCATGATCATGGGTACAAAAGATGGAGATCTATTTTGATTTGAACCCTATGCATGAGGAGGATGCAAATAAGTTTGCAATCCTATATCTTGAGGGAGATGCACATTATTGGTGGCATCATGGACTAGTGACATAGGGGCACATACACATTACCACATATAAAAAATTCACATTGAGGTTAGAGGATAGATTTGACATGAGTGATTTAGATAGATTTTTCAGGGAGTTGATCACTTGAGATAAATAAGCTCATTGCACGTCTACATTACAAATTTTTAGATACTTTCGGTGATTTTTCTTGATATTTTAGAGATGAGGCTAACTTTATTATTCATAGTAGGATTTATAGATACTTTGGTTGGATTCATGAAGGCATTTGACCCTCTTTCATTACATGAGGCCATTAGGAGATCTCAAGATTTGGAGTTGTCTACTCTAAAATCTATATTTCCACCTAGATTTCAATAGAGAGTGCTTCCACCTAGGTAGGATGATAGGAGACAAGACTTAGCTAGGAATCCATTCATTTCACTAGAGCTTAGGGAGGATTTGAGACAAAAGAAACTATGTTTTGATTACCATCAACCATATACACATGGACATAATTATTTTAGGAAGATCAAGGCCTAAGATATTAAGGTCTATGAGGATAATGATGATGAGGAAGATGAGGTATTAGAACCTCATCATCTTGATGATGGTGATGCATTGGATAATGCTGATTTTGAGATTACAAATGAGATTTTTCCCATCGATACCATAACTACATTGTCTAGTACCCATAGGTATAAGGCATTCAGGGTTCGAGGGGTCATGCAGGGATAGTGCATAGTGGTACTTATTGATAGTGGGACCACCCACAATTTCATTGATGCTACTTTAGTAGAGAGATAGGGCTTGAAACTAGAATATTTTAAGGGTTTCAACATGGTCGTAGCTAATGGTGAGTCCATGAGATGCACACAAAGGGTTATAAAATTGAGCATCATAATGGGTAACTATATCATTATTGATGATTTATATGTTATTGGTATTATAGATACCAAAATAGCAGTTGGAGTGTAGTGTCTTCACTCACTTGGTGAGTTTTGGACTAACTTATAGATGATGGAGCTAAAATTTAAGTTTGAGGTTAAGAATGTGGTCTTGAGAGGATTATCTTTAGAAGCACCTAGAGTGGTCACAAACAAATGGATAGAGAGGATATTTAGGAACAATGATGTGGATTGGGTATTTTATTGCTTGGTTTTGACCAAGAGTTTAGATGATGATAGGCTAGAGTATCATGTTGATGTCTAGGCCCTGTTGGACAAGCACAATGTAGTTTTTAGTGATATACCTCTAGGTGTACCTATGGATAAAGGGTTTGAGCATGTAATCGAGCTTGAGGATAGAAATATTGTGGTAAACAATCCTTACTGTCATCCCAAACAATTTAAGGATGAGATTGAGAGGACCATACATGAGTTCCTAGATATAAGACATATTAGGTGCAGTTCTAGTCCCTTTACTTCTTTAATTGTTTTGGTGAAAAAGAAGGATGGAACCATGCATATGTGTATAGATTATCATGCCTTCAATAAGAAAACCATTAATAATAAGTATCCTATACCTCATATTGATGAGATTATGGATGAGCTACATGGTGTAATCTATTTTTCCAAAATAGATCTATGATTAAGATACCATCAAATCAAGGTTAGAGAGGGGGATTTGTAGAAGATAACTTTCAGATGCTAGTATAATCACTTTGAGTTTATTGTGATGCCATTTGGTTTGTTGAATGCACCCACTATGTTTCAATCTTGTATGAACCATGTGTTCAACCACCACCAATAAAATTTTATGTTGGTATTCTTTGATGACATCTTAGTCTATAACAAGACATGGGATGATCACATGAGACATCTTGATGAAATTTTGGGTATTTTGGAGGCTAGTTCACTATACACGAAGGATTCTAAGTGTTAATTCGACATGATAGAGCTATTATACTTGGGATATGTGATTAGGGGAGGTGTATTCAAGGTTGATAGGGAAAATATTAAGATGATATTAGATTGGCCATCATCGAGGAATTTGACACACTTGAGAGGGTTCTTAGGTCTATATACTTATTATAAGAGGTTTGTGAAGGGCTTCTCTCGCTTGGCTACTCCATTGATAGACTTGAACAAGAAGGGAAATTTTGCTTGGTTAGATTCAACATAATAAGTTTTTGATCACTTTAAAGAGGTGATGAGTTCATGTCCACTTCTTGCACTACCATACTTCACTCGACCATTTGTACTCAAGTATGATGCATTAGGGGAGGGCATTGGTGTAGTACATATGTAGAATAAGCATCCCATTGCCTATGAGAGTTAAAATTAAAGTCTTATGGAGAGGGGGTACTCATTTTATGATAAGGAGATGCTAGCCATTCTGCATGCATTGGTCAAATTCAAGCAATATATTGTGAGCATTAGATTCATGGTTCATATAGATCATAACAATTTAAGATTTTTTTTGGGGTAAAATAATCTCAATGATCACTAAAAAATATGGATGAACATGGTAAAATATTATGAATTTGATGTAGATTACACAAAGGGTAAAATAATAATAATTTGATGCTTTATCTAGGAGACCTTACCTTGATTCTATGATTAGTTCTATGTTAGAGATTTTAGCTGATTGGAAGGATCACATGCTTATTGAGTATTCCAAGAGTTAGTCAAGATGTATCAAACTCGATGTGCCTATCTTGGAAGTCACATAATTTTTCCCATTGAAGGGTTCCACATTGATTAATGACTCCATCATATTCTCTAAAAAATTCATGTTGACTGGTAATAGATGGCCTTAATCTAGTTGCACTAGCCACTTGGGCTCAAAAAAATATTTTTAGGTATAAAACATGCTCCAAACGCCACCATATTCCCAAACATGTATTTATATGATCGCCTCTTCTCGACAAGAAGAGAAATAACCTTATGTGTTAGTAATAAAAGCTCTGATACTATATGATAAGTTCAATAAACTATATCCTACAGTGCAAATAAATAATGTAGAATAAAACAAGCTACAAAATAAGAGATTAAAGGGAAAAAAATTACACAGAGATTACGTGGAAAACCCTTACAAACAAATAAGGGAAAAATACATGGGAAAAATGGTAGCTTCATATTTTATATTAATCAGCATCAACTCTCTTCTATAATAGCTCCTCTAACAACTCCATTAGTTCTAACATACTAAGCACTCAATGCTTCAAATTGAAGCATTTAGGTTGTGAACCAAGCTTAAACTAGCCTATAGGATCCAACCTCCAAGAATTCAATCTCAATATTTCATGGATCCTCTAACAAGATGAATTACAATAGAGAAGCTTATGCTATTAAAAAAATTTACAACATAGAGAGAATAATTAATAAAGGGGAGAAAATGCTCCATCCTTGAAGTGGGTGAACTATTCATCAATAGGGAACCATGTCTTCCCCATGTGCCAAGTAAAGCTTTGAATGGAATATCATAATGCCCCCTTGACCATTCCATGTGCACTCCAAAGTGCTCTTCCCCAATTCACATGTGACCTCAATCTAACATAGTGATCCTTATCCCCCACTTTCCCATGTGCTTTCACATGAGTCAAAATATTCCCAACTTTTTACCTCATCTAATAGGAGACCATAGATAAACTACACCCCACAAGCACATGCCTAAATGGAATCATGAGATCCACTATCATCATGTCCTCACATGCATCCATAAAATCCAACCCATGTGACTAAGTGGAAAAATGCACCCCATTTCTCTCTCCTCATATTTTCAACATGAAAGATGTTCCATGGGCCATACCACCCACCATGGGCCATACCACATCACTAACCAACCATATCACTAACCATCCATATCACAAACATGTTCTAGAGAAGAAATTATAATTTGAGGAACAAGTAACCCTTCACTATGTCTACTCCTCCAAACAATACGACTATTCCCTCAAATCTAAAGGTTGATAATAATCTAACTCCTTCAAAAGGTAATGATCAACCCTTAAATAAGGAAGAATAGAGCGAAGGAGGATATAAAATCATTGAAGACATGAAGAATATAAAATCAAACACCACTCTTCATGAATTTTGTAAGATTACTGAATAAAAAAAGCTCTTGTGGAGGTCCATTATAGGAGAGTTTGCTACAGAGAAGCCAAAAACTGCTCATATAAATGTCATATACAAAAGTAAGCTAGAAGTTCCTCCTTTCTTGTTAACTATCAGAGAATATGATAAGATACACAATTTTTTAGTTGATTTTGGAGCTTTAGCCAACTTTTATTTGGTGAAAGTCAAGATTAACTTCAAGCCCGTCCAAGAGGATTATTTTAAAGTTAGACTAAATAGTAGTGCCTATGGGTGGAGAATTGAATGATGTTTACATTCAAGTTATGTCTAAGCCACATGTGTAGATGACTATAGACATACTTGTGGTAGATATACCAGAAGGATGTGGACTACTACTGAGTAGCTATTGGTAAATGACGCTAAACAAATATGTAGTAATATACTTCTATCACATTTGGCTACCCTAGAGAGGTATTCCAAATCAAACTCAAATTGATCAAGAGTTGTGAATAAAGTATCCCATCATGGAATATAATGATAAGAAAGAATCAGTAAGTTATAAATATCCTAATATTGGGATTTATACCTTTACCATGAAGTATAAAGTGCAAGGGATAGAAGTCCAATGACCTTCCTAATTGTAGATTCTCCATTTTGATGGTGCAAGATCCAAGAAAAGATCAGACATTGTTATCAAACTAGTTAACCCTATAGGAAAGAAGTACCTAGAAACATACAAGTTAAAATTCTCATACATCGATAATAGAGTAGAGTATGAGGCACTAATTTTGAGGCTATAATTCACTCTAAAAAATAATGTCAAGCAGTGGCTAATATATGGAGATTTAGATCTAGTGATTAATCATGTGAAAAATAAATACCAGTGTAAATTATCATGGTTTAAGAGATAAAAACACCAAGAATGGGATTTGATTGAGTAATTTGAGGCATTAAATATAATATTTATTCCTAGGGAACAAAAATATGCTACTGACTCATTGGCTTCTTCAACTACCAATTTATCACCATTACAGGAGTCCAAAGTACAAAGGTTCTCTATTGAACTCACACCTTTCCCATTGATTCCTAACAATGTAGAAGATTTCTAGGTGTTTGATGATGATTAACATATTTTCCAATTCTTGACTAATTCATGTAAATTTGAGTCTCAAATCATTGATGATAAATAAAAAAATTATTTATGCCAAAATGAATTAGGATAAAAATAAGTCATTCAACTTAAAGAAAACCATCTTCCTTTAGGGATAGTTTCTTTAGAGAGCATTAAATATGGATCCACAAGCCTATAAATAAAGGCAGCCCAAAGTTAGTGAATCAAAATTTTTATCAATCAAATTTTCACCCTAAGGAGGTCTAATCTAGCCTCCTTCAATTTGATGTAACATGGAAACATCTCTCAAGTTGTGGGTGACGTATGGGAGAGATGAGTCTCTAGATTGAAGGGCTAGCTCCCTTATACCACACCTAAAAATAACCACTAATATACTTGATTTGAAGGAAAAGGGATATAATGAGATTAAAACTAACCTAATAAAGACAACACACTAAGATTAACTCCACAAGACGACCTGAACTTGTACTATGAAAGGGCAATTTATGAAACTGGTTCTTCTAACAAAAGTTTTTCAACATGGAGGTAAGATGAAATGTATTTTTCAAGGTAGATGAATAGTATGTTTGATTATAGAAATTAGTACTATTTATTACACTTAAAGACACAAAACAACTAAGTACACATCATGTGACTTGCTAGAAGGCAGATTACTTACACAAAGCATGAGAGAGTGAGATGAACGTAAGGAAAGATAACTATTAATTGCCATTCAACCATGTACACTTCACACACTTAAAAAAGAAGCTAATAAATTAAAAATAGATTTAAATATTTTATTCAAAGTCAAAATCAATACTCAAACTAGCAAGACTTCACCATACCAGATGTGGATTCATTACAAGGCCAAAAGTGGCTGCTTATATAGAGAATTAGAAGAAAGAGGGGTGTAGAAGGAGAATATTTCATAGTGTACACATGGAATTTACAAGCAAGGAGGAGTTATGAAACATTAAAAATAGACTTCAAAATATATTTTTCTTTGTTTTGAATATGTTCCATCCTCCAAGTGGTGTAGGAGTTAGAACACAACTTGATACCTTGATCATCTTCTTGAAAACTACCATTCCATGCATAAAAAGAGTGACAAACAAGATTATCAATCATAAATTCAACATGAATTCCTTCATAAATTTTCAATTTACACCTTTTATTCATTTATAAACTCCTCTGGTTTGATATTTTAGTAGCAACTATCATTCATATGCCTAGGTGTCTTAAAACTCCTCAATTCTCACACCTAGCTTTGTCCAAGTGGCTCAAAACTTGAGTTAATATTTTAAAAGGAAATATGTCTTCATGAAAGGAATTAAAATACCTTATTATACCTAAATAAATCCATTTTGGTTCTTATAATAACTCTCAAAACTCCATTTTGCTCTTTAAGCTCTCATTAGGCTTATTTTCCTTGTAGCCCTAAAAACCTATAAACATCCTTGTGTATGGAAGTGTATAGATGATAATGATAAATTAATGGAATATTTAAGGACCCATTATGTCTTTACATCTCCATTCCAATTTTTAGGTCTTGAGAGTGAGTGGAAGTGCTTTTTTCTACCTTTCTCTATCCTCAATTAGGCTTCCTCGCCTAGAAGCATATTTTTCTACCCCAGATCTTTCCCACATGTGTGAATCCAACCAAAAGAATGTTATAAAATTTAAATAGAATATAACCAAACTAAATGTCTAATTTGATGCTCTGAGACCCTGTGGAAGTGTGAAAACATGAAATGGCCTTAAAACCTAGTGTCATTTGAGCCTTGTTTGAGACTGCCTTGAAAAATGAGCTTTGTTTGAGCTTTGTAAAATAGTAAATTTATTGTAATATATACAACTACAAGTATAGATAAATTAAACCTAGGGAATATACTTTGATTAATCAATAATGTATATGAAGTTTCACGGGAAAAATAGGCCATTTCATGTGCTTTAGAGGCTCATTTATCTCAATAGGTCTTGACTAGGGTTTTAGGCATGCTATGTTCTTAAGGATTATTCATAAAGAACAAATCCAATTATAGTTATGGGATCCATACACCACCTTCTAACACCATTGAGTCCCATGAAAAACCTCATGAGATTTATAAGTGAAATATGGTGTCTTTTAGGATGCAAGCAGGCCATTGGAGATGGGTCTAAACTCTTAAGCTTTGTTAATGAAGGTGATGGACCTAAATAAACAACTGATGCCATGAGATTGGAGTATGGGGACCTTGATACCTCTTATAAAAGACATTTATCTCCATGCATAAGGCCATGGTATCAACAATTGATTGACATTTTGACTTGAAATGCAGTCATGCAATTGAGGAGCTCGAGATGGTCTTGAGAGGTCAAACTATAATTTTTTTGCTTTTCCCCTATTTGTGATGATTATTTGAGGTTTTTAATATGTATATGAACTTATCAAAACCTTCAATACATCACCTTACCTCCAACAAGCCACTTTTTTCATGACTTCACTTTGTGGTCTATGTGTTTGGTCTTAAGCTTATTAGGCCTAGATAGAGCTTGTCTTCATCTCATCCCTTGTTATTAGGTCTAGGGATCTAAATGAAATATTGATAACACTATGAAAATATTTTAAAATAAATTTCCTTTCCTTCAAATTCATCTCTTTGTTTGGACAAGTGACCCTCACTCAACCAGGCAAATAGGCCTGTAGTTCACATTGGCATGTATATGCAAGGTTTAAAGCCCTATTTTGGCCAACTTCTTTAGTCATTCCTTTATATCTATTTTTGATCCTAAAATTAACTCTTCACTATTCATCTCTTCCCCCAAACTTCCTTCTCATAAACCTTTAACTCCCTCAGTCAAGCAAATACCTCTCATAAACTTAAGCAGGCTTGAAGACACTATTTTAACTATGTAGATAGGGATTTAAAATGGGTCCTATGTATAGTTAGTTCTTCTCTAAATTTTTTTGTGTTTGCTTTAACTTCAACTAACTTTAAACATTATTTATCACTTCACCTAAGCTCCCACATCACTGACTGTAGGTAGTGTTATTCAATTTTGACCCCCATGTCAAAATTAGACCCCTATAGGCAAAAACATAAACCTTAGGTGATTTAAGAGGTCCTAGTTGAGTCCAAAATACCTTATTAGCATTTATTAAGGTAAATAGAGGAAGGATTAAGGTAAGGTCATATTTTTGTATATAGTGATCTAGGGGTGACATGATGAAATACATCATGGTCAAGTTGTGTCATAGATGATCATGGGTTAATTCACGTCATTTCATGTGTTAAACACCTTTTCATAACATTTAATGAAGTTTTAGAATGTTTGAAGATAATTTGCTAGCTATAAGGTGTTATAATGCATATAAATGTGATTTTTGGATAATATTGGTGTATGTCAAAGCTCCCTAAAATACAAATCCATACAAAACACCTTCTAAAGATCTTGGAGTAGTTATATATAGTTACACTTGTGATCATGTCAAAGAAAGGTCAGATACTTAGATATCAACACCACTTTGAAGAGTTAGAGAAGTTTTATGGACTTGTGGAAGTCATGTTCAAGTGAAAACAACTTTAAAATGTTCTTTCTTCTTGTAAAAGTTAAGAAAAAACTTGGGAATAAGTTTGAAGCTGCACAGTTGCAAAATTTTCTTTCTCTCTCACATCATCCCCTTCACAAACTAGTGAATGCTAATTTAAAGTAGATGGTACACATCATAAAATAAGGTTTGGGGGATGAAATTTTGGCCAAAGTTTGGAACCCTATGGGATTCTAATTTTTGGCATTGGTCATTATATTTGTGCTTTTAAATTTATGAAGAATTGTTAAGAGCCCTGACTATTTTTTGAGAGCTCAAAACCCCATAAGTGAAGTTTAGAGAAACTCTAGAACAAATTTTGAATTCATGGATTATTTAAATAAGTTAGAGTGTGTTATACTATGTCTTTATATTCCTCACATACATTCATTCATCATGGTGGCACATTTGGATAGTCCTTTATCAAGGAAAGTCTCTTTTACGAGGAATTTGAAGTGACTGTCATAATTTTATGTGTTTTTGAGTTTTCCAAGTGGTGTGATGAAATTTAATGGTTTATTAATGGCCTCATACCTTCCTATAAATTCATTCATAATTAATAGATTAGTTAAACATTCCGTATAGGTCTGATGGTCATATATCTCCATTCACCATCTTAGATTGTGTTTTGTGTGTTTTTGCATATAGGGTGATTTGATTGATTTGGAATGTGTTTTTTCAAGGATATTGATATTTTTTTTTCATGTTTAATATGTTGGTATATTGGTGGGAATGTTATTTTTATCATA
This sequence comes from Torreya grandis, assembly GCA_037957365.1. Lineage (NCBI taxonomy): Eukaryota > Viridiplantae > Streptophyta > Pinopsida > Cupressales > Taxaceae > Torreya > Torreya grandis. Next base: position 1,621,896 of record JARHVA010000004.1, on the reverse strand, counting down.
ACATTCATATTTTCACCAAAACAAGGTTCCAAACACTCAAGATTGCAAACAATCCCTGTGTAACCTGTAGGTCTGCAAAACTCAATGGAAATTCAATGTTGTTTATGTGTTTTGAAGGTTACCAAATCATGTACTCATGGTGATTATTTAAATATGTAAATATCAGTGGACTAATAAGAGGTATCTAAACATCTAAAAGTTAGAGACTGAATGACTGAGCTAACTACCCCTAAAATGCACCTATAGATTCTACGGGTAGATAGTGTTGATAGTGGATACGAGAAAATATGCTCTAAAGAGGCTATATGGAAATTCAAGGAAATAATAAATTATCTTGATTAAGGTTTATCCATTGTATATTCATGGTGTAATAATAATCTTGTACCTAACTCAAGCTACACAATCAAATTTTCTTGACAGTCACCTACAGGGCTATAGGTAGAGTAGACAGTACATGGGTTGTAATGAATATTTAAAGATGATAATGGAGTTTCAAGGCATTAGGAAGGTATAGGAAATCAGTAAAAATAGAGGAATAATCCTTGGAAAATTTTTAGATATCTCCCAATTAGTTTTGAAGACTTAAAAAGGCTATACATAGTCAACTGTACACTTACAGTTAGTTGATTTAGTCTTGAGATAATAGTGAGGTTGATGAAAGTTTAGATATTAAATAAATTAAAAAGAGTCTCAAGACACCATCCTAACTTGTTAAATCATTCATGAATACAAAGAGTGAAAGGAGAAGGCTAAAGAGGTTAAAACACAGTCAACTATGTACTCATAATTTTCATATCAACACCTATAACCACTTACATTGAAGTGGTCTTGAGACAATTATATTGTTGGTAAAATAAATAATTAAAAGATTTTAAAAGGTTTTAAACTATTTTATAAGTTTTAATAAATATAAAATGTTAAAATAATATCTTAGGACACCATTCTTGTAGACCCTTTCCAAAAGAGTATACACAGACAATAATCTCTTGTAGGTCTGTTCAGGTGGCTAAGCTCTTTTCTAAACATGAGAAATGGTGTTTGTGTATGATTTAAGGATATAATGGATCATGAATAAATAAATTCATTGAGGTCATTGGAATCTTAGATAGGGGAATAGATCAAAGGACTAAAACATGGGACATAAAGTCTTAATACACTTACACACAGTCATGCCTAATTTATGTCATGAAAGAGTTCTATTTGATTGAGTTTTCAGAGGCATAAAATAAGGTATAGGATGTTTTTATGATTTATTTATGATGATGACATTATTTCATCAATAATTTAAGACTCAACAATAATGATACAAACACAAACTCTATTTAGCCTTAGTAAACCTAAATGCATGAACGAAACTTGTCTGGATAGTTAGTCCTAAGAGGTGGAGAGATGAATATCAGTTGAAGTGATTTGATGAAATATGTAAGCTCTAAGAATATTTTTGAGGATTATGAAAACATTCCATGAGTTATCAAACCTTTGACAAAGAGATTAAATGGAAAAACATAGTCAAACCCTATTAGGCCTAACAAGGTCTAAGCGCAGGAACCTATCCATATTCTTGAGGGGTAAGTAAAGCATCAAGAGCCAAGAGGTGGTATTCCCATAAAGAAAGATGATGGAAGGTCAATTATATAGAGTTGGTTATTGGTATTTACTCAGAGGAGATATATGTTCTGGTAGATACCTCATAAGAAAAGGAAGGAATGGTTTTGTGAATAGGTGATGGAAGTAGATCTAGTTTGGATGAAGATTTGGTAGAGGTTAGAAAAAGAACATCATTAGGTTGATACGTCATATTTCATGTTGTAAAAGGGCTTGGGTCAGCTTGTGTAATAATCACTTGGCCCTCATGTTCAAATTTGACATAATGATGTAGGGTAGAGGGGACACAAGCTATGGCTTAGATCTAAGGTCATTTGAGTAGGATATTATATTAAAATTCCCCCTCAACCACATAGAAAAGTTTAGGGAGTGTATGTGGTTGTAAATGAATGTGGAGGACAATAGTTCCTAAGGTAGTAGTCATAGTGTCATTAAAATATTGAAGCACAACAAAGGTATCGATCATAATGTTGGTACAGAGCTTAAGTTGGTTATAGGCATGGGATGAGATGATATTGATACTAGCCCCATCATCATAATGTTGGTACAGAGCTTAAGTTGGTTATAGGCATGGGATGAGATGATATTAATACTAGCCCCATCATTGATCATTACTCACTTAATATGGGTTTAGTCAATGTAGGTAGTAATAAAGAGAGAAGGATTAGGGTCCTTAGGATGGGTAGAAGGTATCTCTGAGTCTTTAAAGGTAACAAGAGTGGAGAGCTGTAGAGTGCAAAAAAAGGCCTCAATATGCTAGGTATCACTAGGTTAAACCTCAATGGCTTATAAGGCCTCAATTAGTTCTTAGCAATGATAAGGTGAGGTGGAAATGAGTTTATATAAAATCATTTTGGTAGGGATTTGGTGCATCTGCTTAAGGAGTACTTGCTTAATTGATTTAGAAGAGTTTGATTTGGTGGTACCCAAAATAGTGATTTTAGGTTGGGTGATGGTAAAAAGACATGGGTCTAGCTAGGTTGAGAGGTGGAAGATGGGTATGCCCAAGTAATGGATGCTTTAGCTTTACCCTTATCCTTTTGTTGTGCTCATGTAATAACATTAATAGTGTGGGAAAGGGGGATGGTAGATGATTGGTTCAGTTGTTCATCACTCTTAGGTGAGAGTGAGGAGGTAGGTGAGAGTTGGGCTATTGTTGATTACTGAAGTGACAAAAGGGTATTTGAAAATTCATCTGATAATAGATCATCTTCATGAAAAATTTGATGGACAATACTTTGGAGAGCCCTATAGTTCTTTATGTAATGTCTTGGGGTTTGATGATAAGAGCAAACTTGACTGTCATCAAACTAGGCTAGTTTGGGGTGAGAGGGGTCAAAAGGTCTAATGGGTGGAAGGATTAAGGTAGAGTTTTGTAATAACTTGTGTAAAATGGTTGAATAGGATTTGGCATAAGGTGATGACATAATTGAAGAGGGAGGTTTTAAAAAAGTAGGCTTCCTCATGGAGGGAATAGGTTTTGGGTTAGTTTTGGTAGGTGGTCTTAGGTGAGGTTGGTGGGTAGATGCTCTGCTGGAGATAGATGGTCAAGGGGTAGAAGGTATATAAGATGAGGTTTGGGTCATAGATGGGAGGGTAGAAGAAATCAAGTTATCTAGTAAAGAGGGCCTTGTATAGGTATTGGTGGATGTTGTTATAGGAAAAGGGGTAGGTTTTCTAGATGAAGAATAGGTGACTAGGATGGGGTCCAAAAATAGAGAGTAACTATGAAGGGATTCATCTAGACTTGGTGTGTGGTTTGGTCTTGGGTAATTTTTTGCTCATAAATGCTTCTTTTGGTGATTTCTTAGTCAAAGTAAATGGAGAAAGATCTAGATTTAAAGGTGGGTGTCTAATACTAGGCACAGGAAGGATTCCTAAGGTTAGGGTAGATTTGGTGAGGAAGGCATGGGGTGATTTGGGTGGAGGTGGGTGAAATAGACCTATCATGGCTTCTTTAAAAGAAGAAGGTGATGGATTTGTAATGATTACAAATATGCTAGAATATTTTCTTTGGTAGGGGAGACCTAGATGATGCCAAGAGGTGGCTCTATCCATGTTAGGCTAAGAGAGAAAGTCTAGTTTTTGAACTAATCGAGAAAAAGGTTTATATACTAGTTTCATACTTTGGGTAGTTAGTTTAAAAGAAAGTTTGATAGGAGGAGGAGAAGAAAGAGGGGTAACCTCATCCTTCCCTTCATCTAAAGGGGAGATAGTTGGTGGAGGAAGGTCATGGGTTGATGCTTCTTCTCTAGACATAACATCTATAGGAGGGATGATTGGTTGACTGGTTGGAGGGGGTGTAGTTATGATTGGTGGAGGTTTTGAAGTTAGCATGATCTTCATGAATGAAGCCATGGTAAATGGTGGCTCTTTAATGTTGATTTTTCACTCTGGGGAAGGTGGCTCTTTATTATCACTCAAAGGAGTAGGTAGAGTTGTTGGGGAGGTAGTTAGTTCATTCATAATTGGAGTATCAAGAACCATATTAACCATATGGGTGTTTTAGAAGTGTTCTACTTGGTTTCTTTCTTCTTGTGATGGAGGGTGACTAGGAAAAGGTTACTTGAAGATATCAAGAGCCTAGTTCTACGGTGCATTGGGATTGTCAAAGATAATTTCCCCCTTATCAATAAGGGATTGAAAAATGTTTGTAAAGGTATTACACCTACTAACATAATGCCCAACTACACAGTGGAAGGAACACAGCTAATTCTCATTGTACTAGTTTGGAGGAGGATGAGAAGAATCAAATTGCTATGGGGATTTAATTAGTGGAAGTTGTATGAGATTGGATTTCAATAGTTTGCCCAAAATTGAGGCATAAGATTCTCCCAGTGGGGTAAACTACTTCAGGTTGTTTCAATTTGGGTTTCACATGTTTTAGTTTGGAAGATTAGAAGAGTTTTATTAATTGATATTTGGTGGAGGAGTGGTTTTAATGAGAACCATATTTGTGGTTGCCTTGCCCTTGGTTCCCATATTGGTTTGGTTATGAGGTTTAGAAGAAGTCTCATTGGTCTTGAAGGTGGAATTTTTATTACATAACTTCAATTTACCTTCATATATGGCTCTATTTTCTAGTTTGTGTGCCATGGTAAAGGCATCATCAAAAGTTCTAAAACTCTAGACATGCAGGGTGGAGTTGTGCTTTGCAAAAGCATGAGCAAAGAGTTTGATCAATTATAGTTGAGGTAAAGAGAATGATAGTTGGTTGATAAGACTTCTCCAATGAGCTATGAAATTAGCTAGAGACTCATCTTTGAATTGGTAGATGGCATAAAAATCAATAATTGAAACCTTCTTGGATATGTTGATGGAGAAATGGTCTAAAAACATCTAAGCCACTTGGTTGAAAGAAAAGATGCAATGTTTAGTAATGGCACTATACCAGTCTAATGTTGGGCTGAAAAGTGACAAAAAATGTGCATAAAAGAAGAGCATCATTGTAAGCAATCATGTAACATGAATGCCTAAATGCTCTCAAATGCTATTAGGGATCTTATTTACTTATAAATTTAGTAAATTTGGGAAGTTCCCAATGGGTTAGATATGGTCTAATAGGGACCAAAGGATGAATTGGTTTGTTATAGATTTGATCATAAGATAAGAGATTATGGGGTCCAAAAATGGATGACTCTAGGTTTATCATCTTGTCCATGATCATTTTCATCAGATGTATTTGTGGTGGTGGACCTGGAAGATTGTAGGTCATAAATTGTGGTTGAGAAGGGATAATATATTGATAATTCATTAGTGGTTTGAAGATTTCCCCATATTGATAGGTAGGTATAGATGGTTGGGTTGAAGGTATATAAGGATAGGTAACTATTGGTGGTTGACTGATGTGGGAATGTCCTTGTGGGTTAGAGATATATCCAGGGTTAGGTATGGTTAGAAATTGTTGAGAGGTGATCATAGGTTGGGTGGAAGATACATAAGGGTAAGTGATAGTTGGTGGTTGGGTAACATGGAGATGCCCTTATAGGTTGGCGACATAACTTGGGTTGGATATAGTTGGTAATTACTGAGAGGTTACTATATGTTGGGTAGAAGTCATGATTGTGTTAGCAATCAAGGGTCAAATAGTGACTTTGGTACTAGTAGGAGGTGTAGCAGTAGGTATGGTCATTTCTAGATTCTTAAGAGGGGTAGTGATTAATGAATCAGGGTTGGTAAAAGGAGGGTTTGACCTACCAATGGTAGGCACTCCCAAGATAGAGGAGTCAATAGTAGGGGTAGAAGGTGTAAGGGAAATAATTGGTTGGATTGGTTGATTTTCCCCTGTGGTGTCAAAGGGGTTGGTGGATATAGATGTTTGGGTAACTAAAGTTTGGGTAGTAATAGAAGATGCCAAAGGATCCAACATTAAGTAGTATGGCATGCCATAAAGAGGATCTGTAAGTGGGGTTGAGATAGGGGTTATAAGATGCAATGTATTAAGATAATGTTGTAAGGTGATCAAGTTGTTATCCAAAAGGGAATCAAAGTCAAAATCCCCCTGAGGAACAATCTCAAGAATATGGGAGGGTTAAGAATGGTAAGATGAACTCTCTATGTTTGATTGATAGTCATCCATGGAAGATGAGGTAGAAGAAACTAGGTAGTCTATAGATGGGTCTTGACTTGCTAATTCTCTTTTTTTTTGTCAAGTAAGTACTAAATAAGATTATAAGAGAAGTACAAATAGATGATTTTAGAATTCAACACAAAGAAAGAAAAAGAAAAAACCCAATGAAAAGTCAACACAAACTAAGGTAATTAAAATCCTGTGATTGATTAATTATCTCATCATTTGGATTATGCCTGAATGTGAAGAGTGTGTATTATATTGGTTTATAGATCATGTACTAGATAAGCAGTCTAAAGATGGTTTCAGGTTAGTTTTGGTACTAAAAAAGAAATATATATTAGAATCAATACATGGCTTGGTATTGGGGCCCAACCCCTCACTTCATAGTCCCAAAATGATAAGGGTGTTAGGTTCTTAGCCAATATATATTGATAGCTAGAGTTTATACTCAACCAAAGAGCTGATTTGGTCCTCCCCTTGGTGATGAAATCCAAGTACGATCACCAGCCAGGGTAGGGTGATCCACTGAGTGGTGAAATCCCAGTTGGGCCTTGTCTCAAGTATGTTATAATGTTTACTTGATTTTGTGATTTCATTGTGTAACATAAGTGGAATACACTTAATCATGATGTTATTTAATTAAACTAGGTGAGCTTATAAGAGACATGTAATCAATGTATGTAGTAAGTTTTAAACTCAAATGAAATTTTTAGATTTCAATTATGAGCACATAAATAGAGATAGATGGATATAGATGTAGATAAAGAGAGAACCCAAGTAAATACTAGGGTCCCATCTAGCGTGCCAGAATGGTTCACTCAATTTTGCTATTATTATAAAGAAGGTAGTAAAACTAGAAATATGGGTTGTGGTAGAAATATTGATAAAAGTGCAAGCATTGAATCAGAAGATTATGATGAACTCATTTTTGGCTAGGGAGGAAAACCTATAGATAAGAAATCACTAAAGAAAATTTGTTTGTTAGATAGATAATTAGGTGGATTGCCTAGCACTCGCTAGATCTTGGAAACATGGGCTTCCTTAGGGGTTGTCAATCCACCATGTTTAAACAATCAATTTGATAAACTAGAAATGAGGTACTTGCATCAATAATCATAAGATAATAAAATTGAATACAAGAAAACTTGTTAGAAAAGTAGACTAGAAATGTTCTAATTAGTGATAGACTAATTAATACTAGTGTTAACAGGTAAGGTTATGGCTCATAAAATTAGAAAACGGCCTGTGAGTGGTCAAGGACATAAAAAAGTAGATTTAGTTAGGTGTAAGAGGGTAAAATTAGCTTGATGGTTAGTTTTCATACCATAGGTGATCATAAGTGGTTAGGCCTAACCATCGATGGTTATGTCTGACCATTGATGGTTATGTCTGATCATCGATAGGTTATTATCCAAATTTTGGGCTTGTCAATAGTTGATGATGAGACTCAAAAAACAAATTCTAGGAGTTTGGTGCTAGGTCTACTAATTATAGAAGGGATGAAAATAGGTAAATGATAGTAATCAAATACTTGACTCATTAGAAATGGGTTGATTTATTGATAGATGCTATCGATTCATAGGTAGAATCTAGTTTGATTTTGGTAGAATGATAGTGCCTTAAAACTTAATTTGAGATGCAATGGTATATTATCCTTCCTAAATAGATTATTGATGATGTTTGATAATGTTAGATGACCTGTAATAAGAAACTCAGAGTATCTGAGCTCTTGATAATAGTTGTAGATGGATTGATCTCTTACTGCTCTCCTCTTCTTATAGGGAAGGGATAGGGCTGAAGTAGAATCTAAGAGGTGATTCTAATTATAAATTGCTCATGCAAGGTCTCACGAGAGGATTTACACAACTTATATTTAGAAAAGGTAAGCAGATGTTTACTAGTGTTTGAATGCTTATTTTCATGTAAAATCCCAGACAATTAGGCTCAACCATTGATGGTTAGGTGACCGTTGACAGTTATCTTTACCATTGATGGTCGAGGCCATCAGTCAAAATTAGCCAAAAGGGTGCTTTTATGGTTGATTAGTTAAATAAAAGTGGGTTTTAGTTTGTTTAGAGGATCCAAGGATTTATTTTAGGGTTTGACAGTTAGAATTCAAATGTGTAGGATTCTATTGTCTACAATTACATCTTGAGAAATAAGACTATTGCCATTGTGCTAGACCCTATTTCCAAGCTCACTTTGGGACAAATTGAATTAGGTAAGCATAGAGGCAAATGGATGGACAAATTGTAAGAGTTTGATATAGAAATCAAACCTACCAGAATTGTTAGAGGATAACGAATCATTTAGCTTATGTCTGAGACTGAGTCATCCATCACCATTAAGGAGGTTTATGAGACCCAAGTATTTATAAGAGATTACTATGCTGATATCAATCAATATTTACTCACTGGCACTTGTCTCTTATAACTTAGTATAGAACAAAAGTGAGCCTTGGGGCTCAAATATACTCACTACATGATCAAGAAAGGGATTATTTATAGAAGAAATTATGAAGGCATATACTTAAGATATGTACCACAAGAAGAATCTCAAGAAATATTGGAGAACCTAAACTAGGAGATAGGCAATGATCATCTATCTAAAAACATCACAACACATAAGATTATCATAATGGGATACTATTGGCCAATAGCATTTAAAGATGCCCACACCCATGTGAGATCATGCAATGAATGTCAGGTCTTGGAAAAGAGAAAATTACATGCAATAATTTCATTACAACCTGTTATTGAAGAAAGGCCTTTTTCTCAATGGGGCTTGGATTTCATCAGTGTCATCAACCCAACTTCTTTAGGTAACCACAAATTTATTCTTATTTTCACTTTGAGTTACACCCTTTAAGGATGTGTTTCAGGTCTCCTTACTAAATTAACACAATGGGAACTATCTAAGGTTATGGGTGGCCTATGGCTAAAGTGAACCTCTAGAGAGGGTTGGTTCCCTTGATGCTACACCTATTATATCACTACACCTACTCAAATTGCAATGAAAAGGGAGAGAGAAATCTGAAAGCAAATAGAAAAAGGGGTGATGCACCAAATTTTATGTCTCCTCCTATGGTTTATGAATTGATAATAAAGCTAATAAATGATAATTCTAATTACACAACTTCAAATAGTTTTCTAGCATAAGTATTTCATTATGGAGGTTACAACTAATACATCAACTAAGAGGGGTAATCAAAAGGCCTATAATGAAGCACTGATGAAGTTTTACCATACTTAAAATTTGTATATCCATTTAATACACACTATATGATCTATAAAAATATAACTTACTCACAAATAGGCAAGAATGAAGAGGACAAATGCAAGGAGATTGAACATCAACACTATCATTCATCAATAATTCACCATGAACACACTAAATGTTAGATGGAGAAAGAAAAATAAGTTTATATTCACTTCAAAATCAACAATAAAGTATCAATTTTAGCAAGGATTTTCCATACTAACTTGGAGGATCCTTTTACAAGCCATTCAAGGCCAAATATATAGAATTAATGAGAAGAGAGAGAATGAGGGGCATGGAAAAAGTCCATCATAACTGTTATTTGTCCAAAAACTACTTATAATGACAAAAAAAGGTGGAGAAAAAATCCTATCATTTATATTCAACATTTGTTAGCTTGGCATGATGATGAACTCATGAGAGGTGGTGTATAAGTGGCTATTCATATCTTATGACTCATCTTTCTTCACTTGAAACTACCATTTCTTGGTTGGATGAGTTATAAGTTGTTAGCTTGACATGTGGCATGATTGACCTCTTTGGCATCTCTCTATGCCATCCTTGTCTCTCAAAATGCATGTACCATATTGGTGATGATTAGACTTAAGGCTAGACACATTCATACTTTGATCTTTATCACTAGAACCCGAAACATCAAATCCTCTCATGTAAGGTAATTAAGGTAAATGTATCTCCCACATAAAGTCTGATCTTGTGCTTGAAGATTGCCACAATAATCTTGTCAACTCCATGTATGTACTATAAGAGATCATACCATATCTATCTAAGCTTATAAGCCATTTCAAAAGAGTCTTTAAAAATTAATAGAAAGAGGTTTAGAGAGGCTGCAAGCATTCATGTTATAAAAGTCCCATATAGACTCGAGGACTGTATTGATGCCTTATGCATGTTTCATGACTTCAACACTAAGGTGGTAGGTGTTTTAATCCTTCTTAATATTTTTAATGAGTGTGTTGAACTTGAGATAGGATTGAAAAGTTAAGATAGACTTGTAGTTGTCTTTTAAGGTTATCAACACCATGAAATCAATGAACTACCTTTGAGTAAGCCCTTCAATTCTTCTTGTAACCATTAAAATGGGATTGTATATGGCTTGTATAATATTCTAAGGATGTCACCAAGTGTATACAAGAGGGATCTGATGATTATTATGCCTTTTATAATCTTAATAAGGTTTGTAAACTCAAATTTCTATGCAACCAAGAAGACAATATTCACACGGCTTGGTTTAGAGATTTGAACATATTATACCACCATGGAGACCTCTTATAATGGATTATGGAAGGTTTTAAACCTCTATCCAAGATTAAAAACCTCTTAAACTGATTAATAAGACCTTACTCAAAAAATTGTAAACAAGCTTTAAAATGTAGTTTATAGGCCAATTTCATGTATCTTTCTCCTCACATGTGCCAACTTATTGCTTCAACAGGTGCATACAAGATGTGTAGATGTCATATGGTGTTTTGATATAGAGAATCCATAATTATTTTGATAAATAGCATGTTTGAATATGTCATGATAGGAATTTTGGTTTTTTTTTTATTGTTAGGGGTCTTGTAGGGATCCCTTGGATGTCTTAGAGTCATTAGGAGTCTTTGTGTTAGTGTGTTTGAAGCCTTTTGGAGTTTCCCACCAAAATGGCTAATTTGAAAATTTGAATTCCTAAACTAGCCATGTGGGATATTTTTGAGTCTTGTGAGAAATATAGAGGTTGGTGAATGTTGTAAATAGGTCATAAAATGTGTGTAGATGGTGTTCAATGTCCATATAATGACAATAAACAATATGAGACAAGAATGGAAAAGTTATAACTACCACCAACATTGGGATGGCCATGAAAAGAGAATATCTTGCATGTTTAAGTATTATAAAGAACATTAAATGCATGTAGGTTATTTGAGTGTGTGTTATTATGTTATTAGGTAGGATATAATTGAAGATGACTGAGGTATAATGTCAATAAAAATCAATTATGGAGGAACTCTACCTCCTATTATAAAATTTTGCGTATAATGGTTTGGTGTGCAATGTGAATAAATAAGAATCAAATGCATATTTTGAGTTTAATTCAATGTTTTATTGAGAGAGGTGTATAAAGGATTGTTTTCTTGGTATGTAATCATGTTTGTATTTTTCTTCTTCATTGAAAAGTTTGAATTCTTATTCTAACCTATAGGTTATAGTCACAAGAGACAAGATTGCATTTTATGTTTTATTACAACCAAGAAATAAAAGAACAAGGGATTTTTTGAGATAATTAAAGTTTTTATGAGGTTGGAATATAGTATGGAATTAATCATTAGTGATATATTATATTTATAAACTTAATAAAATCCAATTAGAAGGTGATAACCTATAACACAATCCATGCAAGAACTATGTCCATACACAGTCAACAAGATCAAGAAAGAGAGGTAGGTTAGATTGTTGTTAATTATTTTGGTTAAAATATTTATATATAGTATCTTATTGGTGAGTATAACCTATTTTTAATCCCAAAAACCCATTAGAGGTGCAAAAGATAACTAAAACTAGCACACCAAACCTGCAAAGTGCACTCATAAGTTTGTATGATTATTGATTGAAGCCATTTGAGAGTTGAACTAGACCAAAATACTATTAGAGAAGATGAAAATTGTTGGGGAAGACCTTTTATAGGTATTAAATGTGTTTGAAACTGATTGAAACCAAAAATATCATATTTTTCCCTTCTTAGCCTTTCACAGGCCTGTCAAAGCTTAGACGAGGGTTTATAATTAGAAAGTTAGATAAATTGAATTTATTATGGTTAAATTTATTAACTTTTTTGAATATAAGGTAATTATATGTCCTCTTTAAAATTCATAAGGTCTTGAGTTATTTTTGTACAATCTAGTATGGTCTTTAAGTCTATGTGGTTGAATAGGCCCAAGAGAGATCTAATTGGGAAAAAAAGGTGTAATAGAAAAGGTACTTCCCTTGAGAGTTGAGCCATGAAATTTTAGGTGAAGAACAATGGGGATAAAGGGTATCTTAATATATATATTTTTTTCTATAAGTTGAGTATATTGATCAAACCTAGCATCTTTGTGTCAAAATAGGGTTATAAGAAATAAACCTTAAGGAAAACAATTGTGGAAAGAATTAGAGTTACTACTTGGAGCTGGTGGTGTTTGGTTACATGATTTAAAGGAAGTAGAGATGACTATATGGATGACCATATGGGCCCTAATAAGGAGATAAGAAGTATTGAGATTATTTATTAAGCTTTTAGGATATAAATCCATATAGAGATGAGTGAGTTTGAATCCATAATGATGAGTAAGGTTATGAAATCAATACAAGTAGATGATGGTCATTGTAATAGAAAGAGAGAATAAAAAGGATGATGGAGTGGAGATAGGTATTTAAGAGAAAGAAGAGTATTGTGAATGAAAAAAGGCTAATGAGCTTAGAGTAAGTAATATGGATCAAGGAATTGGAAATGACAAAGCAAGGTAATTACATGAATCAAGGATATCAAAGATGAGTGAAGTGATTAAAGTCAGAGATTAGATCTAGAATAATGAATGAGATATGTGTTCGCATAGGCCCTACATCAAGTGGTATCAGATTAGGTAAGTTATTGGTATAATTTATGATTTTGAGTATTAAAGTTTATTATTTGAGTTTACTAAAGGTTTTTTTAGAGATTTCATGAAGCTAAGTTGCAAGGTTACAACAAAAGAGAGAATTAGAATGTTTGTGGTAGAGCAATATTAAGAAGAGAGCTAGGACAGTTGAAGAGAGAGAAGAGAGAAACTCCAAATGTGAGTTTTGGTTCCAAGGTTAAAAAGACTTGGAAAAAGTGTCAATATACCAGATAGAGGTTGAGACACCAAAACAAGGTAAAAAAGACTTGCTTGTGAGAAGATGAAGGTAGAAAAATCAAAGGAGAAGAAGGGCTTGGCTGATTTAGATTGCCACAAGTAGAGAAAGAAGAAAGAAGACCCAAAGAAAAAGGGGTTAGATGTTGAATAAAATATGAGTGAGATAGACAAAAGGTTAAAGAGGATCAATCTCTTGGTGAATCTCATGCAAGAGGAAGAGATCTAATGGTATGTCTAAGTTATAAATAGGAAGAGAGTTAAGTGGAATATAAGGCTACTCATGGAGAAAAGAAGGAAGATTGTCAAGAGAGACAATGAGAGACAAAAAGAGATTGCTATGTAGTCAAATCAAGGAGGAGATGAATAAGCTCATGATAAATGAACATGATGGAGGTGAGAAACACCTTTTGAATAAGGAGATAGCCATGGAGATAGAGTAACCTAAGAAGGAGGATATGAAGGCAAAAAATCCTCAAATGTTTAAATATAATGATTTCTTGTCATGTATGAATGTAAGTACAAGAGTAAAGAAGGATGAACTCCATGTTAAGGACATAAATATTGAAAATATGAAGGAGAGAAAACAATAACAACATGATTATGATGAAGAATAAACTAATTGGATATCCATGTATAGAATATGCCTCATGGAAGGTATAAAAAAAGAAATATTACATCAAGAAGATGGAGATAAAAGGTATGAAGGTCAATATTTAGAAGTTATATAACATTAAACAATCAAGAAGGTACAAGATAAGAGTTTGTTTGTGAATAATGATGATATGATGAACCTTGATAAGAACATAGAAAAACTTGAAAAAGAGTATGTAGGTGATAAATTTTTTCTAGATGAGCAATATGACCAGACATTTGTCTATGAGAGCTAGGATAAATTATAGGCATAAGTGAAAGCTTTGGAGCATGCCATAGATAATGAAGAAGAGGACCAAATCTATCCTATAACAACAAATTAAGAGGTGAACATTAGGCATGAGATAATGGAGTCTCAAGAGAAATAAATCATTCTAGAAAGGGCCTTATACATAATGGAAAATAGGGTATACAAGTTGAATTGTAGAATGGAAGAGTGTCTAGCTTGACACAAGGAGATAGAGTTAAAATACAAGATAAGGTACAAAATTTTAGAGAGTACATTGAGGAAGAGGAGTTGATGTGGGAAGCATTAATATAATAAGTTGAAGATAATCTAGTAGAGTTCCTTAGTCAAGGTGAAAAGAAGGTGGACATTATCTTAAAAGAGATATAGGTAGAAATACATGATGAAGGAAAGAATATTCCAATGACAAAGAATATTATGCCCATAGAGACACATCAAGAAGACAAAATTTTAGGTTATACAAGGGCAGAAAGTTAGAACCAAGTGATGAGTTTCAGCCAAAGAGATGCACAAGAATGGTATAAGGTAATGCAAACAAAGTGGCAACTCAAGGTAAGCTGAGTATGGAGTCATTTATGTTGGTCAAGGAAAAAGTAGGGGTAGATGAAAATGGAAGTGAAGAGTATAAAGGACAAGTTAAAATACTCAAGGATATGAGAGAGAAGATTAAAGAGGCATGGAGGAAGAAAGTGGAAGTAAGAAGGGACAATAAGGACAAGGAGGTCCTTAAAGAGACTAACAAGTCTCATGAAAGTTATCAGTGTAGGCTTTTTTCCACCTAGTGGTTTTACCTACACATATTTTCAACTTACTTAGGTTAGTTAATTAAGTCATTAGGGGTCATTTACCTTTAAATGGGTTCTAATTGTGAGTTGGGTTTTACCTTTTTTTGTGATCTAATCTTACCCTATATGTACTTTATTTTTTCCTAAAGTGGCTAATGCAAACATTTATTTTATGAAATTTTCTTATTTTTCAAGTTCTCATTCTGCCTCTACAAGAATTCAACATTCATTGTGTAGCTACTATTCAAGATCATGGTGAAGTCTATCATGGTACAACAACTTTCCTGATAGCCTCATGCATTTATCTCCTTTGGTAAGATCCTCCTACATTCACCTTCCTATTTTTTCATACTGTACAGCTACCATTTTTGACTTTGAAGGATTTTTCTAAAAATTGCCTCAAAGCTCATGTCATAAGGCCTTTTATCAAAATTTCATTTGTATATGTTTTCTAGGTTTTTTGAGATCTCAAATGGGTTGTCTTTAGTTTTTGAGAAAGTTCACATATTTTTATAAAAAATCCAATTTATTCCTATTGATATGACACTATATGGACAAGTAATCAAACCTGCTATCTCTAATTTGGTGCCCACAGACCAATTCAGGTTCTCTAGGGTGCATTACTTGCTCTTAAGACCAATTCAGGTTCTTTGGGGTCCATTACTTACTCCCAAGACCAATTCAAGTTTTCCAAGTATGAATACTCATTACTTGTTTTTGAAGTTGTAGATGTTCAAGACACTTATTTACACTATAGGGAAGTAATCAGACTTCTCCAGGGTGACAACTTATAAGTAATCAAGTTTTTCAACCCTAATTACTTGACTACTTGCTCATAGACTAGATCATGTTTCTCAAGTGCTTTTACTTATAAGTAATCAAGCTTCTCCAGGGTGACAAATTATAAGTAATTGGGTTTATCAACCCTAATTACTTACTCGCTAGATCCATTTAGTTTTTCTAGGGTTGAGTACTCATTAATTATTTCATAAGTTACATTTGTTTAAAACTCTAAAGTTTTGTAGATTGAAGAACTTGAAATACATTGAGAAGACCCATTCAGGTTTTCGAAGGTCAACTAATTATTAATCATTACTTGATTTATAATTAATAAGTCATGCAGGTTCATAAACCTAATTTACACTAGCAAGACCTACTCAGATTTTTAAAGGTCGACAACATTCTTTTCTAAGTTGAAGCAGTTGGAAAACTCGAAGTCAAAGTAGTTGGAAAACCCAAAGTTGAAGCAGTTGGACAACCTGAAGTAAAGTAGTGTTGGAAACCTATGTGACATTCAAGTGGGTGTCAAATTTTAGGTGAAAGGTAATGAAGAAAAAGATTAAAGTTTTTTCCATTTTTGGATTTCAAGTCCGGGAAAAAAAATTCAATTTTGGAAAGGGTTTAGGAATATGTTGAAGAACTTGTAAGTGCCATAACTTTTGATCAATAAATCCTTTTTGACTGTCATTTTCTTCAAACGTGCTTATTTCTTATGATCTACACATTGGACCTATCATTGGTCCTTCCATAGCTATAATTTTTTTCACATTTTTTGTATACTCTTGAATGTATTATCGATTGTATCTGACATCTTCTTGTTCCTTGTACTTATGCACCTACTACTCAAGATGCATTTTTGATTGAATCTGACTTCTACATGAGCGTGATTGTATTTGAGACATTCAAGGGGGGTCATTAATTGATAGTTCTAAAGGGGTACTTTTGTGTTTGTTGTGCATTTAGTCTTTCTTTTTTTTGCATCACTTCTTTACTTACTACAGTAATACTTACTTCTACACTATGGATTCATTCTCAATAATTACACTAAAACCATTTAATTATCATGAATGGAAATCTAGAAAGGAAATTATCTTACAATCCAAGGGTTACCATCAAATTATGATGGGCACTGAGACTGAACCTACTAATGTTGAAGCAAAAATCAAATGGTTTAACTATTGTGATAAAGTCTATGGTCTACTATGTCTTTCCATCACCATAGATCTACTCTTTCACATTGAATCTACCAAAACACCTACTAAAGTGTGGGCCCAGCTCACCAAGCTCTTTGGAGTGTAGGATGTGATGAGAAGACATGAGCTAGAAAATGAGCTTATTAGATTGAGCCCAGATGACTTTGACACTCTTTAGGACTTCTTCACCAAGTTCAAACTTTTAATATTGTAGTTGAAAGCATTTGGAATTTATAATAAATATGAACAACTTATTCTATCAATACTCTCTAAACTAGGTCCTGAATATTCTATATTTATGTCCACTTTTCATGCCACTGAGAGTGCTCTTGACACCATATGAAAGATGCCTTATTTAGATACCTTTATTATTGACCTATTTGGGAGCAAGATAAGTTGATACAGATGGGCATAATGAAGTCATTTGAATCTCATGCATTGATTGATGAGAAAGATAAGGATTATAATAATAGAGAAAGTAAAGCAAGAAAAATGTTGAGAAGGGTGAAAATCTTTCCACCTCCAAATCAATCAATGTGACCTCTTCCTCTAGTCATAAGCCTGAGAAAGATTAGATCAAATGTGGGCATTACTTAGGTAAACATGATGAGATTAAATGTTTGAAGAAACAAATTAACCACCTTACTAGCCTTCTTATTTAGAAAAACATAGGTGTTCTTGATTCTATCAACCCGTCTTCATCAACCCATGAATCCACTAAGGTAAATGACTCTGGAAAAGAAAAGGCAAAAGAAAATAATAAGGAGAAACATTAGGGAAAATCCTTAGTTTTAGTTGTACCTCCAACTCCTCTTACATGGGTCATTGACTCTGGTGCTTCACATCACATTGCCTCTTCATAGATTGAGTTTAGTTCCTTGGAACCATGTGACATGTCCTCTATACAACTAGGTGACAACACTTCTAAAAAATTTCTTGAGAGAGGGTCTGTTAAAGTGAGTGGTAGAACATTCAATAATATCCTAAGTGTGTCCTCACTCTCAACTAATATCCTGTCAGTCTACTAGATCACTAACCTTGGTTCGGCAATAAAAGTTGAATTCACTTTAGATTTAGTGTGCATCGGGGAGTTACACAATGATACTATTTTGGATATGGGAATGGTCGATCATCAGACTTAGATATATAACTTCTCACACTTTTCTCTTGACTCTCTTTAATATTCTTTAGATTCCTCTTCAAACTCACCTGTACTTGATGACACTTATAAGCCTGAGCATTCTTATGATATTGATAACTCTTCTTCTACATATGACTACAATAGTGAAGTGGACACACCTCTACCATCTCCTTATCACCTTCCATATATTCAAGAGTTAGTTCTTGATCCACCTATCTCTAGTCTACTTTCAACATTATAGGGTAACAATCTACTAATCTAAGACACATCAGACATTGGGTAGTTTGTTCCATAGTTATAGAGGATTCCATAGACCTTCTTCACCTATGATTCTATTGTATCATTTTGTCATAGAGTAGTTGGGCCACTTAACTCATAGTATAAGGATCATTCCTTTCATATGAATTACACCTTGGTTGAAGATCCATCAGGAACTTGGCAGATACACTCATTTTTTTAGGGTAATCCACTCTTCACTGCATCTACTTCTGATTCATAGTCACTTTCAAGTATTCCTCTCAGGGACACCAGATGGCTACAATCAAGTGTAGACCTTAGTGGGGATTTTTAGCCCTCTTTTCTTCTTTGCTCTCTTTTGGGGAGGATTTCTGTTCCTATGGGTTTTCTCCTTTACCCTAGTTTATTGGAGTTGCATTATACTTGGGTGCCTCATCAGGCCTCATTGCAGGGACCCAATTCTTATACCCACCTAAGCTATGCTTTAGGGGGGGTGTCAGTGTAGGCTTTTTCTCACCTAGTGGTTTTACCTACACATCTTTTCAGCTTACTTAGGTTAGTTAATTAAGTCATTAGGTGTCATTTACCTTTAAGTGGGTTTTAATTGTTAGGGTTTTACCTTTTTAATTGATCTAATCTCACCCTATATGCACTTTATTTTTTCCTAAAGTGGCTAATTCAAACATTTCCTTTGTGGAATTTTCTTATTTTTAGATCTCTCATTCTGCCTCTATAGGAATTTGACATTCATCACGAAGCCACTATTTAAAGATCTTGGCAAAATGTATCAAAAGTCATTTGATAGGTACTAACCAATATGTGTAAGTATGGATATGAAATGGAAGAAGTCACTCTATGATCGTATGGATAAAATAAGCATGCAAGTATTAGATCTCATAATAAATACAAGTAAAGAGGAAGACAACCATGATCCTCACAAATAAGTTGATTGGAAGAATAATGCATGTTGGAAAGAGGATAAGTTCAGTCCTAAAGAGATTCAAAGAAGGAATGAGAAAAATTTAGCATGGAGAGAGAAAATAAAGTGAAGTCTTAGCCAAAGGACCAGTTTAAATAACATGTGAAGAACAAAGGCTCATGGAAGGATATACATAAGCAAGTTAACTAGAGAGCAAACAAATGAGGCAAGAACAAGGTAATAAATTAACATATTCACTGGGCAATGTTGTAGATAAATTAGTTTAAGGTATGCATGATGTTATTAAAGTAAGAAGTTTCCAATTATTATTTTGGTATGATGAACCTAAATTTGACAATGATATGCCATTACAAGATGAGCAAGGCAATGAAAAGACTCACCATGGGAAGGTGAAGTGTCAAGAAGAGGAAGCTAAAGAAGATGTCAAGGAGAGTTTGATAAGGATGAAGAAAGAAAAAAAGTATGGGTATATGTTATAACAAGAGGATGAAAGAGAAGGCATGGTAAAGAAGATAAACCAAAAAAGAGTATATGAACCAATTATGACAAGTGTAGAAGAAAGCCATGGAGTAAAAACAAAAGTGAAGAATGAGGATCTTCAATTGAAGGTAGAGAATGATGAAGAGAAATTAGAACTGGAGGAGATAGAATATGAGGTAGATAAGTAGTTTCATCTGGTTATACACCTCATGGAGATACAAGATGAGTATGCAAAGAGACAAGGCAACACAAAAAGGCAAAGACATAAGAACCAACCAAGGAGAAATGAAAAGGAAAAGAGGTACAATAGTAATATAATATCAAAAGATCATATGAGAAAAAATTATAAATAAAGGAATTAGGTAGACAAAGAGCATTTGATAAGAAGCTTAAATATTCCCCACTTGAGGAGTATGATGCAGAGCATCCCTAAGTAGTTTGATCAATAACATGTTTGAATGTGACATGATAGGTAGTTTGGTTTGGTTTGCTTTGTTTTTAGGTGTATTTTAGGGGTCCTTTAGATGTATTAGAGTCATTAGGAGTATTAATGTTAGTGTGTTTTAAGCATTTTGGAGTTTCTCACCAAAATGGCTAATTTGAAAATTTGAATTCCTAGACTAGCCTTGTGGGGTGTTTTTGAGTCTTGCAAGGAATATAAAGGTTGGTGAATATTGTAAATAGGTCCTAGAAGGTGTGTAGAGGGTGTTAAATGTTCATATAATGGAATTAAGCAATATATCCAAGAAAAGAAAAGTTGTAACTACCACCCATGTTAGGATGACCATTGTAGACACCCAATTTTGGCCACAACTAGCCTTTGATCAGACTTTAGATTGATTCCTACCAATCATTGAAAATTAAGCCTAAGAATCATTAAACATCACAGATTTATTAACACATAATTCATAAATACTTATAATCATGTTGAAGCATCCCTATTTGGGTTACTAGCCTATATGAAATAATAACCTCTTATGGATTCATCCCTAATCACCATACAATATAACAACTATCAAATTTGCCTATGGACCCATTAAGTGGGGAGCTTGATCAAATATTGGAAAGAGATAAAAGGCTAATAAAAATCAATTAGCACATTAAACAAGATTAAATGCCTAGTTAAATTATCCATTTAAAATTAATGAATATCTAAAAATTGAAATTCCAAAAATCAAAATATCAAATCTTTCCATCATTACATTTATGAGTTATCAAGCTCTTTAAAAATATATCAAAATATCTAATTTGAGAGACATGCCTAGTAATTGAAAATAATAATTACATGATAAATATTAAATCAAATGGAGTTAGTCTTAACTCATCTAGGGTTAGTATAAACCCATTCCATGTTTAAACTCAATTTTAACTCACCTTGGGTGAGAGATAATTCTTAAGGATATAAATGCAAGGCCATGCCTACTAGTTTCTAAGATATTTTGGTGCAAAGTTATTATGCACAAATATCTTCAAAAAGATTAGATATTGTAGATTTATTATGCAGGATTTCCTCCATAAGCCTCATGTAAGTAGTGTTACCATGCTCAAATCTTAAGCCAAGCAATCAAATGCAAGGTGTCAAGGAGAGAAGAAGCCAAGCAAGATTCATTGTTAAAGACTTCTTGATGCACAAGTTGATCAAACCATTAAACAAGGCATTTGGAGCTCAAAAGAAGGTAAAAGAGTGTATTTTTTTATGTTTTTAGTGTGCTTTCATATGTTTACTTGTTACCTAATCTCTCCTTAGTGTCTATGCTAGAGGTGTTAGGATTTTAGTGTGTTGTTTTGAGTTTTATTTCTGGATTAACACAAGATTAACCTCCCCTCTATGTATTTGTCCACAGGTTGTCACTCTCAATGGGACACACACCCCAAAAATTTGTTTCCAAGGCATTTTAGGACACTCTCCTAATAATTTTCATGTCAAAATTCAAGCTTACTGATCAAAACAAGTGAAAAGTGGAACTCAAGGACGTTTTTATGGAAATTGCAAAGTTTCTTTATACAGCTACATTTTTTATCTCTAAAATTATGATATTGAATAATATCACTAATCTCATAGTCATGATTTTGTCATATTTGTTGCATTTTTTCCCTAACCATAGAGGTTTTGGCTAATGGTTTATGTTTGTAGGGAAAATTATGATATTGTAATATCGCAACTTTTTTAGCCACAATATTATGTTAAAAATTATGATATTATAATATTACAGCTTTGTAAATTATAGTATTATGTTAAAAATCATAAAATTGAAATATTAGAATATTACAACTTCACAAGTCATGGTATTGTGTTAAAAATCACAATATTTAAATATTACGATATTATGACTTTGTAAGTCATGGTATTGTGTTAAAAGTCACAATATTGCAAGATTATGACTTTGCAAGTCATGGTATTATGTTAAAAATCACAATATTGTAATATCACAACTTTAAAATTTGTGGAATTATCATAATTTATGTGGTTTTGTATTAACTCTCACGGTATTGTGTTTAACTATTACGGTTTACTGCTAACTATCTAGTTTTACAGGAGAGTCATGATATTATGCCAAAATCTATGATTTTATATTTATTTTAGTGATTTTCTAAATAGTATAAATTTTATACTAAATACTCTATTTGTAGTCAAGTTATGGTATTGTCCTAACAATCATATTTTTGTACGAGAAGTCATGGTATTGCTCTGTGTTTCATCGATTTTGCACTCTATGCAAAATTTTGGAAACACAAGAGCAAGAATTCAAAAGGCATTAATTCCCTCATGTTTTGATTCAAAGCAAAAGGACCTCCTAATGTGTTTTTCAAGTATCAAAGGCCAAAAGGAGACATTTAAAACACTCTAAAGTTGCAAATTTTACATTTCAAATTGGTGTTTTAAAAATCTTTTTGCTTAAGTCATTTTCATTTTTTAAAGTTATCAATAAAAAATACCAAGGGCCTTACATTTCACAACATACTTTGTTTTGGTGCTATAAAACTAAAATCTCACATTAGTTACGTACTCATAATAGTTTTTCATTTTACTCTTGTTTGTTGAAAGTATTTATTTAAGTAAGATGAGTGATGTGTGTATACTCTCCCTCGTCCCCTTTAGGGAACTCGAGTGACCAAAAATGCTCACTTTTTAACTTTGTCATTTTGTCCTTTTTACTTGCTTGGTTTTGAGTCTAACTATTTATTTATCATACCACATCTAAAATGAGTCTTGTCTACACATCGCTTCTTTGTTTGAAGAGGTGTTACACCATCCATTTGACATTGCACCATTGCCTTAAACTTTTGTCAAATCCTTTATTTGTGCATGTCACTTTCTTGAATAAGGTGTCATTATGATACCTAGTTCATTCTAAGTCTTGTGACTTTAAGTCTTAAAACAAACCATTTGTCATACCTTTAGAGCATGATAATGTCATTATACTGCTTGAATCATTTCAAAAACTTGTTGCCTTATGTCCAAAAGTTTAATTTTTTAAAACCACATGTGCCTTTTGGATCTATACCTAGTACCATCAAGCTGTCCATTCTTGTTTAGCTTGTTGTCTATTTTAAAAAGCCTAGTTTTCTAAGTTGAGTTCAAAATTAGCCTTGACAAGTTCAGATCCAAACATTGATTGGTTTATATCTAAGCCTTGTGTAATTTTAGCTTAGAGAATTTGCCTTTCAATTTTGGGTTATGTAACTTAGTTTAATTATTTATTCAATTTGAAAACTATTTTTGTGCCTCAATTTGGGGAAGTAGTCCATCTTCCATATGCCTAGAGTTTCATGTCTTTTGCCAAATTACCTAGTTTATGTTTAAAATCTGAATGCCTAGTCTGTGCCAAAGTGTTTCAAATCTGTTAGATTAACTTTATTACCTTTTAAACCTCATTTTAAAAAAACTATAGCTTTTGTGTCTTTTCTAAAAGGCCTATTAATGCCTATTTGAGCCTAGTTTTTGTTCCCTATTTTCCAAAATACCTAGTAAACTTTGTTTTCTTAGACATAGTTTAGACTTGTTTGAAACAATTTGTACCCTGAGTTTGGTATTCTAGTTTTTATTCATCCACTTGACCATTTGTTTTAGAAATTTTATGTTAGACTATTGATACCAAGTTTTAACACTGAACGTTTGGAGATACAACTCCTTTTCTTAGACCAAGTTAGATTATGTTTGGATCATTTATCTTTTGGACCTTCTTTTTCAAAATTTATAGAACTCTAGGCCTTTTTTTGAAAATTTCATCACTAATTTGGATGTCTCATTACACTCGTAATGGATCCATGTATAATATAAGTTATGATAATGTGGTCACACAACATGACTTTGTTTAAGACCCTTATGGTGAAGATGTAGTTTGTGAGATGGATCCTTGTCCTCCTTACAATACTTAATTTGGAAAATAAAACCAAGATCCTCAAGCACAATATTCGATGATACATTATGTGGGTTGATTAATGTACCAAATTTTCCCTTTAAATGCTAATGGTACTCGATCCCCTACCTGTACCATTAATCCTCTTTTGGCTTGTACAATCAACCAAGCCCCACAACACCCTAAAATTACCATTCCAGGACCTCATCTCTTGGCTTGTGCAAGCAACCAAGCTTTCCAATGCCATACCATTACCATTTTAGGACATTCTCCTTTGGATAATGATAGCAACCAAGCTTCCAAATGCTCTATCATCACCATTTTAGAACCTCTTCCTTTGGATTTTAATAGAAACCAAGATTTTCAAGGCCCTACCATTATTTTTATAGGCCCTCATCATTTATCTCATTATAGCAACCAAGCTTTGAAACACCCTACCATTACCATTCTAGGCCCTTGTCCTTTGGCTTATGAAAGTAACCAAGCTTCACAACACCCTAATATTACCATTCTAGGCCCTTATCCTTTGTCTTACATTAGTAACCAAGATTCGTAACACCCTACCATTACCATTCTAGGCCCTTATAAATATTATATCTCATTATACCAATAAGGTTGTGCAATTACGACTAGATGGGTCACAATTACCATCCTAAAATAGTAATCAATCTTTGTTAAGCCCATCTTAGATGATATTATTTACAAAGAGGAAATTACCCAACTATCAGCCATTCTTCATCTATTGCCAACCTTCCCCAACTTTAGAAAATTGATGCCAATCTTTGATCCACAATAGAGCTAATCAGTACCTCTCCAATAGAGCTAATCACTCAAATACCAAGATGAATTTAAAACTAGTATTTTACAACTAATTATTAACCAAGGCCAAGAGAACCAACCAATCTATGATGTTTTTGTTGAAACACCTATTTTTTATGAGTTAACCTTTGATAAATCATTTTTTGATACAATCCTTATTGTTAAGGAGTCTCACTCTAACAAGCCAGTCTTTGCTGAGTCACTTCTTAATGATTATAACCACTTTTGGGAGAATCATTATATTGACCATTGTCCTTTTTTTAAGGAGCCTCCCTTTTGACAAGCCAGTCTTTATGGAGTTGTTTCTTGACCTTTTTACCTTTGTTGAGAAGTCTCACTTTGATATATAGTCTCTATGGATCTCATTATACCATCATAAGCCATTACTTATACAATACCAAATATTCAACAAGACATCATTATAGCAACATCCACACTAGATGAAGAATCAATATTAAATTTAGGTTCTATTATTGAACTGACATTAGATTTAGCTTTAGAATCAAATTTAATGTCAGTCTCAACATGAGATTTAGAGTCTTTTGAGTCAGACTCAGCTTCAAAATTAGAATACATTCATGGTTATTAAAACATTAGTTAAAATGCTCATAGATCAATTTTAATACATTTATGATCCTTCTACAGTTTTTGAGGATGAATACTTCAACTTTGACACAAATTCTCATAGTATATCCTATGAGGATTATGTTGCCTCTTCCCATTCCATATGCCATTAACACTAGCCAACATAACCACTATATGGACATTCCATCTCCCACAAGTGTTGATTGGGCTGACAAAATCATACCATGTTGAACTACATCCATGATGATATATTAGTTGAAGAATATCATGGGGGCCATGACCACATTCATGCAGAAGAAAAAAATCTCCTAGTAAAACCTTTTCAGAGATGTTAGGGGGAAATCAAAGTCTAAACTTAACAACTTCTAGTGAAACCTTTTCAGAGGCACTAAGGGGAAATCAAAGTCTAAACTTAAAAACTTCTAGTGAAACCTTGTTTGAGGTGTTAGAACATAATCAAAGTCAAAATTCAATGTTCCTTAGTGAAACCTTCTTGGAGGTGCTATGGGATAATTAAAACAATGTCATTGATGAAAACCTCATCAAGGTGCCAATAATTGAGCACAATAGTTCTTCACTAATTCATGAAGAAATTATTAAAGATAACATCAATACAACTTTCAATCTACAACATAATCAGATGGTAGCTATTCTTAGGCCCAAATAAAAGAAAAATATGATGGTCTTATTAAAATAATATTCATAAGTCTTTGGCCCCACCACAACCAAAATTATGTTGAATCTAGAATCAATAACATTGTGTGTGCCTAAAAATCTCGATCTTCATTTGTTGCCTAACCACTCTACATTCCATTATAATCCATTTCTTCATTTTAGACCTATATTACATTACCAAATCATAACTATTAGCTAATATTTATCTTCCCATCCTTAGCCACATTTTTCTTTACAAAATCTATAAAGACATCTTGTCTCGATGTTTGGAGGAAACATAATCAATGACTAATGAAGATCACAACAACATTATTGAAATCTAAATCTATAATAGGTTCTTGACAAAGTAGCTATTCAAAAGAGGTGTGGGCTAGTAATTTAAACATAATTGACTATTCTAGTTGTATCATATATTGATTAGGATGTGCATCTCCACATCATCAGGAACAATAGAAATATTTACCTTGCCTTTACATTTGCCTTACCTTTTCATTTACCTTGCCTTCTTCATTTGACATTCACCTTAGCATTTTTTTGTGCATTGCCACTTACCTTACCTTACTAGTTGGGGCAAACTCTATTACCATTATATCCAATTATCACAACATCAACATTATTGAATAATGCCATATTGTATATCATTCTACCATACCTTCACTATTAACCAAAATTGTTTTTAAATGCCCTACCTAGCCCTTTTGACCTTGGTTCTATTAGTTCTTCTGACACCTTTTATGAAGGGATTCTGATCTTATTTTAGTAGTTTTAGAGTTATGTGTTTAAATGGTAGTATATGAAAGTAGTATGATAATGGATTTGGAAATTACATCTTTTATGTATGCTTGATTGGTGTAGCCTAAATTTTATATATTTGATTAAACTATGTAATTTAATCATTCAAACATTAAACTACTAAGTAAAGTATAGATCCCTTATAACTAAATACAACTAATTGAAAAAAATATTCAATTCTACACTTAAATCACAAATTTAAGTGCTCTAAACCATGATTAAATAGATACAAAATCAAGAGGATGAGATTGATTACCTTAGACTTAGAAATTGGACATTATGATGACATGATTATGGATTTTGATGATTGATTGAATTAGCATGGATTTTTCATGATCTTAGTAGATGATCTTCCATGAAGGAATGGAATGGTTTAAATAGAAAGAGGGGGTGAATATCAATGGTAGATATTAAAGTTTGGATGAAGGAGTCAAGGGTGGAGAATTAAAAGGAATTTAAAATTCCTTGGAAGCCTCAAGATTTAGAGGCTTCTAGAGAGGAGGGGTGAGAATAGAGAAGATTCTAGAATTGGAGGATTATAGAATCCTCTTGGGGGTTAATGATGATTAGATGGGGTATTAGGTAGCTGATTAAGGACTAAGGGTTTAGGAGAGACCAAGAGTAGGCTTATTAGGTGGGTAGGTGGGCCATGGGAATTTAAAATTCCCAAATATTGGATAAGATATATTAGTTAAGACTAATAAATGATTAGAAAAATTAATGAAGTGGGGAAGAATAAGGTTAATAATTTAATAAGAATGAAGGGGTATGTTAGATAAATGATTAAGAAGGGGTGATATTAAGATGGAATTAGTAGGATCAATTAGAATATATGGGATAGCTGGAATTAGTGTTGACTAATAGTAATATTAGTGATAATAATGTAGGTAAGTAAATTTAGGTGCATATATTTTGCCCCTCTATGAAAGGACATTACAAGTGAAAAAAAGTGAAAAGAGTCATGGTATTTCAAAGAAAAACCATGTCATATATGAATGTTATTAAATGATGTTAGTGGATATGATACCCCCTTGAGGGGACATGTGAGAAAGAATGAGATGGATGGCAACTTAAAAGAAGGAACAAGGGGTGGGATGTGATGGATAGGTAAGGGGATGGGGTGATAGATGTTGATATATATGAAGAAGATGGATTTGACTTGAGAATTGAGCTACAAATTGATGATGCCCCTAGAAAAGACACATGTGTAGGGAGTAGAGATGACTTTATCATGATTGTTGACACATCCCAAGGGGAAATCAACCATAACATGATGATGATAGGATTAAAAGGTCATAATACTTAGATGTATCCCAAGAAAGGATGCATTCCAAGGAGAGTTTTTGGCTAGGATAAGATTAATTCAACGAGATTAGTGATGGGTGTAACTCAAAGCTAACGTCAAATGATATGATGAAGAGGATGAAAAAGAAAATGATGTGATTGAGTGACCAACAAATTACATTTCATCAACTCAATGATCCATAATATGATGATAAAGTTATGGTTCATAATTATGATGAAGATGATGATGATGATGATGATGATGATGATGATTAGTGATTAGAGGATGATGTTATTGATTATAAGATGTGATTTAGATGATGAAATGAGGATTATAAGGATACAAGAGTAGATGAGAGGATTAAATTAGTGAAGAGAATAAGGATGATTAGAATATTAGATGAATGATGAGGGTGTGGATGATCAAACCATCATAGCTATCATAAGGCTCATGATAGTCTAAGCAATCTGATAAAATATAACACTTGGCAGGATGCCCCATGACATAAGTATGAATAAGAGGGCATTGTGCCAAAGTACATGGGAAAATAACAAACTTCATACCATTAGGGGAATTTAAAAGCATTATTGGAGATTTAGTGACCTCATAGCATCCTCATTCATTACCCAAGAGATAAAAAGAGACATGATGCAAATAAAATATAAGACAAATAAGATATATACATGATGCAAAAAAGTAAAACAACACAAACAAGCAAAACACATACGCATTTATATGCAACACCATTATGTATTATTGAATGATGGGATGAGGGATTGGGTTATGTTATGATTATGGACTAAGTTGGTTATGATGTGATTATGGATGTAGGGTAGACTTAGATAGATGTGGATTTATAGAGGATGATCATGATTAGGAATAGGACTTAGGTAAATATATAAATGTGGATATCGATGGGGATAAGGACTCGATGTGATGGGGTGTGACAAGGTGTTTGAATACTAATTTGGTATATAAAGTGAATCAAAAATTTGTCAAAAAGGTGATTTATAAAAGTGATGGATAAGATGACCAAGTATTACTAAGAGACAAGGCCCTGTAAGAGTTCGATCTAGCAAGGAGACTAGGAGATGATGGGATCAAATACCTTTCATACTATAAAAATATTATTTGATGAGTGATAGGTATGAAAAAGGCACTGATAGGTGATTGGATTGAATACATTTCACACTATAAAAAGAGTGATTGGATTGCTACTAGGTGTGAAAAGGTACTGATAGGGAAGTGAGGGGTGGTACATTAAAATCCTTGACAAGGTGATGCATGTCAATAACACATAGTCAAAAGGATAAGATTAAAGAGATAGAGAGATGTGTGACCTCTCTGATTGTGTTTCTATACTTAATATGGTATCTAAATATGGGAAAATATGAGATGGATGGAGAGGGATGTGACTAGGGGATTAGGCATAGGACAAGACATCATGGACTATTTTTGGCTTTTTCAAAATTTTATGATTTTTAGGGTTTTTGACAGATTTGAATTTTTTGTAGGGATTTTTGGAATATGTATATACACTATACAAATGGGTTTACTAGCAAAGGGAATACCAAGCCTATAAACTAGGATAAGGATGGATGGAATAAGGGGTAGTATGATAAAGGGATGAGGGTGATGTATAAAAGGGTATGAGGACCAAGGAAGAAGGGATTAGGGATTGCTAATGACCACATTATGAAGGAACAATATGTTTAGTGGCTTGAATTTCATTTGGAGGATATGCCAAGATGATTTGAGAATAGGTCTCAAGACACCTTCCACTTCTTTATGAAAGACAAGACAAGAAGGAATGATAGATAAAATGAAGGTCATGATGGTAGATTATGGATAATTTAAATGGATAGAGGAGATGGAAAAGGGATAGATTTATGAGTATGGATGGTTTAATAAAGGATATGAAATAGATGTATTTTTTCCCCTAAGTGTTGAGGTATAATGTAGATAATAGATTATTTTACCATGATGCTATAAACTAGTTTTCATAATGGTACTTGCCCAAGGTGATAGAAGACTAGTTTTCACCATTGGATGAATGATATTTTTTTTATGGGCATCTAAATTTATTGGAGGAGGGTGAGATGAAAGATTTAGAAATTTTTGTGATCTTAATCCAACACCTATTTTGTGGATATGTGATTCTAGTATCATGTTATCATTAGTGTTGGATGTAGTGGGGTTCATGTGTCCTTTGTTGATTCTTGATGCCAACCACTCTAGATATCTAGATTATGTGTATTCATCACTCTTAAGAGAGATAACACTACTCAAGTGGGTGATGTGAGGTATGGATGTCATTAGATCTTGATGGGGATGGATGGGACTTGAATGGATGATAGGATCATGATAGGATTGTATGATGGATGATGGAGGATTAGGACTAACAGTTGTATGTATCATTAGAGATGATGGACATTCATAATTTGATTGGTGCCATTAATGAAAGACTTTAAGAGATCCATGACACTTTAAATTCATGGTTCATCTTTGATTTGAGTATTTTATGGATGATCAGCCATACTAATAGTGATTTTGATAATATTTTGATCTTTTGACTGGATTTGATTTTGACTGGCCCCTAGTGCCTAATTTTGGGATTCAGTAGAGGAGAGTGACTTTTGACTTGATAGATGATGATTAATTTGAATTTGATAGTCCCCTAGTGCCAAATTTTGGGCTTCACTAAGGGAAGACATTTTTGGATTAGGGCAATGATTTAACTCTTCTTGATTTAGATTGATGGGATCAAAGATGATTTGATTATCATGATTTAATTTTAGAATATGGTCTTAGACCTTTGTATTTGTGGCACACATTATATTTCTCAAATAATGGTCCAACGATGTATGTTCTTTTTCATCCTTATGGAGAGAGGTGATTAAATGATTATTGATAAGAATATAGGGGCTATGATTGATGAAGGTGGGGAGATGATGTAATAAAGTAAATGAGTGGTGATGGGACAATATGGACCTCATAAGGGTTCTTAGGAGACCTAATTTTGACATCAAAGAAAATATCCTCAAGGTCAGAAAAAGGATCATTAGGACTAGTTATAGTATACACATACCAAGTAGGATCAGATTCACTATTACTATATTCGATATATAAAACTTGAAATAACTTGATTATAACTTCACAATCCTAATTTAGATCTAAATGTATACCTGGTGATGTATTGGAGGTATCTAGATTAGAGGTATCCTAAAAAAGATAGGCATTATCAATATTTGTTATATTATTGATGATGGATGATGTTTCTAATGAGTAATCTAATTTAGATACTATTTTATAACATGATATTGATGCAAATAAAACTTGGGTTGTATCTATCACTAAATTTGATGTACAAGATGTAGTGATATAAGTAGAAGAGTCATTGACCATAATTGTCCTCTCAACACAGGGTTTTTGATATGATGGGTGAGGGGAAGATGGTAGAGGGATAATACATTCAAAAAAGAGAGGGAAATTAAAGGATTACAAAGAGATGAGGGGATTAGGATCATGTGGAATGCATTTGTGTTTGATGGAGGATTTGTCAAAGATGGGAGGAACATGGAAGATGGATGTGGTGTCTTGATCTTGGCTTGGAAGGGGAGGAGCTTGATCGTGATCATGAAGGGAATATTGGCATTCCTCTTCTTTTTTACCCAAAGATATAGATTCATCTAGTTCATACTCAATTATTATGTCACCATGGTTGATGAGGTCTTGGACATAGTCTTGGAAATTACAACATTAGTTAATGGTATGTTCCCAAGTTCAGTGATATGCATAATATTGATTATCATTATATCTGGTAGCTTAGGCTTAGTGGAATCAAGATGTCATATGGGTGGATATACCATCATGTTATCAACTATAAGTTTTTGGAAAAAGGATTCCAAAGATATAATAAGGGGAGCATAAGGACCCAATTCATTTTTTGACTTAGGCATGGAAGCATTGGACTTTAGATTAGATGGTTATTTACATGACTGGGTGGATGGACTAATAATATATGAGGTGGCCAATATTAGATTCCCTTTGTTAGTGAAAGAAGGGGTAGATGATGGGCTATGAATAATATATGGAGGATTGATACAAGACTCACATGAAGGGGCTTGGATGAGAGGTGCAATGAGTTAAAGGGGATTGACACCTTTAGGAAATGGGACACCCTTCATAAGAAGCCACAGTAGGATCTCATCCTTATTGATAGATATGTTTTGGTATATGAAATTAGGGTATAACTTCATGGTGATGGTTGAGTAATGATAGAGGATGAAGGTAGGCTAAGGATTAGGGATGGTTTCTTAGAAAAATTCTAACGATCGAGATAGTATGATAGGTGATGATAGATGGATGAATGGAATTAATGTATTAAAGACTAGGATCAAATTTTAGAATAGGTGCTAATGACCTTTCAACAATGCCTAATTTTAAAGCTAGTAAAAGGATTAATTATTTTATGGGTGCTTAGGTTCAAACTAGCAAAAAGATGATATGATGGGTGCTAGTTATGAATAGACAAGAATGATAGAGACTAGATTAATAATGATGGGTTTGCTAGATTAAAAATGACAATGTATTTAGATGCTAGTAGGACATTTACTAGGTATGAGATCTGACCAAATGATGAGTGATAGTGGACTATAATGATAGGATGATATGAAATGATAAAAGGACTAGCTCAAAACCTTGGACTAATTTACTCAAGATGGGATGGGATAGGATTTATGTAATGAATATGGTTAAGATTATGGGACAAGGAAAAATATAGATAGGTGATGATGAAATGACTATGGGTGATAAAAATGAGATGTGAATGGTTTTTACATGTGTGTGACCTATAGATCCAACTAGGATAAGATAGGACAAGGTTAAACTAGATGGGTGATTGACACAAGGTCAAGATAAAGGATTGCTTATGGATAGAGTGGATGACAAGATAAGATGTGATTAGGATATGTAGGTAATGGGGATATGATTAATGATGGATTAGTATAGGGTGTGATTAGAAGGATATACAAGATAAATAAAGATATGTATAAGAAGGTAAGACTAGGATATACAAGATGATGATTGGGGTGATAATCAATCATGAGTGGAGATGACTAGACTAGGACAAAGATTAAGATAAGGTGATGATAGGAGATAATATGTATAATGGGATGATGCCAAGGATGTAAAATAGGCAAGGATATATAAGATTATGTGTGAAAAATACCTAGATAGGTGTATATAGGTTTGGGTGAGAGGCTGAGTTGGCTCAAAAACAACATGGGTCTATCATGACACTCACCCAAGCAAGCAGACCACAATCCTAAGATTAATAAATTGATGAGTGTGTAAACTAATGACCAAAACATATAATGGATTTATGGGTGAGGATATAGGCTAGTGACCTATTATGAAATCTTCCAAACCCTCGCAACCTCATTTACACATGATAGTCACTTGGGAGTTGATATTGACTCTGACAACATATCACCTATTACAACTGAGAGCTCCTATACTAGGCCAAATGATCTCTTTAAGGGCATCCATGATATATGCAAAGGTATAATGGATCCCAATCCTATATAAGATGATTTATAACTACCTTGCATATTTAATCTTAAAATCCCCTCACCGCATAAAACCCTTTATGGGGAATTTTGCATTGGCACTTAATGATAACTCTCCTAAATTTTATACTCCACTCGAGCACAAAGTTTGGTCTAGTGTGTGGTGATTAAATCCATGTCACCAAGCCATATAAATAAAAATAGAGAGGGTTTATTTGTGTTTTTTGAGCCTCCAAGAATCACTGCAAGGATGCAAGAAAGAGAGCATACACCACTGAAGACCTCAGGTGACAAACAAGTAGGTCAAAAAGGAATTAATTAAATTATTGTATAAGACAAAATGATTAAATAGATATATACAAGATAAAAATATTAAAATGAGTTTCAAAATTCTAAAAGGGAGTCTTTGATAAGTGGCCTGCAAGCAAAAGATTAGTAGTTTGATTAACACTCATGAAATGGAAACCTACAAGACAAGTGATGAGTAGCTTTGATAATAAGTGGCCTTCGATCATTTTCCCTGTAGGTAAATCTTCAACTTTGATAATTGATCCTATAAAAAATATCATTATTAGTTTTAAATGTTTCTTTTGGAAATGATCAAACCTGTAAGTACACATCAAATCAATCAAAATTAGATGAATGATTAAAAATGATGTTTATATCTAATTTCAAAACTGGTCAACCTAAAAAACAAATTATTTCAGTCATTCCATGGAGGTTACAAGGCCATAATGGAAAGCGTTAGTAATTTGGACAAGTTTGATTCCTTTGATGACCATGAATATCTAGATATTAAAAGTTCCACCCTTATATAGACCAAGAAAAATATTTTGATTACACATAGAGATGCGAATAAAGGATTATTAAGGTTAATTATAATTTATGATTAGAAATTATATGTCCTATAATGATATTGTAAATGTGATTCTCCTTTCAAAATTATTAACCAAACATTTAACACATATTCTCATGCTCAAAAGATTTCATATGGATGCTATTTAAATCTTTGTGTAACCTTGTCACCAATATAAGCTGAATTACACCACATTTTATAAGGTACAATTAGATATGTAAATATAAAAAATTAGAATTAAAAATGTATTCTATTAAATATGAACAATATTATGAATATCCTAAGGAACATGATAGTCCATTAGCCTGGTGATTTAGAAGCATCTAGGTGATCTGCATATTAGTTCGAGAAGTTTTCAATAGACGTGCAACACACACATATAGGGAATGATGGTTTTTGTGGACTATAATTATTTGAAAACACATCTTAAATAAAAAGGTATTTTGACAAAGACATAATTTTAGAACAAAGACAACTAAGGTTGACTTGAACACTAATATTTGCCATTCATTACAAAGTCTGAGATAGCCTTCACACGACAATGATACTGCCTTTGCTAAATGAAATAAAAAAAGCGTCTGACATTATCAATTTACCTTTACTATCATAAAATGTGGAAGCTACCATGAGGCATGTGAACTATTTGACAAAATGTGCTCTATAAAACATGGTTTTATGATTATAAGATATGATTAAAATGGTGTTGTCAACTAGACTTTAAGGATTTTCAAAGAAATGCCTCAATGAAACATATTCTCAAGGATGACCATGAATACTAGGTATGTGTAAAATGGGCTTATTGAAAATTCCTTAGAATTTGTTTAAGCAGACTAAAGGCATGCAGGATATTAATCATGTAAGGCTTGATCTATATATGGATCTCATCAAGACTTAAGCCCTGAAAATGGATATACTGCATCCATTGGAGAGATTCTACAGGTTATTTTGATCAATGAGAAAGAATGCTATGGGTGGATGGCTATAAATCAAGATTTACATGGTATTTTCACTTTTTATAAGCTCTTGGTCACATGAAAAAGGGCATGGCATTGATGGTGGTGGACATCAAATAGACATCCAAAGATTACAGATTTAACACTGACATCCCACACTAAATAAGTTTGACATTCAAGTGCAAGTGAAGGATGGTAAAGTGTTTACCAAATAATGTTGTGCATAGAAGGGTCTATTTTCATTCCAAAGAGATGGAGGATGGAAAGTGGTAACATGTCTATTAAATTATGTAATGACTAGGAAGAATGAAATATCATGCATCAAAGGTCGGGTTGGATGATAGCCAAAGCATAAGTAAAAAGCTATGTATGGAGGTGGATCAGGATAGGGATCAAGTTCTAAACCCATTAATCTATGGCCAAAACTAATGGTGAATCTCTTATGGTTGTGGAATATAGGATCCTATCAGAATGCTTAGAATTGGAATGTTCAAGCTTGGGATGATAGATCAAACTTTGTAAGATTTAGGTGAAAGTTTGGTTGAACTCAATATGGTTGGTGTGCTTGGATCAACAACTCAAGTAGGTATTTTGGAAAGAAAATAACTCTAATCACAGGTAACTTAAAACTAAAAAATAATCACTCAAATAAAAAAAGCTCATAACCTAATAAAAACACCTCAAAAATCATGTGTATTTTAAATTTTTTATTTATCTGCTTTAATTTAACAAAGTAGAGCACATAGACTAAATAAAAAATGCACAGGACAAACCAACACAATAAAAAAATAATGGGCTATTAGTTAATGAGATTAAACTAGAAGGCCTACCTAATTTAATCTATAAAAAAACATTGTGTTTACAATGATGCATGAATATAAGAGTCAATTTTAATCAAAATTATAGATTATTACAATTTTTTAATGTTGAAATTACTGGCAACAACAAGGATTGTAGATGAAAAATATGAGACTTGGAGCCACTGAATTTGTCCTAAATCTTTCTTTCAAGTATCATTATCACATTTCACATTCACAAGATTATTCTAAAAGGGGAAAAGCCCCTGTCCCACCATGGTCACCCAACACAATAAAAAAATAATGGGCTATTAGGTAATGAGATTAAACTAAAAGGCCTACCTAATTTAATCTATAAAAAAACATTGTGTTTACAATGATGCATGAATATAAGAGTCAATTTTAATCAAAATTATAGATTATTACAAATTTTTAATGTTGAAATTACTAGCAACAACAAGGATTGTAGATGAAAAATATGAGACTTAGAGCCACTAACTTTGTCCTAAATCTTTCTTTCAAGTATCATTATCACATTTCACATTCACAAGATTATTCTAAAAGGGGAAAAGCCCCTGTCCCACCATGGTCACCAAAATGTAGCTTAAATTTGAGCTATTTGATTAAATTATGTAATTTAATCACTCAAACATCAAACTACTAGGTAAAGTCTAGAGACCTTAAAACTAAATATAATTAATTGAATAAACTATTTAATTCTAAAATTAAATACCAAAGCTAACTGCTCCAAACCATTATTAAATGAATGAAAAATCAAGAGGATGAGATTGATTACCTTAGACTCATAAATTGGACATTATGATGGCATGATTATGGAATTTGATGATTGGTTGAATTAGCATGGATTCTTCATGATCTTGGTAGATGATCTTCCATGAAGGAATGAAATAGTTTAAATAGAAAGAGGGGGGAAATATCAATGGTAGAGATTCAAAGTTGGATGAAGGAGATCAAGGGTGGAGAATTAAAAGGAATTTAAAATTCTTTGGAAGCCTTTATATTTATAGGCTTATAGAGAGGAGGGGTGAGAATATAGAGGATTATATGATTGGAAGATTCTATAATCCTCTTAGGGGTTAATGATGATTATATGGGGTATTAGGTAGATTATTAGGGACTAGGGGTGTAGGAGATCCTAAGAGTAGACTTATTAGGTGGGTAGGTGGGCCATGGAAATTTAAAATTTCCAAATAATAGATAAGATAGATTAAGATAAGACTAAGAAATGATTTGAAGAATTAATGACTAAGTGAGGAAGAATAAGGTTAGTAATTTAAGAAGAATGAATGGGAATGTTAGATAAATGATTAGGAAGGGGTGATATTAAGATAGAATTAGTGAGATAAATTATAATAAATGAGATAGATAGAATTAGTGTTGACTAATAGTAATATTAGTGACAATAATGTAGGCAAGTGAATTTAGGTGCATACAACTGGTGTCACTGATTATAATTTCCTTGGGAAAAATCAATATTCCACTTTGTGTTACTAATTATAACTATCTATGGGAAAAGTAGTATCGCTAACCTATGTTGTTGTTTCCTAATTCTAACTGCATATGGGAAAATTAGGAACAATACCTTTACCATGCATTACCACATCACCTCACCCTTACTATTATCATTTACCTTTCCATTTTCCTAAATTCATGAACTTTATACTACTTAATCAGATATCATTGGATTTTGTGTAAGTAGAAATATAATTACTTGAGGTCTTAATGAGACTATGTAGGCAATGTTTGATTCCCATTGAGGTTAGTCCTATCACCACTTTTGTAATACTCTTACCATTTTGTGAGCAATTTTAAGTTTAAATGCTCTTGCCATTTTATGAGTTGGACCATTTCGTATCTCATAATTATCTATCAAGTTGATATGCTTAGAAAATTCCAAAAACATTCAAAATAATTCAAAATCTTAAAACATTAGAAAACTGGCTTCTCATCTCCTTGAGAGATATATAGCCTCAAAAATCCAAAAACATTTGTCCTATTCAAACCTAGTCAGTCATCTTTGATCTACCCTACTAGGGTAAATCTATTTTTGGTTATAATCCATTCCACTACCATTCGGGGTGTGACCTTACCTTTGCACAAAATCTTGCTTGGGGGCACCCCCTGTTTATCATTCCATTGAGCCTTCAAGCATAAATATTGACTTTGTTGACGATAGGATGATTTTTGTTTTTTTTACTTTCAATATTTTTTTGTTTATTTGCTTATTTATTTATGTACTTAAATTATTTTGCCTTGACTTAGTCTATGTGCATTAATTGGGTGATTCCTTGTTCCTTATTCTTGAATCTATCAGTATTCATATGTCAACATGGTCATCATGGTTTTTTTTATCATTGGTATGTTATTTTCAATTATTTATTGGATTAGGAGTCAGTATTTATACATATTACGACTAGGTCATCATGATTTTTTATATCATGATGCATACCATCATGTGCTACAACAAAAATTGAGAAATCTTACAAGAAATGGTGTTGTAGAAAATTTTCTTTGGTAACCTTGGTAAATCCTCCCACCCTCCTTAATCAAATCAACCCTTTGACCGTTATGTTTGTATTAATGCTAATAAGGATTAACATTTATACATTGGAATGCATAACCAAATCATTCACATTGATCAATTCTTATTCTTCATTCCATTTTTCTTCTACTTCTGGGTGAATTACATTGGCTTGAGGTCTATTTAGACTATGTAGGCATTGCTTGGATACATTATGTATCTTGGATCAGAACAACCACCTTTATTCTTTCAATCATCTCTTTCATCACTTTGCACATCCTCATATGCCTAGTTTTTCATGGATTTTTCAATCATTAGACCATCACATCTATCTTTTTTCTCGCTTATCTTTCATCTATATGACATGTTATATCCTTGAGCTATGCTTACCAATCTACCATACTAGGGCACAACTAAAAATATTTATTCAATCCAAGTCATTTTAATGGTTATATCTATCTATGGATAAATAATTATTTTGACTCATATGCTCTACTTGTGCATGTGCCTATGTCACTATTTATAACTACTTTTGGGATAATCAGTGTCTCAATGTTTTTTAGTGATTATAACTACCTTAGGGAAAATTAATACTTTTTAAATCAATGCATGAAAAAATTATAAAAATTGGATTAATCTCACCGATGGGTTAATTTATTTATTTTTTCTTGCTTCTTTTCAAGGGATTGTCCATCAACCATATGTGTCAGCCACTCCCTCGATGGGGTATCAATATAAGCTTTCCAAATGTTGTTTGGAGATTCTTCTTCAAATCATTATCTTCTTTCCTTCTTAACATCCTTTTTATTCTTTGAGAAGATGTTACTATGCCTATAGCTTGAAATAACTCTCCAAAAAAAGGTAAACTATAGACACCCAATTCTAGCCAAAACTAGATTTTGACTAGACTTCAGATTGATTCCTACCAACCATTGTAAATTAATCCTAGGAATCACTAAACATCCCAAATTTATTCACATATCATTCATCATTTCTAAAAATCATGTTGAGGCATCCATAGTTTGGGTACTAGATAGTATGCAATAATAACCTCTCATAGATTCATCCCTAATCACCTTGCAACATAACAACTATCAATTTAGCCTATAGACCCATTAAGTGGTGCACTTGATCAAATATTGAAAAGAGGTAAAAGGCTAATTAAAATCAATTAGATAATTAAACAAGATTAAATGATAAATTAATGAATATCTAAAAATGAAAATTCTAAAAATAAAAATATTAAGCCTTTACATCATTTCCTTTATGAGTTTTCAAGCTCTTTGAAAATATCTCAAAATATCTAATTTGAGATCCATGCCTAGTAATTGAAAATCATAATTACATGATAACTATTAATACAATAGGAGTTGGTCTCAACTAACCTAGGGTTAGTTTTAATCCATTCCATAGTAACTCAACCTTAACTCACCTTGGGTGAGAGTTAATTCTTAAATCTATAAATACAAGGCCACACTTATTGGTTTCTAAGCTATTTTGGTATAAAGTTATTATGCACAAAGATCTTCAACAAGCTTAGATATTATAGAGTTATTATGAAAGATTTACTCCATAAAACTCATGCGATTATTGTTACCATGTTCAAATATTAATCAAATAAAACAAATCCAAGGTTCCAAGGAGAGAAGGAGCCAAGAAATCTTCATTATCAAAGACTTCTTGATGCACAAATCGAACAAGCCATTCAACAAACCATTTGGATCTCCAAGGAAGGTAAAAGAGTGTATTATTTTATGTTTTTATTATGATTTCATATGTTTAATTATTACCTAAGCTCTCCCTAGTGTCTAAGCTAGAGGTGTTAGTATTTTAGTGTGTTTTTTTGAGTTTTATTTCTTGGACTAACACAAGACTAGCCTCCCCTCTATGTATTTCTTATCCACATCCATAAAAAGAGAATATCTTGCATGTTTAAGTATTATAAAGAACATGAAATGCATGTATTTTTTTGGAGTGTGTGTTAGTAGGTTATTATGTAGGATAAACTTAAATTTTACTGAGGTATAATTTCAATAAAAATCAATAATAGAGGAACCCTACCTCCCAAATTCTATGTATAATGGTTTGGTGTGTAATGTGAATAAATAAAAATTGAATGCATATTTTGAGTTGAATTTAGTGTTTTAATGAGAAAGGTGTATAAATGAGTGTATTCCTATTATTTCATCACAT
This sequence comes from Torreya grandis, assembly GCA_037957365.1. Classification (NCBI taxonomy): domain Eukaryota; kingdom Viridiplantae; phylum Streptophyta; class Pinopsida; order Cupressales; family Taxaceae; genus Torreya; species Torreya grandis. The sequence goes on along the minus strand of JARHVA010000004.1, from coordinate 1,580,706 downwards.
TTTTATTGTTTTTCTTCATTGAAAAAATTAAATTCTTTTTCTAACCTACAGGTTGCAGTCACAAGAGATAAGATTGCATTTTCTATTTTATCATAGCCAACTAATAAGAAAACAAGGGAGTTTTTGAGATCATTAAAGTATTTTTGAGGTTGGAATATAGTATGTAATTAATCTTTGGTGAGATATTATTTTTAAAAACTTAATAAAATACAATTAGAAGGTGATAACCTATACCACAGTCCATGCAAGAACTCTATCCATGCATAATCAATAATATCAAGAAAGACAGGTAGGTTGGATGGATGTTAATTATTTATTGGATTGTTTTGGTGAATAATATTTATATATAGTATATTTTTTTTGTGAGGATAACCTATTTTTAATCCAAACAACCCATTAGAGGTGTAAAAGACAACTAAAATTAGCACACAGTCCTATAAAGTACACTCAAAATTTTGTATGATTATTGATTAAAGCCTTTTGAGAGTTAACCTATAACAAAAGACTATTGGAGAAGATGAAATTTTTTGGGTTAGACGTTTTATAGGTATTATAAATTTATTGATACTAAAAATATCCTTTTTTCTTCAGTCTCGACCTTGCATAAGCTTGTCTAAGCTTAGACTACAATTTGAAATTAGAAACTTGGATAACTTGAATCTCATCTAGTCAAATTTATTTAAATTTTGGAATATAAGGAAAATTTATATCTTATTTAAGATCTATAAGGTCTTGATTTGGTACCATATGTTCTGGTATGGTCTTTAAGTTTGTGTGGTTGAATAGGACTAGGAAAAACCTAATTGAGAAGAAGGGTAAAATAGAAAAGGTACTTCCCTTGAGATTTGAGCCATGAAATTTTAGGTGAATTACAATGGGGATAAAGGGTATATAAATATGTATTTTAATTTTTTTTTAATTTGAGTATATTGTTCAAACCTAGGATCTTTATGTCAAAATAGGGCTACAAGAAATAAACCTTAAAGAGAAAAAGTGTGGAAGGAAGGATAGTTACTTCTTGTAGGTGGTAGTATTTGATTAAATGATTGAAAATAATAAAAAATCAACATATGGATGGGAATATGGGACTTAATAATAAAATAATAACCATTGAAATTAGTTCTTAAGCTTTGAAGCTATGAATCCATATAAAGATGAGTGAGTTTGAATCCAGAATGATGAGTAAGGTTATGAAATTAGTAAAAGCAAAGGATGGTGGTTGTAATGAAAAGAGAGAATACAGAAGATGATGAAGTTCAAATATGTCTTTGAGATAAATAATAGTATTATACACAAGATTAGGCTAATGATCCTAGAGTAAGCAAGATGGATCAAGGAATTGGAAATGACAAAGCAAGGTAACTACATGAATCAAGGAGATCAGAGATGAATGAAGTGATTAAATTCAAAGATCAGAGCTAAAATAATTAATGATGTATGCATATTCATAGGACATACATCATGTTTTCAAGGTGTTCCATGTGCATTGAAGTCACTTGAGAGGTGTTTAACTTCATCAGGCTCCTTTGAGGGTTTTACAAGGGTTTTAGACCAGTTCACCTTATTAACAATGGTTCATAAATGACATACATTTAGTTGATTGAAATAAATAAATAAATTGGAGTATACTAACCTCTTCAACCTACCCTAATATAATTTTTCCCCATCTACTTCCTCAGCAAACTTCTCACATAATCAAGATGACCTTCTTGAGCCTGTACACCTATAGATGGAGTTTGAGATGGGTGTTTTGAGCGTTAAAATATTAAAAATACTTGTACCTATTTAGACATGTCCTATTTATATCTTATTAATCCCTTATATGGTTAATAAACACTTCTCTAAGCATCTAAATCCATCAAAAGTCCTAAAACCTATTTTGACCTATAGCTGGGGTTTATAATTAGTTTAGCAATCTTGACCCTAATGGTTTATTTTGGTGATTTCAATTAATGGAAAAGAGTATAATCAATCTTGACATAATTTTCATGGTCTCTCACATATGTCAAAAGCCTATTAATACCCCATTTAATACAAAACATGTTTTTTCCCTTCATATCTACACTTATAACATTGCTCTTGATTTTGAACTCACTTGTAAGCTATGTTGGAGGGAATCAGTGTAGGGTTTACCAACTTATAAAATATTTTTTTGGAATGTTTTAGAACATTTATAATAACAAGAAACCAATCCTTGTAATTTGTTTCTTAAATATCAAACCTCAATGACAATGTTGATCTTTTAGGTCTATACATGCCTATTATACCTCTCTCAAATGATTTTGGCTCAAACTGATGGTTTTCACTCATTTCAAGGGGTATAAACACTTTGGGAAAATTTTAGTGACTTCCACACCGTACTTTGATCCAAAAATCATAAGTTTTGGTTGATAAATATCTCAATAGCATAGAAATAACACATTAACAATGAATTCTCTGAGAAGAGATGTAGTATTACTCAAGATTGCAATACAAATATATGCTTATCTCTGGGAAGAGATGTCTGTCTTCACATTTCAGGTTACCTATTCATTTATACACATTTTGAAAGCATGGGGAGGATGTGTAAGGTCACCAATCTTGAGGGAGATTAAGTGGTTTGACTTCCAAGATTTAAAACAATACATAATTTGAGGAATTACTATTTTTAGAAACTTACTATTTTTAGACTACACTATTAAAATTGAAATTTGAGGCACTTTATTTGGGTTTTTAGGGGTAAAAATTCATTGAGAAAATCTCATGCCATTTCACAAATTTCTCCTCATTCTTAGCTTTCCAATTGTTCAAACGGTGAGTCAATTGGAGCTATGGTGCAAAAGTTATGGCTCCCAGAAGTTCCATCATCAATTGGGGTGGAACTGTCACCCGAATTATTGCCTAAATTGTTCCGTGGATCATACTTGATCTTTAAAACCTCATATTCAATATAAATCTTGCATCTTTCTTCTCACTCTTTGTGTATAGGCCTATAGGTGTCTATTCTAGACTTAACACTTACTTCAAACTTGCCATATGATCGATATATTACAGCTTTGATAGTCTAAAATTATTTTGAGAGTAATATGGATATTTTTAAACTTGTTTTAATAATTTACCATAGATAAAACCTATAGTATTTTCCAATAAATTCTCATTTTGAGCTTAAAAATGTGACACAGTCTATATGTGCATGAATGAACACCTTGTTTCTTCTTTTGCTATTTTGATCATGCATGATCATGAAGGAATTTAGGGATTTTATTTAATTTTATAATCAGGGTGGAAACCTATATCATACATTAGTATTTTTACCTTATTTTCAACTCTATCACTTATTTTCTTCACTCTTGAAACTCGTTCAAGAACATTATATCAATGTCCTTTAAACCTACCACCTCCAACTTCCATCAAAGATGATAATGGAAGAATTTAAAAAAAATTAAATTATATTAAAATTCATTACACACTACCATTTAGGTGTCTCAAACCTCATTCCAAATGGATTAGTCATCAAACATCACATATGCTCGTCTACATGACTGTGTCTTTCTCCTTTGAGGATTGTTTTTCTTGAACCAATTTGGGAAAGTCATTTTGAGAATGAATGAAATTGGTGGAACATGACATGGAGAGTTAAGGACTAATAAAAATGTTTATCATATCCTTTGGATTCTTTCCTAAGCCCAAAATCCCTTAAAATGTATTAGACATGCTTAAAACATACCCTCTCTCAACCCTACAGACCTGTACTTGGATATTTCACCATTATTTGTTTTGAATATTTGATTAAGGATAGTGTAGGAGAGTGTAATAGTCATATATGAATTTGGAATCATCATGTACACTTGCCTTCAATCACCTTCAAAATGGAAACACTTCACAACCCTATATAACCCTGCTTGTCATACCCAGACCAACAAAATAATGATATTTCTTGCTAATATCAACATGAACATTGAATGTTTTAATTGAGTTTGATGTTTCATAGGTTAATAGACCTTAAAGAGATAATTATCAACCATTTTAATGCATACACCAAGAAAAACCTATTATTTCAAGAGGAAAATCATGACAATGGGGTTTAAGAGGGTTTTAGAGAGGTTTAAGTTCTTAACAATGATTCATACAGCTCTACCCCCTAATCCCAAAAATATTGTCATGGACTTGAGGGGCATAGGGGTGGTCAACATCCCCTTATTAGTATAGTTTTTACACATTACTTAGGTTTTTATTACACTTTTATTATTCATCATGCTTAGGTGGATATTTAATTATTTAGGGTGATTTATGAGGTCATTTAGTTTCACACCCACATGTATAAATTATGGTTAAATAGGTTGGTAAGGATGCCTTTTCATTCACCAACCAATGTCGACTTATCTCTAGCACATGGGTTTAATATTCATTTGGCAATTGACCTGTGTTCATATTGTCAAATGGATGTGGCTTCATGCCTCTTCTCAACCTATTTAATGGCATGTTCTCCTTTGTATTTGGTGAGGTCTAAGAGCTATTGCTCTGGTGTGAATTAATGAAAGTTTGGGTTTTACTCCTATTCTTGTCTTATGCAATATTCTTGTTTTGTGATTTCGTCTTTCTTCAACTTCATTGTGGTCTACACTAGCTTTGTCTTATGTGATCATTCAACCATTGCATTTACATTATTCGAATCAGGATAAAACTTTGATATGGTATGAGAGCCAATTTGGTAAATGTTTGTTTGGTATTTCATTATTATTAAGTTATTTTTAAAATCTTGATATTATTTGCATATATTGTAAGGAAATTTTTTTGAGGGTTTGAAACAAATTTAGGAGCCTTAAAAATCTCAGGATTTGTGACCAAAAAAATTATAGAGGTCCTTTTTTTACTAAAATCTCAAGTTTTATTGTATTAATACTTTAGACTATATGGGATTATTGTGTGGATCTGGATATGTTCTTAGCTCTATTATTGTGCATTTATAGGATTTTTTGGGTGTAACAAAGTTCACAGATTCTAGTATAATTCTCCCTCAAACTTACACATTGTCTACAACCTTTCAAAACCAAAATAAAAGGCCCAAACCCTTTTGAATAGCCCTCCATTTTGTTCTATACCACTTTCAATTAGTTTGATGCCTCCATTAGTGGTATATGGCCTATGCCTACATGTTGATCACTCTCTTCAATGTGGATCAAACCCTGTCTTCCCTTGCCTAGCATCATGTCTCTCACAACTCTCTCATTCCCTTTACCTACACATTCTCTTGTACTTGGCCTACGTTCAAGATTTTTTACCCCTTGGGTGATGTCATTAAAGACTAGTTCAATGCTACCTATAATTTTCATAGACTATTCTTTTTTCATCATAGCTTAGTCTATCTCCCTCAATTCTAAAGTCAAATTTTCATTGACATTATAGTAAATGTCTTTAATTTTTTTTTAAAAATGGAAGAGGGATATTCTTTTATTATTTTTTCATAAAAAAATACTATGAGGTAGATGAATTTGTGTAAGCTCTTAATACATTGTATTTTATAAAATAATATAGATTTCAAGGACCACTATTTACTCTGCATGATTTATTATTTTTTGATTAGTTTTATATAGAAAAATAAATTGTAAAAGGAGGGACATATTTGATCTATTGTTTTTTCATATAAAAAAATATTATATAGTGAGCATTGTAAAAGATGAGAAAGTGTTTTTTTGGGGAGGCACTCTTCATATTTTTGCTCGACAAAGATTAGAGGGTGAGGTTTGGTTTGATAGGTGGCCAAACCCCCTCGTATTCGAAACATCATTTTTTCTTTCTCATTTTCTCACTATTATACAATATTTTTTGGATGTATTATCGACAGACCTTGATGTTCTCATCTTATTTGTAAAAATTAGTTTTTTTGACTTATAATGAATTCTCTAGATGCACTATCAGCTATGTCTGACATCCTTTGAGTGTGCATTTATAACATTAGGGGGTATTTTCTATTGATAGTTCAAGGAGTTTATTTTTTCTATGTCACTCCATTTTTATTGCACTTTCATTTTTGAAACAAATACAAACTTGCACCAATATAACTCATTTATACACTAATGGATTCAAGTTGAATTTGTAGACACCTAAATCTAGCCACAACTGGGTTCAATCAGAACTCATACTAATTCCTACCAAATATTATAAATTAAGCTTAAGAATCATAGAATGCCCCAAAATTAGCTATGCATCATTCATCAAAGCTTGGAATCATGTTGAGGCATCCCTATTTTGGGTACTATCCCGTATGCAACAATAACTTCTCATAGGTTCATCCTTAATTACCTTGTGACATCACAACTATCAATTTGGCCTATGTACCTATTAAGTGGGGAACTTTCAAACTTAATTAAATATTTAAAGAGCTAAAATGATAATCAAAATCAATTAAATAAATTAAACAAGATTAAATGCCTAGTTAAATTATCCATTTGAAATTAATGAATATCTAAAAAAGGAAATTCCAAAAATCAAAATATCCTAGCCTTTCACAATTATCTTTATGAGTTGTCAAAATATCCAAAAATGTCTAAATTGAGAAGTATGACTAGTAACTAAAATTCATAATTGTATGACAACTTTTAGCTCAACTAGATTTAGTCTTATATCAACCTTCTAATTTGTGAACTATGACTAGTAACTGAAATTCATAATTGCATATAACAACTTTTAACTTAACTCAACCTTAACCCACCTTGGGTGAGAGTTAATTCCTAAATATCTAAATACAAGGTAATTTCCATTCATTTTAAAAAATCTTTCATAAGCCAAAGATATAATACAAATTTGGAGAAAGACAAAAGCTTGGATATTGTAGAGTTATTAGGCAGAATTTTGCTCCATAAGCCTCATACAAGTAATATTACCATGTCCAAATCTTAAGCCAAATAACAACAACCAATTCAATGGTGCCAAGGAGAAAAGAAGCAAAGAAAACTCTATTTCCAAATACTCTTTGAAGCACAATCAAGCGACACGAATTTTTTTGGAGACATTCAAGAAAGGTAAGGAATTTGTTATTCTTTACATTTTAGTAGTTTTTTTCATTGGTTATGTTCATTAAGCTCCCCATATGATCTAGGCTAGAGATGTTAGCATGTTAGTCTGCTCATTTCCTTATTTTATGGACTAATACAAGACTAACCTCCTCTCTTTTTCAAATTCTTATGATCACAAGTGGCACACCCAGTGGGACAGATAATGAGGTAGTTATAATAGCTTTTAGTGTGTTTTATTTTCTGTTTTCATGCTAATAAAAATAGATATTAAAATAGCTCTAATTTTTAATCTATTTACTATTTTTTGCTGAATTATTGACAGGTTGTTCTTACTAGATTCATCCTAAATCTTTAAAAAATTCATTAAAATGCAATATTTAGTTTAGATGTTATGACTCTTTTAGCGACTCACTATTTTTTTTGAATAAATTGTCATTAAAATAAACATATTTTTTAATCTATGAACTATTTTTTTCTCAATTTTTACATGTGGTGAGCATTTGTGTTATCTACATTCTATATAAATTTTGTCAAAGTCTGACTTATAGTTTTTGAGATATCATTGTTTTACTAATTGTCCCTTTTATTTGTTAATTTTTGTTTTAGTTGCTTTCTAATTTTATTTTAAATTTGCAATTTCTAACTTGTAAGTTTTTGATATTTGGAAGATTTCTAATATTTTTATTTTATAGGTTTTGATTTTTCAATATTGTCCAAATATATATATATATATATATATAACAAACCCTCTAACATTTACAGGACCAAAGCGGGAATAGAGCATGGATTTACAAGTTTAGACTTAAAAACATTTCATTTTGGGTGTTTAAAATGAATCTAGATAATTCTTGTACCCTTCATTTTAGTGTCAAAATGAACTTGTTAAAATTTGAACATTTAACTTTAGTGCTTAAAAGGAACCTAGAATTGCTAAGTCTTAAACACTTCATTTTGGTTCTTAAAACAAATTTATTAAGTCTTAAATATTTGGTTTTAGTGCTTAAAATTAACATAGATGTTTTTGCTTAAGTGATTTTGTACAATTTATTTCAAATTTTTTCATCTAAGCCAAGGGGCCAAGTAAAGAACTTAATTAAACATTTCTTTTGGTGCACCGAATTGACACTCATTTAGGTTTTAATTTCTTGAGAGTGTTTATTACTTGTGTGTTTTTGTGCAAAATGAAGAGTGTGTGTATGCTTTCCCCCCATCCCCTATAGGGAAACTGGGTGACCAAAAATGCCTTTTCACTTTCAATTTAGGTATAGTTCAAAACATGAAAATAAAGTTGTCTAGGCTCTCCCCAAAACCCATACGGTTTGGATGATCTAAAAATAACCTATAAAATCTTTCCACTTAGTCATTTCTTTCATGCAATTTGGCTTGTGAAGGGGAGTTAATTACCTTTTCACGAGTTCTTTAGGGAGGTATTGAATTGGGGTTTCATCTCCTAGTAGTTTTTCAACCCTTCTCCATAGGGGGCTATACAACTTAGGGTACACATACTGTGAGAGCCAAGGGGTTAAGTGGTTGACCTCTTCTTTCATAATGAAGGCCCGAGTTAAGCCTAGTTAACTAGGGGATTCCAATAAGTAGTCCATAGATGGATTCATTATGCAAAGGAATAGACCTTTGCATAGTAAGTTAACCAGTATGAACTTAATTAACATGATCCTTCTCCAATGTTAACCATACTTGGGATCAATCTAGACATTCAAAAACTATATTTTTAGTCAACCCTACTTTTCATACCTTATCAATTTAGGGGTTGGGATGATTTACTTAGTTGTATTTGGTCTTTTTCCTTTATTGCTTAGTCTTTTAGTCTAAAACTATGTTTATCTTCCCCACATCAAAATGCATTATTTGTCCACACCACTCCTTTATTTGAAGAAGTGTTATGTTGTCTATTTGACACTGAGCTTTTACCTTATACTTTTTGTGTCAAAAATGTTGTGTATGTCACTTGATTAAAATGGGTAACATTACACTATCCAAATCATTTTAAGTTCATGCCTTGAAAGTCTTTAAAATCAACCATTATTTACATCTTTTGAGAGTGATAACACCGTTATGTTACTCAAATTATTTCATAGACTTATATTGTCTTGTGTCCAATTTTTATGTTTGAAACCAAACCATGTATGCCTTTGTGGTCTTTGTCTAGTGTGGTTATGATATTCAAATTTATCTAGCTTGTTTGTGTAAAAATCCTAAAGTTTTCTTAATTTTAGTTTTTAATTAACATTGAATAGTTGAAATTCAAATATTGATTGATTTATATTTAGGCCTTGTCTAAATTGGGGATTAGATATAAATATTTCTCTTTTGGGTTACGTAACTTAGGTTAATTTTTTTACCCAAATTCAAAAACTATTTGTTTGTAACATATTTTGGGAGAAAATAGTCTATCTCCAAGTGCCTTTTGTTTTGTGCCTCATACCAATTTGACCAAGTTTATGTTTTAAATCAGATGCCGAGTCTATGCCAAAGTGTTTCAAGTTTATTAGATTAAATACACATTTTGTTTAAAGTATATCTTTTGATGTTGCATTTGGCAAAAAGACTTAACAACCTGTATTTTTCCTAGATTAGACCTATTTGGAACACTTTGACCCTAGAGTTTGGCATTTTGTTTTTAGTTCATCCACTTGACATTTTTGTGTGAGACATTTAACATTAAACATTTGATGTTATACCATTTTTTACCAAGTCCTAACATAGACCAATTTTTGGAGATATAGCTCCATCCTTTAACCAAGTTAGAATAATTTCAAACCTTTTATCCTTTGGACATTATTTTTTAGAGTTTTTATAACTCCAGACCTTTTTACAGAGAATTCATCATTGATATAGATATGTCTCACTACAATTATGGTAGAGTCATGTGCAAGCCAAGCTATGATAGAATGGTTGCATAGATTAACTTTGTTCAAGACCCATATAGTGAAGATGTGGTTTGTGAGATAGATCCTTATCCTCCTTACAATATTCAATTAGGGGAATAAATCTAAGCATCAGATTCAGTGATACCTTCTTATGTCTAGTTGACATATAATTATTTCCATTTCATGACCATCAGATCCCCCACCAATATCGTTAACCCTCTTTTAGATTATGTGAGTCACTAAGCTCCACAGCATCTAAGAATTTCTATACCAGACCATCATCCTTTGGCTTGTGTGAATAACCAAACTCCATTGTACCTAACCATTTCTATCCAATGACCTCATTCCTTAGCTTATGCAAGCCAACCAACTTTACAATGCCCTACCATTTATATTTTAGGACCTTATCCTTTGGCTCATGATAGTAAACATGCTTCAAAAAACCCTATCATTACCATTCTAGGCCCTTCTAAGTATGGTATCTTGTTACCAAAAAGTTTTCCAATCACAAATAGACAGGTCATAGTTATTTTCATATGCCATAAAATAACCTTTATTAAGCCTATTATTATCCAACCACTTACCATTATTCATCTATTGCCAACTATTTCCCACTGTAGAAAACCCCTGCCAATTATCTAACCCCAACCAAGCCAATCAGTACCTCTCCACTTGAGTCAATCATTTAAGGACCAAAATATATTCAAAACTATTATTTTATAACTACTTGTAAACTAAGGACAAGATAACCAACTAATCTAAGATGTTTTTGTTAAACCAACCATTTATGACAAGTCAACCTATGATAAATCACCTATTGATCCTATACATGTTGTCAAGGAGTCTCACTTTAACAAGCCAATCTTCACTAAGTCGCTTAATGATTATAACCACCTTTAGGCAAGTCAGTATCTTGACCATATGCCTATTTTAAAAAATCCTCCCTTTGATAATATAGTTTTTGAGGAATTATCTCTTGACCTTTTTCTCCTTGTGGAGGAGCCTCACTTTGACAAACCAATCTCTTTGGAGCCCATTATGCCATCACAAGCCATTACTTGTCCAATACCAAACATTCAATAAGTCATCATTATAAAAGCATCCCCACTAGATGAAGAATAAACATTAAAGTTAGGTTTTATTTTTGAACCACCATCATATTTAGCATCAAAAGTAGAATTAATGCTAGTACCAACATCAAATTTAGTGTCCCTTGAGTCAGACTCAGCTTCAAAATCAGAATACATTCATGGTTGTTATAATATTGGTTATCATTCCCTCTAAATTACCAAATCAGACCCATCATCCAATATTTATCTATATTTACCATCCTTGGTCGTACTTTCCTTTACAGAGACTAAAAAGATACCTTGTCTTGATGTTTGAAGGAAACATAATCAATGACCAACAAAGATAATAAAAATAACATTCTTGGAGTCCAAATCCGTAGTAGTTTCTTAATAGAGAAATTATTTATAAAGGGTGTGGGATAACAATTTACATCATTGATTATTCTATTTTTATTATATGTTGACCAGGATATGCATATCCACATAATAAAAAAACATTTTCCATTTACCTTGCCAAAAATGATGCCGTTAGCCAACCATTTACCTTGTCATTTTCATCTGCCATTTACCTTGTTGTTTGCAACTACCATTTTATCTTGTCATTATTTCATACCTTGCCACTTACCTCACCTTATCACTTGGGGGTAACCTTATTACCATTATAGCTAATTTCCATTACCATCATCATCCTAAACAATGCCATATTGTATACCTTTATACTATGCCATCCCTATTAGACCAAAGCCTATTTTGATCTTAGTTCCTTTGGTTCTTCCCACACCTTTTGTGAGGGGATTTTGATCCATTTTTAGTAGTTTCAAATTTACATGTTCAAATAAAAGTATATGAAATTAATATGACAATGGATCTAGCAAGTTATCTTTCATTTACATTTGACTAGTGCCACTGATTATAACCACCTATGGGCAATTTAGTATCCCAACTTGTGTTACTAATTATAACCGCCTATGGGAAAATTAATATCATTGACTTAGGCCACTATTTCTTAATTATAACTACCTATGGGAAAATTAGGAACAACACCTTTTACCATGAATTATCACATCACCTTGCCATTACTATTCTCATTTGCCTAGCCATTTGTCAGATTTGAGAACTTGTTGATACCTAGTCAAGTTTTTCCCCACATTTTGTGTGGGTAGAACTACTGTGACTTAAGGCAATTTTGGGAATATGTAGGTCATGTCCAATTCACATTGAGGTTAGCTTAGTTACCCTTTTCCATATGCTCTCGCCATTTTATGAGCAACCTAAGCCAATGCTCTCACCATTTTGTGAGTGGTATCTTGTCATTTTCAATCGAATTGAGATACCTCAAAATTGCAAAAACATTCATATAATTTCATAATCCAAAAACATTTATCTTATCTAAGACTAGTTAGTCATCCTCAATCCACCCTACTAGCAAAAATCCATTGTCAGGATAATTTCTTTTTCTTTTTATTTCAAGATTTCTATGTGTTTATGTTAAGTTTGTTTGTTTATCTACTTTCTTGTTTGTTTTCTTTCTATGTATTGTTTGTTTGTTCACTTTCCTATTTGTTTAATTTTAGTATTATGACTCAACTCAGACTATATGTGTTCATTAGGTATTTAGGATCTTTATAATATTTTAATTTTTTAGGTTTTGATTTTTCAATATTTCCCAAGAGCCAAAAAAAATTAAAAATATATATAACAAACCCTCTAACATTTACATGACCAAAGCATGGATAGAGCATGAATTTATAAGTTTGGACTTAGGAACATTTAATTTTGGGTGTTAAAAATGAATCTAGATAATTCTTTCGCACTTCATTTTGGTGCTAAAATGAACTTGTTATATCTTGAACATTTGACTTTAGTGCTTAAAAGGAACCTAAAATGCCTAAGTCTTAAACACTTCATTTTGGTGCCTAAAATGAACATATTAAGTCTTGAATATTTGGTTTTAGTGCTTAAAATTAACAAAGATATTTTTACTTAAGTGGTTTTGTATAATTTATTTCAATCTTTTACATCTAATCCAAGGGGCCAAGTAAAGAACTTAATCAAACATTTCATTTGGTGCACTAAATTGACACTCATTTAGGTTTTAATTTCTTGAAAGTGTTTGTTACTTGTGTGTTTTTCATGCAAAATGAAGAGTGTGTGTATGCTCTCACACCATCCCCTATAGGTAAATTGGGTGACCAAAAATGCCTTTTAACTTGTAATTCGTGCCTAGTCCAAGGCATGGAAAGAAAGTTGTCTAGGATCTCCCAAAAACCCACATGGTTTGGGTGATCTAAAAATAACCTCTAAATTCTTTCCACTTAGTCATTTATTTCATGAAATTTGGCTTGTGGAGGTGAGGTCATTACTTTTTCATGAATTTTTAAGGGGGAATTGACCCAAGGTTTCATCTTCTGTTAGTGTTTCAACTCTACTCCACATGGGGTATACAAATCAGGGTACACATACTACAAGAGCTAGGGGTTGAGTGGCTAACCTCTCCTTTCATAATAAAGGCTCGAGTTAGGTCTGGTTAACCAAGGGATTCTAATAAGTAGTCTATAGATGGAATCAATATGCAAAGGAATATATCCTTGCATAGTAAGTTAACCAGTATGAGCTCAATTGACCTGATGCTTATCTAGTGTTAACCACACTTGGGATCAATTTAGACATTTAAAAACTATAGTTTTAGTAAATCCTACATGCCATATCATGTCAATTTAGAGATTAATATAATTTACTTAGTTTTATTTTCTCTTTTTCCTTTATTACTTGGTCTTTTAGTCTAAAACTATGTTTGTCTTCCCCACGTCAAAATGTGTTATTTGTCCGCACCACTCCTTTATTTGATTAAGTGTTATGTTACCCATTTGACACCATGATTTTACCTTGGACTTTTTGTGTTAAAAATGTTTTGTATGTCACTTTATTTAAATAGTTAATGTTATGTTATCCAAATCATTTCAAGTTTATGCCTTAGGAGTCTTTGAAACCAACCATTATTTATAACTTTTAAGAGTGATAATGTAGTTATACTGATCAAATTATTTCATAAACTTGTCTTGTCTGTGTTCAAGTTTCACGTTTTAAACCAAACCATGTATGCCTTTGTGGTCTTTGTCTAGTGTGGTTATGATATTCAAATTTATCTAGCTTGTTTGTGTAAAAATCCTAGAGTTTTCTTAATTTTAGTTTTTAATTAACATTGAAAAGTTTAAATTCAAATATTGATTGATTTCTATTTAGGCCTTGTCTAGTTTGGTTATGCTGTTGAAATTTGTCTAGCTTATTTGTGAAAAAATCCTAAAATTTTTCTAAGTTGAGTTTTTAATTAACCTCGACAAGTTCAAATTCAAATATTGATTGATTTTTATTTAGGCCTTGTCTAAATTGGGGCTTAGATATCAATATTTCTCTTTTGGGTTGCATAACTTAGGTTAATTATTTACCCAAATTTGAAAATTATTTATTTGTAATATCATTTGGGAGAAAATAGTCTATCCCCAAGTGCCTTTTGTTTTGTGCCTCATACTAATTTGACCAAATTAATGTCTAAAATCAAGTGCCTAGTTTATGCCAAAGTGTTTCAAGTTTGTTAGATTAAATATCCCTTTTATTTAAAGTTTGGATTTTGATGCCACATTTGGCTAAAAGTCCTAGCACATGCCTTTGTTTGAGCCTAGCTTTTGATGCCGTATTTGGCCAAAAAACCTTACAACCTTTGTTTTTCATAGATTGGACTTATTTGGAACACTTAGAACTTACAGTTTGGAATTTTGCTTTTATTTCATCGACTTGACCTTTCTATGTGAGACATTTAAATTAGACATTTGATGTTATACTATTTTTTACCAAGTCTTAGCATAGACCAATTTTTGTAGATATAGCTCCATCCTTTGACCAAGTTAGAACAATTTTGAACCTTTTATCCTTTGGATATTATTTTTCAAAGTTTTTAGAACTCCAAGCCTTTTTATGGAGCATTCATTGTTGATGTGGATATGTCTTTCTACACTTATGGTGGAGTCATGTATAATCCAAGTTATGATATAACGACTACACAAATTGACTTTGTTCAAGACCCCTATGGTGAAGAGGTGGTTTGTGAGGTAGATCCTTATCCTCCTTGTAATACTCAATATGAGGAAAAAATCCAAGCACCATACTCAATGATACCTTTTTTTCACTGATTGACATATGATTCTTGCCTTTTATAACCATCTGATCCCCCACAAATACCATTAACCCTTATTTGGATTGTGTGAGTCACTAAGCTCCATAACATCTAAGGATTTATAGACCAAGACCTTTTCCTTTGGCTTATGTGAGAAACCAAGATCCATAATGCCCTACCATTTCTATACTAAGACCTCATCCTTTGGCTTATGCAAGCCACCTTGCTTTACAATGCCCTACTATTTTTATCCTAGGAACTTTTCCTTTGGCTTGCGATAGTAACCACTCTTCACAATGCCCTACCATTACCATTCCAGACCTTTCCAAGTATGATATATCATTACCAAAAAGTTATCCAATCACAACTAGATGGGTCATAGTTGTATACACATAATATTTTCAAAAAAAATATTGATTACTAACACTTTGTATATTGTGGGAACCTATTGAGTCTCAATCTCTCTGAGTGCATACCTTAAGGGGTACATCAGGAAATGGGTGGGTAGACCATTGGTGATTCATAAGATTGTTGTCCCTTTTGCCACATTTTATCTACACATTTATCTCCTAAAACCATTTATGCTAAGCTTGTTCTTTTCTAATGTACCCATTCCATACTTTTGATACATTTTATCCTAATTTTCCTTACCTTAATCCCATTTTGTCAGTCAATTGTATATGGTTGATTGCGCTGACCCTGTACAATTTTAGGTTATTTTCACGTAGGATCTATTTTGGCCTTTGGCTAACCTAGCTTGAGACCTAATAAATTATTATCTAAAATTATACTAGGTCAATTGGATCAACCCTATTGGATGACATTCTCATAAGGTTTTAGGGAAAGATCTGCCTATATATATATATATATATATATATATATATATATATATATATATATATATATATATAGGTTCATTTCCCACCATTTGAAAAAGAAAGAATTATATAAGAAGTAAGTGTGAATGAACATCTACTTACTAACCATTCTACTTGAGAAGTAAATCTTAGGGTTCCATACTTTCTTTATAGATATGGATCTTATCTTATGGACAAGTCTTTTGGATGCATTGATAAGTTGTGTATCCTAGAACTGATTTGTCTTTGTTATACTTATATACCACAATAATTTTTTTGTGAAGCACCTTTACCAAGGGAGAGATTGAGGATCAGTGGGTTCATCTTCAAGGTAAGTATTCTTAACTTTATTTCTCATTTTGTAAGAATAGATAGATAATGCATTTATGTTTTTTCTTCGTGCATTAGAATTTTGTATACATTGATGTGAGTATATGTCTTCTATGCATGTTTAGTTTTAGTTATGTTTCTAACCCCCACTTTGTGCCATAAGCTTTGGTAAACACTAGATTAGATTTACTTTCTTGTTATTATCATAGGTGAAATATTAAAACCTAGGACCTCCTTAGGGTTATTGCATGATTGTGTTAGACTGGAGGCTTTGACACCCTCCTTAGCATAGTTTCTCACCTAATCAATTTTAGCGGATCCCTATATTGGGCATGATCCCACTTAACAAATGTATTCCTAATCATAAGTGTAGGTATGCTCTATATTCTTTGAGCCATGATTTATTTATAAACATGATGCATTTATGATTGCATACACTATGGTGAACCCGATGTGAACTAACCCTTATAGGATTTATTCACTTGTTTCATTCTCTTATCATTATTTTTATCATATATTTGACATACTGGATTGACTACATTGACCCAGTTCTAACTTCTATGCACAAGTTCAACACACAATCACATCAAGATGACTCATTTTTATTTGTATAAGTTTTTCATTAGGTACAAAAAACATACTAGGTCAACCTAGTTGACCCTATACATTTTAAAACATCAGGTTTAGCATACAATGTTAGCCCAATCGATCTTATATATTTTTAGACAGTTAGTTTAGCATACTAGGTTGACCTAGTCGATCCTATACATTTTTAGGTATTTTATTCAGCATACTAGGTCAATCCAATCAACTCTATATAGTTTAGGCACTTAGCAACAGGCTTTTATAAAGCTATATTGACCTAGTCAACCATGTTAGTAGTATTTTCAGACAATTCTCAAGGTTCTCTGACAATAATTTCACTTCTTTGCATCTTCAAAATCAATAAGGTTCCTTTTTATCCTTTCTCTCTTTTCTTATAGTCTTTTATTTTCACAATTTTTAGTCTTTAAAACCACCCTTGTATAGTCAACAAGATCAATTTTATCGACCCAATTTTGTATTATGTGTGTTGTCTAGATAACTAGATCGATTTTGTTGACCTTATTCTTTTTTAGACCTTGCTTTCCTAGTATAGAGGCAACATTATTAACCCTATTTTGTATTCTATGCATACATTGTTGACTCCATAGACATTGTACCATATTTTAAAGTTGGAATTAACCCTTTTATGCTAGTAATTAGCTCACACTTTCATTTTTATATCTTGCATGCTTCGAATAGAACACATAATCTAATTAGGTGGTTTTCAATTTACCATTTAGTTTCACTATTTTTTATTTTATGCACACATGACCAAATCATAAAATCTTAAACAAGCACTTTAAAAATTGTCTACCCAAGGCCAACCTACTTGGATTTCATCACTAAGGGGGAAGCTAACTTGGTTTTATATCCAATTATAAATTTTTGGTTAATGGTATATTCTAGATAAACACCCCATGCCCTTATCACTACAATGTATGAAGTGAGTGGATAGGCCTCAATACCATTGCTAATATAGATCCATTTCAGTCCAAACATCCTGAAACCATCTTTAGATTAAATTTTAGTTCCTTGCTTACATCCAACTTCCCATCACATTTAAAACTATATTTTAATAATATAAATAACATTTAGGTTAACCAAATAATTAGCTTTTACTTTCCAAGTTGATTTCTTGCTCTTTACTCAATTTTATTTTGTATTGCAAAAACTTGTATTAGCTAGCGTTGGTGTAGGTATTTATGTTATGTGCCTCAATTAGATCAACCTCATTGATCCAATTGATTATTTACTTCCCTTTAGTTCTTACCTTTTAAATCTATTACAAAATTATTCTTAGTACATGATCATTTCAGTTGACACAGTCTATTTTAGGCTTTCTAATTTTCCCTATCTACTATACAGGGTGAACCTAGTCAACCCTATATAGTTTTTCAGCCCTTGTCTGCTATACTGTGTCGACCCATTCGACCCTGTACACTTTTTAGGCCCTATTTTATATGCTAGGTCAACCCAGTCGACTCTATATAGTTTCATATTACTTCTTATTTCTTAGTGTGGTTATCTAGTCTTATCTCATTATGATGACATCTTTTTAACTTTCTTTTAGTCAAGAACATTTCATAATTAAGGATTTAGATATTAACCTCACTTATTTTATTATTTTAGATGAAACTATCCACTTTCATCCTTCTTATTCTCCTAAACCAAAACCAATCATTACACAATATAATGTAGTTGAGGTCATTCATCTTAATCATCTTCCCAATACTAATGTTGGGAATCATTCATCTATAAAGAATCCTCCTCCCACCAACACAAAAAATCCTCCTCCTATCAACACTAATACCTCACCTTTAAACCCACATATTGATATAATTAAACTTATTGCACACGTAGTTCAACAAATGAACATCATGCAAATAACCAATCAATCTCAAATGATGAACATGTAGCAACAGTTATTAAACATGACTAGTCAACCATCTCAAGTCATCATGTCTCAACCAAATCCAAAATGTGTCTCTCCTCCTCTTAGAGATGCCAATGAGAATATCATCCATCAACCTCAAATGAATAATAAAATGCTTGAACATCTTCAAAATGTACCTTTAGCCCCATTCATTACATCCATAGATATTGGAAACATTTCTCCAACTATCACATATAATGGGACTAAGGACCCTACTATATTTCTTAAGTCTTTTGGTAATATATATAAGGAATGGGTATAAAATAAAACCTTTACTACCACTAAGATCTTAGCCAAAACCTTTATTGGTGATGCACTTAAATGGTACAACCAAATTCCTAGACATTTCCTTTCAAAATTAGAGGATTTAGTCAATGTGTGAAGGAATTCTAACATGATGACCTTCCTAAAAGTTACCTTGGCCATTTCATAAATGCAAAGAAACTTCCTAATGAATATGCTCATAATTTCATCAAATGATGTAAGTCTCTCACTCATAAAGTGGACCATAACATGAATGATGACACTCTTTTAAAACTATTTGTCACTACTCTTAAACCTCCCCTTAATTACAAAGTTTGAATATTTTCACCTAAATCTTTGGAGTAAACCTTAAACCAAACAAAAGGCAAGACTTTCTTATGAATCAATTTGAAACACTTCAAATAAATAATAAATAATTTTTCCAATCATTTTATCATAACATTGATTCATCCAAGTATCTCCAACCTCAAAATGAAGCATCCAATTCATCTAATTTTAAGCCAACCTACCCTCTCTTGAGTCTAAATTAACTTAAGAATAAATTTCCACCCTCTAAACCCATAAGCTTTGATCCTTCTAAACATCCTCAAAAATGGTACAATCCATTGTGTTGGTGGCATGCTACTATAATCATTCTTATAAGTCTTGTAATGTTCTTCACTGATTTCTTATTTCTTCCTTACTTGGTCCACATTTCAATATTGATACTCTCACAAAATAATGCTATAAAGACTATTTTCAATCTTATCAAATTCAATATCATGAACCAAAATCACATCAACATCAACTACATAATGATCAATAATAATTATCCCATACCTACACCTCATATGCTATTTTTTTTCAAACCACAGTTGATCCTTCTTCCTACACCAATAATGAAAGGATAGCTAACATGAATGAATTTAAACATATTGTTTCATCCATTGAACCTAAAACTCTTATGCCACATAAACCAAAAGAGTACCTAGTTCAAATGCCTACTCTAATGCATATCATATATGGTCCTCCTTTACCTCCTCATACCTCTCCTACACATCCTATGTCACATTCAATATCCTTAAAATATAACAAACCAACACATTTACCTATCTCCAAATACACCTACCAACCCAATGAAAATCATTTTAATGATTCGATGTTACCTCACTCTAACTCATATGTTGGGGCATCTTGTGATGCCCATCCACATGTCCCTTCAGACTTTGGGGCACCTTGTGATGCCCATCCATACATCCACTTATCCATTTGGAAATCTTATGATTCAAAATATTATTATACAATGAATAATAATAAACATATTTGACTTCAAAAAACCTTTCAAGACTTATAAACTTGTATTTCACGTGCTCATCTTTGATACAGACGTTAACATAGATCTTAATTGTTATTTTTGTCTCATGTTTATTTGTTTTTGTGCACTTTATTTATTTTAGTTTCACTTTACCAAACATAATTTTCACCTTTGGGTTCTTAGGTTTTATTACACATTACATTTGGCATTTTTTTTCATTTTTGTCTTTTTATGTCATACTTTGCCTTAGTAGATTTATGATTATTTTCCCCCTTATTTAGAATTTACATCATTGGTGTTCACCTTGTGAGTTGTATTATAAGACCATGGATAGGACCTATCCATTCTCACAAAATACACCTTTTTTTCTTTTCTCATTTTTCACATGTTTCTTTTTGGCACCCTCATGGGTTTATCTTTTATGAGTTGTAGTATAAGACTATGGATAGGACCTGGCCATCTTCATAAAATTACCATTTTATCATTCCTTTCATAATAAAAATATCACTGAATCTTGTTTTCAACTTTCACTTTTGATTCTTTTGGTAAATGTAATTTGCACAACAATCTATATTAGCATGTTTTCCTCGATTTCCCTCAATCTTAGGATAAGGAATCTCACTTTAATATCATTGTATCCATTTTTTTTCCCTTTGTCATATTTTTTGAAATTTGAATTAATTCAAATTGTTACATGTGTCATTCCTCTTGATTTCCTTTCCTTTTACTCCACATTGGATAAAACAAGGTTGAAGTCAAGATATCACTTTTATTTTACCTAGATTTATGAGACTCTTAGACCCCATTCTCTTTAAATTTCTCTCTCTTAGAAACCAAGTCCCAAGTATTCAGATGAAATTCATATTTAGAACCCATTTTTGGTTTTCCAAATCCTTATGGAGGAGGAATAGAAAAATCCATCAAGAAAGTTAAAAGCCAAATCATTTGAAACAAAAGACAATGATATATACAAAAGGCAACATAAAAATCTCAAATTAAAAATCACACCAAAATATGTGATTATAAGCACATTTCCTATCTCTAATCAAAGATCAAACTCCATATTTGGCCTCACATAAAGCCGAGGTCCATTGGGGTATGGTAGGCCAGTAGATTGGAATAGGAAAATTCAAAAAACTCTATGGTGCTACCTGCTTTCTCATACAAGTACCTAATATTTGTAGTAGATTGATGGATCTATAAGGGGTCCTGAGAAGTGGAGAACACATTGTGGCAAGGTAGGTCCACTTAATTTTCATGCATATAGCCTTCATGGGATGATCTATATACTAAATTTGTTAACCTAAGACTTATATAGCTAAGATAAGTTCTTTAGAGTCCTTAAGGTTGAAAGTCCTCTTGTTTTGAAAAACCTAATTTGAGTGTCTTAAATTCAATAAATAGTTTCTCTACCTTGGTTTTTCCTTCATTTATCCCCTCCACCCATTTCATTTCCCCCTTTGATAGGCAAATTGTGATTCTAAATCTGTTTTCCCCTTCTATTATTCCTTATTCTTCACATATTATAAACATGATAGCATTAATTTGTTTCAATTTTATCTATCCTTAGAGCAAAACAACATGTTTGAGAAACTATGGATTACACCCTTACAACATTTATTAACCATACCATGTCATTATCATCCTAGTCATGAATTAGGTGGTTGTGTTTTCTTACATTATATCTTAGAACAAACACTAAATTTGAGTTTTCATCTTTTAGAGCTTTGTATTTTCATTTATCTATCATGTTCTTGTTTTATTTTTGTGGACTTACCTTATCTTACATATGACATTTTCCATTATTACATGTTTATTTTTATGTATGCCTTCTTCATGTTTGTCTAACACCTTCAATTACATTTCATTTTTAGTCTTTCATGCTTTTTTTTCTTTTGCCTATTTTACATGAGCTTACTTTTCACTTTCTTACCTATCTTTGATCCAATTGTCTTGTATCTATATTTAATTTCCCATTTATGTTTTACATGCTTCCCAACATGATTTAGTATTTTATACATTCCTTTTTTCCATTTACATTTTACATGATTTATTGTATTTTAAAATAATGTCATTCATTTACCATCATTTGTCATTCATTTACCATCATTTGTCATTATTTTACCATCATTTTGTCATTCATTTGCCTTAAATATTCTATCCTTGCCTTACCAATCCTAATTTAGCAATTTTACTAAAATATCTATCTCTACTAACCACTATATGCCTATCTTCCAAGAATTTCAATTTTTGGCTATTTTTTACGATAACTTCTACATGTTTGCCTAGTGTTCTTCACATTGGATGCCTTAATTTCTCTTACAATCTACTTCTTTATCTACAACACTAAGGTAAGTAAGGGTACATGTTTTTCAATTCTATCCTTTCATTTATATTATTTTATAGTTACTACATTTTACTTATCATTAATGTTGTGTTATCATATTCTATTTCCTAAAGCACCATCTCATCTTGTACCCATGTGATGATCTTCAAGTTGGGAAAATGTATACATGTAATATTTTCAAAACTTTTACAGATTACTAAGACTTTGTATCTTAAAAGAACCCATTGAGTCCCAATATCTTTGAGTTCATGCCTTAAGGAGTGCACTGAGAAAGGGGTGGGAAGACCATTAGTGCTTTGTAATATTGTTGTCCCTTTTACCAAATTTTATCTACACACTTATCTCCTAAAAACATTTACCCTAAGCTTGTTCTTCTCTGTTGTACCCATTCTAGAATTTTGACACATTTTATCCTCTTTTTCCTTACCGTAATCCCATTTTGTCAGTTGATTGTATAGGGTTAGCTGAGTTGACCTTATACATTTTAGGGTTGTTTTTACTTAGGAGCTATTTTGATGACCTTTGGCTGACCTAGATCGAGACAGTGAATTATTATCCAGAATTGTAGTGGGTCGACCCTATCAGCCAACATTTTTGAAATGTTTTAAGGAAAGATCTACCAATATATACAAGTTCATTTCCCACCATTTAAAAAAAAAGTGAATAAGAAGTGAGTGAGAACTAACATCTACTTATTGACCATTCTAATTGAGAAGTAAAGCTTAAGGTTTCATAGTTTATTTGGAGATACGGATCTTATCTTGTGGAAAAGTCTTTTGGATGCATTGATAGGTTATGTAGCATAGAGTTGATTTATCTTTGTTATCCTTACATACCATAATAATTTCTTGTGAAGAACCTTGGCTAAGGGAGAGATTAAGGCTCAATAGGTTTGTCTGCAAGGTAAGTATTTGTAACTTTATTTCTCCTTTTATAAGAGTAAATAGATAATGCAGTTATGTTACTCTTCCATGCATTAGAATTATGTATATATTGATGTGAGTATATGTCTTCTATGCATGTTTATTTTTTATTTTGTTTCTAACCCCCATTTTGTACCATAAGCTTTAGTGAACACTAGATTATATTTACTTTCTTGTTATTAGCATAGGTAAAATATTAAAACTTAGAACCCCCTTAGGGTTATTATGTGATTGTGTTAGACTGGAGGCTTTGGAATCCTCTTTAGCATAGTCTATTATGATAAGTGCTCCCCTAATTAGGTATAGCATATCCCCATGTTGGTCATGATCCCACTTAACAAATGTATTCTTAATCAAAAGTGTAGGTATGTTCTATCTTCTTTGAGCTAGGATTGATATATAGACATGATGCATTTATGATTTCATATAATAGTTATCATCCTAGGACATAAATCAACCTTTTTTAAGCATATCATTATCCAACCACCAACCATTATTCATCCATTACCAACCATTTACCACTTTAGAAAACCCTCACCAATCATCGATCAAAATTTGACCCAATCTGTACCTCTTCAACGAGCTAATCATTCAAAGACCAAGATATATTCACAATTGGTATTTTAAAACTGCTCATAAACCAAGGCCAAGAGAACCAACCAATCCATGATGTTGATGAACCAATCATTTTTGATAATTCCACCTATGATGAATCACCTTTTGATATTATAGTTTTTATCAAGGAGTCTCACTCTAATAATCTAGTCTATGTTGAGTCACTTCTTAATGATTATGATCACCTTTGGGAAAATTATTACCTTGACCATATGCATATTTTTAAAGATCCCCCTTTTAACAAAAAAGTATCTTAGGAGTTATTTCTTGACCTTTTACCCATTTTTAAGGAGTCTCACTTTTACAAACTAGTCTCTATGGAGCCCATCATGCCATCACACACTATTACTTATCCAATACCAAACATTCAATAAGGCATCATTGTATCAAAATCCACACTAGATAAAGAATCATCATTAAAGTTAGGTTCTATTATTGAACTGACATCAGATTTAGCATCAAAATCATAATCAACTTCAGTCTCAACATCGTATTTAGAGTCTTTTGAGTTAGAATTAGCTTTGGAATCAAAATACATTCATGGTTGTTACAACATTGGTTATACATGCCTTGAAAATTAATTTGAATACATTTGTGATCCTTTTATGTTTTTTGAAACTAACACCCTTTAACTATTACAAATGGAATATTAATATGATAATAATTTTGAGGAGTAAGGGTTTGTATAGGATAACCTTGTCTGATGAAACTAAACCTAGCATAAATGCAGAGATAGTTAAATGATATATCCATAATGATGAAGTTTATGGGTTATTATGTCTTTTTATAGCACATAATCTCCTATTTCACTTAGATCCCTATTGTCACTTGAATTTTCACCCTTTGAGGATATGAAATGTCTCTCCTCATTCAAGTGGCACAATGGAACAACCTTAGGGCTATGGGTGACCCAAATTTGAGGTGGATCTCTAGATTAGGGTTAGTTCTCTTAATGTACCACTTAGGATTGAACCTATTACTAAATTTTGGGGGGGGGGGGGGTGAAAAGGAAGAAGGATAAATTAAATCAACTCTAATCTAGGGGAGGTGATACACCAAATATATTGTCTACTCACACCACTTGCAATGCACCTGGAACCAAAGAGAAGCCTACACATACAATTCATCCATAAAATGGAAAATTATTTTTTTACATCAATGTTTCAAGCATAAGGTCTTGAAGAGAGCTTATGATAAGATGAATTAGATAATAGATCTTTTAGAAACACTAATGAATGAGCTACTCACTATACTTACAATCCACATTAGACACTTCTTGCTCACCTATAAAAGAGAGATTTCAAACTACACAAGGCACTAGGAAGGATAACATGTCAAGGCAAGCAAAATACACCTACACAAGACCAAAAACCATAATATTCACTTGATGAAGTCATGCATGAGTTAAAAAAACACTTTTTATTAGTTTAAGGAAAAATTTGAGCAGGGATTTTCCATACTCAGATGGATAGAGATCCATACAATAACCAAAAAGGCTAGTATTTATAGTAATTATGAGAGAAGAGAGAGAAGGTGAAGCTCAAGAGTCACTAAGACACTTGTCAAAGAAGGTGAATGATTTATAACAACATATAATCAAGAATGAGATAGGTCTTATAAGGAAATTAAGGATAAATTTTGCTCAAACTTGTCTAACTTCTCCATATGTGGTGTAGATACTTTTTGGCTTGCATATGAAACTACCCTCATGATTTGCCTTCATTAAACTACCTCACCACTGAATAGGGTCATTTTTGATTATTGATATAAGGCTTAGGGGTTACTGACAAGACTTCACAAGCATTGGAGTGGTCTCTAATCATTCACATTCCCTTGACCATCAACAATCATTCCAAATAGTCATAAATGACTCCTACCCATGCCCCTCTTACACATGGCACACCAAATTATTCTAATTATGCAATATAATCCATGAAAAATGAGGATTGACACCTGTCAAGAGTTTCCATATCATCAAGTTCATGAATTAATTCTCAAAAGGCTTCCCAATTGGAGCTTTCATCATTTTCACTAAATATTCACTATCTGCTCACTAGATTGGCTAAGATGATGAAGATAACATACACCCTTAGGATAATTTATAACTAAAGTAATGATCATAGATAATTATAAAAATTCATAATATAACTCCCAAAAGTGATTACATCATTTGAAGCTTCTCCATACCTACAAAACACATAAATATGTCAAAATAAGCCCTATACAAATAAGGTACAAATAAGTTGCATTGGGAGGAGTCATATAGAGTCCTATATCACCTATAATTGATTTAATGGTCAACTTGTGTCATTTTGATGCTTCATTTCAAACATCTTCCTAATCGGGTCCTTAGAGAGGGTTTTAGAGAGGTATCTGGTCTTAGCCATTGTTCATAAAGGATACATATTATAATTATATCATAATTCCATTTAAGGCTTCCTAGGGACCATCTCTAACCTCCTTTAACAACTTTAGTCTCCATTAAAATCCTTAGAGAAGTTCCAATCATTCCAAATTGGCCATTCGAGTCATTTTTGAGCATTTTTCATAGTTTAGGTACCTTCAAGCCAAGAAATGGCATCTTGGTGTACCTATATATGAAAAAAAGGATTAAAAACTTCCATATATACTCCAATAATTTGATCCAATAGTTATCAGTGTATATTTAGTCCAAAAGCTGATAGGATTGCTTCTAGGCATTAGGCCTCATATTAGGTCTAGCTAGGTTTGCCTACAACCTAGGCTCAACTTGACCTCCTAATGGATTCCCCTAACCTCTAATGGTTAAAAAACCTTATTTATACACCCATGTACATTATATAAATCATTATAATTCTTTTAAAATTCTATAATTTAAAGTGGTTTCTCCTTTGGGGTTATGATTACACCTTGCCTAACTACCCTACTTGCAAACCTTGTTAAATGGAGTACCCTATTATACCTTAGACTTTATAGCTTGTATTTTCATATTTTACTAGGTGTATTTCAACTTCACAAATATTATTACAAGGTTCCCTCAACTTATGGATGATGTTCCATCTTCATTTTCCAAGTTTATAGGGTATATGCATGGGGAAAGTGCCCCTATCTAAGACAAAATAAGTGAAAATTCCCCTATTTGATCAAATAAAATAAATTTTGAAGGGGAGTATAAAAATATCAAGGATGATTAGTACCAAATTTAAGCCCTTGACTCATCTATTTGACCCTCTGAAGATCTTAATAACCAAGACTGAGTTGTCTAAGGTAGATTGTGCAGGGAATTAGACCATGGACTATGTAAGTGTGATTTAAGCTCCTTATCTACTCAAGATGTATCAAGATATATTCATGAGGTTGTTTTAATAAACATGGATATTTTATAATATTCAATAATCTCTCCAAATTTCATGTGTTCTTCACATTCTTACACTCCAAGACTGACCTTCTAATCCTTGACTATGATTGTATCGACTTCTACAGTCACACGTATAGGTGTATATTGCATAATTTAAGGCCTAGTCCTAATTATAAAAACTCCATTTGAAATATTATAAGGTTATTCATCCATTATACATGTTACCCATCATTTTTATGCCCTTTGGTGTACCCTTCATGCTCTATAATCTTAAGCCAGTTTCCAACATGACTGTGTTTCTTGTCTGAAAGGTTCTTACCTGTAGATGTCCTTGTAGGTGTGGATAAGCTATGAAGGTCATCACCTATTACTTAAAACCTTTGAATAATATTTTCATCATTTCAAACACCAAATCAACGCAAAGAATTCATGTATTCTAATGAAAATACCATATTTTTCAAGCCTGAGCTTATGTTGGTTATCGGTACACATTGTAAAGCTTGTGTACGGATTGATAAGTGTACATGAGTTAGAAACATTGCATATCAAAATTTTTGATGGTTTCCTCTATTTCATGAATGTTATCTTCATAATTGAAGGCACCTACACTAGTTATCAAAGTTTAATTACCTTTTTGGGTGAAAAGGTATCATTTACTGCTCAAGCCTGTAGACATCATTGTAGGAGTTCAGTGTGTTTATGAGCATATTGGAAGCCTTCAAAAACCTACCTTCTCTTACCTTTTAACCTCCATATTTGGCATGGGTGATTAATTATGATAGATATATAATATTCACCAAATTATGTCTTAGAAAATTTTCCATCATGTTAGATGCTTTATTCAAAAATCTTATAGACCTATGTTTAGGGTTTTTAGGGACATAGAGACCAAAATATAGTGTTTTTCCCCTTAGAGTGACCTTCAACCCCAACTAGATATATTACAACTTGTATGGGTATATCATGGATAATTTCAACATCAAAGGGTCTCAATTGAGGTCTTACCTCACTTACACACTCAAATAACTATCTCAACCCTCTATTTAGGCCACATGTAGGTAGATATCTGATATACCACAGTGAGCTATAGTATGAACAAGATGAAACACTTATGAGTTTGAAATTTATGTAATTTATTTGGGAATATAATTGCACATTTTATAATTCTAAGTAATTTGAGTACTCATCAACCTCTCCATACAACACCATGACATCAACAGGGTCCTATAGGTGAAAAGCACAGACAATCATAAACACAAACAAGCCTAGAAGAGGCTTATTGAGTTATTGAGGTCTCCAAGACTAATAATACAATTAAAAAACTATGGATATGCATTATAAAACCTTTAAAAACACTTGAACACAACCAATCCATCAAACCAAAGCAAAATATTTTGAAATAGGCTCAAACAATGATCCCTCATGGATGTAGAAGCATAAAAAGCTGCATGGCTTCTTAGTTATGGTTCATAAAGGAGGAACCATGAAAATAAAAAATATTTACATTAATTTTAAGATAAATCAGACCTATTTCAATCCCCAAGAGCACTCCTCCTAAATCCACTTGTACGGACTGTACTATGCATCCAAAGTTGACTCTCTTGGCTTGCAAAGGCAAGAAAGAAGAAACATAAGTAAAAACTGAATTTTATGACATTTTATCTAAAATAAAGTGTGGTACATACCTAAATGAGATGAATAGACACTATTCCCATGTTTTAAGTAGAAGGTAGACTTCCCAAGTTCGTACAAGTGTC
This sequence comes from Torreya grandis, assembly GCA_037957365.1. Taxonomy (NCBI): domain Eukaryota; kingdom Viridiplantae; phylum Streptophyta; class Pinopsida; order Cupressales; family Taxaceae; genus Torreya; species Torreya grandis. The sequence goes on along the minus strand of JARHVA010000004.1, from coordinate 1,551,340 downwards.
ATTAAAGGGTTAATTTTGAGGAGTTTTCCTTATTTTCATGCATGAAACTACTTATTGACTACCATCTGACTAATTATTGACATAATATGACATCCTCCACGTTATAATAAAACTTGGTGACAAATATACTTCCTTTGAAAGTCCTTACAAGTCATTTAATAATCCAAAAATATGACTAAAAGGAATTTTTCATTTATAAAACATAGAAAAGGGTAAGTTTATGATTTATGAACACTTTAAAACACTTAAATGATCATATTAGGACATTATAAAAATAATATGAGCCAATGACCATGTTTGACTAGAGTTCACTAGAGTTGACTTTGGTTGACTAGACAAGTACAAGGAGGATAAGCTTAAACCATGGTTACAACAAGGATAGGTGATATGTTTAGACACACATGAGACCTTATTAGACATATGGGAACCTTTAAAAAAAAATTAATATGCAGGGGTTGATGCAATTTTACTAAAATTAAAATTTGGTCAACACTTTTGGCAATTCTTAGGGGTAACATGCTTGCCTATGTTAAGGACTGGTATCCTTATCCTATCCATTGGGTAAGGGAGTCAAAATAACTATAAAATCAATAGGATCAGACCTTGAATTGAATAACAAGATAGCTGATTGAACTCAAAACACATAAGGAAAGACAATATACACCAAGACCAAGTAAACACATAAAGCAAAGGCACACTTGTGTTACTAAGCACTTAGGGAACACAAGGCACAACAAAAAATAAATTAATTATGTACATCTAACCAAACATACATCCATTACTAGATCAAAAATAAAGTAACTAAATCTCCTTCTTCATGAGATGAATGAGGATACCAATCATGCTTGATTTGGATGTATTATTATATGATTCATGCTTCTCTCTTATTTCTTTTCTTGGTATGTCATTTGATGGGGTCATCTCAAACAAGTCTCCAAGGTAGATGAACTCTTCTTGACCTTGGAAAGATACCTCATACTATTGTCCCTTTGTCTCATTATGGAAGATTTACATTTATATGAATGGAAAAACCTCTTGCAAGTTTGTCTTCTTGAAAGGTTTCATTTCTCTTCTCTTTTATTGTAACCTCTTCAAACCCTTCAACAAGTTTTATATCATGGCATTCTACGAGTTTTTCTTATTCAAACTTCTTGATGTTTGTAAGATCAGCTTCACATGTGGTTCTTGAATCAATCCTCAAACCTTCTTCAAAATATTCATAGTCATCATGGATTACTCCATCATGGTTTAAGCCTCTTGATGATGATACCTCTCAACACATACTTGCTCCTCAATAGCTTGGGTTTATTTTCTTAGAAGTCTTGCCTTCTCACTATCTTCATATTCTTTGAACATTTGCATTGAAGTATGCCACATGTCTTCTTCTTGAAACATGTCATCTTTCTTACCATTTCTTGTAGTTAACTCCAAAGATATTATAGGCTCCTTGGGGCTTTCAAATTCATTCAAAATGTCCTCAAATCTCTGCCACAAGTCATCATCCTCTTTTTTATTAGAATCATGAAGGTGAAAAACAAGAGAAACTTCTTCCTCTTTAGAATCCAAAATAACCTCTTCCAAAGCTTTTGCTTCACTACAAGTAGGGTCTTCTTCCTCATCATCACAATATTATGTTTCTTCCCAAGAATTCAACTCTTTCTCATGATCAATCCAATCTAAAATTTCCATCTCCTTCTCCCTCTTTGTTGTGCCAATACTAGGCATCTCAAAAATAGGAACTTTAACCCAAGAAGGCTTCCAAGGATCAAAGCAATCTTCATCATTAGAATCTGATTTCCCCTCAATAATATAATCCACATTAGGTTCAATGACTTCATTTACTTCAAGATTTCCTTACATAGATGAGATATTCTACATTTTGAGTTCCAATTCCTCAATTTTTTGGCAAGGTTTTCTTAAAATAGATTCTATTCGGGGTAAATAAGATCTTCATTAGGAAAGAAAGTAGGAAAAAAGTGAGATGAAGGGAGAAAGGATTCTTGAGGAAGGGTGGGATGGAGTTGAGTAGGTTTAAATTTCTTTTCACTTCCAACTTCTCCACTTAGACATTCTTTATCCTTATTTCCACAAGCTACCACTACTTCTTTCCACCTTGGGAAGGTAGGCTTAGAGGGTTATTCATGGGGTTGAGATGCAAATGGAGGAGTAAATGATAGGCTTTGGAAACTTGGGATTTATTTGGGCTTAACATCTTGTCTCCAACTTGGAGAGGTAGGCTTAGGAGCCTCTCTTTCTTCTTCCATGATGGATTGTGTCAAATATTGGTTTTCCAACTCAATCTCCTTGTCAATGTGGGCCTCCAACATCAGTTTTATTCTCTCAAAATCTTCTCCAATCACGTTGTGAGATGGATCAAATTTATCAACAATGGTGTCCTCATTCTTTTGGCTACTCTCTTGGATGGACTTCCAAGAAGGGAAACTTTGGGGAATGCATGAAGGACTTAGGGAAATTTGAAGCATGATTGCATTAGCATTTTGAATGGGTATAGTTGACACACTTGAAGGCTGATGTGGGGTGTAATGGATCTGCCAATACTAAGCTAGTTCATGAGCTTTCAACCTCTCTTATATGTGGAAAATTAGACCACAAACATCAAGCATTTCACATGTAATACCTTACCAATTAAATCTCTCAATGGGCATCAATTCTCTCTTGACTTGCTCTAAATCATCCCTCACACTCTTGACACAATCACTAGGGATGACTTGACCACAACCATTTAGAATATCAACGTCTAGTATATAGTCCTTATAGAAATGAGAGTCTTCTTGAAACTTGTAATGGATTGACTTGGAGAAGAACTAGGTGAAACATAAGCTTTGAAGGGCTGATTACATTATTGATACCAATGATAATAGGGTTGAGTATGGTAATATTGAGACTAATAAGACTTGAACAAGGACTTGTTCATATTGATAGGGAATATGCAAAGATGGATATGTCTCACCAACTTGTGTTAAGACAAAGTCAAACTCAAGATTAACCATGAATCATTCATGATAATTGTATATAACATTAAAACCAATTCAATTTTCAGTACCTAGACTACTTGAATAGTAGATTTATACTTGGATTCACCATTGGTGCTTATTGGAATTACCTCCAAAGGCTGGTATTTTGAGGAGAACATGAAAAATCCTTAAGGAATGGACTTTTGAGTCCCATTAGGCATGCCAAAAATTGTTTTCACTTAAACTTTCACCCCTTAAGGATATTACAAGTCTTTCCACATTCAAGTGGCACAATGGAACCACCTCAAAGATGTGAGTGACCCAAATTTGAGGTGGATCTCTAGATTAGGGATAGTTCCCTTGATGTACCACTCAGGATTGAACCTATTACTAAATTTTAGGGGGTGAAAAGGGATAAGGATAACTAAAATAAACTATAATATAGGGGATGATATACACCAAATAGATTGTCTACTCACACCACTTGCAATGCACTTTGAACCAAAGAGATGCCTATACATACACTTCATCCATCAAACTAAAAATTCTTCTTCTACATAAATTTTTTAAGCATGGGGTCTTGAAGAGAGATTAGGCTAAGAGGACTTAGAAAATATGTCTTATAGAAACACTAATGAATGATCTACCCACTATACTTGAAATCTAGATTAGACACTTCTTGTTAACCTATAAAAGAGAGCTTTAACACTACACAAGGCACTAGGAAAGATAACATGTCAAAGTAAGCAAAATACACCTACATAATACCAACAACCATAATATGCACTTGATGAAGTCATGAATGAGGTAAAAAAACATTATCTATTAGTTCAAGGTAAAATTTGAGGGCTTTTCCATACTCAAGTGGAGATAGATCCATACAATAGCCAAAAAGGCTAGTATTTATAGCAATTATGAGAGAAGAGAGAGAAGGTGAAGCTCAAGAGTCACTGAGACACTTTTCAAGCAAGGAGAATGATTTAAGAAACCATAAAATAAATAATGAGATAGGTCTTGTAAAGAAAATAAGGACAAACATCCTTCAAACTTGTCTAACTCCTCCATATGTGGCATAGATACTCTTTTGCTTGCATATGAAACTGCCCTCATGGTTTACCTTCATCAAACTACCTCACTAATGAATAAGTTCAAGTATGATGATTTATATGAGGGTGAGGGATTACTAACAAGCCTTTTCATGCATTGGAGTGGTCTCTAATCATTCACATCACCTAACCATGAATAATCATCCCAAACAGTCATAAATGACACCTCATGCACCTCTCACACTTGGCACACCAAATGCTTCTAATTATAAAATATAATACATATAAAAGGAGTGACACCTATCAAGAGTGTCATGTCATTAGGTTCATGAATAAAGACTCAAAAGGCTTCCCAATTGGAGATTTCATGATTTTCACTAAGTGTTCACTATCTTCTCACAAGACTGGCTAAGATGAAGAAGATATAAGACAACCTTAAAATACTTGATACCTTAATGAATAATTATGGAGACTTATAACAAGTACTAATATATCTCACAAAAGTGATTGCATCATCTAAAGCTTCTTCATACCTACAAAACACACAAATCTATCAAAATAAGCCCTATTGTACCTCTTTCATACAAGTAGGGTAGATCTCAATTGCATGGGGAGGAGCCCTAGAGAGTCATATTCACCTAAAATCCATTTTATGGATAAATTATGTCATTTAGATGATTAAATTGAAACATCTTCCTAATCAGGTCCTTAGAGAGGGTTTGTGAGAGGTATCTGGCCTTAGCCTTTATTCATAAAGGCTACACATTAGAATTATATAATAATGAAATTGAAGGATTAATATAGACCCTCTATAACCTCCTTAAATATCTTGAGTCTCCATGCAAATCCTTAAATAAGTTCCAAGCATTCCAAATTGGCCATTCAAGTCATTTTTGAGCATTTTACATGGTGTGGGTACCTTCAAGACAAGAAATGGCATATTGGTGTACATATATATGAAAAAAAGGCTCAAAAAATTCCATAAATACTCTAATAATGTGATCCAATATATCTCAACATCTCTTTAGTCCAAAAGGTGATATGATTGCTTCTAGGCATTAGGCCTCATATTAGGTCTAGATAGGTCTGCCTACAACCTAGGCTCAACCTAACCTCCTAATGGTTTCCCATACATTATAATGGTAAAAAAACCTCAATTATACCCCCATGGACATCATATAAAGCATTAAAATTCTTGTCAAATGCTATAATTGAAAGTGGTTTCTCCTTTGGGGTTAGAATTACACCTTGCCTAACTACCCTGCCTACAAACCTTGTTGCATGGAGTACCCTATTTGACCTGATACCTTCTAGCTTGGATTTTAATATTATACTAGGTGTATTTAAACTTCACCAATATTATTATAAGGTTACCTTATATTTTTATTGATTTACAATCTTCATTTTCCAAGTCTGCAAGGTCTATGCATGGGGAAAGTGCCCCCTATCTGAGTCAAAATAAGGGGCACTTCCCCTATTTTATCACATAAAATGAACATATAATGGGATTATATAACTAAAAATGATGATCTATACCAAATTTAAGCTCTTGAGTCATCCATTTTACCCTCTAAGGACCTCAATAACCAAGACTCAGTTGTTTAAGGCAAATTATGCAGGGAATAAGACCATGGACTATGTAAGTGTGATTTAAGCTCCTTGTCTGCTCAAGATGTATCATGATATCTTCATGAGGTTATTTTAAGAAACATTAATATTTTATAATATTCAATAATCTCTCTAAATTTTATATGTTCCTCACATTCTTACACTCCAAGACTGACCTTCCAATCCTTGACTGTGATTGTATCGACCTCCACAGTCACACCTGTAGGTGTCTATTGTTAGGGTGTGGAGCTAAAAGCTTCAACTATTTGTAGACACGAAGAAGAGGATGCTGAAGAAATAGAAGCATCAGCATCGGTAGCATGACCGACGTCGGTCAGATGCAGTGCAGAAGGAAACCAATGATGGCAGCTAGTCAGCCGATGTCGGCAGCACCAGGCAAGCAGGGACCGGCGTCAGTCTCCTGTGTGTTCCAAAACTGCTGTTGACGAACAGTCAGTTAAGTGAAGCGAGTGTTTGCATGTCAAATGACTAATTATATTCATGAGCTGTGTGTTTAATTATTGTAGTTAGATTTCTATTTTTGTAACCATGGGATTCTATTTAAAGACCCATGAGGCATGTATTGTAATTATCAAGAAGGCAAGTAAAAGCATTGAAGCAAGCAAGGTCAAGGAGATCTACAGGTGTAAGGTCAAGGAGATCAACTGAAGCATTTAAGGTGGGATAATAACTCAGGCTATAGAGTTGTTGTGTTAAGCAAGAGAGAGAGGGAAGAAGGTCTTGAGGTGTGGCAAGCCTTTGAGGTGGAGGAAGAAGTGGCATCTTCCTTATTGTATTTTCTTCTAGTAATATCTAATACAAGAGTGTGTATTGTCTCTCAAATTCTTTGCTATCTCAAGTTTCTAGTTACTTTATCATTATGGTATAATTTCATGTTTAATTGCTTATAAGAAAGTAATCAATTGTGCTTCTGTTGGATAAGGGGTCACCTAACAGTTGGTATTAGAGCTATGATTTGCAGGAAGCAGGTTATTGTTTTTGATTACAGGTCATTCACAGGGTTTTTTGATTGAGTGGGAGTTCAGCAATGGCAAAAGAAAGTAAGCTATGAATGGAGAAGTTTAACAGCAAGAATTATCAACACTGGAAGATGCAGATTGAGGATTATAAGTATCAGAAGGATCTGTACTTACCGTTGGGTGGGGTTGCATGCAAGCCCATAGATATGAAGGATGAAGAATGGAGTGTTCTTGATTGGAAGGCTCTCAGTTCCATAAGGTTAAGCCTTGCATCGTCTTTGATTTCCATCTTATCACAGTGCAAGACAACGGAAGAGTTGATAAAGTCCTTGGCGAATTTATACGAAAAGCCCTCGGCTTCTAATAAGGTATATCTTATGAAGCAGCTATTTACTTTGAAAATTCAAGAAGGTGGATCGGTACATACTCATCTTAGTGATTTCCATGGTTTGGTAAACCAATTAGCTTCAGTCAATATTGTTTTTGATGATGAGGTAAAGGCTCTCTTGATTTTATGTTCTTTGCCTGAAAGTTGGGACAGTTTAGTTATGGCAGTAAGTAATTTTGCATCTGCTTCTAAAATCTTAAAAGTTGATGATGTTGTGAGTGTGATCTTGAATGAGGAAATATGTAGGAGAAGCACAGGTGAATCATTAGGTAACGCTCTAAGTGTAGAAAGTAGGGGAAGGCAAAGGGAGAAGATTGAGCAAGGGAAATCAAGGTCGGGAAGGAGATCCGAGTCCAAAGGTGTTACCTATTGGTTTTGTGGAAAGAAAGGACATACAAAGAAGGAGTGTTGGTTGAGAGATAAAGAGAATCAACATGCAGGTATTGAAGAAGCAAAGGATGCAAATATTGTGGTACAGGACGCTCTCATACTTTCTTTGGATAGTCAGGTAGGATCATGGATTTTAGATTCTGGTTCATCCTTTCATGCATCCCCAAATAGAGATTTGTTCCATGAGTATGAACAGGGAGAATTTGGAGTGCTTTATTTAGGGGATGGTATGCCTTGTCAGATAGTTGGCAAAGGGAAAGTGCAGCTGAGATTGCAGATTGACAACACATGGGTGTTGAAGGAGGTCATGCATGTTCCAATTCTGAAGCAGAGTTTGATTTTTGTAGGAAGGTTGGGTGACGAGGGATGCACAATAACCCTCACAGCGGACTCTTGGAAGGTTACCAAGGGTGCACTTATTCTAGTAAGACGTAAGAAAGTAGATACTCTTTATCTGTCTACTTGTATTGCTGATTCTACTTCTGGTTTATCTACTTCAGTTGTAGATTCAAAGATGTGGCTTAATAGGCTTGGTCACATGAATAAGAAGGGAATGGATGTTCTTGATTCAAAAGGTATGTGTTCAGATTCAGAAAGCATAGATAGAGTTCATTGCAGAAAAAGGAAATTTGATGCTTTTGACAGGAACAAAGAAGCCTTGGCATTTTTGGAGGAGATGAAGGACAGAGATCAGTCACAGGGGCTCAATAATTATGAGCAGGGTAGTATGGATAGAGGTTTGATCCAAGATGAGCTCGCGAATGAAGATTTCATCACTTATAGGAACACACAGACACTGATGTTGATCACTTAGGACCGACGTCAGTCATCCAGATACCGACATCGGTCATGTGCAGACCAGCAGGGTTGGTAGGTCAGGCAGGAGAAGTCTGACGTCAATCATCAAGACCAACGTTGGCAGGAGGGACACCGGCATCGGCTAAGGAAATGATGTCAGCAGTCAGGGTCAGTGTAGGGAATCGACATCATTCGGGAGCAGACTAGGAGATGGTTGACATCGGTCACTGGAACGGATGATGGGTGGACAACTAGCTGTCAAAGAGTCTCAAACACCCATATGGAGGTCAAAAATGGTAAGTGAACGTCATATTTGTTGTTCACCTTCTTTATATTTCTTACTGATAGTCAAGAACTAGGAAGATGAAAGAAGCAATGCAGGTAGAATCCAGAAACAGTGGGAGCTTGACATGGATGAGGAGTGTGAGTCCTTGGAGAAGAACCAAACAGGTATTCGTTGGTAGAGTTGTCAGCTGGAAGAAAGCACTGGATAGAGGGATGGATTCCCATATTAGAGAAGAGAGTGGATGGACACGTGAGATAAAAGGCTATGGTATATGGTCTTGATTAGGCTGCAAAACAATGGAGGTTTGACCATTGTATTTTATCTTGACCAGGTTGGATAATATTAGCTACATTATCCTGTTACTGTATTGTGTTACTTGTTACAGGGTTTCATATACAGGGAGTTTTCTGAGCTAAGGGTAGAGTTGGTTCAGAAGTATGTCATGAAGAATTTGGGAGCAGCAAAATTCTTTCAGCATAAGTGACAGGTATAGCATCACAAGTTTGCGTGGTGGTTAGTCTTCAAGAGTGACTTTGAAGAGGGATACAGAGCCAAGGGAACAAAATAGATGGTGTACAGGTACAGGTACAGTAGTAGCTATTTATCTCCAAGTGGGAGATTGTTAGGGTGTGGAGCTAAAAGCTTCAATTGTTTGTAGACATGAAGAAGAGGATGCTGAAGAAACAGAAGCACCGGTGTCGGTAGCATGACCAACGTCAGTCAAATGCAGTGCAGAAGGAAACTAGCGATGGTAGCTAGTCGGCCGACGTTGATAACACCAGGCAAGCAGGGATCGACGTCGGTCTCCTGTGTGTTCCAGAACTGCTGTTGACGAACAATCAATTAAGTGAAGTGAGTGTTTGCATGTCAAATGACTAATTATAGTCACGAGCTGCGTGTCTAATTATTGTAGTTAGATTTCTATTTTTGTAACCATGGGATTCTATTTAAAGACCCATGAGGCATGTATTGTAATTATCAAGAAGGCAAGTAAAAGCATTGAAGCAAGCAAGGTCAAGGAGATCTACAGGTGTAAGGTCAAGGAGATCAGCTGAAGCATTCAAGGTGGGATAATAACTCAGGCTATAGAGTTGTTGTGTTGAGCAAGAGAGAGAGGGAAGAAGGTCTTGAGGTGTGGCAAGCCTTTGAGGTGGAGGAAGAAGTGGCATCTTCCTTATTGTATTTTCTTCTAGTAATATCTAATACAAGAGTGTGTATTGTCTCTCAAATTCTTTGTTGTCTCAAGTTTCTAGTTACTTTATCATTCTGGTATAATTTCGTGTTTAATTGCTTATAAGAAAGTAATCAATTGTGCTTCCGTTGGATAAGGGGTCACCTAACATCTATTACATAATTTAAGGCCTAATCCTAATGGTGAAAAATACATTTCAAATATTATAATGTGTTACATCCATTATAAAATTTAACCATCATGTTTATTCCCTTTGGTGCACCCTTTATACTCTATAATCTTAAGCCAATTTCCAACATGACTATGTTTCCTGTTTGAAAGGCTCCTACCTGTAGATGTCCTTGTAGGCATGGATATGCTATAAAGGTCATCACCTATTCCTTGAAACCTTTTAAAAATATTTTCATCATTTTAAACACCAAAACATTCATGTATTTTAATGAAAATACCATCTTTTTCAAGCCTAAGGTTATGCTAGTTGTATGTACACATTGTAAGGCATGTGTATGGACTGATAGGTGTACATGAGTTACAAACATTGCATATCAACTTTTTTGATGGTGTATTGTAGTTCATTAATTTTATATTCATAATTGAAGTTACCTAAACTAGTTAGTAAAGTCTAAATACCTTTTTGGATGAAAAGGTCTCATTTACTTCTCAAGCATGTAGACATCATTACAGGAGTTCAATGTGTTTATGAGCATATTGGGAGCCTTAAAAAACCTACCTTATCTTACATTTTGACGTCCATATTTGGCATGGGTGTTGCCCTATGATATAGATATAATATTCACAAAATTGGATGTCTTAAAAAAAATTCCATCATGTTAGATGCTTTCTTCAAAGCTTATAGACCTCTGTTTAGGGTTTTTAGGGATAGAGAGACCAAAATTCAATCTTTTTCCCCTTAGAGTGACCTTCAACTCCAATTAGCTATATTACACCTTGGATGGGTATATCATGGATAATTTCAACATGAAAGGGTCTCAATTTAGGTCTTACCTCACTTCCACACCCAAATAACTATCTCTACCCTATGTTTAGGCCACCTATAGGTAGATATCTGATACACCATAATGAGCTATAGTATGAACAAGATGAAACCCTTATAAATGTGAAATTTATGTACTTTATTTAAGAATATCAATTCATTTTTTACAATTCTAAGTAATTTGAGTACATTTCCACCTCTCCATACATCACCATGACATCAACAGGGTCTTGTAGGTAAAAAGTGTAGATAATGGCAAACATAAACAAGCCTAGAGATTTATTGAGTTCTTGAGGTCTCCAAAACTAAGAATACAATGAAAAAAAAATGGAGAGTCATTATAAAACCTTTAGAAACACCTAAACATAATCAATCCATCAAACCAAAGCAAAATATTTTGAAATAAGCTCAAACAGTGACCCCTCATGGATGTAGAAGCATAAAAAGCTGCCTGGCTTCTTAGTGATGGTTCATAAATGAAGAAACATGAAAATAAAAAATATTTCCATGGATTTGAGTCTAACTTAGACCTATTTCAACCCCCAATATCACTCCTTCCAATTCCACCTGTATGGACTTTTCTATGCATCCAAAGTTGACTCTTCTTGGCTTGCAAAGGAAACAAAGAAGAAACATAAGTAAAAACTGAATTTTATAACCTTTTCTCTAAAAAAAAGTGTGGTAAAGACCTCAAGGAGATGAAGAGACATTATTCTCATATTTTAAGTTGAAGGTGGCCTTCATAAGTTCGTACAAATGCCATTAAGGGGCTAATTTTGAGGAGCTTTACCTATTTTCATGCATGAAAATACTTATTGACTGCCATATAACTAATTATTGACATAATATAACCTCATACACATCATAATAAAACTTGGTGACAAATTTGCTTCATTTGAAAGTCCTACAAGTCATTTAATAAGCCAAAAATATGACTAAAAGGCATTTTTTGCATATAAAACATAGAAAAGGACAAATTTATGACTTATGAACACTTTAAAACACTTCAATGATCATATTAGGACATTTTAAAAATAATTTGAGTCTTTGACCATGTTTGACTAGAGTTGACTAGAGTTGACTACACAAGTACAAGGAGGATAGGCTTAAACCATAGTTAGAGCAAGGATAGGTGATATGTTTAAACTCACATGAGACCATATTAGACATATGGGAACCATTGAAAAAAATTTAATATGTAGGGGTTGACACAATTTTAGTAAAATTCAAATTTGGTCAACAAACCTACCAAATTGTTAGTGTAGGTATTTATTTTTCCCAATTTATTTAATTGGGAATATTATTTTGTGCACATGGAGTGTTCCTACATTTGGGGGATAGGCTTGCTTATGTGGATATTGTGTGTCATATACTTGTCATAGTGTGTCATAGAGAAGTAACTCATTTGATCGGCTATTCTAGGTATGGGAGTTACTCCTCTATTTTGGGCACCTGTCACCACCTTTCATGGAAGAGTTACATTCTATTCATGGGGTGCTTTGACCACCACTTGAGGAGGAGTTACATTTGTGCTTTCCTATTTGTATGATCCATTTGAGCCTATTTACTTTAATCAAATATTGGGTTTTCTCCTATTTTGTCTTATGCAATTTATCTCCTTTTATGATTTTAAATTGCTTTAGCATCATTGTGGTGTGCACTAGCTTCGTCTCATGTGATCACGTCTCCATTGCATTTGCATTATCTGGATCTTGGCACAACATTGATATTGTATCAGATCAGCCTTGATAATCATGTGTTTGGTTATGATGTTAGTTTATTTTGAAAACATGAGGAGTGGAGATCTCTTTATGTTCTTTTTCTTATTTCCAGATCTGATCTAAAAAAGCCTTTCAATATCATTTCTATGTTGCATTTATATTTCTTATGGACTGCCTTCATGGTGTTTGGATCTTTATGTTTTTTTTTCAATTACTATGCACATCTGCTATGTCAAAATGGCATTTTAGATCTAAGGCATAGCTATTGGATAAGTGGCACCATTTTGTTGATTACTCTACACTTGGCATCCTTTGTAGTTTTTGTTTCTTTTCTCCAGCATTGGTGTCACATTTTAACACATGGCATTGGCTTTTCTAATGTTCATTTGACTTGTGTTGAAGGACTTTCAACTACTGGGCATTGGAATCTCAAAGGAGTGAAGGTTGCATGGAAGAAGTGCATGGGAGTGAGATTGGTGTAGGTCATGAGAGAAGAGCCTCTCTTTGGCATCCTTGCTGGACATATGCTACACAACAACAACAAACAACAAAAATTAGACTTTTTGGTTTTAAGCACCCCACTATTTCCAACACCCCATTTGGTGGGCCCACTCTCTGCTAAGCAAAATTGGTAAAACTTGCTGTTATCTAATTTCCTCAACATTATTTTGATTTTGTATTGATAAATCAATCATTTAATTTTTTTAATTAAATTCAAATTAGAAAATTAGAATTTAAAAGAGCAATTTAGAGGTTTTAAAAACTTGTATCTTTGACCTACGAAGATGAAGGGTGAGGCCTAGGTTGGCAGGAGGTCAATTCCCCCTCACAAATAAAACCTCTGTATTCATCATTTCATGTTGATTCTAATGAGTGGTTGGAATGCTAGCTTCCCCTTGACTAAGTGTTTTTTTTAAAGTTCAAGTGCATTTTTTATTAATAGACCTATTTTATGAGAAATTAAAACTTTAAATTCTTGCAAACTGTAACTCGTAATTGATTGCCATTTTTTGCAAAGTTGCCTATTTTTATATTTCCCATACATTGGGATAATTTGTTTTAAAAAAGATGCTACTTAATAAAGTGTCATTTTTGGGATCTCACCTTGGACGCATTTTTGACTGAGCTCAATGTCCTGTTTACATAAACTTGTCTTCTTGACTTACATTCATTACTCTAGATGCATTATCATCTGAGTCTGTCATCTTTTGAGTGTGTACTTGTAACATTTGGGGGGGTTTAACATTTCACATTTGTGGGGGGGGGGGGGTGTAACTAGCTTATTTGCACTTTTTATTCTGTTCTTGCACTTTATTTCTATAACAACTACAACCTACAACAACTCCACTTCACTTTATTTTGGCACTATAATGGACTCAATTTAATTAAACCCACTAACTCCTTCAATTATCATGAATGGAAGATCAAAATGACCATCATTCTAAGTAAGGGACTATATAGGATAAAAATGGGTAGTGAAGTTAAACCTAGCACAAAAGTTGAAAAATTTAAGTGGCACAATCATAGTGATGAACCCTACAGGTTATTGAGTTTGTTCATGTCTCTTGGTCTCCTTTTTCACCTAGAAATTGATAAAACTCTAAATGATGTATGGGTCACTTTAAAAATATTATTTGGGAAGCTTGATGAGATGAGAGGTCATGAGCTTTAGAATGAACTCATTATCCTAAGTCCTAGTAACTTTGATACCCTTCAAGACTTCTTCACTAAGTTTAAGGCTTTGAGATTACAATTGAAAGAATGTGGGATAGAGAAGAAATATGACCAACTTAATTTTTCTATTTTCACCAAACTAGGTCCTATCTATTTATTCTTTCTCTCCACCTTCCATGCCACCAAAAGTCCTTTTAGCACTGCATGGAAAATGCCCTCTTTAGACACCTTTATTGCCGACTTGACCAGGGAACAAGACAAGTTGATCCAAATGGGGACAATGAAGTCTAGTAAACCTCAAGCCTTGATTGATGGAAATGATAAAGAAAAGACTTCAACTAAGGAGAAGAAGAAAAAGAACAAGGATCAAAAGAAGAAAGAAAATACCTCTACTAAGACCAACACTGAAACTTCCTCTTCCAAATCAAAACCTAAGAAGGAGAAGATTAAGTGTGCCTATTGTAATACAAATGGGCATGATGAACACAAGTGAATAAAGAAGCAAATATATTACTTAACTCATCTCCTAGATAAGCACAACATAGGTATTCTTGAATCTATCAAGAAGAATTCATCAACCCAAGAATCTACTAAGGCAAAGGGCAAAGGTAATGAGAAAGAAAAAAGCAAGGCTCTTTTAGCAATTGTAGTTTCCACATCTTCATGGGTTATTAACTTGAGTACTTCTCACCACATGGGCTCTTCACTTGTTGATTTTTATTCCTTAGAGCCTTGTAGCATGTCTTCTATTAGCTTGGGTGATAACACTTCTGTACCAGTTGCAAGGAGAGGGTCTATTGAAATGGAATGAGGAGCATTCAATAATGTTTTAAGTGTTCCTTCTCTTTCAACCAATCTCCTATTTGTATATTAAATCACTCATATTGGAAAAGGCATGAGGGTTAAGTTTTCACCAGATTCAGTTATCATTAGGGAGTTACATAATGATTTTATAGTGGTAGTGGGTAGGGTAGATCACCAGGCTAGGTTGTAGACCTCACATTTTGTGCTTGATTCTTCTCCAACTAGATTGTTGACTCACTCAAATGGAGTTAGTAAATTATGTATTGAGTGGTTTGGCCACCTCAACTTTCACTACCTTAAACAACTTAAGCAAAAATAACATGGTTATAGGTTTGCCTCGATTCTAATTTTATAAGGGACTTTGTGAGGGTTGTTCTCTTGGGAAGCATCCCAAAGTAAAATTTGACAAAGGCAAAGCTTGGAGGGCTTCACAAGCATTGGAGTTAGTACATAATGATGTATCTAGGCCATTTCCCAATCCATCTTTGATAAGGGATAAGTACATTTTCAATTTCATTGATGATTTCTCAAGATACACATGGGTATACTTTCTTAAGCAAAAGTATGAAGTATTTGAAGATTTTCAAGACTTCAAGGATCTTGTTGAAAAATAATCTAAGAAATATATAAATATTCTTTGAACTAGCAATGGAGGAGAATATATTACCAATAGATTTGAGTAGTTTTTCACTACAAAGGGGATTTATTTGTAGTGCATAGTTACTTACAGTCCATAAAATGGAGTTGCAGAATGCAATAATAGGTTCTTGAAAGAGATGGCTAGCTATATGATTCACTCTAAGTCCTTGGCACCTTAGTATTGGGATAAAGCCATTAATTTTTTTTATTATATCTAGAATAGGGTTCCTCACAAATCTTTGAAAGGCATAACTCCCTTTAAAGCTTGACATAAAAGGAAACCTGATGTTGAACACTTTAGGGTTTTCAAATCTCCAACTATGGAACATATATTGAAGAATAAACACAAAGTTAAGGAACATCAGTCCCAATCTTTCATCTTTATAGGTTATCTAGATGGTGTGAAGGGGTAGTGCCTTCTTCATCTGACCACACATGAGTTGTTCATAGAGAGAAGTGTTCAGTTTCAAGAGAGTCCTAGAGACTCAACAGTTGACACTTCTTCTCCTTCATTGGATCTACTTAGACATGATGATTCTTCTTTTGATTTGGATCATCCAAAGTAGGTTCTTGACCCAGAGTCATCATCTTCTTCTTGTAGTTTAGATAACAAAGATAGTGGTGTAGAGTCATCTACATCCACCTCTAGTCATGCTTTAGAGGATGAGGAGTCAGCACCTGATTCACCCACTTTCAAGCCACTTTAGGTGAGACAGACACTTTAGAGTGAAAGCACTTGGATAGGGGATCCAACAGATGACAAACATAATTAGGGAGATAATTAGAATGGTCTAATGCCTCCTTTGCTTTAATTTTGGATCCACAGACATTTTGAGAGGCTTTAGGCATACCTAAGTGGGATAGTTCTATGCAAGAAGAATTTTCTTCCTTGATCAAAAATCACACTTGGGATTTGAATTCACTTCCTAAGGGAAGGAAGATAGTTTGGTGTAGGTGGATATATCAGACCAAGTTTGCAGTAGATAGGTCGGTCGACAAGTACAAGGCACAATTGGTCACCAAGGGTTTTTCATAGATAGCTAGAATTAACTACTCTAAGATCTTTACACCCATTACAAGGATGACTTCGATCTAATTCACACTAGCTATAGGTACAACACATGGTTGAGATGTGCACTAGATGGATGTGAAGAATGCCTTTCTTCACAAAGACCTTGATGAGGAGATCTACATGGAGCAACCACCTGGGCTTATTTAGGATTCATCCTTAGTTTACAGACTTAGGAAATCTATCTATGGCCTCAAATAGGCCCCTCAATATTTATATGATAAGATGGATTCCTTCCTCCTTATAATAGGTTTTACCAGGTGTCATTCACACCCCAATGTTTACTACTTGTGGCATGATGAGTCTCTACTGACACTGGTACTTTATGTTGATGATTTTTTGATCACCAAGAGCTCTTCATTAGCTATTGTAGTGGTGAATACATCTCTATAGGATAGATTTGACATGACAGACTTGGGTCTTTTGCATTTTTTCCTTGGCATTGATATTTCATAGTTCAAGTCAGGGATATCCCTTGCATAGCCCAATTATGCTCTCAATATTTTGACTCAGTTTCACACAAATGAGTGTAAGCCATCTCTAACTACCTTTCTATCAGGATTCAAGTTTGAGTCTGAATGTTCTACACCATTGGTTGATGCCACTCTATATCGATATCTTGTTGGCAGGTTCATTTATGTAACTCATACTAGGCCCGATATTTCATATGTAGTGGATTTGTCTCTATATTCATGTAGGAACCTCATGAGCTGCACTGGAAAGCAATTAAGAGGATATTTCACTACATACAAGGTTATCATAGATTTAGAATTCACTATATATTTGGCACAAAGGTTGACTTGGTTAAATTTATAGACTCAGACTGGGTTGGTGATTCTCAAACTTGTAAGTCCACTTCTAGTTACAATTTTTCTTTGGTTTTGGTCCTATCAGTTAGTCTAGCAAGAAGAACAATGCTATTACTATATCATTCATAGAGGTAGAGTATATGGGAGTTGTTAATACAACTACTGAGGCTATTTGGCTTCATGGGATTCTATCTAAGTTTGGCATTCCTTTTAGGCAGCCCACTATCACCTATTGTGATAACTAGAGTACTATACAGATATGCAAGAATTTAGTTCATCACCAGTAGACAAAACACATTGAGATTCACATGAATTTTAGTTGAGAGATTATTCATGGTCAGGTCATCAACTTGATATTTTTCTAGTCTTTAGATCAGGTTGTGGATATCTTCACCAAACCCTTCACTGAGAGCAAGTTCATTCATCTATGAGCTCTTCTTGGGGTGCGGTCTACATTAGTAGCAGCATCATATTCGAGGGGGGCCTTCTATCCTCTTCCTTTATTTTATGTCTCTCTTTTAGGGGGAGTTTTTTTCTATTGATTTTATCCTTTTATCTACTTTATGAGAGATTGCTTTATATATGGGTACCTAATCAGACCTAATTTCTAGGACCCATTATTTATTTCAACACTACCCACGTAAGTTGTGCTTATGGGAGGTGTTAGTGTAAGTTTTTATTTTTCCCAATTTATTAAATTGGGAGTATTATTTTATGCACATGGAGTTTTCATACATTTGGGGGATAGGCTTGCTTATGTGGAGATTATGTGTCATAGACTTGTCATAGAGAAGTAACTCCTTTGACTGGCTATTCTGAGAATGGGAGTTACTCCTCTATTTTGGGAACCTATCACCACCTTTCATGGAGGAGTTACATTCTATTCATGGGGTGCTTTGACCACCACTTGAGGAGGAGTTACATATGTGCTCTCCTATTTATATGCCCATTAGAGCCTATTTCCTTTAATCAAATATTTTGTCTTATGTAATTTATCTTTTTGTTTGATTTCAAATTGCTTTAGCATTATTGTGGTATGTACTAGCTTCATCTCATGTGATCATGTCTCCATTGCATTCACATTATCCAGATCCTAGCACAACTTCGATACAAATCACCCCATGATGCATGGACTATTCTAGAAAATATATTTAGGGAACAAGATGTGATGAGAGGTTATGAGCTTGAGAATGAACTCATTAGTTTAAGTCCTTATAAATTTGAATCCCTTAAGGATTTATTCACTAAGTTCAAGTCCTTTAGATTTTAGTTGAAAGAATATGGGATAAGGAGAGAATATGACCAACTATATGACCAACTTATTCTTTATATACTCTCTAAACTAGGTCTTGACTATTCAGTATTTGTCTCTACTTTTCATTCCACTAAAAGTGCTTTTGGCATTGCATGAAAAATGCCCTATTTAGATGCTTTCATTGTTGACTTAACTATAGATCAAGATAAGATGATCCAGATGGGCACATTGAAGTCCACAAAACTTCAATCCTTAATTAATGGGAATGGGATAGAAAAAACTTTAAATAAAGAGAAGAAGAAGAATAAGGATCAGGAGAAGAAGAAAGAATCAACCTCTATTAAAACCAACACTGAATCCTCCTCTTCTAATGAAAAACCTAAAAAAGAGAAGGTTAAGTATACCTACTATAATAAAAATGGGCATGATGAAAACAAGTGTATTAAGAAGAAAATAGATCTTCTAACTCATCTCCTAGAGAAGAACATATGTGTTCCTGAGTCTATCAAGCATAATTCATCTACCCAATATTCTACTAAGGCAAATGGAACAAAGAAATAAAAGGGAAAGGATCTCATAGTATTAAAAATTCAACATCTTCATGGGTTATTGACTCAGGTGCTTCTCACCACATGGGCTCTTCACTAGTTGATTTTGCTTCCTTTGAGCCTTATATCATGTCTTCTATCAGTTTGGGTGATGACACTATTATACCAGTTGCAGGGAGAAGGTCTTTTGAAATAGAAGGAGGAACATTTAATAATGTTCTAAGTGTTCCTTATATTTCAACCAATATCCTATCTATATATCAAATCACTCACATTAGCAAAGGCATGAGGGTTGAGTTTTTATCAAATTCAGTTATCCTTAGGGAGTTAGATAGTGATTCTACACTAGCAGTAGGTATGGAAGATCACTAAGCTAGGTTATACACCTTCTCACATTTTTCATCTAATTCTTATCCGATTACATTGCTGACTCATTCAGATGGAGTTAAAAAAATATGGCATGAATAGTTTGGCCACCTTAAATACTACTACCTTGAATAACTTAGTAAAAATGACATGGTCATAGGCTTGCCTCGAGTCCAATTATATAAGGTAATTTGTGAGGATTTCTCTCTTGTAAAGTATCCTGAAGCAAAATTTGACAAAGGTAAAGCATGGAGGGATTCACAAGCATTAGTGTTAGTACATAGTGATGTATTTGGGCCTTTTCCCAGTCTATATTTTACAAGGGTTAAGTAAATTCTAAATTTTATTGATGATTTCTTGAGATATACATGGGTATACTTTCTTAAGTAAAATTCAAAAGTGTTTGAATATTTTCAAGACTTCAAGGTACTTGTTTAGAAACAATCTAATAAATCTATCAAGATTATTTGAACTGATAATGGAGATGAATATATCAACAACAAATTTGAGTAGTTTTTCACCATAGAGGGGACTAATTTGTATTGGATAGTTACTTTTAGTTCTTTATATAATAGAGTTACATAATGCAAGAATAGATCCTTGAAAGAGATGGCTAGCTAGATGTTTCACTCCAAGTCCTTGGCACCTCAGTATTAGGTCAAAGCCATTAATTATGCTTTCTATATTCAGAATAGGGTTCCTTAATTTTTTTTGAAAGGCATAACTCATTTTTAATCTTGGCATGGAAGGAAACCTGATGTTGAGTACTTTAGGGTTTTTAGATCTCCAACTATGACATGTATACCGAAGAAGAAACACAAAGCTATGAAACCTCAGTAAAAGACTTGCATATTTTTAGGTTATCAAGATGGTGTCAAGGGTTACTACCTTCTACATCTGACCACACATAAGTTATTTATATAAAGAAGTGTTCACTTTTAGGAGAGTCCCATAGACTCAAAAATTAACACTTCTCCTCTTTCATTAGATTCACTTTGACTTGATGATTCTTCTTGTAACTTGAATCATCTAGAGTAGGTTCTTGAGCCAAGATATTCTTCTTCTTCTAGTTATGATAGCAAGGATAATGATGAGGAGTATTCTAAATCCACCTCTAGTTATATTTTAAAGGATGAGGAGTCAACACCTGACTCACCCACTTCTGGGCCTCTTTGGGCCAGAGACTCATTTTATAGTGTAGGCACCTAGGTAGGGGATACATCAAATGATAAACTTAATTAGGTAGATTATTAGAGTGGTCCAGACACTTTATTTTCTTCAATTTTGGATCCATAGACATTTCAAGAGGCTTCAATCATACCTAAGTAGGATAGTGCTATGAAAGAATAATATTCTTCCTTAATCAAAAATCACACTTGGGATTTGACTTCACTTCCTAAAGGAAGGAAAATGGTTTGATGTAGGTGGATATATCAGATTGATTTCATAGTAGATGGGTCAATTGATAAGTACAAGTCATGATTGGTCACCAAGGGTTTTTTATAAATAGTTGGCATTGCTTACTAGATACCTTTTTACTTATTACAAAGATGACTTTGATCTAACTCACACTAGATATAGCTGCAGTACATGGTTAGGATGTGCACCAAATGGATGTGAAGAGTGCATTTATTCATGACAACCTTGAGGAGGAGATTACATGGAGTAACCACTTTAGTTTATTCAAGATTCATCCTTAGTTGTAGACTTAGTAAATCCATCTATGTCCTCAAAAAGGCCCCTTAGGCTTGGTACACCAAGATGGATTCCTTCCTCCTTACTTTAGGTTTCACTAGGTGTCATTCAAACCCAAATGTATACTTATAATGATAGGATGATTCTTTACTAATATTTGTCCTTTATGTTGATGATATTTTGATCACCAAAAGTTCATCATCATCTATTACATGATGAAGATAACTCTACATGATATGTTTGACATGACAGATTTGGGTCTTCTACACTACTTTTTTGACATCAAGATTTCACAGTTTGATTAAGGGATTTTGCTTACATAACCCAAATATGCTCTAAATATTTTGTCTCAATTTCACATGGCTAATTATAATCCTTCTATGATTCCCTTTCCATTAGGATTCAAACTTGAGGCTGACTGTTCTACACCTTTGGTTGATTCCACTCGATATCGACAACTTGTTGGTAACCTCATCTATTTGACTTACACTAGGCTTGGCATTTCATATGTAGTAGGGCTTGTCTCTAAATTTATATAAGAAGCCCATGAGTTACACTAAAAAGTAACTAAAAGGATCTTACACTACATCTAGGGTTCTTATAGATTTAGGATTCAATATAGATTTGGTATAGAGGTTAACTTGGTTAGTTTTATAGATTTAGATTGAGCTAGTGATACTCAGAATCACAAGTTCACTTCAGGTTATAATTCTTCCTTGGGTTCTAGTCCTATCAGTTAGTCTAGAAAGAATCAAAATGTTTTTTTAATATCATCCATAGAAGCAATTGGCCTGTGTTCACATTACCAAATGGATGTGGCTTCATACCTCTTCTTAACATATTTAATGGTTTGTTCTCCTTTGTGTTTATTTTGTGAGGTGTGAGATCTATTGCTCTAGTGTGAATTAATGAAAGTTTGGGTTTTGCTCCTATCTCTTATATTTTGCAATATTATTGATTTGTGATTTCATCTTCCTTTAGCTTCATTATGATGTGCACTAGCTTTGTATTGTGTGATTATTTAACCATTTTATTTGCATTATCCATAATGAGATCAAATTTTCATATGGTATCAGAGCTAATATGATAAACATTTGTCTGGTATTTCATTATTGTTAAGTTATTTTTGAAATCTTGAGATTATTTGCATATATTGTAAGGCATTTTTTTGATGGTTTGAAAAAAAATTCCAGGAGACTTAAAAATCTCAAAAATCTTGGGATCTAAAACCAAAAAAATTATAGGGGTCTTTTTTTTGCTAAAATTTCAAGTTTTATTAGATTAGTCCTTTAGACTATATGTACTTATTGTATGGATCTAGTTCTATTCTTGGCTCAATTATTGTGTAGTTGTAGGCATTTTTTGGTGTAATAGAGTTCACATCTTTTAGTGGAATTTTCTTAGACCTGCACATTATCTACAGCCTTCCATAGCTAGAATAAAAGGCTGAGACCATGTTGAATATCCCTCCATTCTATTTTGTATCACTTCTAACTAGTTCAATGCCCCCATAGCTGGTATACAACATATACCTACACATCGATCACCCTCTTTAATGTTGATCGATCCCTGGCTTCCTTCACATGGCATCACATCTCTCATGGCTTTCTCAGTCCCTTTGGTTGCATGTTCTTTCATTCTTGGCTTGCGTTCAAGATTTTCATCCCCTTGGGTGACATCATTAAAGATCGGTTCAACACTAACTATAATTTTCATGGACTGATCTTTGTTCATCATAGCCTAGTCCATCTCCATCAGTTCTAAAGTTAAAATTTCATTGACATTATATTATATGTCTTTAAGTTTTTTTTAATAAAAGGGAAGAGGAATAGCCTTTTATTATTTTTCATAAAACAATACTATGAGGTAGATGAATTTGTGTAATCTCTTAATAAATTATTTTTATAAAAAAATTGTTAAGGTGTGGAGCCTAAAAGCTTCACCAAGGAGCGCATTTTAACAATTGCAGGTTTACATAGTCACTAGCGTCAGTCAGGAGCAGTTCAAGAGACACCGGCGTCGGCAGGGATTGGCCAACGTCGGTCACAAACAAGCAGGCAGGAACCGATGTCAGTTACCTGTGTGTCCAGAGAGCTATTTTCAAGGATAGAACCAAGTGTTTGCATGTTGAGATTAAGTCATAGTCTTAAGTCCGCATCTCTATTATTAGTAAGACTATTTTTAGAGCCCTTGTTGAAGAGGCTTAACTGTTGGTTGTAAATGCATGCTCAAGTCTCCTAATTCTATATGTAGAATTAGATCTTCTTAGCTCATTGTAATGAATGTTGAAGAACAATACATAATTATATAGGTGAATCAATCTAGGTTGTTGGAGTTGATTGTACTTGAGAGAGAGAGCTCTTGAGGGAAAGAGATCTAGAGAGAGATCTGTACATCTGAGAGAGGTGTGGAAGAAAAGAAGTTTCTTCAATTGTATTCCTTTTGTAAAGAGTTTAATACAAGTTTTCAGGGTGGTTTCTTGTATCTCTTATTCTTTGCTATTATCTGATTCTAGTTACTTATCATTATAATTTAATTTTGAATTTATTGCTTTCATAAGTGTAATCAAATTGTTGGTTGATCCCCAACAAGTGGTATCAGAGCCAGGTTCACTAATAGGTGGTTCAGATCTGTGTAGTGTGTATTGATTACAGGGTACTCATAGGGGTTTCTGTAGGGATTTCTGTTTGAGTGGGAGAAGCAATGGCAAAAGAAAGTAAACTGAGAATGGAGAAGTTTAATGGCAAAAATTATCAACATTGGAGAATGCAGATAGAGGATTATCTGTATCAGAAAGATCTATACTTACCGTTAGGTGGGATTGCAAAGAAGCCCATAGACATGGATGATGAAGAATGGGAAGTTATTGATAGAAAGGCTCTGGGGTCTATAAGACTGAGTCTAGCATCTACTGTGATATCTAATTTATCACAGGTAAAAACAACAGTAGAGTTGATGACTACTTTAGCAAATTTGTATGAAAAACCCTCAGCTTCTAATAAGGTATATCTTATGAAGCAGTTATTTAATTTGTGTATGCAGGAAGGTGGATCTGTATCTATTCACCTAAATGATTTCCATGGAATTGTAAATCAATTAAGTTCAGTCAATATAGTGTTTGATGATGAAATTAAAGCTCTTTTAATATTATGTTCTTTGCCTGAAAGCTGGCATAGCTTAGTAATGGCAGTTAGTAATACTGCATCTGCTTCAAATATTTTAAAAGTAGAGGATTTTGTTAGTGTTATCTTGAATGAGGAAATTTGCAAGAAAAGCACAGAAGAAACATCAGGGAATGCTTTAAGTTTTGAGAGCAGGGGAAGGAAAAAAGAGAAGAGCAAGAAAGGGAGATCAAGGTCTAATTCTAAGGTGAGAGGTAGATCCAAATCCTGAAATGGCAGGAAGCCACAATGCTGGAATTGTGGAAAGATGGGGCACATAAGCAGAGATTGCTGGTCAAAGCCTAAGGAGGACAATCAGCACGAAGGAAAAGAAGAAGCAAAGGTTGCAGGTATTGCACAAGATGCTTTAATATTCTCTTTGCATAATAATATAGAATCTTGGGTTTTAGATTCTGGTGCATCTTTTCATGCTACCCCTAATAGAGAATATTTTAGTGACTATGTCCATGGAGATTTTGGAATAGTGTATTTAGGGGATGATGAGCCTTGTAAAATTATTGGCAAAGGTAAAGTGTAGCTGAAAGTGCAGAATGGCAACACATGGGTGTTGAGAGATGTTATGCATGTTCCTAGCTTGAAGAGGAATTTGATTTCTACAGGAAAGTTAGGGGATGAGGGTTGTACAGTAACTCTCACAGCTGAATCTTGGAAGGTGACCAAGGGTGCACTTGTTATGGCTAGAGGTAAGAGATTAGGTACTCTCTATTTATGTAATTGTGTTACTAACAATTCTCTTTCTGTATTATCTACTTCAGATGTGGATGCCAAGTTGTGGCACTCAAGGCTTGGCCACATGAGTGAGAAGGGAATGTCAATTCTTAAGTCTAAAGGTAAGCTTTCAGATTTGAAAAGCATAGATCTGTATTTTTGTGAGCACTATGTTTTTGGGAAACAGAAGAGAGTTAGTTTTTTCAAGATTGGGTCAACAAAGAAGAAGCATACGTTTCAGCTTGTTCACACAGACGTGTGGGGACCGGCTCAAGTTGCTTTTATTGGAGGATCACAGTACTATGTTTTGTTCATAGATGATGCTACAAGAAAGGTATGGATCTATTGTATTTAGAAGAAATCTGATGTATTTGAGACTTTTAAGATTTGGAAAGCTATGGTTGAGAATGAAACAGGTAGAAGATTGAAGTGCCTGAGATCTGACAATGGTGGTGAGTTCTGCAGTTATAAGTTCAATTGGTATTGTTATATGCATGGAATCCATAGGCAAAGAATGGTTCCAAGGACACCTCAGCAGAATGGAATTGATGAAAAAATGAACAAAACAATCATGGAGCATGCAAGATGTATGAGATTACATGTTGGTTTGCCCTTAGAGTTTTGGGTAGAAGCTGTTGATACTGCAGTGTACCTGATTAACAGAGGACCCTCTATAGCTCTAGATGGTGGAATTCCAGAAGAGGCATGGATAGGTAAAAAGGTAGATCTCTCTTTTCTCAAAGTTTTTGGTTGTGAAGCCTTTGTGCACGTTGATAAGGAAAATAGAAAGAAGCTAGATGCTAAGTTTATGAGGTGCACATTTATTGGCTATGGCTCTGATGATTTTGGTTTTAGATTTTGGAATCTAGGAACTAATAAGATAATTAGGAGCTGTGATGTTGTTTTCAATGAAAAAGTGATGTATAGTGATCAACTGAAGAAGCTGAATCAATCTGGGCAGAGCAATGGTGAATTGGACGAGGTGATGGTCCAAAATGAGCTTGCGAGAAAAAGAAATAATCACTTACAGGAAAACACAGAGACTGACGTCGGCCAGGCAGGAACCGGCATCGGCAGGACAAAAATTGATGTCGGTCATATAGAGACCGACGTCGGCAGGACAGGCACCGACATCGGTCAAGCAGAGCTGACGTCAGCCAGTTACAGGCCTGGAAGTGACCGAGGTTGGTCACTGTCAGAGAATTTAGGTGGACAACGTGTTGTGGATGAGTCTCAGATGCCTATCAGGAGGTCAGAAAGGGTAAGTAAGCCTCCAATTTGATATTCCCCTTCATTATTCTATTTATTGCTAACTAATGGTGGAGAACCAGAGAGTTTTGAAGAAGAAATACAAGTGGAGTCCAAGAATTAGTGGGAGCGTGGCATGGTTGAGGAGATGGAGTCCTTGAGAGAGAACCAAACATGGGATTTGGTTGAGTTGCCAGCTGGTAAGAGGACACTGAAGAACAGACGGACCTATAGATTGAAAGAAGGTGAGAATGGACAGATGAGATATAAGGCCAGGTTGGTAGTGAAAGGATTTGCACAAAATCCAGGTATTGATTTTGGTGAGATTTTTTTTCCTGTTGTTAAAATGACTTCTATACGAATTGTACTGTCTTTAGTTGCTATTGAGGATTTGCATCTTGAGCAGCTTGACGTTAAGACAACATTTCTTCATGGAGATTTGGATGAAGAAATATATATGGAACAGCCAGAAGGATTTGAGGTCAAAGGTAAGGAGAAGTTAGTGTGCAGATTGAAGAAAAGCTTGTATGGCCTCAAGCAAACTCCTAGACAGTGGTATTTGAGATTTGACAGGTTTATGACTGAGCATGGCTACAGTAGGTGTCAATCTGACCATTGTGTGTATTTTAAGAGATTGAATAATGGTAGATATATTATTCTGTTGTTGTATGTAGATGATATGCTGGTTTCAGGATCACACATGTAGGATATCTCTGAGCTTAAGGTGAAATTAGCTCAAACATTTGCCATGAAGGATTTGGGAGCAGCAAAGAAAATCCTTGGCATGAGCATCAAGAGAGATAGGAAAAATCACAGGTTGATTTTGTCTCAAGAGGATTATGTGAACAAGGTGTTGAAACGGTTCAATATGCAAGATGCAAAACTGGGAGTTTGATGTATGCAATGGTGTGTACTAGACCAGATATTGCCCAAGCAGTGGGAGTTGTAAGTAAGTATATGGCCAATCCAGGAAAGGAACACTAGAAAGCAGTACATTGGATCCTTAGATATCTGAGAGGAACCAACAGTAGGCATTTGTGCTATAGAGGTTTAGATACTTCTCTACATGGTTATGTAGATTTAGATATGGTAGGTGATTTGGATGGTAAGAGAAGCACCACAGGATATGTTTTCACTATTGGTGGAACGACGGTTAGCTGGATATCAAAGTTGTAGAAGGTTGTTGCCTTGTCAACTACAGAAGTAGAGTATATTGCAGTCACAGAGGCTAGCAAAGAGATGATATGGATGACACAGTTCATGGAAGAGCTTGGAAAGGAGCAAGAGAGTTGCAGATTGTATAGTGACAGTCAGAGTGTAATTCATTTGGCTAAGAATTCAGCCTTTCATTTAAGAACAAAGCACATACAACTTAGGTACCACTTCATAAGACAGGTATTGGAGGATGGTGAGTTGAAGCTGGAGAAGATCCATACAAATAAGAATCTTGCTGATATGTTAACCAAGCTGGTTACAAAGGAGAAGTTGAATCTTCATTCAACTTCTGTTGGTCTTCATGATTGAGTTGAAGATGGAAGAGCTAGAAGATGTTGCTGTATAGGTACTGGTGCAACTGTTTATCTCCAAGGGGGAGATTGTTAAGGTGTGGAGCCTAAAAGCTTCACCAAGGAGTGCATTTTAACAGTTGTAGGTTTACACAGTCACTGGCATCGATCAGGAGTGACTGACGTCGGTCAGGAGTAGTTCAAGAGATGCCAGCGTTGGTAGGGATCGACCGACGTCGGTCATAGGCAAGCAGGCAGGAACCGATGTCGGTTACCTGTGCGTCTAGAGAGCTATTTCCGAGGACAAAACCGAGTGTTTGCATGTTGAGATTAAGTCATAGTCTTAAGTCCGCATCTCTATTATTAGTAAGACTATTTTTAGGGCCCTTGTTGAAGAGGCTTAACTGTTGGTTGTAAATGCATGCTCAAGTCTCCTAATTCTATATGTAGAATTAGATCTTCTTATCTCATTGTAATGAATGTTGAAGAACAGTACAGAATTGTATAGGTGAATCAATCCAGGTTGTTGGAGTTGATTGTACTTGAGAGAGAGAGCTCTTGAGGGAAAAAGATCTAGAGAGAGATTTGTACATCTGAGAGAGGTGTGGAAGAAAAGAAGTTTCTTCAATTGTATTCTTTCTGTAAAGAGTTTAATACAAGTTTTTAGGGTGGTTTCTTGTATCTCTTGTTCTTTGCTATTATCTAATTCTAGTTACTTATCATTCTGATTTAATTACACATTTATTGCTTTCATAAGTGTAATCAAATTGTTGGTTGATCCCCAACAAAAATATATATTTGGAGGGACACTATTAACTCTACATGAGTTATTATTTTTTGTTTATTTTTCTATAAAGCAATAAATTGTAAAAGGAGGGATGTTATTATTTATTATTTATTTGTATAAAAATAATATTATATAGTGAGCATTATAAAAGATGGGAAAGTGTCTTTTTGGGGGGAAATCTTCATATTTTCATTCGATGAAGACCATAGGGTGAGGTCCAATTTGGCAGGTGACCCAAACCCCCTTGCATTCAAAACATCATTTTCTCACTGTTGTACAATATTCTTTAGATGAATTATCGATAGAGCCCAATGTCCTCATTTTATTTGAAAAAAAGTGTTTTTTTGACTTGTAATGATTACTCTAGATGCACTATTGACTATGTTTGATGTCCTTTGAGTGTGCATTTATAACATTTGGGGGGGGTTTGTTATTTATTGATATTTTAAGGGGTGTATTTTTCTATATCACTCCTTTATTTCTACTTGCACTTTCATTTCTGTAACAACTATAAACTTGTACTACTGCAACTCATTTCTACACTAATATATTCAATTTCAATCAACCCTTTAACTCCCTTTAACTATCATGAATGTAAAATTAATATGAACATCATTCTAAGGAGAAAGGGTTTTTATAGGATAACCATGGGTGATGAAACTAAACCTAACACAGATGCAAAGATAGTTAAGTGGTATAACCATAGTGATGATGCCTATGAAATATTTTGTCTTTTTGTAGCACCTAATCTCCTATTTCATTTAGATCCTTCAAAATCACCCCATGATGTATGGACCATTATAGGAAAACTATTTAGGTAGAAATATGTGAGGAGAAGTCATGAGCTTGAGAATGAACTCATTAGTCTAAGTCCTTAAAAATTTGACACTCTTTAGAATTTTTCACTAAGTTCAAGTCCTTAAGATTCTAGTTAAAATAATATGGGATAAATAAAGAATATGAACAACTTGTTCTTTCTATACTCTCTAAACTAAGTCCTGACTATTCAATATTTGTCTCTACTTTCCATGAAACTAAAGTGTTTTGGGTACTGCATGGAAGATGCCCTCTTTAGATGCTTTCATTATCGACTTAACTAGGGAGCAAGACAAGTTGATCCATATGGGCACATTGAAGTCCATAAAACTTCAAGCCCTAATTTCTAGGAATGGGAAAGCAAAGACTTCAACAAAGAGAAGAAGAAGAGAAATAAGGATCAAAAGAAGAACAAAAAATCAACCTCTACCAAGACCAAAATTGAATCCTCCTCTTCCAATGACAAACCTAATAAAGAGAAGGTTAAGTGTGCTTAATATAATAAAAATGGTCATGATGAACACAAGTGCATAGAAAAGAAAATATATCACTTAACTCATCTCCTAGAGAAGAACAACATAAGTGTTCCTGAGACCATCAAGTAGAATTCATCTACCCAAGATTCTACTAAGGCAAAGGGAAAAAGGAAAGAGAAAGAAAAGGGAAAGGCTCTTTAGTAGTTATAAATTCAACACCTTCATGGGTTATTGACTCAGGTGTTTCTCACCACATGGGATCTTTACTAGTTGAGTTTTCTTCCTTAGAGCCTTATAGCATATCTTCTATCAGTTTGGGTGATAACACTATTGTACCAGTTGTAGGGATAGGGTATATTAAAATATAAGGAAGAAAATTTAATAATGTTCTAAGTGTTCCTTCTCTTTCAACCAATCTCATATCCATGTATCAAATCACTCACATCAACAAAGGCATGAGGGTTGAGTTTATACTAGATTTAGTAATCATCAGGGAGTTGCATAGTGATTCTATAGTAGCAGTGGGTAGGGAAGATCACCAAGCTAGGTTATACACCTCACATTTTTCACCTAATTCTTCTCTAACTGCATATTAACTCATTTAGATGGAGTTAGAAAATTATGGTATGAGCTGTTTGGCCAACTTAACTACCACTACTTTGAATAACTTAGCAAAAATGACATGGTCATAGTCTTACCTTGAGTCCAATTATCTAAGGGAATTTATGAGGGTTTCTCTCTTGGAAGGTATCACAAAACAAAATTTAAAAAAAGGCAAAGCATGGAGGGATTCACAAGCATTCGAGTTAATAC
Organism: Torreya grandis; assembly: GCA_037957365.1. NCBI lineage: Eukaryota > Viridiplantae > Streptophyta > Pinopsida > Cupressales > Taxaceae > Torreya > Torreya grandis. Next base: position 1,520,568 of record JARHVA010000004.1, on the reverse strand, counting down.
ACAGTGATGTCTATGGGCCTTTTCCTAGTCTATCTTTTACAAGGGTTAAGTACATTCTCAATTTTACTGATGATTTCTTGAGATATACATAGGTCTACTTTCTTAATAAATTTTTTGAAGTGTTTGAATATTTTCAAAACTTCAAAGCACTTGATGATAAATAATCTGAGAAATCTATCAATATTATTTGAATTGATAATGGAGGTGAATATGTAAATAAAAGATTTGAGTAGTTTTTCACCATAGAGGGGATTGATTTGCAACGGAAAATTACTTATAGTCCTTCATAGAATAGATTTGTAGGATGCAATAACATATCCTTGAAAGATATGGTTACTTGTATGATTCACTATAGAGTGAAAAGCACCTTAGTATTTAGACAAATCCATTAATTATATTTGTTATATTTAGAATAGGGTTACTCAAAAATATTTGAAAGGAATAACTCCTTTTGAATCTTGGCATGGAAGGAAACCTAATTTTAATCACTTTAGATTTTTTGAACCTCCAACTATGACACATATACTAAAGAAGAAACACAAATTTATAAAGCCTCAGTCCAAGCCTTACATCTTTTTAGGTTATCCATATGGTGTCAAGGGTTACCACCTTCTACATATGACCACACATGATTTATTCATATAGATAAGAGTTCACTTTCAAGAGATTCCCAAAGAATCAATAATTGACACTTATTCTCTTTCATTGGATTCACTTTGACTTGATGATTCTTCTTCTGATTAGGATCATCTAGAGTAAGGTCTTGATCTAAGATCTTCCTCTTCTTCTTCCAATTATGATAGTGAAGATAGTGATGATGAGTCTTATACATTCACCTATAGTCATGTTTCAAAGGATGAGGAGTCAACACCTGACTCACCCACTTTTAGGCCTCTTTAGTCCAGGCAAACACTTTAGAGTGTAGGTACATGGGTAGGGGATCTAATAAATGATAGATATACTCGGGAAGATTATTAGACTAGTCCATGTGATTTATTTTCTTTAGTTTTAGATCTATAGAAATTTCAAGAAGCTTTAGGAATACCTGAGTGGGATAGTGATATGTTGTAATAATATTCTTCCTTATTCAAAAATCACACTTGAGATTTGACTTCACTTCCTTAGGGAAGGAAGATGGTTCTATATAGGTGGATCTATCAGACCAAGTTTGCAATAGATGGGTTGGTTGATATGTACAAGGTGTGATTAGTCACCAAGGTTTTTTCATAGGTAGTTGGCATCGATTACTCAAAGACCTTTGCACTTGTTACAAATATGACTTCAATCTGACTTATACTAGCTATAGCCATAGCACATGATTGGGATGTGTACCACATAGATGTGAAGAGTGTCTTTCTTCATGGAGATCTTGAAGAGGATATCTACATTGAGAAACCACTTGGGATTTTTTAGGATTCATATTTAATTTTTAGACTTATTAAATCCATCTATGGTCTCAAATAGGCCCCTCAGGCATGGTATGCCAAGAAGGATTGCTTCCTCCTTACTTCATGTTTCACTAGGTGTTATTAAGACCCAAATGTATAATTCTTATAGTAGTATGATTCTTTACTAATATTAGTCCTTTATGTTGATGATATTTTGATCACTGAGATTTCCTCATCATCTATTGTAATGGTTAAGACTAATATATAGGATAAATTTAACATGATAAACTAGGGTATTATGTACTACTTCCTTGGCATCAAGATTTCAAAATCTAATTTAGGGATTTCACTTGCACATCCCAAGTATGCTTTTGATATTTTGGCTCAGTCTCATATGGATGATTGTAATCCATCTTTGACTCCCTTTATATCAAGATTAAAGCTTGAGGTTAACTATTATACACCTTTGGTTGATGACACTTGGTACTGCTAGCTTATTGGCAACCTCATCTATCTAACTCATACTAGGCCTGACATTTCATATGTAGTGGGGCTTGTCTCTAAATTCATTATAGAAACCCGTGAGTCTCATTAGAAAGAAGCTAAGAGGATCTTGAACTATATCTAGGGTTATTATCGATTTGGGATTCAATATAGATTTGTCATAGAGGTAAACTTGGTTAGTTTTATAGATTTAGATTGGGTTGGTGATACTCATATTTTCAAGTCCACTTCAGGTTACAATGTTTCCTTCGGTTTTAGTCCTATCAGTTGGTCTATCAAGAATTAAAATTATATTGTTATATCATTCATAAATATAAAGTATAAGGGAGATATTAATGCATCTACTAAGACTATTTGGCTTCAAGGGATTCTATCTGAGTTTGGCATTCCTATTAGATAGCCCACCATCATCTGTTGTGACAACTAGAGTATTATAAAGATATGTAAGAATCTATTTCAACACTAGCAGACCAAACACATTGAGATTTGTATGCATTTTATCTAGAATCTTATTCATGGTTAGGTCATCAACTTGAGTTTTTGCTAGTCTCAAGATCGGGTTGTAGATATATTTACCAAACACTTTACCAAGATCAATTTCATTCATCTATTATCTCTTATTGGGGTATGTTCTACATTATAAATAACATCATATTTAGGGGGGCCTCTTAGCCTCTTCACTTCTTCTATGTCTCCCTTTTTTAGGTTAGTTTTTTCCCACTTGGTTTTCTCCCTTTTCTCTACTTTGTGAAAGCTTGATTTGTACTTGGGTATTTGCTCAGACCTAGTTGTTGGGACCCAATTCTACTACCCACCTAAGTTATGCTTAAATGGGTGTTAGTGTAATTTTTTCACCTTACTTAGGTTTTTAATACACTTTTATTATTCACCATGCTTAGGTGGATATTTGATTATTTAGGGTGAGTTATGAGGTCATTTAGTTGCACACTCACATGTGTAAATTATGATTAAATGGGTTGGTAAGTATGAATTATAATTCACCAACCAATGATGACTTATCTCTAACACAAGGTTTTACTATTCATTTGGCAACTAACCTATGTTCACATTGCCAAATGGATGTAGCTTCATACCTCTTCTCAGCCTATTTAATGGCATGTTCTCCTTTATATTTGGTGAGGTGTCATAGATATTTCTATGGTGTGAATTAATTGAAGTTTGAGTTTTGATCTTATCTCTTGTCTTTTGTAATATTCTTGATTTATGATTTCATCTTGTTTTAGCTTCATTGTAGTGTGCACTAGCTTTGTCTCATGTGATTATTCGACCATTGCATTCACATTATCCAAACTAGGATCAAAATTTGATACCCCTAAGATAATTTTTTTTAATTTATCTCCTCTTTTATGAAATAACCCCATGAAAATTGCCTTTTTGTGTTTTATACCCGATGGAGAAGTTGAGTGGGTTTTTGTCTTTCTTGGATCTACAACTTCTATATTTTCATTGTTTTGCGATTGAATAGGTTGAATAAGGCCTTAGAGAGGCTTAGAAGTTGATATTCAGTTCAAAACCCTTTCCATAAGACCTTCATGAGCCATTATTCATCAAGAAAAATTGCTTATCCTACCAAAATACCCTGTTAGAGTTGTGAACTAGGTGCCCATGGAGTTTTTCTTGCCTTGTATTATGGTGGTGTAATGCACCAACATTTTTCATCTTCTTTTCCCTACTATATCTTCATTAATTCATATGATTAGATATTATAATGATGAGTGAGGTAGTTTCAAATATGATTTAACATTATAAAAGGAATATTGTGACATCTTGACCGAGATGTACGGGAAAGAGAGATATGATATGTTATTCAACAAGTGTCACATGACCCAAAAGACCCTTTTTTCCCTCTAAACATGATATTACACCTTCATATTTGATGTTTCATCAAGGAGTTACATTAAAAAATTATAAAAATTAATAAAATACAAAAAAATGTAAATTTTAATCTCTTTAAAAGTACCTTAACATCTCCAAAGGCTAAAAATGGCAATGTTTCCATCTTCATTAGCTTTGTTTTTAGGTTTACCTATCCATCTTGGAGCATCTTACTTTCTTGAATGATCACCATCTCCTTGTATTCACCATGGATCAAGTATTCCTTGAATTTTACAAATAAATCTTAATCTTTCCAAAGTTACCTTAAACTTTAATAAACTACATTGTAAAATACCTCTTCAAATATCATGGTGTGAAACTAACTAGATAAGACACACACATGGAATATAACATCCTAAATAGGACCCTATTTAGACCTTGATATGACATACAAAACTAAATTATAGCACCATAACATGATTTTAAAAAAGGTTATCTCAAGGTTAGATGACATAGTACCTAGTTTTGAGCAATCCTTGTTCATGGATGAATGATTAGCTAACAGTGGTCATGGCCACAAATTACTACACTAGATGGACTGAAGCAGTGGCTAGAAAATATTATAGATAAAAATATTTAATTAATTTTTGTAGGAAAACATCACAACTAGGTTTCATACCCCCATTTACTTAGTTTTTGAAAATGGAACAACATTTCAATCAACTAAGTTCACTAAATGGGCCCATGACAACCAAATCACCATCGGTCATCTTTTAATCATTACCCATAAGGAAATGGATTAGCTGAATCAATAAATAAGAACCTAATTAACTCCATCAAAAATTTAACTACAAATAAACCCATAGAGTGGCATCATATTATAAGATATGCACTATGGGTACATCAAACAAGATATAAATAGGCCCTCAAGGTTTCACCTTACATGCTAGTATATGGATGATAGCTAGAATTCCCGCTTATGCTCAAATTGCCAACATATCAATTCATGCATGAGTACATGAAACCAAGTGAGAAAGTGGAGTCTTGATTATTGGATAGAATAGAAATGGAAGACTCAAGGATTGAAGCAATGTATAATTTCAATAAACATCAAGACTTTGTCAAAAAGTGGTACAACTGAAGAGTAAAGTTTAAACCATTCATAATATCTAATTTAGTGCTTTTATGGGCAAAGTCCATGAAATGAATGGATATCATAATAATTTTACCCCATTATAAATTTGACCTTACTATATATCAGAGATTTTGGGTAACAATTTTTTTCATTTAAGGGATGTGTAAGGTAAAGAATTGACATATCTAATTAATGGGTAATTTTTGAAGTACTATTTCATGGTCATACCATGATGCAAGAGCATCATTTCCAGGAGGATTTTGATTTCATTTTTGGTCTATTTTCATAAATTTTGGTTTGGTTATGGTTTGGAGGGTCTTTAGATTCCTAAAAAATCCTATATTTCAAATTGGTAAGTTAGATTTGCTTCTAGTTAGTTCACATTTCAAATTCCTAGTTTTCCCGCCAAACTTAATTTTCAAAAATTTGAATAGTTTCCTTGTAGTTAGCATAGCAGTGGTAAATAAATGACTTTTTAAAGTTTTTAAACATGTTTTAAACACCTATAAGGACCCCCTAAATCAATTTCAAGGGTCTAAGTTCTCAATTGTATAGAATAATGACTTGTTACACATACATGTCTTCTTAACTTGCCTTTTATGACCGTTGGAAGGTCCCTCTAGGTAGTTATAGTAGTTATGTGTTGGGAGGGTGTACACCGGAAGCACACAATTTGATTACTAATACCAAGCAACTTAATATGCGGAAATTAACCAGATTCACCAAGTAACTAGAATTCAGAATAACACAGCATATGAGAGACAATACCAAATTGTATTAACACTTTATACAGAAAAGAATACAATAAAGAAGATGCCACTTCTTCTCCACCACCTTACAGAGGTTTCCCACGCCTCAAGTGAACAGTAATTCTTCTCCCCAAAGCTCTCCCTCTCACAGGTCCCAACACCCAACTCAAATACAGAGTTGGTGTTCACCTCCCGTGCTCCACGCACACCACAAGTGCTCCACGCACTCCACAAGCACTCCACGTGCTCCACAAGTACTCAAGGTACTTCAAGTAGATCTCCCATGAATCTGCAACAACCTGCAATTCAACAGACCATACTTATGGAAGGAACTGCCTTGCCTTCCTCTTGCTCTATCCGAGTACACACCTGTACTCCAAGTAGATCCTGCCTGATACTGCTCCCTGTAGTGTTGCTGTCTGTATGACCTTGCACACCTGCAAATCAAGCAATGGTTCTAATCACCTGTGAACCTCGACCTTGCACACACATACACCTGCAGATCAACGATCTTACTTACCATGTAGATCTCCTATATAGGCCATGCAACTGTGACCAAGATCCTACACTCTTGAAGAACCCAGCTGGCTCTCCAATCCAGCACCAACACACCTGGTACTGTGGCACTAGGAGGAACGCACCATAGCTCTACCTCACACACAGAAGGAGCTTATAATTATGCTCTCTTACTCCCTAGCACACTTTTCCAATACAACCATGAGTCTATTATATAGATCTCATCCAAACAATGATTAGACATCTAATTACAATAATTAGATCCGCAGCTCTCAGTCTAAAATTAGATCTCTTCATGCAAACACTTGGTTCGTTAGCTAACTGCCCGTAAATAGCTCGCAGTCGAACCACACAGGCGACCGACGCCAGTCCCTGTCCGCCTGGAGGTGACCGACGTCGGCCGATATATGACCGACGTCGGTTGCTTCTCTGTGCTATCCCGCCGACGTCGGCTGATCAGACCGACCCCAACTTCTTCTGCAACTCAGCAACCTTCAGCAACCTCCTCTCCTGTTTGCATCAGTGAAGCTTTTAGCTCCACAATCCTAACAATCTCCCACTTGGAGATAAACAGCTGCACTGTACCTGTACCTGTACTCCGTCTAATCTGTTTCCTGGTTTGTATCCCTCTTCAAGCTCCCACCTGAAGACAACCCACCACACATCCCGTGGTGTACCACCTGTCATCCGAGTAACCTGCCACATCCGAACCTACAAATACATGTAGTGAAGTCCTGACCCTGCATAACAACACCTGTTGCCGGTCCCTCTCAAAAAACCTGAGAATCCACTTCCCTGAATTGGCTCCTAACTCTCTGACAGCTCCCACTGCATGGGAATACTCAGGTCTATACCAGACCTCATGTGATTTCGGACACTGTACCTATCCAGCCCTTAGTGTGCTCCGGTTCTGCATCCCGAACCTCGCCAACACCTGATTCACATCAGCTCCCACTCGAGACAAAATCACCCTGTGATCTCCATGCCTCCCATGTCAAAGAATTCCGCTGCTCCAAACTCCTCATGACATGCCACTGAACTAATCTTACCCTTAGCTCAGTAAAACCCTGTATGTACACCCCTGCTAGCTAGCATACTATCCACATACAGCTACAGAATGATGTTACGACTCATCATCCCCCTGGTAAGACAAAACCACAGTAGTTACCCTGACATTGACTGAAGCCATGCTCCGTCCTCCACCTGTCAAAACCTGTACCACTGTCCTGCAGCTCCACAAGATCATATACCTGATCTTCCGTCTCATGTGTCCGTTCTCTCCATTCTTCTACTAAGGTATCCATTCGTCTCTGTGCTTTTATACCTGCTGGCATCTCTACCAAAACACCCCTGTTTGGTTCTCCTCCAAGGAATCACATCCTCATCCATGCCAAGCTCACACCTGTTTCCTGGATCCTTCCTGCTCTACAATCAGCAACATGTATAAAGAAGAGGAACAACGAATTTGAGGGCCTACTTACGCCTTCAGTCCTCCGTATGGGTGTTTGAGACTCCTTGACAGCTTGCTGTCCACCCAAAATCTGTTACAGTGACCGACCTCGGTCACCCCACAGTCTGCATCCGACCGACGTCAGTTTCATGCGTCTGTACCTGACTACCAACCTGCCTGCGCTGGTGTCCCTGCTGCCGACGTCGGTCATCCTAACTGACATCGATCTTAAATACTGCCGACGTCGGTCCCATGACCGACATCGGTCTTACCCTGCCCGACATCACCGGCTTCGGTCTGCACATGACCGACATCGGCATCTGTCTGTTCGACGCCGGTTCCTCCTAACCGACATCGGTGTCTGTGTTCACCTGTGAGTGATGACTTTTTACCCGCGAGCTTCTTTGAATCAAAATCCATGTCCAAACTGCCCTGCTCAGAAGTATCCAGCCATATCCACTGCGTTCTGTCCGCCATCTCCTCCATAAACACCAAGGCTTTCCAGTTCTTAAGCCTGTCAAATATATCTGTCTTCCGCTTAAGAACATGCATCTCCTTCCTGCTCATGTGACCAAGCCTACGAAGCCACGTCTCCACAACAAAAGAAGAATCAATAATATAAACAAGTAGATAAAGGATACATGTTTTCTTACCACCAGCTAATTCAAGTGCATCCGCTGTGAGAGTTCTTGTGCATCTCTCATCACCCAATTTTTCTGAAGAAATTAGCCATATCTCCAAACCTGGGACCTGCATGACCTTCATCAACACCTGTGTGTTGGCCGCCTGCAATTTCAGCTTCACTTTGCCTTTGCCAACAATCTGACAAGGCTTACCAGCTCCTCTACCTGGAACTGCATGGAAAGAGGTAACCGAATCTTTTATCAAAGATTCAACTTTATCCAAGAAACCTGCAAACACATCCTGTGCAACAACCCCTGCTACATCTATATCTTCAGTTTCTTCATGCTGATCTGTTACCAACCAACAATAATCTTTTACCTGCTCTTTCTTTCCATAGGACCGTGAGTGACCATCTGTGCTTTTCAACTCCTCCATTCTTAGCTTACTTTGATCTGCAGTTGCTCTACTCCCACTCGATTAGAAACCCCTGAGAGTGCCCTGTAACCAAACACAAAACCTGCTTCCTCCAACCTCAGCTCAGATACCACCTATTGGTATCAAGCTCAAGAACCTACAACCAAGGCTCTGATACCACTTGTTGGTATCAAGCTCAAGAACCTACAACCAAGGCTCTGATACCACTTGTTGGGAGGGTGTACACCGGAAGCACACAATTTGATTACTAATACCAAGCAACTTAATATGCGGAAATTAACCAGATTCACCAAGTAACTAGAATTCAGAATAACACAGCATATGAGAGACAATACCAAATTGTATTAACACTTTATACAAAAAAGAATACAATAAAGAAGATGCCACTTCTTCTCCACCACCTTACAGAGGTTTCCCACGCCTCAAGTGAACAGTAATTCTTCTCCCCAAAGCTCTCCCTCTCACAGGTCCCAACACCCAACTCAAATACAGAGTTGGTGTTCACCTCCCGTGCTCCACGCACACCACAAGTGCTCCACGCACTCCACAAGCACTCCACGTGCTCCACAAGTACTCAAGGTACTTCAAGTAGATCTCCCATGAATCTGCAACAACCTGCAATTCAACAGACCATACTTATGGAAGGAACTGCCTTGCCTTCCTCTTGCTCTATCCGAGTACACACCTGTACTCCAAGTAGATCCTACCTGATACTGCTCCCTGTAGTGTTGCTGTCTGTATGACCTTGCACACCTGCAAATCAAGCAATGGTTCTAATCACCTGTGAACCTCGACCTTGCACACACATACACCTGCAGATCAACGATCTTACTTACCATGTAGATCTCCTATATAGGCCATGCAACTGTGACCAAGATCCTACACTCTTGAAGAACCCAGCTGGCTCTCCAATCCAGCACCAACACACCTGGTACTGTGGCACTAGGAGGAATGCACCATAGCTCTACTTCACACACAGAAGGAGCTTATAATTATGCTCTCTTACTCCCTAGCACACTTTTCCAATACAACCATGAGTCTATTATATAGATCTCATCCAAACAATGATTAGACATCTAATTACAATAATTAGATCCGCAGCTCTCAGTCTAAAATTAGATCTCTTCATGCAAACACTTGGTTCGTTAGCTAACTGCCCGTAAATAGCTCACAGTCGAACCACACAGGCGACCGACGCCGGTCCCTATCCTCCTGGAGGTGACCGACGTCGGCCGATATATGACCGACGTCGGTTGCTTCTCTGTGCTATCCCGCCGACGTCGGCTGATCAGACCGACCCCAACTTCTTCTGCAACTCAGCAACCTTCAGCAACCTCCTCTCCTGTTTGCATCAGTGAAGCTTTTAGCTCCACAATCCTAACATTATGCACATATACAACTTGTAAATTTCAAGGAGGATGTTATTGTTATGTTATGAAGGCATAATTTTTGAGTAAATAAGAAATAAACCCCTAGTTTTGAAGATTGACATATACAAGTGTAGTCATATAAAATGTAAAATTGGATGACTTAGGCATGGCTAATGACATGCAACCCATAGGTCCTCTTTCTTGCTCACACAACCCTTCCAAGTTATCATTTTATTAATTCCTAGTCATCTGTAGCCTTTCAAAATTGGCTCTTCCAGACCCAGGCAACCCTTTTAGGCCTATATTTATCCCCTCAAGTGTCATCCCCTTAGGATAATAGCACCCAAATTAGATAAGAGTGTTGGAACCTCGAGTGTCTTATTTCCAACACTATTTTCCAAGTGTATTTTTACCTCTGACAGTTATATTTTTTTGAATCCTTATCTTTTTCCTTGTCAGCCTAATACAAGTTCATTTAACCCACAATCATTAATTACCCTATAAAAGGCCATTTAAAGTCCATTTATAAAAGTTGGTACTCATTTATAGAAATGAAGCAAGAATAAAATCAAGTACAGTCAAGCACTGTTCCCTATTCTCTACATATAACCTTCTAAGATCATTTCAATCCTATTCAAGCACTCAGACTAGTCCCTAGTCATCCAAAGTACATCTGGTTTTGCATCTAGTTGCATACATCACACACAATTGCACCAAACACTTCAATAGGAGAACTACATTAGCTTGATCCCTCTTCAAAGTATTGATATGTAGACAATGTACCCATACATGTGATGTGAAATGCATCTAGTGTATCCTCTACACACTAACCCTTTCTCTTTCTTTCCCAAATTTCCATTCAAGTTCAAGCACAAAGAGATCTTAAGGGTTTTTAAGACTAATTTAGGCACACTATGAGATCCATATGCTTGTAAGCCTCAAAAATTCATAGATAGGGTAACAAAGGCCTATTGAACAGAACCCAAAAAGCTTTTAGCCTTAGGACAATAGTGATGAAATAGGACTAGAGCTTTGGACAGTAGGTTTTCCACTTTTAATGCATTTGTCTAACCCAAAAAAAAGTTCAAGAACCTATTCTAGACTATTTTCTAGTCCTAATCCTCTAGTATCAGGGCTTATCTTAGTCTAGATCAACTAGAATAAGCTAGGTTCTATTTTCTCTCACTTCCTACTATATTTAGAAAGGGAAAAAATACTATCTATTTTCACAAATCAGTAGGTTAATTAAAGCATATTATTCAATGATTTACATTGATTAGACCCATTTATTACTTAATAATTAAACACTTAATTTCCTAAAATAATAAAATATTTTGGTGAACTTGACATACTTTGAATTTTGCACAAAAACCCTAGAAACCTTAGGGTAAATTATTTATAATTTTTTTCCCATAATTTCCTAATTTTCTTGTATTTAAAAATCATAAATCTATAAATTAATTGAAAAATTATCATATATTTTGTTAAAACCCTAGTTTGCACATACTAGGTCTTTTTTGTATACAAACACATTCAAAACACTAGGAAAAATATATTGCTAATTTTATAAATATTTTTTGAATTTTTCTAAAATTTTCAAGCAAAATTCTACAAATTTTATATAAATTCATATCAAAATTTATAAATTATCATAATAATTTTTTAAAAAAAGCATTCAAACACCCTAGTTGCATTAACTAGCTCCCAGTTATTTTCCCAATAATTTTCCAATCATTTTCTAAATTTTTAGTTGCATATCAAACTCATAAAATCAATTTCAAATTTAAAAATTGATAGTATTTTTCATAAATATTTTTGAAAAATCCCTAGTTGCATATACTATTTCCTACTTTGTTTCTTGAGGTATCACCTTACATCCATAACCAAATTTTAAAAATGATGCTAATTTATTTACAAACTTTTCTTACATTTCTTGCAAACAATAAAGAAACCATAATAGGTCCTATCATGTACATGAATGATGAAGTCTATCATATGTTAGTAAAAAGTTTCATTCTTTGCATTTCATGCTTAATTTTCATAATAAGGGATGATATTACAACATTTATTGCTAAAATTACTCAAGATTTCAATATGCCTTTTGCATACTCTCTATATCTCATATGGAACAATTTTCAAGTTTATCATGATAAACATGTTAGCAATATTATGTTACAAGTCAAATATCTTTATGCATTTAGGCACAAAATCATGTTCTCTATCCTTTACTCTCTATTTTCATATGGAAAAATCTCCAGATTCATTATGCTAAACACATTACAAATGTCATAATACATGTCAAATATATTTATGCATTCTTGCACAAATCCATGCTTTCAACCCTTTGCTTTTTATCTTTCATATGGAAATTTTTTTAAGCTTATCATGCTAAACACATTCGAAATATTATGTCACATGTCAAAACTCTTTATGCATACATGCACAATTTCATGCTCTCTAACCTTTTTTCTCTATCTCTCATAGGGAAAAATATACAAGTTTATCATGTTAAACACATTAGAAATGTCATAGCACATGTCACAATTTTTTATACATACATGCACAAATTCATGCTTTCTATCCCTTGTTTGCTATCTTTCATGTGGAATGTTCTCTATAATCATATTTCTATACAATTTATAACTCCACTTACATGAATTTTAGCCTACATGCATAGTTTCTACCTATATGTATTTGCTTCTTTGGCTACTCTTGTTTCAATGTCATATTTCATGCAGAGGAAAGAAATCCTTTCTCCTCCTCTCCATCAAGAGGGTGATAGATACTTTACCTCTAACCATGTCCATTCTATCACCCATCCAAAAGGTGAGGTAACCTATACTATTTCTCCTAATTCATACATTCCACCTATATATTCTTCAAACCCTTTTCAACATATGTGCTTACATGTTTAATTGGAAGTAACTAAGGTTTGTACTTTTGAGACTCTAAGTAATCAAATCACCAGCATGAAAAAACAATTTTTAGATTTACAAACATAGAATCAACTATTACATAAAAATATCACAACATTGGAAAACCAAATTATAATAAAAAATCTTCCAAGGTACCCTAGTGCTAATCATGTAAATGCACCATCACCTAGTCAATTGTTTACAAGTAATGTTACATATCAAAACCATAAATCACAACCTACAATAATAAATATAAAAAATAGTTGTAGGGCACCATTACACTTTGATACAGAGAGGGATAACCCATATATCATTTTATTATCACTACTAGATAGGAGGTTAATCACATTACCTTCTATTCACCGATGAGATCCACATCTCTTACATAGACAACCACATCAGCCTTTTTGTAACTATCATTGTATTTATGGATATATAGATAATGAATTTTTTGGACTCAGAGATTGCATTAATAGATGTATTTATAATGACATCATAGCATTCACATAGGGGTAACCAAGATCTCTTCCATCTTGGAACCATAGACCTCATTCCTCCATGATTGAGTCATCGTGAGAGTAATGCAGTTTATCAGACAGAGCCTCATAGGAGATATCTTATCCTACCTACTCAATGTATTTGGAGAATAATACAATAAGCTCAACCTACATATATCAGTGTAGTCTACGGTATATATAGTAAAATTCCCTACACATACACATCATAGAGTACTACTTCAGTGAAATATTCACTACAACCAAGTTTTCTAGGACCTATTTCAAGTAGTAACCCACTATGATTGGTATCAAATGAGCTACTAGTACAAGTTTTATATCCATCTTGATCTATTTCTCAGTCATACACATCATAGAGTACCACTTCATAGAAATTTTCACTACGGGCAAGTTTTTGAGGACTATTTCACGTAGCAACCCACTAATATTGGTTTTAAATGAGCCACCATGATACAAGACACCATGATAGGGAGCCTCTCATGAGACTCATTGGTTAGTATCATTTATTCCTAGTTTATCCTATACATAGCTTCTATCAAAACATAAAAACATTCAAATATATCAAAATACCACAAAAAATTTGATTGAATGCATAATCCATGCTTTACATTACTACTATCATGCTAGGACTTACATTTGTTGTTTCATGCTATTGCATGTCAATTTATCTATATTACCATGCTTCACTTGATCTCTTTTGAGTGTGTGCAGTAACATCCAGCTACTTGATTGCTTCACTCTACCCATTAAGGAGGCATTCCTATTTCTACATTCAAGACACACATCGATATACCCACCCATTGGGGGCATATTATACATGACTACACCATCCAGGTTATGTCATTCCTACACTACACACTTTGAGTTATCATTTTGATGTACATTCCTTTTTAGATTACACAAATTACTATATCAACATTTCACTAGTATCCAGCACTTGTGTATTTCTTAGCATATACCTAGTCTTGTACTACACATGTTTTGTATACTTTCACATTTGCTTTGATTAGTTAGATGTGATTCTACCTTTCTAGTTATTACATGTTTCCTCCTCTTTCTTAGTGTACCTTGTGTGATTGTATTTATAGTTCCTACTTGTCTCCTATTTGTGCCTTAGGACATTTGACAATGTACTTTGCTTTTATTCATGTATGTGCCTTAGGACATTTTTCAATGTCCTTTGCTTGTACTCTTCCATATGCCTATGGCCCCTACATCAACTTTGTTTTTTCACTTGTATGTGTATGTGGCATTTGAACATGCCATCTATGTTTGCTTTTTAGTTTGAGTGACATGTGCTGATCTCCCTTGTTTATATGACCCCTTGGCCATCCCAATATGCTCCTTGATTCTTGCTTTTTTGCTTATTTTTTTCTCAATGTGTGCAATGACATGATCCACATCATGTATTTCCCTTGATTTCTTGGATGCCATGATGGACATCATGGTCCATCCCTTCAAATAAAAACTAACAACTAACATCTAACATTTCTAGTTATAGTGTAGTACTTTGCACATGGTTTTACATTGTTATATCTATCTAGGCATACCCCTATTGATCTAACAATTTATCAAAATAAATATTGTTATATATACAAATATCTTGTCAAATATCATTGCTATATCATATATCTATATAGATTAACACACTTGAAAGACTCTTTCTTTTTAGGGTAGTCATTTTAGGTTCATCATTCCTACCCTCAAAAGAGGGGGAAACAAACAAGGGTTTTGTCATAGAGATCAACGCTCTTAACAGTCAAAATAACAACATTCAAATCACCTAGTTTAGAATCCATAGGTCAAATCAGTCAAGATAGAACAAAAAAATAGTAATATTTCAATGAGAAACTAGTTTTAACACATGATAGTAATGCTAGAAATGGATAGTAGCACCAAACATATAGGTGATCTTATTTTTGCACTCCTATCTAGGAAAAAACACTCAAGTTTTCCAAAAATAGGTAAAATGTTTAGTTTAAATACAATTTTTGCACACTCAGACTAGTCAAAAATAGCAATTCAGTGTAGTTTTCTCAGAGAATCTAGATATAGGGGGTTATCATGTATGGCATGATGATTCTCACTTTTAGTTTTAGATTAGACACATGACATAACTTCTAGATTAGAATCCATGTTCCAAACACTAGTGATTGGGGGAAAGTGCATGGCACATTGGTCTTCTTTTATTTATGAGTTTAGTTTATTATCTAGGCATTATCAATAGTTACATGCCTTATTCCATCTATAGTTGGTTGGCATCACATTCAAGTTAAACTTTCATACAAATTTAACTTTTTGAGTACTCAAGTTCCTGAGTTGGCTTTCACATAAGCCTAGTACATTAGTTTTGGAGTGGATTTTATACAGTCCTAACCTCCATCTTTTGAAATGGCTAAGAGTGGCCTAGCTTATAGCATACATTTAGGCTATCCATGTCACATTGTCAAATTTTTATAAAATCCATGGGTTCCATGAGCCATCTCATATAACATCTATTTTATACCGATATCACTTCATATCTTCACTTAATTGGTGACAATGGAGCCAAAGGGCCAGCCTTTGTATTCTTGGGCCACCTTCTAAGGAATCAAGCACTCATCTCCATTTACAATATTACTCTTGATTCAACACATACTCAGCACAATCCAACACAATCAAACATCATAATAGGTTTCACATTGGTTTTCATACCTGGTGAGGTGTATTCCTTCCTTTCTCTTCCTTTTACTTAGCTTTTGTATATTATTATTTTAGATATAGCATATCTAGTAACAATTGATCTAATCTATGTTTTCATTTATATATTTACACTTCACAATGTGTTCTCTCTATGCACATCTAGCACCACACAGCTTCATGAGCTTCTCCCTTATAGGTAAATTCAAGTATGCTTTCTTTTTTTCCTTTATCCTAGTATTTCACTTTGCTACATCACTAGAATAAAGGGCGTAAAATCTATTCATATAAATTGTGAAATTGAATGACTTAGGCATGGCTAATGACACCCAACCCATAAGTCCTCTTTCTTACTCACACAACCCTTCTAGGCTATTATTTCACTGATTCCTAGTCATCTATAGCCTTATAGACTTAGTTATTTCAAACCTAGGTAACCCTTTTAGGTCAGATCTATCCCCCTAGGTCTCATCCCCTTAGGATAATAGTGCCTAAATTGAATAGGAGTGCTAGAACCCAAGGTTTCATGTTTTTGATGTTGTTGTCCAAGTGCATTTTTACCTCTAACAGTCAAATTTTCCCAAATCCTTATCTTTTTCCCTATCAACCTAATATAAGTTCATTTAACCTAAGATCATTAATTACCCTATAAAAATCCATTCAAAGTCCATTTATAAGGGTTAACACTTATTTATAGAAAAGAAGTAAGAGTATAAGTAAGTACAGTCAAGCACTCTTCCCTATTCTCTGCATACAACCTTCCAAGAGAATTTTAAGCCTATTCAAGCACTCAGACCAGTCCCTAGTCATCAAAAGTACATCTAATTTTGAATTTAGTTACATACATCACACAAAATTTCACCAATTACTTCAATGGGATAACTACATTAGCTTGATCCCTCTTCATAGTATTGGTATGTAGGCAGCATGCCCACACATGGGGTGTGAAGTGCATCCAATGTATCCTTTACACACTAACCCTTTCTCTTTCTTTCCAAAATTTATGTTTAAGTTCAAGCACAAAGAGCTCTTACAGGTTTTTAAGACTAAATTAGATACACAATGAGCTTTGCAAGCTTTTAGGCATCAAAACTTCACAGACAGGGTAACACAAGCCTACTAAACATAACCCAAAACTCTTTCAACCTTAGGACAATAGCATCAAAAGAGGACTAAAATACTAGACATTAGGGTGTCCATTTTCAACACTCTTGTCCAACCTATAAATGAAGCTCAAGAATCTATTATAGCATACTTTCTAGTCCTACTCCTCTAGGATCAGGCCCTATCTCAGTCTAGATCAACTAGAATAAACTAAGTTTTATTTTCTCTTACTTCTTGCTATATTTAGAAAAGGCAAAAATACTATCTATTTACATAAATTAGTACATTAATTAAAGCATATTATTCATTGATTTAAATTGATTAGACCCATTTATTACTCAGGAATTGAACACTTAATTTCCTAAAAAAATAAAATAATAAGCCTTATTTTATGTGTTAACATATTGCTTGTTCTTGACTATGTAACCTGTTTATGAAAGGAATGATCGTGGAAGCACATTGAAAATTATACTAAGGTTTTTTTAAGTTTTAATCTTGTATTTATAAGGTTTATTTCACATTTAATTTGCTAATAATCTTGTTTCATTGTATCAAATCCATTACAAAACTGTAGAAGCTTCCTATTTCCTACATAATCAAAGAGAAACATGATTAGAAAAGTGGAACATAGAAGAAACAAAGACTAATTAATGGTTTGAGAGTGTGCCCAAGGTTGAGATAGAACCCAAACATGTTTCAAAATGTTCAAAAAGTCCTTGTAGAGATCACATACCAATTTTCTTCCCTCTTAGGTTTGAATAGGGGTAAGAAACCCTAAAACTAGGGTTTTGATGATTTAAGGAGTTTCAACCATCTAAATAAGTTGAAAATTTGTAATATTTTTGGATTTAAGGTGACATACGTGAATTAAATGGTTCCAGACATGTAAAATTATTTTTTAATGTATTTTTAGGGTTTGTGTTGAATAAGCCTATAAATAGGCCTAATTGAGGAGACTTAGTGATAAAAAGAAGGTCTAGAGAGAGAGTCTGACCAATAAATTTGGTAAAAAAAGTGTATATAGATAGAGGGTATCTATAAATAGTCCCAAAATATATTGATCAATCATATATTTTCCATACAAGTCAAAATATAATAAAAAAGACTACTAAATAGACTTTAAGGTCTAGACAAGTGGGTAAGAGAGGCAGAGTTCAAAAAAATTCATAATTTTATCTACATAATTTTAGTATTAGAGCCAAGAAATTACACCTAGAAATAAGTGGGAGATAAAATATTCCTTCTAAGAGAGAGAAGTCAGTAGTTGTTTAACAAATTACCTGAGAAAGAGTCAAGATGCCACCAAGGAAGAATTTAGTAGGTGAGAGAGCAACAACTATACAGATGGGGGAATGCCATCTTACAAGAGTTGAGGAACCTCTAGGTTAATTTTGATTTTATAATAATAGTAGTGGAGGTTAACCAGAGAAGGGCAGTAGTTATAGGGGATTTGAGTGACCAAGAAGAAGATGAACCATAGGCACCAAAATTAGAAGATGAAGAGAGAGAGAGAGAGAGAGAGAGAGGAGAGAGAGAGAGAGAGAGAGAAGAGAGAGAGAGAGAGAGAGAGAGAGAGAGAGAGAGAGAGAGAGAGAGAGAGAGAGAGAGAGAGAGAGAGAGAGAGAGAGAGAGAGAGAGAGAGACTGAGGAGCAGAAGTTTGAGAGACTATTAAAGGTGGTGAAAGGGAAGGGATCTAAGCTCAAATTATATCTTCCAATATATTAAATTAGCCTCAATGGAGAATAACTCCTTGATTGGATAGGGGAGTTAGACAAGTACTTTGACTTGAAGATGCCCTAGAAGAGCAATAAGTGAAGTTTGATATAACCAAGTTGAAGGGCCATGCATCCCTATGGTGAGAATACATCTAAGATGAGAGAAGGAAGAAATTAAAGGCCAATATCAAGTCTTGGGATAGGATGGTTTCAAATTTTCAGAGTAAATTCTTTTCTAGTGACTACATGACTAATTTGTACAAAAAGCTCCAAAACATGAAACAAAAAGAGATGGGGGTAATAGAATACACTAAAAAGTTATAAAAATTGAGTATCAAATCATGTTATATGGAAGATGACAATGAAAAGGTGGCAAGGTATCTTAATGTCTTGAGATAAAACTTATAGGATGAGTTAATTCTTGCTAGTCCAAAAATACTTGAAGAATACTACCAATTGGCATTGAAAGCTGAAGATAAAATCAATAGGAAGCAAAACCAATAGAATAGAGGTAGGGTTAGAAGTTTTAGAGGTATAATATAGTAATGGGGTAGATAATACTCACAAATAAATAACCAAGGAGAGTTTGATACTTCAAAAGAGCATACCTCTAGTTTAAGAGGCGGATTTAGAGGCAAGAGACCTTATAACAGGGGTGGATATGTACCAAGGGGTAGAGGATCAGGTGGATTTATAGGAAGATGTTTCAAATGTAATAATTTTTCTAGCCATAGATCATGGGAGTGCCCAGAGGATCAACTAGAAGGGATTCTAAGAACTGATGGGAGAAACCAAATTACAAAAGGAGTTGAGGAGGAGAGTGTTAACTCTCCATCACTTGTGTAAGAACCTAAAGTTAGAGAATCATTACTCATGGGGAGGGTGTTGATCAAGCCACCCAAGGAGAAGAATCCACCACAAAGGAAGACTCTTTTTAGGACTTATTATAAATGCCAAGGTAAATTTTTTAAAATCGATATAGATTCAAGAATTAATATTAAGGTAAAAATGATCATAAGACTTCATTCTACACATAAAATTAGGATTATATTTTCAACATTGTTTGAAATTGGTATCATTAGCAAGTAATGCAGGAATTGGTATCACTAACAATTAATGAGGAATGATGTCCTACCAAGAGTTATATCCCAAGAAACACTTGGGAAATCATATTAATTTAAATAAAATGAAAAATAAAAATATTTCACCAAGCAAAATCACATAAAGTTTAATAGAAATCATATGAATTTTAATAAAATGAAAAATAAAAATATTTCACCAAGCAATAAAACACTGTATCACTTCTCTATAACCTTAGAGAAAGAGGAATAAAACACTATATCACTTCTCTATAACCTCAAAGAAAGAGAACCAAAGGCCCCAAGCGCAAACAAGTCTGTATTTGAGTTGAACTTAGTCAAATGTTTCAAATATCCATCTATAAGACTAAAATAGTGTCTAGACCAAAAAAGTCTAATATGTATGAAAAGTACATATTCAAATAGCCATATACTAGACTAAAATAGTGTCTAAACCAAAAAAGTCTAATATGTATGAAAAACATATATTTCATATATTTGAGTTGAACTTAAAATTTATGAAACATAGTGTCTAGACCAAACAAGTCTAATATGTGTGAAAAGCATATATTTGAATTGAACTCAGTCAAACATTTCAAATAGCCCAAAAATATTTTGAATTGAACTCAGTTAAATGTTTCAACTAGCCCAAAAAAATTATGGGCATGGAAAATATACATGGGAGTGTAAAATTTATTTGTTAAGTTTGTTATTCTCATCCATGAGACTATAATAGTGTCTGCTAAAAAAAAATCTTTGTTTAAGTTTGTTATTCATAATTTATATTATTCACATCTACGGGACTAAAAATATTGTCTATTTCATTCGAGTTGAACTCAGTTAAATGTTTTAAATAGCCTAGAAAATTTATAGGCGTGGAAATACATATGGGAGTGTAAAACTTCTTTGTTAAGTTTGTTATTCGCATATATGACATTAAAATAGTGTTTGTGCTCAATTTTTTGGGGTTTAAGTTTGTTATTCACATCTACAAGACTAAAAATAGTGTCCTTTTCAAAAAAAAGGTGGGTTTAGAAATACACGAGTGTGTAAAATTTATTTGTTAAGTTGTTATTTGCATTTACTAGACTGAAATAATCTCTTTGCTCAAAAAGGTTAAGTTCTAAGTCTCCATTTATAAGGCAAGGACAAGGGTATTCATTTTGCAATTGGTTTAGTTCCTAGATAAATAGATAGAAAATAATCTGAGAAACTCTCTGAACATGCAAATGAATTTCTAATCATAGTTTTGATTATCTGGAATTGGTTAATTCCTAGGCTTGAGATATAAAATTATTTTGTATTTTAAAATTTAGAATTTCTTTTTAAAATACTATAACTCTTATATTTTAAGAAGAATATTTTTAACTAAATAAATTTGCTACAATTCTTCTTTTTTATAAGAAAACTTTTTAATAAAACATAATTTTTATGGAGTATAATTTTACTGATAATATTTTTTTTAAACAATTTAAAAAATAAAAACTTAAAAAAATTGTAATAAAAGATTAAACATTTAATTTTTCATAATTTTTTTAATTGGAAACCCTAAAATGTTATCTATGATCTTAACTATTAAAATTGTGGAATACCCCTTTCATGGAAGCATCTTCTTAGTCTTTAATCTTAAGTTGAAGAAGGTAGCCTTTAATATCAATGTATGCTTTTAAAAAAATCCAAATTTATCCCAAAAAAATAAGAAAAATGCAAAATATTGTGGATCTTTCAATCAAAAAAATTATGTAGAAACAATCTATCTACATTTTAGAAAGTAACAAGTACGTTAGTGGCAAACCCCTTGAAAATAGAGCTCTTAAATTCTATTCTAAAAATCAACATGATTTTACACCTGGGCTAAAGTATGTGTAGCTTGAAGTATCTATTGAAAGAGGACCTAAGGAATCTTAATTAGGTTGTAAAAATTTAACATAGTAGTAAGAGTGTATTATTATTAAAAAAAAACCCATTCCATAATATTAATATTAAGATTGATTTACTATTGTGTAAACATTTGATTTTGAGGTAGGGTAGTTATTAGTTTTAAAATTACATTATTGTAGGGTACTTAGATTATTGGTTCTTTTTTTTCCATTCATTTATCTCTTCCCTCCCTTATTTTTCTTGGGTTCAGTACTTTTGTCTTGAACATAAATGTATAATTTTGAGGTAGGTACTTGTCACCTTTCTTTTGAGTCTCTTGTGCTTAGTGTCCCCAATTTGTTAGTATTTCTTCATATTGTATGTCAACTTGAATGCCAATAGGGTTATAATTTGAATTTGAGAAGTTTATAAATTATAGATAAGTGTATTAATTAATTTGAATTTGATAATTCTATAAATTATAGATAAGTTCATTAATTTATATTGAACATGAAAGACAAAATTTACATGCAAATGATAAAGAATAACCATATATTTATTGAAAAAAATCTTTATGAAAGTGAAGCATAATTAATTTCAACATTTAGAGCATAATTAAAGAAAAATTTGGTTTATTTATTTTTCTTTGATATATATTTATTCTAACACTAACAAGTCACGTAGGATTAGGCCCTTGTATTCATGGATTGATCACTAACTTGTATAGTGATAATTTCTGAATTTGCTCCCATTCTAGCACTGACAAGTCATATAGGATTAGGCCCCTGTATTCATGGATTGATTGCTAACTCGCATAGTGATAATTTTTGAATTTACTCCTAACCTAGAGACTTGATAATAATTGAGGGATAACATGTCTTCAAATCAATCCATTATTTTTTTTGAATTAAGGTGATTTATTACGGTTATGGAGAAGGAGATCAATATTTTAGAGATTAGAATATGACAGTTAAATCAAATATTGCATGCATGCAGTTTGTTTAAACTATATCTTCACATTTCTCAAAGAATGCATTAGAAAAGTAGTCTTTATTTACATCAAATTTTTTAAGTTTTGTTCACCTTACCATTCAAATTGTTTTCTAGTATCTTTCAACAATTATCTCCAAATTTACAATAAATCAAATATTCTTTTAAAATATATTTTTATCATTTATTACTAATTTTATAATTTATTCTTTTATTATAAATTTTATTTAAGTTAACATTTAATTTATTTAGACTTAATTTACATATTTAGACTTAATTTACATATTATAAGTTGATGTTTTACACTTTAATGCAAAACCACTTCCCCAAATTGTCCTAGTCTATAACATTTTGGGCATTACATTTCTTTAAAAATAGCATATAAAATGTTTCACTTTAATGTAAAACCACTTTCCCAAAATGACATATTGCTAATTTACTACAATATATTTCCTAGTCTATAACATTATGGGCATTACATTTCTTTAAAAAGAGTATGAAAAATAATTTAATTTTAACTCTCGTTAAATATTATTGAACAATTAAAAGAAAAAATATTGCACATTTCCACAAGAACTTTCAAAATTGCATTGTATGTTACAATTTAAAGGATGGAGAACTATCAATTAGTCACTTTTGTGGGAAGTGTTTGTGGATTTGCACACCTATTATCATTAATCATTGATGTGTTGGCACTTCTATTTGGCAAGTTATTTTTATCATTTTAAATTTTTAAATTGCATGAGGATGTCAATGAGAATCCCACAAGGGTTTATTTTGCATGTCATAGTCAATATAGTTCTTTTCTAAGTTTAAAGGTAGGGCTAGTAGGACTAGGTCCCTTAGGTTAGTTTGTCTCGAGTTTACCTTGTATCCCAATTCTCCTAATACTGGTCCTCTTCTAATTATTCATTATATATAGATAAATATATATTTTTATTTATTTAACATTACTCAAGATGTAAAGGGGTTTTGTTTTGGGATCTTCTATTTTATATAGTTGTTATATTAGATGTTTATAAATAAATTAGTATATCCTCTACAAGTTTAAGACTTTGTTTCACAATGATATTATCTATTTATTTATCATATAATATAAAAGTATAATTGTTGATGTGGATTAGACTCACTCAATAAATGATGGGTCTACAACCTCTTATTTTTGAGTTATAGAAGCAATTCAGAGTACGAGATGAAGGTATGAGATTTTAAATTAATTAATTTGGTGGAATAATGATTGAGAAAATGTTGATTAATATTTATTTATCTATGATCCCCTAAAAACTCTATAATCAGAGAGACTTATTTAAATAAAGTGATTATTCACAATGAAAAGATTATACTAAAGTGGTTCATCTTAAAAAAAACAAAATAGAGGAAATGTTGATTAATGTTTCCTTCTCTAATCACCCCTACAAACTTACTAATCTAACAAAATTCGTCTAAATTAAGTGGTTATTCACAATGAAAATATTATACTAAAGTGGTTCATCTCAAAAAATCAAAATTACAGGATGAAAAATCCAAAATAGAGGAAAATATAGGGAAGGAAAGAAATGTTTCTAGAGAACACCATGAAACTCATCATGTGACTGAAATGCAATGCTAATTTATCAATAAAAATCTAATTCTAAAAATATCTTATAGTCAAATAAATATCACATAGAATCTAATGGAGGGTCGATTGTAAACATTGACTTATAATTAAACTCCACAATGATACTTTGGGGCTTATAGGATAGATGTCTTGTACATTCATTTAATAGGATTAGGTACCCACAAAAGATCAATCATGAGTTGGTTAAAATAGAAAAAATCAATTCAACTAATTTACAACCTAAGAATACATATATTTCATTTAATCAATTGATCTAATTTAACATCTCATATTAACTCTAGAAAATGGAACATGAAAGTGAAGAAATAATACAACTCGTAGAACATTATAGAAAAAATCAAAGCTTATATTACTTTCAAATTTTCCTTCCTCCCCCCTTCTCACCACACACCATGTCCCATTTAAAGGGTAAACACAAGAGTATAAATAGATTACAAATATGGCCAAAGCCACACCAAAAGGTAGTTCATGCAAACACACATTTCCATGTAGTTTACTTAACTTCTTAGATACAAGTTTTCAAACAAAATGGGACTAATTTAAATACAAGTTAGTAATAAAAATGGGATTATCAGTCCTTAATCAATCTCAATCTTAACAAATACTCTAGTTGTGAGCTTAAGTCACAAGTGGTCTAGGTTGCTCTTGAGACTTAAGGGCTCCATGTTGAGTGGAAGTAGATGGTGGGCTAGACGTTTCTTGTTGAGGTGGAAGATGAGGTTTGTGAAACGTAGGTTTGCATGCATTAAATTCATTGCTAATCTTGTCAAGTGACACAATGGGAACTCTAAGTAATTTTTTGTCAACTTTATCAACATTTTATGTATTTGTAATTGATCCCCTAAGATTTATTTCACTAAATATACCCTTCAATTTTCTCCTTTCTCTTAGACACGAATTCTACCACCTTTTGACTACCACCATCATTAGCCTCAATAATATTATCTCCAAATTCTCTTATGAAATTATCTAATTGTGTATAAAAGTATCTCTTATGTAATAATATGTCCTTGAACAAGTTCATAAGAGACTTTGGAGATAATATTATCGAGGCTAATGATGGTGGCAATCATAAGGTGGTAGAATTAGTGTTTAGGTATCATTAGCCTTATGGAACAATTCTAAAATAAACAAGTTCTCAATTTTAGCTTCATGTAACAATTTTAAATTATTATTTTATTGAATGCCACCACATTAGCCCCAATAATATTATCTCTAAAATCTCTTATGAAATTGCCTAATTATGTATCAAATATCTCTTGTGGAATAATATGTCCATCTTGAAAAATGAGTTCTCAATTTTAGTCTCATGGAACAATTCTAAAGTATTGTTTTTTACTACTTTAGAATATACTCTGACCACAACCATCTCTCTCTCTGAGTCTAATAAAGAGGCTCTCATCATGCTTACAAAACTTTGAGCCAAACCCATGTCCTCAATGGTCAAAATATTCAAATATAGGAAATAATCTTCCTTAAATGCCTTAGTTAAAGCCCTCAGTCTACTTTCTTAATTACATTAGTCAAATTTCTTAGTCTATCTGATTTTAATAAATTTTTTAAAAATTGGCTTTGATCTTTTAAATCAATGGGTCACTTTCTCTTCTTGCTCCCAAACTTTATATCAATGAACTGTATAATGATCTTAGGGATTCCTCTACCTATTCAGAAAGTCCTTGTGGTACTGAATCCTTAACATGGGTTTCAAGTCTTTTAATCTCCTACTCCATTCCTTTGACCATTCTAGCTCTTACTTCACTAGAATCAAGAATTAAAAAAATTAGTGTCTTTTATATACTCTCAGAGCTTATTTCCTTGACCTAGATATGAATACATCATAGGGAAGGTGACATATAACCTAGAATCATTGAGGTGGTTGCATCTAATTTCAATAATTTTTATGTATTATACACGTGTATCCAAGTCAAATAAAAGTGTCGACATAACCATCTCAAGTCGATACAAGTGTTTATACTACATAAGTATAATTTTTAGAACCACGTGATTGATCCATAGTTTAGATGTAGTCTACCTTATTCTAGTTTTATATTCAAATATATGTTAGCATTAGAACAAACTAAGTATCTTGTTTTTATTATCATTTCAATATCTAGTATAATTGTACTTTTTATTTTTAGTATATCTCAATACAATAAATTTAGTAATTGTTTATCTAAGTTTTGAAATTGATTGGCCTATTTTAGACATAGTTTATCACCTTTGTGTCCTAGGATATCTCTACCCATTTTAACCCTAGATTTCCTAATCTAAATTTTAGGGTTAAACATTGCAAAGTTAGTCAATTGCTCTACAAATTTCACTACCTTGTTTTCTTTAATTTTAGATTGAAATAAATTTTCATTACATTTTGCATTGAAATTTGTATTGCTTTGGAAATTGGCTCCATCATAGGTAGGGGAATTATCATATTTAAGCATAATGGAATCTAAAATTAAAAGAATGGTATAGGTTAAAAACCACTTTTTCTTCAATAGGTAGAAGAAAATTTTGAGAAAAAATACTTTGTTTAGTAAACCATATCCTTGAATCTAAGAACATACTAATTAATAATCTCATTGGATCTTTGTTTAAATAGAATATTTTTTCTAAAGGTAACATTCATTCTAAATCTAATTAAATAATGAGATAAAAAATCATCGATTATTGTTTTAAAAATGTACATTGATCCATAACATGTAAGACATAACCAATCAAGCACATAGATTTTCAAGCTTATTAGAATTAACTTAGTTAATAGTTTATCATTGTGATTAAAATCTAACAAAATCTACATGGGGTATATAGTGATGTAACATGGCAAGAAGGGTTTTCTTTTCCATTGAGTACTTTTCATTTTCAAGCTAAAAAAGCTAATGGAAGAGGGTAAGCAATTATAGACATGTAAATTTGGCCACCAATGGCTTCATATCCAACGTTAGACCAATTTATTTTCAATCATTGAATACTTAGCCGAAGAATTTCTATTAATCTCAAATTTAGCTTGATAACCTCGCATTAAATCAATTTGGCCTATTAAATCAATTAAATAAGGTAAATACACACATTGAATTACTCAAAATCAAATAAATGACCAAATGCCTAAAAATAATTAATTAACTTGTACACCCTAATAAAAATCAATTAGTAAGTTAAATCAATTTCAAATCTTAATTGAGTTCACCCATGAGCTAATAAATCAATTACTAAAAAGAAAATTCAAGAGCATCTTACCTTTGTGAGTTGTCACTTTTGGAAAATATCTAAAATAATATTTTAGGAATATGCCAAACTCAACCAAAGTTAATAAACCCAACCATGGTTGTGAGTTATCACTTTTGGAAAATATCTAAAAGAATATCCTATGAATATGCCAAACTCAACCATGGTCAAATTTAACCCATTCCAAGGGATTTGACAGCCTATAAAAGCAAGCCTAAATCCATTCATTTAGATAGCTCAATAAAAGTAGAGTTATAATATAGTAATAGATTCATGAAGATAAAATTCTAGTGTTATAATGTTGAAATTGAGCCAAGCAATGTCAATCAAGCCAAGCATTCAACAAAGGTGCATAAAGGAGATGATTTTAGCCATATGTCATTGATGAAGACTTCTTATACATAAATTAAGTAAGCCAATGAATAAATCATTTGGATCTCTCAAGGAAGGTAAGGATTATTTTTCTTTACATTTTAGTTACATTTTCAATTGTTGTTTGTTCATTAAGCTCTCCCTAAGATCTAGGCTTAGAGATGTTAGTATGTTAGTGTGTTGATTTCATGGTTTTATGGACTAACACTTGATCTAAAATATTCTCTTTATAAAATTCCTTGATAAAAAATGGCATGCCTGATGGGACTATCTTCATAAGTGCTCAACCCATGAATTTCTTTATATTCACAGGTTTAATTCTTTTTTTGTTGTTTTTGTTTAGCTAGAGTAAAAATGGTCCAGAAAGAATTAATAACTTTTTATTTAATTTTTTTTCTAAATTTTTATAAAATTATAGATAAATATGTTATTTATATTCTCTAAAAATCTCAAAAAATATATCTTTATATTTTAGAAGTTATAACTCTTTTAGTGATTGTCACTTTTTGTTTTTTATTTTTCTAGTAAAAATGGTTAGTATAAAGATTACAAATTTTTTTATTTCATTTTTTGACCTAAATTTTTTCAGAGAGGTGCATCATATACCTATAAATAACTTACAAAAAAATTGTGACAAATTAATTTATATTTTAAAAGTTATGTCTAAAGTAATGACTATAAGTTTTTATGATTTTTGTGTTTGGTTTTCTTGTGTTTAACCTTCTAGCTTGTTGTTTGTATATTTCATAGGATTTTTTTTTGAGTTTTTTTATATTGAGATTATTTATAACCTTTGCCTAACCTAACATGTTTTATTTTTTAGGGTTTTACCTTCGGGTCGACGGATTTAACCCTTCAAAGTTGCTTGTCTCATTTGATAAATAAGCTTCAAGGCTAAACAAAGTTCTAACCATTTCTTTGTAGGACCTATTTGGAGAAAACCATTTTAATCTAAATCAGTAAGAATCCTTCATTTTTTTATTTAAATAAACTTTATAGGGTGTTTTATTGGTTAAGTTTTTGTGGTTTCTTTCAAAGTTCACAACTTAAAGCCAAAGGGCTAAAAGAACACCACCACACATTTCGTTTAGTGCTATAAAATTGAATAAAATTCAAAGTTTTTTGCAAGTTTTCATTATTTCTTTAGTCTAATATTTTTTGAGTAAATAGATATTTGTGGGTGTATGCTCTCCCATCCATCCTTTTTAGGGGACTTTTGGGATCAAAAGCACCAACTTCTTTTTGGGTGGTTTGCAATTATTTCCATTTGCACTTCTTAAAGCCAAAGGGCTAGTAATGAATCTAATCAAACACTTTCAATTTGGTAAAATGAAATTAATTTCACTTAAATCATTTTTAAACTTTCTTATTGATTTTGTGTTTATTTTGAAAAGAGACATCCGTGTATGCTCTTCCATCTATCCCCTTTCGGGAAATTTTGGGATCAAAAGCATCATCTCATCACACTTTGAGCCTAGTCCAAGGCATGAAAAGAATGTCATTTAAATCCATCCCCAAAAAATCACAATAGTATTGGGTGATCTTGAGGTGACTATAAAGTCTTTCTATTATGTCATTTCATGCATATTGGCTTATGAGGGGGACTTCATTATCTCCCACGAGTTATTTAGGGAAGCTTTGACCTAGGGTTTCATCTCCCAGCATAAACTTCATCACCCCCACTAGGATTAAAGGTTTGAGTGGTTAAACCACATTTTAGTGTTGGGGTTAAGCATCAGGATGTATCTACACATTAGACTCACACTACACTGAGCAAGCAATGGATGTAGTGGTTGCAAAAATGGTAAGACCTTTTTACAACAAGCTAAGTGCCGCAACAAAAATGGTAAGACCTTTTTACAACAAGCTAAGTGCCGCAAGCATCCAATTAAAGTGTGCTTTTTTTATATGGTGATGTAAAATTTATATGCATTTTATCTATCTAAAAATGTTAGAAAAATAATTAGTTTAGTCAACCCCATATTTACATACCCTTGCTAGGATTTGGATGATTATACTTAGTGTATTTTCATCATTTTTACTTGGTGTGTTAGACTAAAATTTATATTGTTTAAACCATGTCATTTGATGAGTCATGAGTCCACATCACTCCACTATTTGAGGACATGTTCTGCTGTCTGTATGAAACTTTGATTTAACTTAGCAAACATTCCCTTTTTGTGTCAAAACATTGGTAGTATCACTTGATTGAGGAGGGCATCATTATGATACCCAAATCATTTCAAAATCTTATGCCTTTGAAGTCTTGAAACATAAACCATTTATCACATCATATTTTTGGAGTGCTAACATCGTTAGGCTGCCCATTTTATTTCAAAAGACTTTTCTTGTTTAATCTTGCATCTTCATTATCATTTGTTTGCAACCAATCACTTGAGCCTTGTTGAATCTTGGATTAGCATGGTCACATTGTTCAATTCTTTCTATCTCTTTGTCATCAAATTCATAGTTTATACTTAGTTAAGTCCTTGATTAACTATTACAAGTTCAAATTCAAATATTGGTTGATTTTAGTTTAGACCTCAATTCATGGGGTTGATACCCAAATCTTCCTCTTTTGGATTATGTAATTCGGGTTAATTCATCACTCACATTCATAAAATTATTTTATTTTGGTCAAATCAATTTATCTTCAAAGATCTCTTGTTTAGCATCTTATACCAATTAGATCATGTTTTATTCCTAAAGTCATGTACCTTGTCTATGTTAAATTGTTCCAAGTTTGTTAGATTAATCAATCATCCTTTTTAAGTTGAGATTTTGCCACCATTTGGCCATTAGTCCTTGCATATCCTATTTGAGCCTAGCTTTTGAATTTGTGTTTGGATAAAATACCTATCAACTTTTCCCTTTAGTAGCTTAGACCTACTTGGAACACATATCAACATTAGAGTTTGGTAGTTTTATTCTTAGGTCATTTTACATGACCTTTTCATGTATCAAGAACTTAGCATTTATCATTTGATGATACACTATTTTTATCAAGTCTTTACATAGACTTTTTGGAGATTCAACTTCACCTTTGACCAAGCTAGATCATGTTTGAACCCTTTGTCTTTCCACAAGGCATAGATTTTCCATAGTTTATAGAAATTTAATCCCTTTTCTTGTTGTGAAATATTTGTCATTTAATTTGAACATGGCTCACTATACATGTAGTGGAACTATGTACAATTCTAGAAATGGAAATCCTTTCACATAAGGGGACTTTGTGGAAAACCCTACTAAAGACAATGTCATTTCAGAAACAAATTCTTATCCACCCCAAAACATTCAACCAAGGGGACAAAGTCAAGATATTTTATCTAATTATTTGGTTAGTACACCTCCATATATTGATCAAGATCAAGAAATAACAACCCAATACTTATCTAGTAGACCATCAGTTGCAAAAAGTACTCAACAAAAATCTTATCACATCATAATGTTGTCAACGTATGATCCCAATAGAACCATAGAGGTAGGGTATGAAAACTCACAAAATATAGAAAGAGAACCTTCCAACATGTTTTACAATCAGACTCATGGACATTTCTCTTCTAGTAATCCTAATTCCATTTTACCAATACCCTATCAAAACCCCCATGTGTTTATCCCACAAAGAGGTCCTATGGATGACCACTTCGATCAAATGCATCAAGCATACCAGACATATCTCAATTTAGCATGTAACTTTACTAATATGGCCTTTTCAAATGCACCTCTTATTAATATAGCTCTTCAAACAAAAATTTTAACAAAATTGATAGGTTAAAACATTTAGGGTTTAGACCCTTTTACACAAAACACTTCAGTAGAAACCATGTTCAATACACCAATTATAGAGGAAAGATCTTCAATTTTTATGCATGATACTGAGAAAAATATAGGGTATAATTTACGAATAATGTTTAATTTAAACCAAAATGGTGTTGGCACACAAGCAATCAATCAACAACAAAATGTGTCTTTAGATAGTACCATTAGTGGTTTTCAAAATTAGGGAGTAGGAGTTTCTACATCCCAACCTCAACTAACTACTTCTAATCCTCAACTAGCCACTTCTTCAAGTGCACAACCAATAGGATTAAGTAGCCAACCAACAAGCATTATTGCACCACAACATAATGTGTCAAATCTTACTCCCCAAAATATGACAAGTAGTATTCGACAATAGCAGGCACAATAAAGTATTCCAACATAATAAAGGTTGAATGCATTACCACCTCAACAAGGGGCAACCAATTTTCCACCTCACCAAGTAGTAGCGAACATACCTCTTCCTTCGTAGGCTAATATGCCAATTCAAAATAAAAAAATGTCTAATCAACAACATATTCATATTAATTAGTAACAAGTACTGAATATCCAACATGTATCCACTTCTAAATAGGTATTCACACAATAAAGAGGTTCCAATTTTCCTTAAGTACCTTCTACGTATTAATTGCCTTTTGTGTAGAATGTACCATAGGTTTAGAGATAGGGTCTTAGCTCACAAGTTCTCATTAAACAAAAAAGTTTAAATAGTCAATAACAAGTCCCTATTCAACCACAACAAGCACAATACAGTTATATCCCTCCATCTCAACCCCAATATCCATAAAATCAATCATACATATCCAACCCCAACTAGAATGTTGCACCACCACATGTACAATTTCATTAATTGCACCCTAATCCATACATTCACATTCTTAGACTGTTCCCTAGCCAATCCAACATACTCCATAAAATACCTCCATCATATCCTAGTCCAAGTCATCCACTTGTGAATGCCCAACCATCAATCTAGGCCAATATTCCAACAAGTTTCCTTGAGCAAGAATTACAACAAATGAAGGATGTAATTTCTACCATCCAAGCCAGGAAACAAGTTTAAAAGTTCAAAATGGATGATGTGTATTCATATCCTTTTAACATGGAGTACTTATAGATTCCATTACCTCCAGGATATGAGCCACCCAATTTTGAAAAATACAAGGGGAAAAGTGATCCCAAAGCAAATTTGATAGAGTTCTTTGTTGCATGTCAGCTAGTGGCATATAGTGACATCTATCTATTGTTGTTGTTTCTAAGGATTTTAGCTGGACACACCTAGGAATGGTTTTTAAAACTACTAAAGAACTTATTTTTTGACTTTGATGATCTATCAGATAAGTTCGTGTAACACTTCTCATACAATATCAAGCATGAGATTTCATTGGTTGACTTAACACAAGAAAATAAAAAACTAGGTGAAGGCTTTGCAAGTTATCTACAGTGATGGAGAGTTCTTGTCAGTCATTTTACCAATAGTCTACTAGACAAGCAACTAGTAATTGTGTTTACCAAAAATCTACATAGTGAAATATCCTACTATCTATAATTACAATGTGTGCATAAATTCAAAGAGATCATCGACAAATGTTTAGTGATCAAAAGAGCCCTTATTAACAAAGGGATTATAAAACTAAACTCAACCAATCAGAACAATGGCCAAAATCAAAATTAGACCAATAATCAACATCAAAATCCAAATGAAGTGCAAGAATCACAATTGGCATAGGCTAATAATAATGATAGGCCAAAATAGTTTAATCATAATAAGAATGTTGTTGAGAATGGAGTAAAAGAGTCATGCCATGTCCAAATAGTACAAACACCATCTGATTCATCTTACTCCTACCCAACAAACCTCTTTAATAAGCGACAACACACACAACAAACATAACCTAAGCCAGTGCAACAATTGTAGCAGCCTTTGACTTTACAAAACCCACCTTTTCTAAGGAAAAACCCACCTACTCATCATATTTTTACCAACCTTGAAGAACCCATCAAATCAAACTTTCAAAAGTTCATAATAGCTAACCTAATTAGATACCTCATTCTAAAAGAGCAATATCATGAAGGTACAGACATGCCAAACTGGTACAAGCTAGAATAATTTTATGAGTTTCATAGGTTTAAAGGCCATAATTTGCAATATTATGTGCAAATTAAACATGTCATTCAAAATATGTTGGAGAATGGTGAGATCACATTGGAAAATGGAGCTTCCACATCCAATCAAAATATTGACATCTATTAGAACCCATTTCCTCAACATAATAATCAGTCAGTGTAACAACAATAACAAAGGTTAAATCAGTAGAACCAACAAAGCCAAAATAATGGACAAAACCAAGGATAGAATATTGGCCATAAATAAAAAACCTACCATGTTGTTGCACATTAATATAAATTATTTTTAGGTCATATTTTTTGAGGTAGCATTAATACCATTTTCATCAATCCTAGACCAAATTTCAATCAGATAAGACCATTACTAGTCATACCAATCCAATCATTTTGGTAACACTTCTTTGACCTAGGACCACAAGTGAACCAACAAGTAGGGATTATCATGTTAGGACATTATAATGATAGCTCATCATTTTCCCATGACCACACTCATGTGCATCGATGATCGAGACTTATCTCATTTGGCCCCCCTCCACCATCATTGGTTAGTAACAATAGTCTTGTATCTAATCCTGATTGCGCAATCACAACTCAATGGTATAAAATTACCATACCAAGCCCATTTCCACCTTCCACTTCACCCATCATCCAACCCACTGTTCAACCTTGGAATAATCCATTTAACATTATTAAAGAAAAGACATTTGATATAGTGAAATAATTGCAAAATATGTTAGCACAAATATCCATTTTAGATTTATTGTGCATGTCAACAATCCACAATAAAATCTCGAATGAATACCTTAGCCAATCCACTATTCTGAATGACATATCCCCTAACCAATTTTAAACTTTGGTTGGACACCTAGCTCTAACCCAACAACTCACATTCAACCAAAGTGATATGTCACTTCTTGGCCCATTGCATAACAATCCATTATAAATAGAAGTATATATAATGTGTCACAAAGTGAAATGTGTCCTTATATACAATGGATCAAGTTTGAACATAGTGTCTCTCAAGCTCATCAATATTATTGGGTATATAACGATGGATCTCCAAGTAGAAATAATCACCATCAAATCATACGACAATCAAGAGCATAAATCATAGGGTACCATTAGCTTGCCAGTTATCATTGAGCCCTTAACTCATGATACCCTTTTATATGTGTTAGATCTTGATTTATCATACAATATGTTTCTATGTAGGCCTTGGTTACATGAGATCCATGCAATCCCATCGACATTCCACCATTGTACCAAGTTCTCCCATTCAGGGATGGAGGTTAACATTCTAGGAGATTTGCATCTGTATGAGCATTATAAACATCTACATGCTAAGTTTAAAAGTTACAAATACCATTTTAGTATGAATCTATCTAATAATTAGGATAAGGGGAAGGAAATACTCCTCAAATTATCAAAGGACAACTACATTGATCTTAATATCCTTGATTCTCTTAGTCACATGCCAACTCCTAAAGTATCCAATCATTTTACCATCTCAGCTAATGGCCTAGGAGAGTACTTGACTCATGATACATTTCATATCACAAATCTTCTTTAGAACCCAAAAGCCTTTGGAAGACCTAAATTTATTCCAAACATGCATTGGAAAAAAAAGGGGAAAGGCCACATTCATAATCCATGGCTAGTCATTTTCATATCAAATTTTGGCCTAGACCCTCTCGAAAGATACGAGTCATGGTTGTATAATGATAATTTGGCCAATTTTTACAAGAAATCCAATTATCCCATTCCTAATCACATCATGTAAAATCAAGATTATGAAGGAAGGGACCTTGGGCCAAATCTATAGAGAATGTTAGAACCTATTTCTATGACCAAGTATGAAGGACCCTATGGACTTGGATTTAACCCACCTGGGGGTGAACCCATATACCTTACTCATGTTCCATCACCATTGACTAGTGATGAGGATGCTGGCAGTGAAGCAGAGTCTGATCATAGCTTATTCGATGACTTATCCCAAACCAACCTATTTGATAATCACATAATTTGCACCCTTCACCCAATCACTCGTAACAATCCCCTACCATTATATTATCCCCAAATAATAGATTGGGACCAACAAGAGACACATATACCAATTTATGAGTTTCAAAATGATGAAGCATTTTGTGATTTTTTAGGCCTTAGGGACAATGTTCCATTGGGAGATCATAAATTAGGATTCTCAATCAAATTGGATCTTGGAGCCTATTTTTGAGAATGACTAAACACCCTTAGCCAAAATTATATAAATAAAACATTGAGGTCTCAAATTGAAAACCTATTTGAGGCACTTTTTGACCAGGGAAATAGTAAAGATAAAGGCCAATCTAGTAGTGAAAACCTATTTCAGGTGTCACTAGATCAAGGTGTTCCACCTTCTTCATGTATAGACCAGGAGACGACCAATGATGAACTTGTCTATAGTTCTAAATTTATTATTTAAGAGAATCAAGATTTCGAGCAAATCATGCAAGAAACTAACAATGGTGAAGTTCACTATATATCTAAGCTCATCCCTAAAGAGCAATAGGCTTTTAATCGAATCATTTAAGAGGATGCTAATAACGAAAATGATAATGGGTCCAAATTCAATCTTGAAAGTCAAGAATCCTTTGATCAAGTCATAGAAGAATTTTTTATTGTCTTTGTCACATGGCCTAATCTCCCATTAAGAGATTCTGATTCATCATGTCTTGGAAAACTTGTCGAAGAACTAGTCCTAACATAGGAATCTAATATTACTAATTAGTTCAAATCATTACCAACTATCCTTGATGATGGCTCCACTCTTCTAGTCAAAGATATAATAGAGTTTAACATTGGGTCCCCAGATGACCCAAAGTGGATCAAGCTAGGTGCATCCCTTACTAAGAAGGAGCATGAAGTCTTCATAGCCCTACTGAGAGAGTTTGTAGATATATTTGCTTGGGCATATCATGGCATGATTAGTTTGGACCCCACCTTAGTTTTGTACCACATTGTGATCAATCCTCATGTCAAACTAGTAAAACAAAATTTATTCAAGATGCATCCTCACATTGTTGTATTAGTAAAGAAAGATTTCGAGAAACTCTTAGAATCAAGATGTATTAGACCAATTGACTACTCTAAATGGATTTACAATGTATTACCTATTAGTAAGAAACCCAATGGAATCAAAATCTATACTGATTTCCATGACATTAACAAAGCATGCCCTAAGGATGACTTTTCACTACCTAACATTGACATGATAGTTAACTCCATACCAGGTTATGAAATGCTTTCATTAATGGACAATCTCTTAGGTTATAATCAAATCAGAATAACACTAGAAGACTAGCACAAAATAATGTTCACCACTCTATGGGGAACATTCTATTATTATGTTATGTCATTTGGCCTTAAGAATGCAAGGGCCATTTATCAAAGAGCTATGCTAGTCATATTTCATGATATGGTGCATGACACTATCAAAGACTACGTCGATGACATACTAGTGAAATCTAAAGCTAGGGCCAACCATCTAACAACATTAAGGAGGATATTTGAGTGACTACAAGAATATAAAGTTAGGCTCAAACCCAAAAAGTGTGTGCTCAAAGTTACATCAAACAAAGTATTGGGATTTATCATGTCTCACAAGGGCATTGAAGTTGATCCAACTAAATTTGGAGCCATAACAGAGATGCTACCACCAACCAATCTAAAGTATCTCTATAGTTTTTAGGGCAAGATATAATCCATCTGACGCTTCATATCTCAATTATGAAATAAGTACAATCTATTTACACACTTAGTAAAGAAAAGTGTCATATTTCATTGGGATAACAATTATCAAAAGGCTTTTTAGTAGCTAAAGATTTATCTCATGAATCCCTTAGTTCTATTACCTCTAACTCTAGGGAAACCATTCTTATTATATCTTTCTGCTACTGATAATGCTCTAAGGGAACTTCTAGCTCAACACGATGACAAGGGAAAAGAGCATTACCTAAGCCATACACTAGTTATGTATGAGCCCAACTATATGCCCATCAAAAAAGTTTGTCTCACTATGGTCTTCATAGCTCAAAAACTATGCCACTACATGTTGAACAATAAGACCATGGTTATTTCTAAAGTAGATCCACTTAAGTGTATACTATCAAATTAGCTTTGTCAGGCTATATGGCCAAATGGATCATGTTACTCGGTGAGTTTGAGATAGAGTATGTAAGCCAAAAATCAATTAAGGGGTAAGTTCTCATAGATCATCTTGATGAAGCACCTCTTGAAGACATAGAGCCATTAACATTCCAATTTCTTAACGAATCCATCATGACCATCATTGAAACACCTATTAAATAGAAGCCTTGAAAGCTATATTTTGATGGATCATTCACTGCACATGAATCAAGGGTAGGCCTTTTATTCATAATGCCTCAGGGGGATCTAATCCCCAAGTCATTTAGAATCATCTTTCCTTATACCAATAACATGGCCAAATATGAAGCACTCATCACAGGGCTTTAATAGGTAGTATAATGGAACATATTTCATCTAACAATTTAGTTCCATATAAGGTAATGGTTGACACTCTCAAGCACTATATCATCAACATTCAATTTGAACATATACCAAGAGTGAGAAATAGAACAATAGATGCAATGGCTACCATTAGATCATTGATTCGTCATGTAGACATAGCTAGCAAGTATCAATTTCTTTTAAAAAATCTAATAGCACTAGCTCATGAACCTTCAACTATTGCAATGATACGTGATATTGTTGGTCCCAAATCTAATTGGTACTCAAACCTATATGAATATTTAAATGAGCAAATCCTCCCACCAAACTTATCCTGGAAACAAACCAAAGCTTTCATCCATAATGCCTAACATTACACCCTAATCAGACCAACCCTATACCACTATAGTTTTGATGGAACTCTTCTTCATTGTTTACCTTTGGCAGAATCTATACTATCATTATAGGAAGTTCATGGAGTATGTGGATCCCACACTAGTGGGATAGTCCTATCCAAAAATTCTTGAGTACTAGTTAATATTAGCTGACAATGGATGCAGATGTAGATGCATATGTCAAAAAATGTGATTAGTGTCAATGGCATGATAATTTGATTCATGCACCTACCAAGACCTTAAAACCAATGCTGACACCATGGCCATTTGCTACATGGGGCCTTAACCTCATTGGGAAGATAAACCCCACCTCATTAGATGGTCATAAACACATTCTCATCACCACTAAATATTTCTCTAAGTGGGTCGAAGCTATACCCCTCACTTACATGACAAGAAAAAAAATTCCAAAATCATCTCTAACCATCTCATCTACCACTATGGTATCCCTTCTGACATTATATCTGATAATGGAGGATCTTTTAAGAATAAGGATGTCAAAAAGATATGTGACAAATAATATATCACACAACACTTTTCAATAGTATATTAACCTCAAGATAATAGTCGGGCCAAAGCATCAAACAAAACCATTGTCAAAATTCTAAAAAATATTATCAATGATGTTGATCATGATTGGCACCTTCATATATTCCATGCCCTTTGGGTACTGAAGCCATACTTCTCATTGAGGTTGAGTTGCCTTCATTATGCATATCTTTAAAGCATGTTCTTGATGATAATGACTATCAATTATCTCACCTTCAAGATATATATTTACTTGATGAGGAGCATATGGATGTTGTGAACAATCTATAGGCCTATCAGAATCAACTTTGGGGTTAATACAATCGACATGTAAAACATAGAACAGTTGAACTTGGTGATCTTATCCTAAAAGAGAACCAAAAGAATACCACAGCTAAAAAGAAACATAAAGGAAATTTCAAACCCAATTGGGTGGGTCCTTTCATCAACACTACAAACTATGGCACTGGAGCATACAGGCTCACCACACTAGATGGTAATGAACTTGATGAGCCGATAAACATTATTCACCTCAAGTAGTACTATGCTTGAGTAACTTGATGTATCATCTATAAGGACCATTTCAATTTATACCATATTATCAATATTCTTCTTTATACCATTATCAAACTATTTATTCTACCATCCTCTCATTTTGACCATCCAACCATTCCATTCCTACTTGACCAAACATGTTTTGAATCTTATCAACCTAGCCTGTTTGACCTTGGTTCATCCATTAGTTTCACATTTTTAGCATATAGAATCAGACCAATTTTAGTAGTTATTTCAAGTATTTCAGATAGAGGTAGTATTTTGGAGTATTATGATAGAAAATTTGGTAGTTTCATCCTTCATTTCTTATTTCCTTCTTATCAAGTTTGTTTATGTGAGCCTGATTTTATCACCTTTTAGGGAAAATCTATGTTCATCAGTCTTGATACTAATTATATCACCTACTGGAGAAAATTGGTATCATTGATCCATCAGTTGTATCCTAGTTATAACCACCTATGGGAAAATTAGGGGTGACATTTATTTATTGTGCCTTGACATATCACCTATCCATTCATATGTCATACTATGCCATCATACCAACTATGCCTATTTTTCTTGAATTGGCTACTACACTAGTCACATTCCTCTATTGTGAGGTGAACTATTATGAACTAAAACCATTTTAGAATTATGTGGGTTGTGTTTGATTCATGTTGAGGTCAGCTCCGTCCCCCTTTAGCCATGCTCTCACTATTTTGTGAGCATCATTTCAAGTTATAACACTCTCATAATTTTGTGAGCTTGGAGCATTTTAGTGTCTTGTCATTCTTTATTGAGTTGAGATGCTTTGAAAATTCCAAAAACATTTAAAAATCATTTAGAAAAACCAAAAACATTAACCACTTCTTTGTCTTAAGGATTTTGGGAACCCTCACTAAGTCACAAACAAATCACTTGTTCCTTAGTTTCCCCATCCTTTTTGGACTTTTATCCCATGCTATTTATATTTTGTGAGTTCATCCCTATACTTCTATCACATCCATCATGTTTTCTATCAATCATAAATTTCTTCCCATTTCCTAAGAGAACTACATTTGGCCTAAAGTTTTATTGGATAATTATATTAATAGAACTATGTAGGTAGCGTTCACTTGCCTAGCACATATGGAGATAGCTCAACTACCCCATTCCTTTTCTTATATTCCCCCTTCTTATTTTTTGTTCAGTTGTTACCTAGTTTATAAGGGTAATGTTTGGCATGTTGTTTATACTAACATAGGGACTAACACTTGTTTGTTTCTTTGTTTATCTTATTTGTTTATTTGTTTGTCTTGTTTGTTTCTTTATTTGTCTTTTTTTATTTCTTTGTTTATCTATTTTGTTTATTTGTGTGATTGTTTGTTTTCTTTCAAGACTGTGGCCATGATTTAGTCTATGTGTGTTCATTAGGTGATTATTTTTACATTATTCTTGGATTTATCCATATTCAAATGTCTATATTATCATCATGGTTTTTATCATCGGTGTAATTATTTTCTATTAAGTATCAGATATCGGGAATAAGTCCTTATGCAAATTTTGGCCAAGCCCCCATGGTGTTCTATCATGTGGCCTACCATCAAATGCTACAATAAAATCAGCTTTGAGAGGTATACAACATCAATGCAACATCACCATCTCCTTAACATCGACATAATCAATAATCCTAATCTAATACCCAATCATATCCTAAATAGAGTAATTAAGTAAAAAAATAATTTCAACTTTTGTTAGTTCAGATGAGCATCTCCCTACTAGCAGGTTGTCCTAATTCATCTTTATCCTCTATATCAACTTATCAATCATAAACCATCAATCATGTTCTCATAATTAGGTTATATTTCATTAGCACTATACACCATCCCACATGCATTCTCAATGATTATATCACTTGCTAGGGCAAATCATTGTGTTATCATACCACATTGCCACAATCAGGGTACAATGCTTATAACCACCTTTGGGCAAACCATTTTACACCATCCCACTTGAATTTCTTAGTGATTTTTCCCAACTTTGGGTAAATCATTATGTTGTCACCCCATCATCTTCATTTGTTTTGTCCCTTCATTTCGCTTCTTTGTTTTGAGGGACCATTTGCTGACCCACTTGTTAACCACTCTCTCGAGGGGGTAGCTACAGTTCAATTATTACCATTGTAGTCATAAACATAAAGAACCATTTTATTCTTTGAAAATATGTTACTATGCTTATAGCTTGTAACATCTTCCCAAATAGGGGCAAATTGTAGACATGTAATTTTGGCCACCAATGGCTTCATATCCAATTTTAGACCAATTCTTGTCAATCATTGAATACTTAGCCCAAGAATTTCTGTTAGTCTCAAATTTGGTTTCATAACCTTGCATTAAATCAATTTAGCCTATTTAATCAACTAAACAAGGTAAATACACACATTTAATTAATAAAAATCAAAAAAATGACCAAATGCCTAAAAATAATTAATTAACCTACACACCCTAATCAAAATCAATTAGCAAGTTAAATCAATTTCAAATCTTAATTGAGTTCACCCATGAGCTAATAAATCAATTAAATTAATTACTTAAAAATAAATTCAAGAGCATCTTACCTTTGTGAGTTGTCACTTTTGGAAAATATCTAAAATAATATCCTAGGAATATGCCAAACTCAACCAAAGTTAATAAATCCAACCATGGTTGTAAGTTGTCACTTTTGGAAAATATCTAAAAGAATATCCTGGGAATATGCCAAACTCAACCAAAGTTAATAAACTCAACCATGGTCAAATTTAACACATTCCAAGGGATTTGAAATCCTATAAAAGCAAGCCTAGAGCCCTTCATTTAGAGAGCTCAATAAAAGTAGAGTTATAATGCAATAATAGATTCATGAAGTTAAAGCCTAGTGCTATAATGTTGAAATTGAGCCAAACCATATCAATCAAGCCAAACATTCAACAATGGTCCATAGAGGAGATGGTGTTATCCATATGTCATTGATGAATATTTCTTATGCATAAATTGAGTAAGCTAATGAAGAAATCATTTGGAGTTCTCAAGGAAGGTAAAAATTATTGTTATTTGCATTTTAGTTGGGTTTTCAATTGTTGTTTATTTATTAAGCTCCCCCTAAGATCTAGGCTTAGAAATGTTAGTGTGTTGATTTCATGGTTTTATGGACTAAAATTTGATCTAACCTCCTCT
This sequence comes from Torreya grandis, assembly GCA_037957365.1. Classification (NCBI taxonomy): domain Eukaryota; kingdom Viridiplantae; phylum Streptophyta; class Pinopsida; order Cupressales; family Taxaceae; genus Torreya; species Torreya grandis. The sequence goes on along the minus strand of JARHVA010000004.1, from coordinate 1,477,394 downwards.
CTTTGTCAAATTCCTTGATCACAATAATTACTTTGTAAGCTGAAGGGTTAAGTAAAATATCATTGGAAATGTCCCTATTATGTAGCTTTTGGCACCCTTAAGATAAAATTTTAATTTTAATTTAGAGATAATGTAATGTATGTATTATAGTAGTCATTTTAGGAGTTAGGATATAAGTGGTAGTAGAATATGTTGTAATAAAAACATTTATTAAAGGATTTTTTTGAAAATTATTTTGTGAAATAGATGGAATTAGAGAAACATATTGTAAATTTTCAATTTATTGAAAATAAGCAAGTATAGGATGTTGAAGATCAAAATATATGGGGAAATAAGAGGCATTAAAAGGAGTAGAAACAATAAAATCATGAATATTCGTTTAAAGGAGTAGAAACAATAAAATCATGAAGAGTCATCAAAAAGAAGCAAGTAGAGGATGTTGAGGTTGTTGAGGAACTTGGGAAGCAATCAAAATATTTTGGTAAACAAGAGGCATTAAAAGGAGTAGAAATAATAAAATCATGAAAAGGAATGGTTTCAGAAGGAGTAGAAATAATGAAATCATGAAGAAGAATGGTTTCCTAAATTTGAGAATGACTACATTATTAGTCATGGAAGGTGTTGGACCCTCAGTGTTTTATCTACATTGTGAGAATTAAAATATCCATTATTCACTTTATAAGAAATATTCTGAACATAACTCCATCTTGAACTTCTTGACATAGGCTTGACATTGAACATGCTTCAATATATACAATTAGTTTACTATCTAACTAGGGCGTTGCATAAGATGATTTCTAATATTTGCTAGAGATTTAGTCATATGTTATTCATATAAGCTTGAACTTGTTTACATTATCTATTTTTTAAACATTCATCACCTTATCATTAAACATTACAAAATTTTCATTTAAAATTGAAGGTATATGATTAAGAAGATAAACCATAAGTTTAGGAGCAACACTAAAAACATTTGTATCTAACCAAAGGAATTTCAACAAAATCAATAAGGTCACAATTTATCCTATCCTAATTTTTCTAGATATTTAGTCATATGTTATTCATCTAATCTTGAAATTTTTTACCATTATCTATTTTTTCAATATTCATTACCTTATTATTAAACATAACCAAATTTTCATTTGAAATTGAAGGCATATGATTGGGAAGAGAAACCATAACTTTAAGAGTAACACTAACATCATTTGTAGTTAGCCAAAGGAATTTCAACAAAAACAACAAAGTTACAATTTATATTAACACTCTTCCTAAATCCTAATTCTGGGTTCAAATTTTAATGTTGAAATGAATGCTTAATGAAACACAAGTTGTAATGTGGCTTTAGTACCTCTTGCTAAGAAGAATATTTAAGTTGAAAGAGCTTTGACACTTGTTTAAAGTTGTATGAGAGAATTATTTTTTGTTTTGTACTAATGAAATGTTGATACATATCTTTCATGTATCTTGGCCTTTGGATTTAATTGTAAACTCATAGAGTGACAAGTTGTAGGTTCTATTTGGCCATAAAAATTTTTATTGACAAAGTTATATTCAAATGACTTTGTGAAAGTTTGTGGATCCTTTGAATAATCAAATTATCTTTATATATAATTTTGCGTCAATACTATGTTTTCATTTTCAATGATAATAAAATGTGGACTTCATGGTTTGAATGCATCTTTATGTATATAACTAGTAGTTGCCCCACAGGTGCAAGTTATGTTGGAAGGGACATAATTTTATCTTTTGGTAAAATGGGGTTTTGTTTTTGTAAAGGAAAGATTAAATATTTATTTATACCTAACTCAAAACCCATGATTTTTGACCTCATTTCACCTTTTATTCACATAGTGTTAAACAAAAATTATCTAATATTTTTGGTGAAGGAATAAGGTGGTGTTTTATTTCATATGAAACATGATTGCATTGTGCCAAGAGGAGACATTCATTTCATGATGCCAAGAGGAGGCATTTCATTTCATACTGAGATTGAAAATTGTTTATAAATGGTATAACTAGAAAGTAATGGAGGAATGATATCGTTCCAAGAGCTTGATCCCATGAAACACATGGGATATCATATGAATTTTAATAGAAACCATATGAATTTTAATCAAATGAAAAATAAAAACATTTTACTATGTGATAAAACACTATCCCTCCTCTATAACCTTAAAAGAAAGGACCACAAGGCCCAAATGTAAACAAGTCTAATATGTGTGAAAATTATATATTACATATATTTGAGTTGAACTCAATCAAATGTTTCATTTGGTCCCCAAGTGCAAACAAGTCTAATATGTGAGAAGCATATATTTCATATATTTGTGTTGAACTTAGTCAAATGTTTCAAATAGCCCAAAAGAATTTATGGGCATGAAAATACACATGAGAGTGTAAAATTTATTTGAAAAGGAGCATGGATCTTCAAGGAAACATGGAAAGGATTATAAAATATCTCATCTCCAAGAGTACCTAAGGAGTTTGTAGCTTTGAATCCATAACTCACCACATTGAAGTCGGATCCAACATGTCCTAAACAAATTGGCTCATTTAGTCCTACATTTTGGTGATTTCATAACTATTTCACCATTCCAAACACATAACATTGGATGCAAGCACCATAGATTCGCATATAGCTATTGTCAATGAAATATTTTTTTAGCTTCAACTCAAACTTAGTAAGGTCTATGATCAAAAACTTTTCAATGATATCTATACTATAGATCTCATGCTTAATCTTTGGTCACATCATACTTCAAGCATCCATCTCTATGCATAAAGCTTGTGGTTTTTTATTTATGTCTTTAGTTTTATAGAAGGTCTTAATTCATGTCATTAAGGTTTTAAATGTGTTTTTGGTATATTAGACATTACATCATAATAATTATATATTCTTATGAGTTGTTTCAATAATATAAATGCTATAGATGATGTTTATCCAAAATTTTAAGCATCTGTTTATTTGTCAAAATTTATTGTCCAAGTTTTTTGAAAAAGTCAAATAAGCTATTATTTTAAGTCTATAGGTTTTTTTCTGTGTCCAATTTAGTCTTTAAGTTAATTTAGAAAGTAATTAAATATTACTTTCTTATTAAAAGGATTTTATTTTTAATCAATTTTAAGTGTCAAAATATTGTCATCATTTGTAAAAGGTATTTTATGTGAGTTGTTATTGTCAAAAAGTCTCAAAAACAATTTTTTGCTTTTTAAAAAAAAAAAAATCCTTGCGGACACATTATCACTTGTACATGACATCCAAACTATGGGGGAATTTTTGTTGAAAATTAATGCACATGAGCTTCATCAAGATATCGACTGAGTGAAACAACATCATCAATTGCAAGATGGAGGAAACGAAGGCTAGAGGTTTTAGGGCCTCTTGTAAGTCACCAATGACAGGCCCTAGAATGTTTTGATGAAATTTTGTGTGGTGTGTTATTTTTAGCATGGTGTGTTTTTCAATATTTTTAGTGTGGTGTGCTTTGCACCAAATCATCTAATGCCAAGGACAGTTATTCAATGGCAGTGGAAACTATTTATGTTGTTGTTGTTTGGGTGGCAATAAACATTAATAGAGATTGCATTAGATGACAATGAGGATTTAATCTTCATGATATTTATTTTTCTGAGTTGTGTGTGTTTTCATTCCCCTTCTTTTTTGGAACACCTCTAATATTTGGAAAAAAGGGAGAGTGTAGATATAATTGAATGTGGCTAGCAGTTGTATAGGAGGGCAACTAACGGTAAAAATCCTTTGATTGTAGAGATCCTTTGTCTGCCTTATTTATGGAGATGATAGGCTAGTGACACATCTATTATGGTCACATGGAGTAAATGTGAGATGTGTTTCATCACATAGTAGTGGTCATGTGTATCAAGATCTAGACAACAAGATTTAAATAGTATTATATAGATCTAAAAGTATGTGTTGGCATATGATTTTATCCCCATGCTCACATTAAGGGGGTGTAGATATGATTAATAATGTTCACAAGGGGGATAATGTTGAGGTATTGTGTAAACATTATTAATGTATAACATAATTACTTTTTGGTAAAACAATAATATGTTAATAGCTTATGGTTAGATTTATTAGTTAATAAAATATATTGTTAATAACAATGTATTCATATTTAGTTTGGTTTGTTAGTTTAAGTTATATAGGGAGATTTAAAGATATTGTGGTTGAGATTTGATCTCCCCAAATATAGGAATGATTTTACTATATATTTGTACTCTCGATTGGAATTATATGAAGCAGAAGAAATAATATAGTGGGTAAAATTTGTATTATGTTTTAAATTGTCTCTGTGTTTAGATCTTTTTTTGTATGTAGATCTGAATTAGCTCTATAAATTTGGACCTTGTTTGATCTCTTGACCCTTTCAACACCTATAATGACCTAAATAAGGTTTTTACAACTTATGTCCACCTTTTAAAAACTTAAGATCTCTTGAATGATGCTTAAAACACTTTCAAATCATGAATTTTATAGTCTCTTCATAACACAAATTGCTTGTCATAAACTAGAATAAGGTTTTCAATGCATTTAGACTTACAATAGTGCTTAAAATGTTAATCTAAGGTCACACACCATTAAATTTTCATTCTACTCCTCTTTATGTCACTACTAACTCTTCATTAATTCTTTTTCAATCTTCCAAACAAGGTATTGTTAACTATCTCACTCAAAACAGAGCACTCACAGGCTGAGAGTGCTTCCAATGGATTCTATTAAGTTTGTCATCTTTTATTATCTTTATAATACCTATGAAAGTTTTTTATCACCAAAACATAACTCTATACAAGGTTAGACTCACAATAAAACCTTTATACACACAAAAATTCACCTTTCCTACCATGACTATGTTAAACACACAGGGTTTATAAGCTGTAGGTTCTCAAATGACATTCAGGGTAGCATTTGACATAACAAAACTAAAATATAAATTGATACAAATAATAATACCTCTCTTAACTTGTTATATTTAATCAATAGGACCCACGTTTATCAAATTTTCCATTCTCTTCTGTCACTACACCTTCAATGCATACTTGTACCTTTCTTGGCCTACCTCTGCAACAAAATTAAGATCTATTCAAACCACTATTATAAATACAAGAATTACTTATCACATGATATATAATGATTGTTTAAACATAAACTAGTCATTCTTTATTTATGTTTTTAGAATATATTTACAATAATCAGTCAACACTGCCATCAAGGGTAGAGTACAGAGTTTTCATTATTTTTATTCCATTACATCTTCCCCTCTATACTTCTACCTTTCCAAAATCCAAAAACTAAATCTTCTCTACCTCTATTGACTCTTATTTATGAGACTAACTTCTATTTAAAACCAAAAACTTATTGTACACTCCTTACACACAATAGTAACTACCTCCTAGATAACTAACTTACTTGGAAACTACCTTTAAAAAGGATTTGCATTCACATTTCTTTCTTAATTCCACCATATGTTTGATTTGTTTGTAAAAATAATTTTCTAACATACCTAGAATTATGTAAAGACCCTAAAATAAAATTTGAAACCTTGACACACACCAAAAAAGATTTAAACACACACTTACATAATTCAAATTTTTAAATGCCCATTTTGGCAAGAAAATGCCAAAGGGCCATCTAAGGACATTTTTAGACTCTGATAAGGACTCCATTTCCTTCTAAAGAACACTAAAAAAACCTATTACACTTACTCATGATCAATTTTACATAATTTCTTGATTCCCCTACATCAAGAAAGAAACATTCCAACATATTAACATGGGGTACAACAAAGAAGATGATTTTAAGAAAGGATAAAAGAGTTGTGGAGTTGATAGATTAGATTATAGATATCAAAGAGTACGTCAAGTTTGATAATGTGGATAACCCAAGGAGAGAGATATCCTCAAATCAAGTTGAAAGGTATAGCAAATTGGCATTGGTAGGAACTACAAAATGAGAGAAATAGAAAGGGTAAATAAAAAATTAATCGATTGGATTCAATGAATACAAAATCAAAAGGCAAGTTTCTTCTAGTAGATTATTAGTTAGAACCACTTAAAAACTTAAAATTTAGTGTAACATTCAAAAATGGATGGGGAAATAGTGGTGTTGAATAGGAGTCTTGAAAATTGTTGAGATGTTTGGTTTTAACAAAGTTGAAACATTAGTGTTGAATACAAACCTTGAAAGATTGGCTTATAGAGATCAAAGTGTACTTTGATTTTTATGACATGAAGTGATCAATGAACATGAAAGTGTCTCAAACTAATTTGAATGGTAATGTAACTATGTGTAACATAAATTTTAACATATCCAATGAGATAAAATTATTTCCATATTGAAAGACATGTTTTTACAGACTTGTTGAATATGAGTCTTAAAAAATTATTGAGATGTTTGGTTGGAAAAAAATTCAAACAGTGGGATTTTTTCTTGACACAAGGTGAACATGATTATAATAATTCAATCAATATAAGTAAAACAAAAAACCTATTTGAAATAGTTTATGGGTGTAGGCAAAGATATGCATACAAAGTTGTGGAACATCAATGGTTTGCATGGTAAAATTGTTGAATGAGAGAATTGTGTAGAGTACATGTAAGATATGGAAAAAATAATACAAAAAAGCTTAATATAATGGTATAATTTTAATAATCTGATCTCAAGTGAAAAGAAACTAATAAAGTAGTATTTGACCTATCAAATTATGTAGATCAAAGTAGAGGAAAGGAAAATGTAGAGTATATATAAGATATGCATCAATAATTGAAATAAAAATTTGAGCAATATTACATGGTTTACAATTATTATTTTTAATGTCAAGCAAAGAACAACAAATATAAGAGTTGTTTGAATTGAATGTAACATAATACCATGTGGAGAGTAAATTCTAGAGATAAATGAACATGCTTAAAAAAATTGGACTATAGTACCAACAGATAAAAAGAAGTCGATTTCAAGTGAAGATAAAAATATATAGGAGTTGATAGATTGACTTATTAAGATTGAAGGTTTCTTTGAGTTTAATGATATGGAAGATCCATATAGAGTTAAAGTGTGTCAAGTCGAGGTAAAATATTACTTGGAGAGATATAATAGTTGTTGAAATGAAGGTTAATTTTTTCCTAAATATTATCAATTGCACTTGCTGAAGAAGTTACAATTTGGTGTACCATACACAAATAGATGGGTAAACAAAGTTGGGGAATAGGATCCAATGACATAAAATGGTTGTAAAATTGAATGAAAAGTTTGTTCATGTATATTATTAGTTTAATGCACTGAAAAAAATTCAATTTAGAGTACCATCCAAAAATAGATGGGAAATTTATGTTATTGAACAAGAGTCTTGAAAATTTATTGAGATGTTAGGTTTGTAAAAAGTTAAAACACTGGTGTTGAATATAAGTCTTGATAGATTGACTTACATATATCAAAATATAATTCAATTTTGATGATGTGGAGAGTTAGATCAACATAAGTGTCTTAGACCAATTTGAATGGTCATGCAACCCTATGGTATAAGGAAGTAAAACTGAGAGGAATAAAAGGGGTATAAAAGATTACCCAACGGGATAGAATGTTTTCCATATTAAAGGAAATGATTCTACAAGTAAATTGTCATTTGGAATTGTTTAAAAAATTACTATCCAACGTACCATCCATAAGCATATAGACAAAAAATGGAGATGAATACGAGTCTTGGAAAAAAAAACCCAAACAATAGGATTTGATCTCTACATAAGTTGAACATGAGTCTTGATACATTGGCTTACACAAATAAAAATGTACTTCAAGTTTGATGATGTGGTGGGCCCTATGAGCATGAAAGTGTATCCAAAAAATTTAAATGGTCATGAAACCCTATTGTAAAAGGCAATAAAATTGAGAGTAACAAAAAGGGAATAATTTTTTTCTAATATGATTAAATTATTTTCATATTGATGGGCACACGTTTCTACAAGTATATTGTTAGTTAGACTTGTTAAAAAGTTACAATTCATCATACCATCGATAAACATATAGATATAAAATGGAGGTAAATAAGAGTCTTGGAAATTTACTGAGATGTTTGGTTAAAAAAAACCAAAATATTGTACTTGGAGTTTGATGATGTGGAGGACTCTATAAGTGTGAAATTTCATTCGATAAAGTTGAATGGTTATGCAACCCATGGTAGACAATAATAAAATTGAGACTAAAAAAAGAGGTATAAAAAAACTACCCAATGTGATAGAATGGTTTCTATATTTAAGCACAAATTTCTGCATGTAGATGATTAATTGGACTTATTCAAAAAAAATATAATTCAATATAAGATCTATAAGCATATAGATAAAAAATGAAGGTGGATAAGAGTATTGGAATTTTTTTGAGATATTTGGTTAAGAAAAAATAAATAGTAGAATTTGATCTTAACACATGGTGAATATGCCTATACCAATTCAATTAATATGAGTACAAAAAATATAATATTTAAAATAGTGTATGTTGAATGTGAAGATGTGATACAAAGTTATGGAACATCCTTGGTTTGCATGAGAAAATTATTGAATTTGTTAACTATGTAGAGTATATGCAAGAGATGTATCAACAAGTGAAAAAACATTGGAGATTAATACAATGGGGTATATATAATAATTTGGTCTCAAGTAAATAGAAAATGATAGACTAAGTTTTGACAAATTGGATTATGTGGACTGTAGTGGAGGAATTCTTAGAGTAAATGCATGGCATGCATTGATAATTGAATGAAAAATTTGAGTAGTGTACCATGGTTTAAAATTAAAAAGATGATCTCAAGTGAAGAGAAAATGATAGAAAATTTGAATGAAGTGGAGGACCATGTATAATATATTCAAGATATTTATCAATACGTGAAACAAAAATTGGACCATAACATCATGGGATACAAACAAATTGATTTTAAGTGAAGAGAAAATGATAGAGGGGTTGATTGAATTATTGATATTGGAGATTATTTGGTTTTGGTGATATAAAGGATCCAAAGAAAGTTAAAGTGTGTCAAAATAAGGTGAAATATCATGCATACTGTAGACACAGAAATTGTGTCTACCCCCTAGGTCTTTTTTCACCCTTGGCCCCCCTTGGCCCATGTCCTAACCCTTGTCCTAGACCCCTCCATTTATCAAATAAATATTTTAATTTATTTGTCCCTCTTCCACCTCACCCATGCCACCTTGGATCCCCTCCTTGGATCCCCCCACCTCTCTCCTAGCCTTTGTTGCCCAAATCTCCCCTTTATCCTTCCTCCCGCGTCCATTTATGCCTCCCCCGACTATTTTCCCACGGCCCCTTGACCCGGCAGCGTGCAAGAACGGACATAAGCTAATTTTAGCCTCTATCCCCATTCTTCGGCCGTGACGTCGGTCATTATGCAGCCGATGTCGGCGATACTGCTGGCATCGACAGCCTTCAAGACCATTCTCTGCAACCATTCTTCGGCCCATCGTGAACAAAACTCTCTTGACACTTTTGCATTCATATTTTCTTCTCCTCCCCCTTATACAGCAACACCAGTAGCTACAGGCACCTTGCAGGAACAGCTCCAAGCAACAGCTCCATTTGCAAGTCCTTCAACAGCTCTGACAACAGGTTTCTCCATTCTCCAACCAGCAAGCAAGAGGTAAACACAGTGTTGTTTTCCATTTCATTTCTTATCTGCATTTATCTATTTAGCTAACTACTGCCTAGACCTTCCCTGTCTATCCCTGAGAGGCTAAAAAGCCTTCTCAGACCCCTGCCTCTCATCCATCCCCCTTTTGCACTTCTGGTTCTCAACTAGTCACTTTCCCGATAGTCCCCTTTGCACAACCAGTTTTGCACAAACCCTTAGACTACTCCTTAGACCCCAAACAGTCCCTCTGAATCCCACACAGAGCCTCAGACCCTCAGACAAAGCCTCAGTCCATTCTGCAGACCAAGACCAGACCTGTAACTCATCCCTGACTACTGCCTCGGCCGACCTCGTCCATTTCCCCTACTGACGTCGGCAGACTAACCGACGTCGGTGACCTTCCCTAACCAACGTCAGCAATATCACCGACATCAGCGACTATACAAAAGTAGATTCCTTCTAAACAGGTACACATTTGTCTTAATTTCTTTCTTTCTGTCTTTCATCATTTATCACTTTCTATTTCTGATCAGCATTCTATTTTTAACAGTGGACTGGCATCCTCCAAGAAGCCTTTGCGCTTCTAGGACCAAGCCTTTGTTTGGCAGTCCACCCTTTTGTCATCTAACATTCTTTTGTGTTTAGTGTCTTTCCCTTTCAGGTGTCATCCTCCACAACCAAAGAGGAGTTCTCACAATGTCTGAATTCTGGTGCGCACGTCTACAATCTGGGTACGTACAAACCCTCATCCTTCTTCTTAGTTTCTTGTTTTCTCTTTCTTGAATGTGAAAACCAAATCTAGCGTAGAAACATTCTGGCACGCCCGATGGGACCTTAGGGTCTCCCTTGGGTTCCTTTCCTTTCTGTTCATATAGGTGCATTAGGTTTCTCCCTTTTCACCTCTTTCTTCTCTTCTAAACGACATCATAAGCAGGAATAAAAAGAACTTTTCTTTTCTTTTCTTGCACTTCTAGACTAGTCAAAAATCATATCCTTCAACCCTTTCTCAACTTGTTTTTCATCCAAACTTAACATTTCGACTTGGGGATTAAAACACGTTGCATTGCATTTCTGCTTGCTTGCATTTCTTAGTCCACACTTAGTAATTAATAACCGCATATTGAATTAATCGTAGTGCAATTGATGTTACACAACCGAACCACTTTCACTAAATCAAACATCAAACATACCTGAGACAAGGCCCGACTGGGATTTCATCCCCCAGTGGATACCTTACCCATCCCAGCGATCCTACTTGGATTTCATCACCAAGGGGAAAGCCCACTCTGTTCTCTAGCAAAGTCTAATCTCTAGGGAAAGTATATTTTGGCTAAGTGAGACCAGCTTACCACTGGACTCGTGAAGTGAGGGGAACTTGCTCCTTAGCACCAGGCCATGTACGAAACCTAACCTAGACTTTTGAATGCCTAAACAAACCTGAAACCATCCATAGACTACCTCTTTTAGGACCCTTCTAATAGCCAACCTCCCCAAACATCACTTTAAGGCATAAGCCACACGAGCTTAATAATTTATTTCTAGGGATTTAATGCTTAGGCTCTGCTTGTGTTCTTCATCTTTTCTGTTCTTGTCTGCTTGTTTGAGCTAGTGAGGACGTTCTTCTTCCTGTTTTTCAAAAACTCTCAAATCTTTTGGGTTTCTGGAAAACACAGTCACCAGCATCGGTTTTACCATCGATGTCAGTCTCCTTTTCTCGCCGGCATCGGTTATCTAACCGACGTCGGCCATCTTTCTCACTGACACCGGTTTTTCAACCGACATCGGTCTCTGTCACAGTTCTTTTTTTTCAAAACAATAGCCTTAAAACCCACCCCTTTTTTTGCCAAAACCCCATTCTGAGTTTCTAAAACTGAAAAAACACAGTTTTTGAAACTTGACCTTTCTTGCCTTGAATGGTTCTGACTCGCAGTCAAGCCAAGGCTTTAGTCAACCATGCGAGGCATCAACCACTTCCGTCTACCCCGTCCATAACCAGTCCTATAATGGAGTTCCACTCAGAGACTGAAAGAACTCCTACTCGTCCAACCCCGCCCCAGACTCCTATTGTCCCAGAAGGGGACCAAGATTTTGCACGATTCTTGGACCTCAACGTCAAAGCCTTGCAGCACTATCTCACACATAGTCGAACACGAGACTCCTTAGGCAACCCAATCTATGGAATGCTAACTTCCTTAGTCGAGACAATGATCACATCAACAACATCTACAATTCAACCTATAGACAATCAAGCCAACACCTTGACCAATAACCCAACCGTCTCCTACCTTCAAAATTTAGCCTCTCCTTCTAGACCTACCTCCATGGGGGTTCCGGTACCCCCTCAACCTCAAATGACTCAACCAAATCCTACACCTTTCCAAAACCTAGTGGTCTCTATCCCCCCTACTCTTGCACCTATCAACACAAGAGTAACTGTCTACCCTTCAACAAGTGTGGCCACTCCTCAACCATCTTTGACGGCCCCTATCCAACTTGTGCCTACCAACCCCATAACACAAGTGCCCTTGGCTCCAACTTTTGCCCCGATAACTAGCTACCCATATGTTGCATCTATGCAACCAACCACGTCATATGCCCCTCTCAATATCTTTCAAGCACCTTATAATCTAGGGGGCACTCCACCCGCCAATCCGTTAGTAGATATCATCAAAATGATGATGGACAAGATGTCTAGCCTAGAGACCTCCATTTTTGGCTCATGCAATGCTCTCTCATACGAGCAAATTTGCAATGAGCCCATTCACCCTTCTGTCCCGATCAGGCCATACCCCAATCAATGGGAGCTTCCTAAATTTTCTCGCTTTCAAAGCAAGGAAGACCCACAACAGAACTTACGAGCATTCAGACATGCCTATTACCTTATTGCCCATGACGATGCATTGCTTTTACACACGTTTCCTATGTCTCTCTCTGGTGCTGCGCTTGACTGGTACAGCTCTCTTGCCAGCCATTCCCTCTTCACATTCACACAGCTGGCCCAGCTCTTTCTTGATCACTTCTCCATCAACATCACCAAGAAGGTCTTGATCACAGACCTCTATTCTATCTGCCAATTCAAAGACGAATCCATAGCTGACTTCGTTGCTCGCTGGAGAGGCCTCATCAATCAACTCTCCTTTTCCTTACCCCAACCCGAACTTATTAAACTTTTCTCCCACGAACTTATTAAACTTTTCTCCCAAGCCTGCGCCAAACATATTTCTTCCACCTTACAGGTTCAGACCTTCTGCACCTTCGACGAAGCCTTCATGATGGCCCACAAACTTGAATTACATGCCATTGAGGAGAATAAAGTCAAGTTGCGGAGCAAGAATCCCAACTCTAAGACCAATGACTAATCTTCTTCTAAACCTTCATCATCCAATCCTAAGTCTAAAGCTTCAGCTAACGCTGTGGTCGTTAGACCTTCATCCTCTTCACCTTCAACCAATCAGCCTGAGCCATCCACATCTCAGAGCACCACCCGCCAATTCCAGCAGAGATACGTACAACGACAGTATACTCCTCTCAAAGAATCATATGCGTCTGTGCTGGAAAAACTTGTTAAACAGGGGGTTCTCAATCTCCCCCAGATCTGACCACCTCCACAATTTGATCCCTCATGCGCCATCCCTGCATGGTATAGGGAAAATGACTTCTGCAACTACCACTGTGTTAAAGGACATGACACAGGAAAACTGCAAAACCCTTAAAAACATAATCCAAGACATGCTTGAAAAGGGTGACCTCATCCTAGACAATCCCAATGCACCCCCTAATCAGGGGATCGACATCTTCAAGCAACCATTCCCCAATCATCCACTGACCCAAAACAATGTCCAGACCTTGATTGACAACACTCATGAACACAACATTCGAATAGTCAATATGGTCTCGCCCTTCATCCCTGACCAACCTCAAGAGGTTAGTCCATCTATCAGTCCATCACGTGTGGATGAATCTCTTTCCCCAGTTAGTTCTCCGTCAACCTCTCTCATCTTGGAGGATGCCTCAACCTTACTGGCACCACCAATCTCACCATCCTCCTTCCTGCTGCCTATGGAGGACACGACCCTTCCTACTCCTTGACCACAAGTGGAGGGCACCATCATCCCTGCCCTTTACCCACTTGAGGATCCTCATTCTCTAATTTCTTCTCCACCCAGGGAAGAACTTGCCTCTCCTTCATCTCCAACCAAAGACGAATCTATCACGACTTCATCATGCCATGGGTCTGAAACTGCTACACCCATCTCATCTTCAGCCCCACAACCGTCAACATCTTCTCAAGGACCCAAACCTCATCCAACATCTTCTCAACCATTTTCCAGACTAGTGGAGAAAATTGAACTTCTCCCTTCAAGGAAAGTGGAACATCAGGGGTTGTGGGAGCGTCTTAAAGATCTTCAACATGCCTGTGCCCTCTCATCTCATGCTGCCAATCCTCCCAAGGCAGAATCCCCCAAGACTCTCAACAAAGACCAAACTCCCACTTTTAAACCCGCATCTACCCCGTCTAAACTTATCAAGTCACTTGGCGTTCGCCCTATTTCTACCCTCACTCACCCGCAAGTGAAGGTGGACTTAGACCAGACCTCAACCAATAGTAGTCTTCCAACCAAGTCGAAGAAGACTGCTAGACCATAAAAGCGAACGCCTCTTCCCCCGTCACCATTACCCTCCATTTTGGGCCCCCATCCTTCGACCTTGACCAGAATCCTTCCCACTCCAACCTCTAATCAAAACCAGTTGCCTCCTTTGCTTCCTTTACCTACCTCTAACCTGCCCTCTCTCAAAAAGGTGGTACCTCTCACGAAGAAAGTGCCGTCTCTGCCTGTCACCGTACCATCAACCCAAAAGGTGGTACGGAAACCTCCTCCAACTCTGCCTAAGCAAAAGTCACCGGCATCGCTCACATCAACTAGCACAGACCCTTTAGTGGGCTCATACTCATTGATATTGCACTGACTTTTGCAGACTTCCAGCATAACCCTTCCACCCATCAGGCCTTTCCAACCTCTCGGGTCCAAGCCCTCCTGGTTCGACGACACGAAGATTTGCTTATACCATCGTACACCAGGACACTATACCGAGACTTGTTATGCCCTCAAGGCTGTCATTCACCGCTATATGGAGAAGGACACTCTTCTCCTTGAGGACACTCTTGACCGACCCTCGATGCCTTCCCATCCAACCTCTTCAACCACATCAACATCTCACTAGCAGGCCATGACCCCTTCTTCACTTCCTATCTTTGAAATCAATGCTATCCACATAACCACTAGGTCACAAAAGGACAAGGCAAAAGAAAAAGCCACCATTACTTGGACCTACCCTTTCGTCAAACCACCTCTAGCGCCCAAGCCTAAAATTTCTATCCTTGGCGCATCTCAGCCTTCTCCTTCTTCCTCTTCCGGGCCGATTCATGACTCCATGTTGAAATAGCTTCACCAGACGCCTGTGAAGATGTCCCTTTATGACCTCATCCAAACCTTGCCTCAGCATCATCAACCCCTCATCCGAGCCTTGTAGGTGGCAGAGGTCTAACCCGAAGACCCCCAACCACTCGCTGCCCTCATCCACTCTTTATCTCTTGTTGCCTCCATCACATTCAGCGATTCTGAGATTTCCACATCCAACATGGAAGATCAAGATGTCGCCCTCTTCATCACTGCCTATGTTGATTAGACACGCATTAAATGCATTATGATCGACGGAGGTGCCAACATCAACATTATCTCCACTCATGCCTTTGATCAGTTGGCTCTTCCCAAGAATTACGTCTCCAAAACTAACACAATCTTGCGCTCCTTCAATGACACCACTGCCACAACCATTGGCACAGTCGTCCTTCACATCCATGTTGGTCCACACACAGTCCCGGAGCTCTTCTATATCATCAAAGGAGAGTTTTAATACAACATGTTGCTGGGCTGACCCTGGATCCGCGCCATGGCTTGTGTCCCCTCCACCCTGCACCGTTGTGTGAAATTTGAGCACGACGGGCAAGTCTACACCATTCCCGCTGATCCTTCACCCTTCAAAACTTGTAACACCACCTACCATCCAAATGACGTCCTCATTCCTATCAAGCCATCAACCCCAACACCGCCTCCATCTACAGAAGCTTCAACCAGTTTGCAACTGGCGGTCGCCCTCACCCCTCCTCTTCAAGTGACTACCAAAAACCCCTTGGAAGACATCTTCCAGCGACTTTCACTTGGGGAATATCTCTTGCTGACCTTAGACATATTCCAAACTCTGCAAGAGTATGGATGCCTTCACCACAGCCCCAGTTATGACCATCAGATCAAGATGTTCGTGCCTTATGGTCCTCCTCACCTCTAAACCAACCTCGTCTATGGGGGGCTCAATCAAGATCCTACTGATGGCAACCCTCTCTCTTCACCCCAACCATTCACATCAGACTTCTTATTTCCTGGCAACCCTGCCTTTGCACACACTTACCTTTACAGGTGCGCATGGAAGGGTTTTGGTTTCAGACGCTATGAGCAAGGCTCCCATCAGCCCATCGAGCCGCTCAACGATGACGATGCTAAGAAACGATATGGCCTGGGATATCACAACCCCACTCAGGCCTCTGCAGACCTTTGCCCCGAGCCAACCGTTGACCAATCTCCTCCAAGCTCACCCATTCCTCCTTCTTCACCTACGGATTCGGTGGTTTCCATCCCTCATAGTTTTTTTTTCCGTAAACACCATCCGCCTGGAACCCTTAACCTATCAGCTAAATGGGGTGTCCAAGTCTCTCCCTCTCATTTTTCCCAGCATGATAGAGGATGAGTCGGTGACCATTCACACTGTCTGCTGCGTAGACGACAATGCCATTCTTTCTTACATGGGCGCTAATGACTCTTTCATCCAGCACTCCCTCCCTTCTAAGACCCAGGTTATGTTAAATGAATCAACCATTGACATCAACCTCCCTTCTTCTGATGTTCCTCATGTCTTAAAGATTGGCCAATCTCTAGACGCCCAGGAACAGCTTGACTACACTCAGTTCCTCTCAGACCATAGCAAGGCCTTTGCCTAGACATACAGTGACATGCCTGGCATCGACCCCACCATTGCTACCCATAACATCATCACCAAACCAGAGGCTAAGCCTATTAGGCAAAAGCTTTGAAAGATGCATCCTCATGTTGCACTCCTTGTCAAAGAGGAGCTTCAACACCTTCTTTCTGTCTCCTTCATCCAACCCATCAATTATCTATAGTGGGTCTCTAACATCATCCCAATCACCAAAGCAACTGGGGGGATCCAGATTTGCATAGACTATCACAACCTTAACCTAGCCTGTCCCAAAGATGACTTCCCTCTTCCTAACATTGACTAACTTGTTGATCTCACGGTCGGCCATGAGATGCTCTCTCTTATGGATGGGTTTTCAAGATACAATCAAATCTTGATCGCTCTAAAAGACCAGCACAAGACTACCTTTATCACCCCATGGGGGACTTTTTGCTATCGAGTCATGCCTTTCAGCTTGAAGAATGTAGGCGCCACTTATCAGTGTGCCATGACTTACATTTTCCATGATCTCCTCCATAAAATCATGGAGGACTATGTGGATGACCTGCTTAGCAAGTCCAAGCTTCGTCATGACCATTTGACCATCCTCAAGATCATCTTCTCTCACCTTCTTCAATACAATGTCTACCTTAACCCCAAGAAATGCATCTTTGGGGTCCTCTCAGGCAAGCTCCTCAGCTTCATCATTTCCTTCCATGGCATCGAGATAGATCCCACCAAGATCCGTGCCATCCTCGAGATGCCACCTCCGACCAATCTCAAGCAGCTTTGCAGTCTACAAGGGAAGCTCTGGTCCATTCATCGTTTCATCTCGCAGCTTTCTGACTGCTGCCAACCTTTTCATCATCTCCTTAAGAAGGACGTCTCATTTAAGTGGGATAAGGACTGACAAGAGGCTTTTGAAGCCCTCAAACGCTATCTAGTCTCTCCACTAGTCCTCATTCCACCTAAAGATGACCAACCCTTCTACCTTTACATCTCTACCACCAACCATTCGTTAGGTGCCATGATCGCGCACCGAGACGAGCATCACCGTGAGCAAGCGGTCTACTATATCAGCTGAACACTGGTCGACTATGAAACTTGGTATACTCATATCGAGAAACTTTGTTTGGCATTAGTCTTTGCTGCTACCAAGCTCCACCACTATCTTCTCAACCACAAGACCTTTGTCATCACTCACACTGACCCTCTCAAGTACATGCACTCCAAGCCATATCAAAATCAGTGTATGGCTCGGTGGCTCATGCTACTTGCTGAGTTTGATTTCAAGTTCATCTAACAGAAATCCATCAAGGGGCAAACAATCACTGACCAACTGGCAGATGCCCCTCTTCCCAATAATCAACCTTTGCAGTGTGAGTTTCCTGACGAATCTATCACCGCGCTTTCCACCGATGACACCGTCTATCAAATGACCATGTTCTTTGATGGCTCCAAATGTCAACTCGGTGGGGGTGCGGGAGTCATTCTCATCCCATTCAAAGGTGATCCCATGCCTCTATCTTTCAAGCTCGACTTTGATTGTACCAATAATATGGCTGAATACGAAGCCTTAATTTTGGGACTTCAAACCACCCTTTCTCTCAGCATCAAGTCCATCAACATCTTCGGTGACTCGCAACTTGTCGTCAATCAAATCAATGGTTCATACCTCTGTAAAAATGAAATTTTGCAAAGGTACAAAAGCCGTGTTGAAACTCTTCTAGCCTATTTTGACCATTACCTCTTACAAACTATTCCTCGATCCATGAACAAGTTTGCTGACACCATGGCTTCTCTCGCCTCACATATCCCATCTTCATCATCCTCATCTAGAATCTTTGTCACAGTGCATCGTGTGCCACTGCCTTCATACATTTCTCCTAACATCAACCATGTCAACACCATAGACTCTAGTCCACGAGATGATTGGTATAACCAACTTGTGGACTACTTATCTCATTATGTCATTCCTCCCCATCTCTCTAGCAATACGTAGTGAGCTTTCATCAAATGCACAGCTCGCTACACCATGCTAGGGGGTCTTCTCTATAAGCGAGGCTTTGATGGCCTCCTTCTTCACTATCTAACCTCCACTGAAGCCTCTCATGCCATAAAACAAGTCCACAATGAGATTTGTGGCAGACACTTCAGTGGGAATTTGGTTTCCAAGTGCATCCTTCGTCTGGGCTATTATTGGCCCACCCTTCATCAAGACTATAGTGACTACGTTCGGTGTTGCATCAAGTGTCAGCAGCACTCTAACTTGCTCCATCTCCCTAGCCACGCCTTACAAGTCGCTTAGGATTTCTGGCCTTTTTCTTAGTGGGGCTTAGATCTCATCAGTGAGATTAACCCTCACTCGTCTCTTTGTCATCAATCCATCATCACCGCCACTGAGTATTTCACCAAATGGGTGGAAGCCATTCCTCTCACCTCCACAAAAGTCGACAAAATTGTCAACTTCATCAGCACCCACATCATCTATCATTTCGGTGTCCCTCACAAAATCATCACCGATAATGGCAAGTCCTTCAAGAACAAGACCATCCAAAAACTCTGTGACTCATTTGGCATCAAGCTCGATTTCTCTTCGCCTTACTACCCATAAGCAAATGGGCAGGCCGAGGCTTCCAATAAAATTCTGACTAAAATTCTCATGAAGGTGGTCAACGACACTGGAAGGGACTGGCACATTCATGTTCCCTTTGCTTTGTGGGCCTATTGCACTAGCATCTGAACCTCTACGGGTGCTACCCCTTTCTCTCTAGTGTATGAAACAGAGGTTGTCCTATCTCTCGAAGTACAGATCCTGTCTCTTCGCATCTCTCTGCATGACATTCTCTCCAATGATGACTTTCGTCAAGATCTCTTAGCTCAACTTGAGTTACTTGACAAACGTCATCTTGCTGCCCTCAACCATCTCCATGGCTATCAAAATCGCATCAAGCGAGCCTATGACAAAAATATGCGAGAACGAGATTTCAACATCGAAGACCTCGTCCTCAAAGAAAACCAGCATGTCACCAATATGGAGCAAAGTAAACGAGGCAAGTTTTCCCCTAATTGGCTTGTACCTTTCATCATCACGCATAAGTATGGGTCATGGACTTATCATCTGTCTTCTCTCGACGGATGGCCAGAACCTGAGCCTCTCAATGCCTTGCATCTGCGGCCATTCTACTGTTAGTCGAGTATCCGTCCACTTGACATTTAACTTGAGCTCATCCCTTGAGCAATCCCCATCCTCTTAATCCTCATTCCTTCAACCCTATTTCCCTTAACAAATCCTCTATAACCCTTTTATGATGTATGGATGCTTTGTCCTAATAAAAGGGAGCCCTTGAACTTCTATAGTCTTGTCCATGACTCCAAATTCTGTCAAAAAAAATAAAATCAAGATGTCAAAACATATCCAAGGTCACCCAATCAAATCAAAAGGTAGACTGCTCCCTCGAAGGACAACTGTACTATCATTGTTGTAGCTAATAGACTGCTCCCTCGAAGGACAGCTATTCAAAGCCCTTATATATAAAGCAAAAATATAGACCACTCCCTCGAAGGATGGCTATGACTAAATCTTGCTACAAACAACACTTTCTTAGAAGCTTCCCGCATCGATCAGCTTCACAAATGACCACCAAGCAAAATGACATCTCTATGTGGACTTCCCGCATTGATCAGTCCGCTCTTTCAAAAAAAAAAATTGGGTCATGGACTTGGCTTGTAGTTGTCTCAGGGTCTCCTATAAAAAGGGGCAAGGTTATCCCTGCTCTAAAATGGGTTACCCTATCCTCCTCCTATCATAACACCTGCTCAAGGGACTTCGAGCTCACTCTAGTGTCAAAGTGATTCGATTACCATTCTAACACAACCATGGTCAACGACGCAATGCATGAATGGGGCTCTTTGTTCTAACAACCCCTATCTATGCTGTCATCCTGGTCCTTGTCAATGAAAGGGCAATTATGCCTTTCGCTTTTTGCTTACATTTTGGTCATATTCGAACTGCATCATTTATCGAACCAACTCAACTCCAATCTCTTTTCAGACCACTCACATAGCCTATTCACACTAGTTTCTATGGATACCAATACACATGGAAACTAAGGACTACGCAATTTATGTTAAGCATAAACCAATACTTACTAAAGCATAAATAGACCTCAATTTATTTTTAGCATACATCCATCACAAATATGGAAAATTGCTAGGGATGAAAGACCCCTCAACTAATGTTATAGCATACACCATTTGGAAAAGGCTGTAACATCTTTTTCTCCTCATCATTTCGACACATGACCAAACCAATCATCGACCAATCTTCTCACCTCGTCTGAACTACATTGGTCTGAGGCCCTAAGACTGGGGCTATGTAGGCAACACTCAGATGACACGACATCCTCTGAGGTTAGCTCGACCACCCTCATTTGTTCGTCTCTCTGATGGACAAACCTTCTCTTCTTTGACCATGACCTTAACCTCAACCAAGACCAAATCACTTCGACCCCCTTCCTCTCTCTTTGGGAGAACCACATTGGCCTGAGGCCCTTAAGACAAGGGCTATGTAGGCAACACTCAGTTGACATGGGGTCTCTTAGGGTTAGCTCAGCCATCCTCTTCATCACTTTCTTCCATCCCATTTTCTCGTGACCTGTCAATCATATCACAGTTAGTCACATATTTTCATAATCATTAGCATAATCATTTTCATCATGTCCATCCATAGTCATTAAACAACACCATTTAATCTAAAAATCATAACCATTCACATCAAATATCAACATCAATATCATTAATCATCATCATATAACCATTTCATTAAACATCACATTCATCATCACATTAGTCATCATAATCAAAAACATAGCATCATAGCATCATCATTATACACATCATATCAAAACATACATCAAATCAAAGTGCCATAAACATTAAACACATCCATAACATTTTCTCATAACACATCAATGATCAAAATAATCTCATCATATATATCTCAAAATTTTTTACAATCGCACAATCTGTGCCTCTCTCTCTCTAGAAAGTCACATACATCTCGCATCATCGGCACGCAGGCCGGTATATACATCATATCAAAATTTGCCCTCAAGGTTGTGGTTGTGGTGGTGGTGGTGGCTGAGAAGATGTTGTATCCTCTCCCCCCTCTGATCTGCATGCCATCTACGTGAATCTATAGCAGTCGCCCGTGACATAGACCACTGTCGGCTCAGCTCTGCCCTCATATCTGAGTATCATTGTATCTGAGGAAACCTCCTAATGGCTTCCTCATAATATGTGATCTCATCCAATGCATTATTGTATCTAACTATAGATACAGTCTGTGGTGGACCCATCTGACCTGCTGTCATCCCCTGCACTGACCCCTGTGGCTGTGAAAATGTTGGCTGCACCGATGCCAACGGTCCTGCCCTCTGTGAAAATGCCGGCTTGCTGAGATGGCTACTGCAATGGGCCCTGCCCTTCAAAACTCTGACCTGCCACTGCCTCTGCCTGGGCTACGACCAGCTGTCCCTGTAATAGAGTGACCTGCCCTGTCAGCGCTGTGACTCGACCTGTCATCTCTGTCACCTGTCCTGTCACCCCCACCAGCTACCCTTGCAAAACTATGACTTGTCCCTACAAAATGGTCACCTGAGCCTGTGCCACATCCCTCTCCTATCGCGTTGTGTCCCTCTCCTCGTGGGCTGTATCCTGCTCCCTGGTGACAGCCTATAAGATCCAGACTGGGGACCCACCTGTACACCTGTGTACTGCCCTGCCCACCATGCTGTGTAGGCCTCTATACACCCTGGGTCAGCTATCCCAGGTCCTGCCAGCAACTCCTCAAAATCTGGCCCCTCTGTCTCCTCTGGTAGTGGGAGCGGTGCCTCTATATCATCCTGCCTGTACTGCAGGAATGTAGGAGGTACATCTTGTAGCAGCCCATACTAGCGCCACACTCTCTCTGCTGGGATCCTCTCAAGTTCACCGGCTCACCTGCCTCTGACCCATCACATGCTCTGAGTCTCGACCATCTGCTCGCCCTGGTCCCTGAATGCTGGATATACCAAGTATGGTCTCTAAACAATATCTGCTAGAATTAGGGCCTCCAGTACCCCTCTGTAGTGGTCAATATCTCTGACCACTCCATCCACCCACATCTGCGCCATCACCTCACGCCATCACCTAAATCTGACCCTGAAGCTGGCTTGAATCACCACTGGGAGGCCAAGAGGTCGTGTAACCGTGATGTGCTCGTAGGCCCAACAGTGTAGAAGGTGGCCTACACACAGACTATACCGCCGCTGCTGACTAATGCCCCATAGCTCTCTATATACCTGGGCCAAAAAGATGGGTGCCCAAGGTGAACACTATTTACTGCTCCAGCATGTCCATCAAAACCTCGGTCATGGTGACCAAGAACCTACCTCCCTCTGCATCTAGCAACGCATAGACTGTGATGTCGATCATCATCAAGACCGCCAGCTGATGTGCACCCTCATCCACCACGTATAGAGGCTCATAAGCAAAACTAGCTGAATGGTAGCTCATCTCAGAGACGTGCTCCCCAAACATCATGACCATATGAATGTCATGCACCTCTCTCAAGCACGCATAGATGTCAGCTCCGTGTATCAGCAGCTGCAAAATTTGGTACACGTCCTTGACTGTGACCGTCAACTCTCTTATGGGTAGGTGGAAGGTGTTGGTGGAATGGTCCCACCGCTTGATCAATGCCACCATAAGACTCACATCTCTTGCCACTCTGTAGTAGCATCTCAGCCCCCTTAATCCAACTGCGCTCATCTTGTGCCCACTCCTCAACCATCACACCTCCATGCATCCACATTCAGCAAAGTCAGGAGGCGATCCCGCAGCATCAGAGTCTGCCTCACTTGCATCCATCAACAATCAATCTCATGTTAAATCCGTTCCTACTCTTCCTACTTGACCAACCTATCTGACCATCTACATCCATCCCGACACCAGGAAGTCCTTGGTGTAGCTTTGACCCCTCAACTTGACCATTTTTCATCACTCCTTTTGACCAGGCAGCCACCGATATCAGTTATCATGCTGGCAATGGCACTCACCTAACTGACATCAGTCACTTAGTGACCGACGTCGGCAAGTGAGTGACTGATGTCAGTCTCTGGTCAGCTGATGCTGGTGAACCCACCGATGTCGGTGACTGGTTCGGCCCTAGGGCCGAACAGGGTGAGCCCTAAATTTAGGGCTTCCCCATTTTGCCTCCCCCAACCCTCCTAGACCCTCTTAAATCACTCCTAATCTATCCTAGACCCTCTACCCACCTTCTTAGCTACCCTCCCCCCTCAATTTCTGCCTAAACCAACTAAAATTTCAAAAAACTAAATCAACACAAAAACAATCAAATAGGGTTCAAAGAGACCCTCCTACCTTCGTCCTGATGTCGCCGGCGTGGTGGCACGATGGGTGCCACTAGTGGTGGACCTCCCATGGGTCCTCTACTCCCCTCTACCATCTCTTCTGTGCCAATGACTCTACATGCTCTTGCTGGCCCACATGCATCCCTGTAGTGTCCAATCGACTCCCTCTCTCCACCAATGTTCCTCTGCCACCTCGCACCATTCCTCAGTCAACTCTGGGTCGCTTTCACTCAATCAACTCTAGAGCTCTTTTTTCTCTCAGTCAACCAAATCACAAATGACTTTTGGTGGGCCACCAATCTAGTTTTGTCAGATTTGGCAGGCCACCGACATCGGCATTTTTGTGCCCTTATTTTTTGACATCGGCTGATTTCCGCTGACATCGGTCCTTTTTGTCTACCAACGTCATTTATTTCACTGATGTCATCATGCTTCAAACCTCCTCATTGCCTAAAATCATGTCCCCAATCAGTCAGCTCTCCAGTAGAAGTCATCTTAGCCCCTTGGGGCACACTTGAGATCACTTTTGCCTTCATCCATCGACCACCAGACCGTGGAGATCATGACCATCTCCTCTGACTGCGACCACTTCCAAGACAAATGTTGCCTTGGTTGTTTTTGCATGTATGCTACCTCATAACTAGTTAGCAAAATTATGCGTAGCCCATATTTATGACCTTCACAAGTATAGGATCGCAAGCTGGTTGATCCCCACTACTTGTGGCATTTTCATGTTTCCAGGAGCACTTCCTGAGCCTGAGATACCTGGAACACGATGACCATTGGAGCTTCAGCTTAGATTGAATAACCTGATCAGCTACACCCAAATGCTGGGGCTCAGTTATTTCAATTTTGGCACTCCTTGACCTTGACTTGCGACAATTTGACCTGACCATCTCGTGAAGTGGTATACACGCAATCACGACTATTACAGCGTTCACACTCACCCTCTCTCTATCCATCTCTCTATTAAATCGACACTCAATCTCAGGTTCCCTTCCCTCGACTCTCGCTTTGAGGGGGGAACACCTCATCCCATACCTGGGGCAACCAACTCCTGTTTTTGTCTTGCAGTTTGTCAAGAACAACCAACAAAATAAAAAGGGGCAAATGTAGACACGGAAATCGTGTCTACCCCCTAGGTCTTCTTTCACCCTTGGCCCCCCTTGGCCCATGTCCTAACCCTTGTCCTAGCCCCCTCCATTTATCAAATAAATATTTTAATTTATTTGGCCCTCTTCCACCTCACCCATGCCACCTTAGATCCCCTCCTTGGATCCCCCCACCTCTCTCCTAGCCTTTGTTGCCCAAATCTCCCCTTTATCCTTCCTCTCGCATCCATTTATGCCTCCCCTAACCATTTTCCCATAGCCCCTTGACCCGGCAGCATGCAAGAATGAACAGAAGCTAATTTTAGCCTCTGTCCCCATTCTTCGGCTGTCGACGTCGGTCATTATGTGGCCGATGTCGGCAATACTGCCGGCATCGGTAGCCTTCAAGACCATTCTCTGCAACCATTCTTCGACTTGCTGCGAACAGAACTCTCTTGACACTTTTGCATTCATATTTTCTTCTCCTCCCCCTCATATAGCAACACTAGAAGCTACAGGCACCTTGCAGGAACAACTCTAAGCAACAGCTCCATTTGCAGGTCCTTCAACAGCTCTGACAACAAGTTTCTCCATTCTCCAACCAGCAAGCAAGAGGTAAGCACAGTGTTGTTTTCCATTTCATTTCTTATCTACATTTATCTATTTAGCTAACTACTGCCTAAACCTTCCCTGTCTGTCCCTGAGAGGCTGAAAAGCCTTCTCAGACCCCTGCCTCTCATCCATCCCCCTTTTGCACTTCTGGTTCTCAACCAGTCACTTTCTCGATATTCCCCTCTGCACAACCAGTTCTGCACAAACCCTTAGACTACTCCTCAGACCCCAAATAGTCCCTTTGAATCCCACACAGAGCCTCAAACCCTCAGACGAAGCCTCAGTCCATTCTGTAGACCAAGACCAGACATGTAACTCGTCTCTGACTACTGCCCCGGCCGACCTCATCCATTTCCCCTACTGACGTCGATAGACTAACTGACGTCGGTGACCTTCCCTGACCGACGCCGGCAATATCACCGACGTCAGCGACTGTGCAAAAGCAAATTCCTTCTAAACAGGTATGCATTTGTCTTAATTTCTTTCTTTCTATCTTTCATCATTTATCACTTTCTATTTCTGATCAGCATTCTATTTTTAACAGTGGACTGGCATCCTCCAAGAAGCCTTTGCACTTCTAGGACCAAGCCTTCGCTTGGCAGTCCACCCTTTTGTCATCTAACGTTCTTTCGTGTTTAGTGTCTTTCCCTTTCAGGTGTCATCCTCCACAACCAAAGAGGAGTTCTCACAACGTCTGAATTCTGGTGTGCACATCTACAATCCAAGTACGTACAAACCCTCGTCCTTCTTCTTAGTTTCTCATTTTCTCTTTCTTGAATGTGAAAAGAAAATCTAGCGTAGAAACACATACCTATGGTTGAATGAAGTAGAATATAAGAGGAATATAAAGGGTAGAGAAAAGATTAAATGTTGGGATATAATAGTTGTTGAAATGAAAGATTAATTTTTCCTGTAGATTACCCATTAAACTTGATAAAGAAGTTATGATTTAATTTACCATTCAAAAACAAATGGGTAAACAAAAGGGGTGAATAAGAGCCAATGAGATACAATATCTACAAAATTGAAACACAAGTTTCTTCTTGTACGTTATCAGTTGGATCCACTGAAAAAAAATTCAATTCAACTTACCATCTAAAAATAGATGGGAAAATACTTGTGTTGAATAAAAGTCTTGAATTTTTTTGATTGTTTTGAAAAAAATGAAATATTGGTGTTGAATAATAGTCTGGATAAATTGGCTCATAGATTAAAATATACTTTGAGTTTGAGATGTGGAGGGACCAATGATTATGAAAATGTCTCAGACCAAGTTGAATGGACATGCAACCTTATAATAAAATGAATAAAAATTGAAAGAAATAAAATGGGTATCAAAAAACTACCGACTGTGATAGAATGGTTTAAATATTAAAAAGAGCATTTTTACATTTAGAATATTATTTGAACTTGTTGAAAAAGTAACAATTTAATGTGTTATCCATAGGCAAAAAATGAATATGAATAGGAGTTTTGGAAAAAAACCCAAACAAGGGGATTTGATCTCGACATAATTTGAACAAGAGTCTTGATGCATTAGCTTACACAAATCAAATTTTACTTCGAGTTAGATGATGTAAAGGGACATATGAGCATGAAAGTGTTTTCAAAAAATTTAAATGGTCATGTAACCATATGGTATAAGGCAATAAAATTGGATTAACAAAAGAAGAATACAAAAATTATCTAATTTGAATTAATGGTTTCCATATTGAAAGACACTTTTTTGCATGTAGATTATTAGTTAAACTTATAAAAAGTTACAATTTATAGTACCATTGATAAAAATATAGATAAAAAATGGAGGTAAATAAGAGTCTTGGAATTTTACTGAGATGTTTGGTTGGAAAAAAATCAAAACAATGTACTTAAAGTTTGATGATGTGGAGGGCCCTATAAGTGTTAAAGTGCCTTCAACAAAATTGAATGGTCATGCAACCCATGATAGAAGATAATATAATTGAGAGTTAAAAAAGGGTATAAAATTTTATCCAATGTGATAGAATGTATTCCATATTGAAGGGCACATATTTACATGTAGATTTTTAGTTGGACTTGTTGAAAAGTTACAATTCAACATATGATCCATAAATATATAAATAAAAAATAAAGGTGAATAAGAGCATAGGAAATTTATTGAGATGTTTGGTGGGAAAAAAATTAAAACAATAGGATTTGATTTTGACATATGGTGAATATGCCTATCTAATTCAATAAATATGAGTATAACAAATACCATATTTGAAATAGTGCATGGTTGAAGGTCAAAATATGTTAAAAATTTATGGAACATCATTGGTTTGTATGGGAAATTGTTGAATCTATTAATTGTATACACACTCTTTTTTAACTTCATCAATTACTGATGTTTTTTCTCTTTCAGGAACTCATTGAATATCAAACTCTCTAAGTGCACACCTTAAAGGGTGCACCAAGAAAGGGGTGGATATACATTTGATGTTTCATAAGATTGTTGTTCCCTATACGTTTACTTAACCAATACAAACCCCTCCTATATGTTTCCTTAAGCTTTGACACCTCACCCACACTCTTCTCCAAAAAATTCACCACCTCAAATAGCCCATACCTAAGCAAAACTCATTTTTATTATTTACCAAATGCAATCTAATGGGTCAACCTAATTCTAGGAATATCACACATTATGGGATTGAGTCGGCCTAACCTGACTTATTTTGAGACCTAGTAATTTTATTTTCTAACTAATAAGGTCAATTGGGGTGCCTACATCAGCTAAAAGTTTAGAAGGGCTTAGGGATAAATTAGCATATAAATTCACAGCTTTCCCCCTATTTATAATAGAGATAATCATTCATTTACACTTTTTTATTTGAATTTATGCCATTCTACTTGAGGAGTCATTTCTTAGAGTTTCATGCTTCTCGGAGGGGAACCTTTATCTTGTGAAGGCTTGAGATTCACTAGGAGGTCCATGGATAGACTATAGTCCATTGTCCATCTTTAGTTTCTTCAATAATACACATTAGCATCTTGAAAGACACCATTGGCTAAGGGAGAGGTTGAGGCTCGACGGGTTCATTTTCAAGGTAAGTATTCCTAACTCTTTCTTTTCTATTTTATTATATATATTTTCATGAATAAGGGCTAATAAATGTAATATCTTTCCTTGATTAGGATCACCTCTACATTAACTTGAGTAGAGTTTTAATTTATATGTTTAATGTTTTTATTTATCCCTCATTTGTGCCATAAGCTTTAGTGATCACTAGATTATATTTACTTTACTATTACATTATTATTAGACCTAGATAGGGTTATTGTGTGGTGTTGTTTGCCTAGAGGCTTTGAAACCCTCTCTAGCCATATTATATGATAAGAGATCACTTAGGTAGGTTTAATGGATCCATATTGGTCGCGACCCTAATTATCTAAGTATTGAAAGTAGTATAGTAAGCTTATTTATTTTATCTGAGTTAGGATTGATTTGTAGATCAACTTCACTTTTGCTTGCATACATTCTAGTAAACCCAATGTGAAATAACCTTTGCAGATTTTTAATTCTCACTTTAGACTAGTAGATCGACTCTGTCAACTCAATATAATAGTTTGTGTATAAGTCTTAATACTCATTCAATCCCATTGACTTCGTTTAGATCTGTGTGTAGGTCATTTTCTCTTATAGATAACTAGATTGATCTGATCAACCCAATTCTATATTCTTTTTAGGTCATATTTTGTTTTGTCGATCTGATTGACACAATTAGGGCATCATCTTACAAGTTTTTTAACTAAGGTGATCTTATCAATTTTATTCCACTCTTTGTGATCAAAATTTCCCTTTTATGACACTAGATCAATCCTATTCATTTAGTTTTTCATCCTATCTTTCAAATTTTCTGACAAGTTCTATTTAGACTACTAGATAAATTTTATCAACATAGTTCTTTTGGCTATTTTTATTATTTAGCTTTTTGCAAACTTAGTCGATTGGTTTGACTCTATTTTAAAATTTGATTTTGTAGGTTCAAACCCTCATTTGGATAATACAACTTAAAAGAACAATTTAGTATCTTTAGAATATTAATAAATTGCTCAAATCAATTTCATCATAATCATCAGGTTCATTCTAACTAGCTTAGTTATTTCATTTTCAGTCAAATTATAATTTTGTTTTTCCTATTTTTTTAGTTTTATAAAATTTTACCCTTATAATAAACTAAATCGATGGACTCAACTTAGTTTTTTAATTATTTCTTACCAAATAAGCTCAGTCGACTTGTTTGACTATGTTTTTTTGGAATGTTTTTTAACAGACAGAGTCAACCAAATTGACTATATTATATACTATTCGCATATCAAATTAATACTATGTTGACCTAATCAACTTAGTACTATGTATTTTTTAAAGCAAAGGAAATTAACCCACATTGGTAGTAATTAATTCATTTTTTATTTATCTACTTGCTTGTGTGGAGTAGTGCATATAGTATAACTAGGAAAGTTAATTTACCAAATTAGTCACTTTCTTCCTTCATACACTACTAAATCACAAAATATAAAATAAGCATTTAAAAAATTCCATCCAGGTCTACTTACTTGGATTTCATCACCATGGGGGAAGATAACTTAGGTTTTTGGTCAAGTATAAATACGTGGTGGATGGTATATATTAGCAAAGCACCTGACACCCTTATTGATATGGGATTATGAAGTGGTAGGCCCTAATACTAAGCCATTACTATTTCAGTGAATTTATACTTATTATTCAAAAAGAGGAAGAAGAAAAAACTAAGTACGAGTATGGTTGAAAAAATATTTGATTGTGCACACATGAAATTAGAAGATTGTGAAGAGATCCTCTTTGGCTTGTGAGGATGACCTACATAATAAAGAGACTAGAAAATGGTTTGTTAGCTAGGTAGGCAAGGTGGATTACCTAGCAAGTTAGATCCAAGAAGACAAAGCTCCCTTAGAGGCTATCAATCCACCTTTTAATATAATTTAATGCTGATAAAAGAAGGTTGCATAATAGATATGAAAGTACTTAATCAACTAAAATAAATGGTTTTCCAAAAGAAATGTGTTTAACAAAATAAACTTAAGGTAAATGTTAAACTATAAAAAGGTCAGTTCAATTTAGGGTTAGGTTACTATTTCTGGTTTGTATAGTGATAGAGGTCAAAAAATAGAGTTTGGTTACGTTTATTAGGTGGTTAAGTGCTTACTAGTTTTTGGTCTGATAGTGATTGTCAGTGGTCAAGTTGACCATCAGTGGTTGAACTATCTATCAGTAGTTGAGTTGTCTATCAGTGGTTGGGATATCCATCGATGCTTGAGCTAACCATTGGTAGTTAGATAGATTATCATTGGTCATAAGGCTGACCATTATAGACATCTAAAACTGGGCACTAATAACCTCCAACTAGGCTTTTGACCAATTTCCACCAAAATGCATAATTTGGCCTAAAAACACTAAAACACATTAAATGAGTGGAAATTGATATATTAAAGTGAATATTTTGGCCAAGGTATCATTAAATGGGGTAATGAAATTTAAGAAGTAGCTAACTTTGATCAGATCATTTTGAGTTAAAATGCCAAATTTGCACGTGAGTTTTCTAGATTACTCTTTTCTATCAAATTTATTAGACGAGACATGCACCTTTGTTATTTTATGTTGGAAACATCCTAAATGAAATAACAAATCTAATGCATCTGATATTGCATCCTAATTCTAATCCAATCAAATTTTGAGCCAATAACGAGACATTTTAACTAATTTGATTAATTTGTGCACCAAAGGGCTAAGGTTTGCATCAAAGTGCTTAATCATGCTTAAGAGCTAATTAAACCAAATCATGAAACTAATTAATAATTCCATGGAACTTGTTAAATCATTTATTTTTGGAAATGAATATTGAATATCTACATCACTTAATGACTTCATTTTTTAGGAAGGCATCCCTAGGCCATCAATGCATAAAATATCAAGATTCATGCTTCCAATGCCTCATTAAGACCCTCCATGCCTATTCATTACCCCTCTATCCCAACTATTTGTGAGACTATTTATGAATTTTAAATACATAATTGAATTAATCCTTGGCCACACATCTCTAGCTTGAGATGGATGGTTAAGGTTAATTCTAACCATTTTTGAAAATCTATAAATAGGAGGCCTTGCCTCTTGAATTCTAAGATCTTTCATGCCAAACTTATAATGAACAAATGAATTAAAAATAATTTCATATTAGTGTAATAATGCCCAAATATTGATACAATTCAAGCCAAGCCAAAGCCAAACATGGTGCCAAAGAGAGATAGAGGTAGCCATACTTCATTGATGCAGACTTCATGAGCACAAATCGAGCAAGCCACTACAATAAGCATTTTGGAGCATCCAAATAAGGTGAAATAAGGTCTTTATTTCATGTTTTAGTTTTGTTTTTATTTTTATTTTATTAACTAACATCCTCTTTTGAGATATGCTTAGGGTGTTAGTTTAGTGTGTTTTTGATTGATTTGGTTTATTCACTAACATAATACTAATATGCCCCTATTACAATCCTATGTTCATAAATGGCATGCCTTATGAGACCTTAGCCTCAAAAATTTGGTAATTAGGCTCCTATAATAAAACTAATAACCTTTCTCATGCAGAATCTTGGAGTGGGAGGCACAAAAGAGTGAAAAAATTGAGTAAAACATGTTTTTTTGAAAGTCATAGATTTATCATGACACAATAATGCGATTGTCACTACAAGTCACAGTATTGCATTTAAATTAAATTTTTGCACTAACCTATGTTTTGATAATATCACTACTCACAAGTAGTGATATTGTAATCTTGTTACTAGCTAGTAGTGATATTGCAATACTGCAACTAGATAGTCATGGTATTGTAATCCCGTCATTCCAAAGTCACAGTATTGCAATCCCACCACTCCAAAGTCATGGTATTACAATCCCACCACTCCAAAGTCATGGTATTGCAATATTTCCAATCCAAAGTCACTTTATTACAATCCCACAATTGAATCGGTGACAAGATTGCACTGTAAGTCATGGTATTGTAATGTGTAGAATAGGCCATTTTCTAGAGCTTGGTTTGGGGTCATCCGAACTCTATTTGTGATGATTTGTTTTTTAAAACCATGTGTTTTATTCAAAAAAATTTGAATATGAAATTAGTTTCACTTGAAGTTATAGAATTTTTTCATAAACATCTTTTAACCAGAGTAGCAAGTTCATCAACCCGAGTAACAAGATTGTCAACCCAACTCACGAGATTGTGAACCCGAATAGCAGGATTGTCAACCTAAATGGTGGGATTGTTAGCCCAAGTAGAGATATTATTTTTCCATATTAATATAACCTAAATAAAAATATTACATTATTAAATCATGGTTTTGCAGACTCATGGGATTGCTCTGTCGAGTAGAGAGATTGCACTATATGAACTCGAGATCTAGTTTTTCAAAAGTCCTTGTTTCATCCTCAAAAGTGATTCAAAGGTAAATAACTTTCTAACAATTTTCTTTCAGGATCTACTTGGAAAATCATCAAAAAAACCTAAATTAGTTCTTTTCACACTTCATTTAAGTGTTTTAATATGGACTAAGAACCTTGTTTTGGTTCTTAATGGGAAACTTAAATGCTTAGATGAATGTTTTGACAAATTGTGCTTTCAAAGTTACAACTTGAGACCAAGGGGTCAAAAGTTCACCACCCAAACGTTCATTTGGTGTATAAAATAAAACTCACTTGTCAAATTTTGCCTTCAATAGTTGTTTAAACTTAGAATTTGATTGGAAAAAATAAGGTCATATCATGTATGCTCTTTCATCCATCCCCTTTAGGGAACTTTTAGAATAAAAAGCAACACCCTTATTGCAAACATGCCTAGTCTAAGGCATAGAAATAATGTCATATAAATCACTCCCTAGAAACTCAGAATAGTTTGGGTGACCTTTAAAATGACCCTAAAGTCTTTCTATTAGTCATTTATTTTTATGCAAACTTGGCTTATGAGGGGCACTTTACTACCTCCCACAAATTCTTTAG
Organism: Torreya grandis; assembly: GCA_037957365.1. Taxonomy (NCBI): domain Eukaryota; kingdom Viridiplantae; phylum Streptophyta; class Pinopsida; order Cupressales; family Taxaceae; genus Torreya; species Torreya grandis. The sequence continues at coordinate 1,443,548 of JARHVA010000004.1, read as the reverse complement.
GAAAGATTTGACCCGAAGTTTCATCTCCTGACACTAACTTCAACCACTCCCACTAGGATCAGAGGTTTAAGTGGTTAAAACACCTTCTAGTGTTAGATTTTCACATGGGACATAGCTACACTTTGGACATCACACTACACTAAGCAAGCGATGGACGTAGTGGTTGCAAAAAGGACAAGAATTTTTTCCAACAAGACAAGTGCCACGGACACCCAATTAAATTGTTGCTTCTCTTGTTTGTTAATGTGAAAGTTGGTAGACATTCTAGTATAGTCAACCCCACATTGCCATACCTTTGCTAGGATTTGGACGATTATACTTAATGTATTTTGGTCATTTTTGTTTGGTATGTTTTGAGACTAAAACTTGTTTATTTGTTTATAAACTATGTCAAAACCAGTTTATTTATACATCACTCTTTTATCTAAAGAGGTGTTATGCTAGTCATTTTACACCACACTTGTGCCTTGAAAATTTTTGCTAAACTTGTTTGTGTACGTTTAATTTGAATTACAGAGGGTAGTGTTATGCTGACAAAATCATGTCAAACCATTTTACCTTTGATTGTTTGAAACATAACATTGATCACATCTCTCAAGCATGTTTACACCATTAGGCTGCTCAATTTTCTTCAAGACTTATTTACCATTGCACCAAAAAAAAAATTGTTTCAAACCATGTCATATATACCATTTGGACCTTTGTCTTGTGCCATCATGTTGTCCAATCTTGTCTAGCTTTTATGGTCAAATTCTAGTTTTTAATGTTGTATTTTTAATTAACCTTATTAAGTTTGGATTCAAACATTGATTGATTTATGTTTAGGCCTAAATTCATGGGGCTGATACATAGATAATTCTCTTTTGGGTTGCATAAATTTGGTTAGTTGATTACCCAAATTTGAAAACTATTGATGTTTTGTTTGTTTACAGAACCTATCCCCATCATTGTTTGTGATTTTATTTGGGAGAACACAACCTTTCTCTAAGAGACTTTTGCCTCATGCCTTATGCCAACTAATCATGTTTATGTTTAATTCCATGTGTCGGGTCTATGTCAAAGTTATTTTCAAACTTGTTAGATTAATTCAAAATCACATCATGCCTTTGTTTCAAGTCTAGCTTTTGATTCCATTTGGCCAAAAGTCCTAGCATAGCCTATTTGAGCCTAGCTTTGGACTCCACATTTGGACAAAAGACATAGCGACTCTTTTCCCTTTCCTAATTTAGACCTTGTTTGAAACACTTTATCCTAGACTTTGACATACCAGTTTTTATTTAGATATTTTACCTTTTATGTGTATGATATTTGATATTATACATTTAATGTTATATTATTTTATGCCAAATTTTAGCACAAACCATTTTGGAGATACAACGCTATTTTCAGACCGTGTTGGAGATACAGCTCCACCTTCGACCAAGTTTAAACCATTTGTCTAAAGGATAGTTTTTTAGATTTTGTATAACTCTAAGCCTTTTATTTCAGAGTTTTTATCATTTATATAGATATGTATAGCTACACTTATGATGGAATCATGTACAGTCCAAATTATGATAGAATGGTTACATAAAATCTGACTAGAAACCCCTATAGAGATAGATTTTCTAAGGAATTTTATTATTCTCTCTACAATACTCCATATGGGTAACAAAGTCAAGAACTATCTTACAATCAAAATCAAGTTACCATATAGGATGACATGGTTTCCAAGGAGGACTTGGATGTTTTGGCTTATATGAGTAATCAGGGTCCACCACGTCATATCATTTCTATTATAGGACCACAACATTAAACTATTGCCATACTAAGATCTCATCCTTTGGCTTGTGTGAGCAACCATAATCCACAACACCCCAAACTTATCCTTCTAGGACATTGTCCTTTGGATTGTGAAATAAATCAAGCTCCACAATAACCCTTCATCATTCTAAGACCTAGTCCTTTGGCTTGTGTGAGCAATCAAGCCCCATACCACCCTATCGTTACCATTTTAGGACTTCATCCTTTGGCTCATGTGAGAAATCATGTTCCCCAATGCCCTACCATTATCCAATCACAAGCCATTCCTCATTTAGTACTAATCTAATCACAACCTCAATAAAAATAATCATTCGAAGACCAAGGTGTGTTCCAAACTGGTATTTTCTAACTCATTAGAAACCAAGGCCAAAATAACCAACCAATCCAAGATGTTTTTATTGAACCAACCATTTATGATAAGTCAACCTATGATGAATCACCTTTCAATACTATACCAGTCATCGAGGAGTCTCACTCTAATGAGCCAGTCTTTGTTGAGTCACTTCTTAATGATTATAACTTCCTTTGGGAAAATCATTACCCATATGCCTATTTTTCTAGAGCCTCCTATTGCCAAGCCAATCTTTGAGGAGTTATCACTCGACCTTTTTCCTTTATGGAGGATTCCCACTCAAACAAACTAGTTTTTGTGGAGCCCACCATGCCATTATAGCCCATCATTTGTCTAATACCAAGCATTAAACAAGACATCATTATAATAAAGTACCCATCACATGAAGAATCAGAGTTAGATTAAGGTTATATTCTTGGATAGATATTAGATTTAATATTAGAATCAGAATCAACATCAATCTCAACATTAGAATTAATGTCTATTAAGTCAGATTCAGAAATAAAATACATTCATGGTTGTTACAATACTGGTTATGCATACCTTGTAGATCAGTTTGAATACATTTGTGATCCTTCTACAATTTTTGAGGATGAGTACTTCAACATCCACATAATTTATCTTGGTATCTTCTATGAGATTTTGCATCCTCTCCTCATTCCATTACCATTCCACAAACCATTACCATCTACCAAAATATCCATATTATTGGCATTCCATCTCCCACAAGTGTCGATTGGGACTAATAGAATCACATTTTGTTGAAATTCATCCATGACAACATAGCAGTTGAAGAAGAGAAAGGAGGCCAAGACCAAATTCATTTAGCAAAAGAACATTCTCCTAGTGAAACCTTTTTAAAGGTGCTAGGGGACATGCAAAGTTCAAACTCATCATCTTTTAGTGAAACTTTTTCAGAAGTGTTAGAAGAAAATCAAAGTTAAAAGCCAATATTCATTAGTGAAACCTTCTTAGAGGTGTTATAGGATAATCAAGACAAATTAATTAGTGAAAAGCTCTTCGAGGTGCCAATAGCTAAGCACAAAAGTTCTTCACTTTTTGATGAATATAAAATCAAAGATCAAATCAAAATAGCTTGTTATCTATAGCCTAATCAGATAGTATCTACTCTTAGGCCCAAATAATAGAAAAATCTCAGGGTACTATCAAGAGCATCTTCAAGGTTTTTGACCTCACCACATCCAAAGTTATGTCAAATCCAACATCAACAACATTATGTGTGACCGAAAGTCCTGATCTTTATTTGTTTCCCAACCATTACACATTTCATTATCATCTACGATTCCATTTCACAATAAAACTTATCATCCATTATTTATCCCTATTTACTTTCCATGACCGTACTTTCCTTTATAGAGGATACAGAGATACCTTGTCTCAATGTTTGAAGGAATCGAAATCAAGGACCAATGAAGATCACAAAATCATTCTTGACAACCAAATCTATAGGTAGTTTTTGATAGAGAAACTATTCAAACAAGGTGTGGGATAGCAATTAACATGATTTATTATTTTATTTGTATCATTTTTTTATCAGGGCATGCATCTCTACTTCATCAAGAACAATAGAATCATATACCAAAAACCACACCTAGGCCAAAAACATATACCATACCATTTCATTTATCATATTCCTTTTGTTGTTATCACATATCCTTGACAATCACTTTACCACTTGGGGGAAACCCTCTTACCATTAGATCCAATCTATCAAACCATCATTATCTTAGAGTAGGACCATTTCATTCTACCATACCATGCCTATCTAGACCAAAGCCTATTTCTAGTCATCCCATCCAATCCTGTTTTGATCTTGGTTACTTTGATTCTTCTCATACTTTTTGCTAGGGGATTCTAATCAAGTTTAAATAATCAATCAAATCCATGTTTAAATGAAAGTCTATAAAAAGTCATGTGACAATTGATTTGGCAAGATATCTTTCACTTTTCCATCTTATATCAAGTTTGTTTATGTCAGCCTAATTCTAACCACCTATGGGAAAATTAGTGTCTCACCAGTCTTGATGCTAATTATAACCACCTATGGGTAAATTAGTATCATTTATATAATCCATTGTATCCTAGTTATAACCAATTATTGGAAAACTAGGGGAAACATTTGTTTATCATGCATTACCACATCACCTTGTCATTGTTATTTTCATTTGACTAGCCATTTATCAAATTTGAGAACTTGTTAGGACCTTGTTGGTTTCTCCTAAGATTTTATATGGATAGAATTAATTTAACTTTAGTTCATTTTGGGACTATGTGGATTATGCTCAATTCATGTTGAGGTCACCTCACTCCACCTTTCCATGCTCTCACCATTTTATGAGCAACCTAAGCCACACTCTTGTCATTTTGCAAGAAACCTAAGTAATGCTCTCACCATTTTGTGAGATTGAACCATTTATCATATTGTAATTATTGATTGAGATACTCTAAAAATTCCAAAAAACATTTGTAAAACTATTATAAAAAACCAAAAACATTGACCACTTCTTTGCCTTAAGAATTCTGGGAACCCTTACTAAGTTGCAAGCAAATCAATTGTCACTTAGTTTTCCCATCCTTTTTGGCCTTTTATCCCACACACTTTCCATTTTTCAAGACCATTCTTATTATTCTATCATGTCCATTATGTTTGTTTTCATCTGGTATCATTTTCTTCCCATTTCCTAAGAGAACTACATTTGGCCTAAAGTTTTTGTTGTATATTACATCCATGGAATTATGTAGGCAGCATCTACTTACCTAATGCATATGGAGATAGATCAACCACCCCATTCCTTTTCTTCTATTCTCCTATTATGTTAATTTGTTAAGTTGTCACCTATTTTCTAGGGGAAATATTCATATGGTTTATATTAAGTTGTTTACTTGTTTATTTTTTCTTATTTGTTTGTGTGATTGTTTGTTTTCTTTTAGTATTATTTCCTTGATTTAGTTTATGTGTATTTGTTGGGTGATTCCTTTGCTTGAACTTACACTTGAATCCATCCATATTAATATGTTTACATTGGCATCATGGTTTATATCATTGGTGTATTATTTCTATTTAGTATTGGATTATAGGAGTTAGTCCTTATGCATATTTCAACCAAGTCCTCATGATGTTATACCATGATGCCTACTGACACGTGTTATAACAAACCTCAACATTAGGAAGTCTATTTAGCAATGATGACATCAACATCTCTTTAACACCAACATCTTGATTTAATCCTAATCATATCCCAAATAGAGTAATTAAAAATGATTGAAATTTAACTTTTTTTAGTTTGAATGAGCATCTCCATACTAGCAGGTTATCCCAATTATTCTTTATCCTCTATATCAGATTATCATCATCATCAACCAAATTAGTCATGTTTTCCATAATCTAGGTCTAATGATGATAACCATATTGTGAAAACCATTGCACGTAATCCCATCTACATTTCTCAATGATTATAACCACCTTTGGGTAAATTATTGTGTTTTCATGCCACATTGCCACTATCAAGGAACAATACTTATAATCACCTTTGGGAGAACCATTGTATATTGTCCCACTTGAATTCTCAATAATTTCAACTATTTTTTCAAACTCATTATGTTTTCACCCCATCATCTTCCTTTCTTTGGTTCCTTCATTTCACTTTTTTCTTTTTGAGGGATCGTTTGTCAACCTACTTGTGCCAACTGTCCCCTTAAGGGGGCATCATATAGTCAGGGCATCATATAGTCAGTTCATCAATTATCATTAAATTTGTAAGAATATAGGACATTTTAATTCTTTGAAAATATGTTATTGTTCTTATATATTGCAACACCTTCCTAAATAGGAGAAAACTATAGACACCTAAAACTGGCCACTGATAACCTCCAACTAGGGTTTTGACCAATTTCCACAAAAATGCATAATTTGGCCTAAAAACACTAAAACACATTAAATGAGTTGAAATTGATATATTCAAGTGCCAATTTTGTCCAAGGTATCATTAAATGTTATAATTCAATTTATGAAGTAACTAACTTTGATCAGATCATTTCAAGTCAAAATGCCAATTTTGCACCTGGGTGCTCTAGATTGCTCTTTTTTTCAAATTTCTTGTACAAGACATATGCCTTTGTTATTTTGCATTGGTAACATCATAAATGGGATAATGAATCCAACACATATAACATTGAATCCTAATTCTAATCTAGTTAAATTTTGAGCCAATAACGAGACATTTGACCAATTTGATTAATTTATACACCAAAGGGCCAAGGTTTGCATCAAAGTGCTTAATCATGCTTAAGAGCTAATTAAACCAAATAATGAGCCTAATTAATAATTTCATGAAACTTGTTGAATAATTTATTTTTGGAAATGAATATTGAATATCTACCTCACTTAATGACATCATTTCTTGGGAAGACATCCTTAGGCCATAAATGCATAAAATATCAAGATTCATACCTCCAATGCCTCATTGAGACCCTCCATGCCTATTCATTGCCCCTCTATCCCAAATATTGATGATCTTATTTATGAATTATAATTACATAATTGAATTAATCCTTAGCCACACATCTCCATCTTGAGATGGATGGTTCAAGCTGATTCTAGTCATTTTTGAAATTTTATAAATAGGAGGCCTTGCCTATTTAATTCTAAGCTATTTCATTCCAAACTAATAATGCCCAAATGCATTCAAAATAATTGAATATTAGTGTTATAATTCCCAAACATTGAAACAAGCTAAGTCAAGACAAATCCAAACATGGTGCCAAGGAGAGATGGAGGTAGCCATACTTCATTGATGCAGACTTCATGAGCACAAACCAAGAAATCCACTACAATAAGCATTTTGGAGCATCCAAGGAAGGTCTTTATTTCATGTTTTAGTTATGTTTCTATTTTTGTTTTGTTAACTAGTCTCTTCCTTTGAGATAGGCTTAGGGTGTTAGTTTAGTGTTTTTTTGATTGACTTGGTTTATTCACTAACATAATACTAATCTCCCCTATTGTAATCCTATGTTCACAACTATTTATGGTTATTATTGGTCAATGCTTGATCAAACAACGCAGTTAGGCAAGGTTGATTAATTTGGTTCAAAGTTAGTTTTGATTGGTTGTTGGTTGCAAGATAGAGGGTGGGTCTCAGAAGGGTCTGGTTCAAAGAATGAGTGCTCATATGGTCAATAGGTTAGGTATTGGGTGCAAGTTATAAAAAAATAAATAACTTGGAACAATCATAAGACACTTAGTTGATATATTGATTAAAAATAATTTCATTAATGGAGATTGTTGGTGATGATTGATGATGCTGATAATGGTTGATGTTGATTGATTAACCTATAAAAAAACTCTGATCCATGAAGATGATAAATACAGATGGCTCCTAATAATTGTAGATAAATGTATATGGATGGATCCTTTTTTTCACCTCCTTCTCTCTTTTTATAGGAAAGAAAGAGAGGTAGAAGTATAGGTTCAATCAAGGGGTTCAACTCACATCTAAATTTAACTTGGACATGTATTTACTCATATAGGCTAATTATAAAAAATCAAGTTATAATTGATGCTAGAGTTAAATTTTTAGGTGGTGGATAACTAACCATCAGTGGTCAAGCTGACCGTTGATGGTCAAAGGTTAAATTGGTCAAAAGGGTGGGTTTAGCCAATAAGAGGTTTGGTGGGGAAAACTTGACCATCATTAGTCAAATTCTTGATTGTTAGTAGTCAGACTATTAACTGTTGGTAGTCATATCACTGACCATCAATAGTTGAGGGTGAAGTTTAAAGGTTAAAGTGGTCAAAAGGGTGGGTTTATCCAATTATAGGTTTGGCAGGGTAAATGGTTAAGAGTGGTTCAAGGAGGTTAAGTTGTGACATGAAAAGCTATGGTGTGTGGTTTTTCAGTATCTACATTTGCCCCTTTTTTATTTAGTTTGTATTAATAAGCTACAAAATAAAAATGGATTATGGGTGTAGGTGAAGGTGAAGGTTGGTTCAAGGTCAAGTTTGCCCTGAGTATAGGAGGAGGTGTTACCCCTTATTAATATAAGTAATGAGGTAAAATATAATTGGGTATGAGTTTGATAAGTGGGTAGGTGGGTGAAAAAGGTTGGTAAAAGGTTGGGCATTAAAGTGAAAACAAGCACATAAAATGTGACTAAGTGTGATAGTCAAGATTGCACATAGACAATATTACCATGATTGGTAAAAATTAAGGTCACTGCTAAGGGATAAGTGATCAATGTACTACATGGCCACATTAAGGCATAGTGGTTGGGTACACCTGTTACTCTCCTAGATAAGGTCAGTGTTTTCATGGGTATCTAAGGTAGGAAGTGTTCCTGGTGAAAACACAAATGGATCAAATGTTTCAAGTATTTGAAGTAAGAAGTACTCCCAAGAAGACACATGTGGGTCAGGTATGTATGAGGTGACATAAGTTTAAAAAGGTCTAAGCATGGAAATGTAATTAGTGTAGTTAAAGAGACCAAGGCAAGGTTATCATAAAATATGTGAAATTTTGGGACATAAAGGCCAAGTTCAAGAGGGGTGAAGAAAGGCAATCTCTAATGGGTCAATGGTTGATGGAGAATGTAATCTCCAATGGTTGGGTTGGTTGATCAAAAAGGTTTGGTTGGTGGAGAAAGGTAATATCATAGTTGAGTGGTGAAAAAGGCTGCAAATAAATGGTGATCTCCAAAAAGGTCAAAGGTTTTTTGGTTCAAGGTTGGTGGAGAAAGGGTGATCTCCTAATTGGTTAGGTTGGTTGAGAAAAAAGGCTTGGTTGGTAGAGAAATTTAATCTCCAATGGTTAAATGGTTAAGGGAGATTAAGATACTCCATAATAGGTGGTTGGTTATTCAAAAAGGTTTAGTTGGTGGAGAAAGGTAATCTCTAATGGTTCAATGGTTAAGGGAGAATAAACTTCTCCCCAATGGGTTGGCTCAAAAGTTCAAGGTTGGTAAAGAAAGGTGATCTCCTGGTTGGGTGGTGAAAATGGTTGTAGAGAAAGGGTGATCTCTAAAAAGGTCAAAGGTTGCTTGGTTCAAGTTTGGTAGAGAAAGGGTGATCTCCTAATTGGTTGGTCAAAGGAGAAGGGTGATCTCCAATGGTTAAATGGTTGAGGGAGAATAAGCTACTCCCTAATAGGTGGTTGGTTGTTCAAAACGGTTTAGTTGGTGGAGAAAGGTAATCTCTAATGGTTTAATGGTTAAGGGAGAATAAACTTCTCCCCAATGGGTTGGCTCAAAAGTTCAAGGTTGGTAAAGAAAGGTGATCTCCTAGTTGGGTAGTGAAAATGATTGCCGAGAAAGGGTGATATCCAAAAAGGTCAAAGGTTGCTTGGTTAAAGGTTGGTAGAGAAAGGGTGATATCCTAGTTGGTTGGTCAAAGGAGAAGGGAGATCTCCAATGTTAAAAGGTTGAGGGAGAGTAAGCTACTACCTAATAGGTGGTTGGTTGTTCAAAAAGGTTTGGTTGGTCGAGAAAGGTAATCTCCAATGGTTCAATGGTTAAGGGAGAATAAGATACTCCACAATAGGTTGGCTCAAAAGGTCAAAGTTGGTGGAGAAAGGTGATCTCCTAGTTTTGTGGTGAAAATGGTTGGTTTGGTAAGGGTGGCATTCAAATAGGTTTCCCAACTTGGTGTACCACCTGGTTTGGCAAAAAGGTGCCCCATTTCTTGGTGAAAGGGTGTGAAAGTTAGTAGTTAAAGGCTCAAATACCTAAAAATAGAATACATACATCTTAAAAATTGTCATGAAATGTAAAAAGATGAGGCTAAATTCTTTGATTGGAAAAGACCATAATGGCAATACGGGTGGGCTTATAAACATAAACCCTTCATGTTATGTGTTGTTGTTAGTCAGTTGATTAAGACAAGGTAGCTTGATCATGAAGTGTCAAGTAAGCTCAAAGATCCCTTGAAAAAAAGAGGGAGACAGGTGAAGATTGAAGCTTTTTGTGAGACTAGTATGTCTCTTCTATAGGTCACCAAAGAGCCAGTATAAATAAGTCTATCATAAAATGTGTAGACTGATCAATGTCAAAAGCCTACCTGTGAAAGCCAATTGCGGTTTTCACCTTAGTTTGTTGTTTGAGAGCTGATTGCATCTTTTAATATTAGTTTTCTTTGGTTGTGATTTTGATGGTGGGTCTTTTGCTTTGTTGTTGTATATGGGAATTTGATCGATGTGGGAAGCTTCTAAGACATTGTTATGTTTTTGACAAATGCTTTACTTAGCCATCCTTCAAGGGAGTGGTCAAAGTTTATTTGCTTTGTTCAAGGCTTTGTGATAGCTATCTTTTAAGGGAGCATTCTACCTTATCTTTGTGCAATTTTGGTATGCTTATGTATATATCCTTTGAGGGAGTAGTCTATAAATGCTTAGAAATGACCCTCAATTTCTTGTGGTAATGAGTTTGCTTCTTTTATTTGATTGTTTACATTGACATAGACCTACTTATATAGGCTTAAATCTTGGCCTTTATGGATGCAAACAAGAAGCACAAGAAGGTGAGGTAGGTGAAAAGAGGTTTACGTGACAATGATCATGGGAATCCATCTTGTGAAAGGGGTAGAAAGTATCATGAGAACCATGCCATGGGTAGAACCGTGGTACCCATTATTCAAGATAAGGCCATGATTGTGACAGATAATCACATGATTTAGTTTTAATTGGTTGCCACTAATGTGGTTGAAATCAAAGGATGAGCTTAAGTTAGACACAAGATGACCAAGAACTTAGTTTAACTAAAGAACATGATGGGATTTCAAAGCATTTAGGGGCTTATGTTTGAATAATTCCCCAGATCCATACTCATGAAAATAGTTTAGGTCACTTTCTAAGGTTAGGTTAGGTGGTTAGAGACTTTTGGAGGGAGAGTTCCCCTAGTTGCTCTTCCCATAAATGGTTGAGGTGGGAAAAATATCCCAAGGCAAAGGTGTTGGGTCGAAAAGAGGGATTAAGAGGGATGAAAATGATTTCATCCATGCCCTAAGGGTTTTTAGTTGTTAGTGGGTGAAAAGGTCAAGTTAAAGGTGGTGGTTTAGGTGAAATGTTGGGTTGATGTTGGTTCAGGTTGACTGATAAGTTGGTTATGGTTGATTAATTTGGTTCAAAAGTTGGTTTGCTTGGTTAAAATAGGCAAGATAAATGGTTGATTTGGTTTATTTTCTTAGTTTGATTTATTGGGTAAGGTAGGATGGCAAAGATTTGAACCTATTCTAGAGGTAATTAAACTAAAGATAATGTCATAGGGTAGATAGAGGTGAGCAAGCTACAGACTAATTGGGTAGTCTTGGTCATATTCAAGGTTAGGTTGACCTTAGTTGAGGTATGATTGGTTGTAGGTTGATCCATTGCGAGGTGAAGTTGAATAGGTTGGTTGTGTTGAGGTAGACCAACTAAAAGGTGAAGTAGAGTAGGTTGGTTGGTTGGTTGATCCACTAAAAGGTGAAGTGGAATAAATTGTTTGGGTTGATGTTGGTCCACTAAAAGGTGAAGTCGAATAGGTTGGTTGGGTTGAGGTAGATCCATCAAAAGGTGAAGTGGAGTAGGTTGGTTGGTTTTATTAATTATGGGTTTTAAATAAAATTGTAAAGATTCCACTTGGTCAATAAGTAGAATGGTTAAGATTGGTACGATTATATTTTCCTTAGTTATAGGTTTTCCGAGGACCAAATCTAATTGATGGGCCTCAATGTGTTGAGGGATTTGGTCATAGTTTTCCTAAATAATGAGTGAAGGAATAGGTTTAATGATTGATTGCTTGAAGAGATTCAAGGCTAAGTTAGGAGGAACACAGAGTATATACATGGGGACCTCTTCATGATCAATAAGGTTTTGGATGATCATCTTAAAATTAGAACATATATCTATGTGATATCTGTGTGTGTGATGATATGAAAAAAATTCATTCTCTATGAACCAAAGTGGTTTTAGAATAGAAGTGTTGATAGGATTGACTAGAGGAATTCTAATAAAAGAAGCCTCCAAAAGTTTGTCTAGGATTGAGGCATATGATTCCCCCAGTGGGGTATACTATCTAGGAAGAGGGTGTGCCAATTGCTCTTCAGGTGGTGAGATAGTTGGTTGGTTTGATAAAGTTGGTTAGTTGGGTAAGCTTGTCTAATAAGATAGGTTGGTTTGGTTTGATTGGTTCAGTTGATATGATAAGTTAGTTTTATTTTATTGGTTGGGTATGTTTTGTGGGGTAGGTTAGTTTGGTAAGGTAGATATGGTTGGTTGGTTTGAAAAGGTTGATAGATTGGATAGGTTAGGTAAGGAAGGTAATTTTGATAAGGTAGGTTGATAATGAGTGGTTGATAGGTTAAATTAATGGTTGTTGGTTGATAGGTTAGGTTGATGGTTATTGGTTGATGGGTTGGGTTGATAGTTTTTGGTTGATAGGTTAGGTTGATAGTTGTTGATTGATAGCTTAGGTTGATAGTTATTGATTGATAGGTTGTGTTGATAGTTTTTGGTTGAGTGACCAAAAGGGTAAACCAAATCTTAGTTGTGAGATAAATAAGGTTACCACAAAGTGGGTTTAGGTGATAGATATGAAGGTTGGGTTAGGTAGTCAAAAGTTTGATAAGGTTGAGGTGGTTGATATAATGGTTGGGATAGGTAACCCAAATATTGGTTAGGTTGATCTTGACAATAGTTAAAGGTTTGTTGATAGGTTGTTGGTTGGTCATGTTGTTGATATGTTGCTAGTTAGTTGTAGGTTGTTGGTTAGTTAAAGTGATGATCAATTGGTTGTTGATAGGTTGTTGGTTGGTTATAGGTGGGTTTAGGTGGTTGTTTATTGATTTTTGGTTGGTTATAGTTGAGAGTTGATCGATTGTAGGTGTAGGTGACGTCGAGAGTTGATGATGCAGGATAAGATGCTAAGTTAAGAGGGTTACTATCTAGAAATCTAACAAAGTTGGGATCTCCAACTAAAAAGATAGGTGGGATCCCCATTGATCAAGGTAATGAGGATAAGGTAGATGAAGGTCAAATGGTAGAAGGTAGCCAATAAGAGGTTAGTTTTCTCACAACTCAAATAGAGAGAAGACAAGAAAAATTCAAGAAAGATAGAACACACTCTAAAGTACATTAAATCCTAAGGTTAGTTTTAGTCTCACTTGTGGCTTATGCCTTAAGCTTTAAGATTTGACTCAAATTTAGTTCGTTATAATGGGTACTAAATAATAAATTCATGGATAGGTTTTAAGTAGTGTTTAAGTGCTTAAAAAAAGTATGATATTGGAATCAATATGTGGCTTGGTATTGGGGCCTACCCCCGTACTTCACACATCATAGTGATAAAGGTGTCAAGTGATTAGAAAATATATATTGATTTCCAGAGTTTATACTCAACTAGAGAGTTGAGTTGGTTCTCCCTTTGGTGGTGAAATCCAAGTAAGATAGATGGGAAAGGGTAAGGTGATTGTTATGTGATGAAATCCTAGTCAGGACTTATGTCAAGTTATTATGATGTTTGATTGGTAAGTGGTTCATTTTATGTGTGATAAGAGTGATGCTACAGTTAATTACTTGTTTAATTAAGCTATTGTGAGCCAAACATGCAAGCAAATGATGGATGCAATTGATTTTAAACCTAAAAATAAATTTCAATTTTGTTTATGAGCATAGAATAAGGAGAGAACATTTAAATGCAAAATATGAAAATGGAAAAAATGGTGGGGGTCCCATCAGGCATGCCAAAATGTTTCAGTAAATTTATACTTATTATTCAAAAAGAGGAAGAAGAAAATAAGTATGGGTATGGTTGAAAAACCTATTTGATTGTGCATGTGTGAAATCAGAAGATTATGAAGAGCTCCTCCTTAGCTTGGGAGGATGACCTACATAATAAAGAGACTAGAAAATGGTTTGTTAGTTAGGTAGGCAAGGTGGATTGCCTATCAATCTAGATCCAAGAAGCGTGAGCTCCCTTGGAGGTTGTCAATACACCTTTTAAGACAAGTTAATACTGATAAAATAAGGTTACATAATAGATATGAAAGTACTTAATCAACTAAAATAAATACTTTTTCAAAATAAATGCATTTAAAAAAATAACATTAAGGTAAATGCTAAACTATCAAAAGGTTAGTTCAAGTTAGGGTTAAGTTACTATTTCTAGTTTGTTTAGTGATAGAGGTCAATAAAATAGAGTTTGGTTGGGTTTATTAGGTGGTTAAGTACTTGTTGGTTGCTTGCTAGTTTTTGGTCTGATAGTGATCGTCAGTGGTTGAGCTAACCATCGATGGTCAAGCTGACCATTAGTGGTTGAGTTATCCATCAGTAGTTGAGCTATCTATTAATGATTGAGTTATCTATTAGCTATTGAGTTGATCATTGATTATTAGATAGATTGTCATTGGTCATAGGGATGACCATCAATGGTTACTATTGGTTGGGTCTGGGTCAAACAACTTAGTTGGGTGAGGTTGATTGATTTAGTTCAAGGTTGGTTTTGGTTGGCTACTAGTTGTGAGATAGAGGGTGAGTCTTAGAAGGGTTTGGTTCAGAAGCTAATTGATCAAATGGTCAAGAGTTTAGGGATTAGGTATAATCTATAAAAAACTAAATAACTTGGAATAATCACAAAATACATAGCTGGTAGCTTGATGAAGAAGAATTTCATTGATGGAGATTAATGGTGATGATTAATGATGTTGATGATGATTGATGTTGATTAATTGACCTATAAAATAAACTCTGACCCATGAAGATGATAGATGTAAATGGCTCTTGATAATTACATATAAATGGATGTGGATGGATCCCCTTTTTCACCTCCTCTTTTTTTATAAAAAATAAGGAGAGCTAGAAGTGTAGGTTCAATCAAGTGGTTCAACTCATGTTTAAATTTAACTTGGACATGCATTGACTCCCACAAGCTAATTAAAAAAAATAAGTTATAGTTGATGCTCGAGTTAATTATTCAAGCAGTGGATAACCAACCAACAATGATCAAGCTGATCATCAACAGATGAAGGTTAAATTGGTCAAAAAGGTAGGTTTATCTAATTGAAGGTTTGGTAGGGAAAACCTAGCTATCAATGGTCAAACTGATATCTTTCAATAGTCAAACCACTAACCATTAATAGTCAGACCACTGACAGTTAGTAGTCAAGGGTAAAGGTTAAAGGTTAAATTGGTCAAAAGAGTGGGTTTAGCCAATTGGAGGTTTGGTAAGGTAAATGGATAGGAGATGGTTTAAGGAGGTCAGGTTACAACATGCAAAACCTTAGTGTGCAATTTTTTGGTGTCTATAAGTACCATTACCAATATCGATCCTTTCATCCTTAAAATACCTGAAACTAGCTTTAGCTTGCCTCTTTTTAGTTCCTTTGTAAATCCAAATGCCATATCACATTTTAAAACATAATTTAAAAAAACATTAGGAATGCATGTTTATTAGATTATCATTTACATTTTAGTTTTGTTGCTTATTTTTTATAAATTAGATTTTTTATTGCAAAACTTGTATTAACCAACATTGATATAAGGTTTGTATTGTGTGTTACAACTAAATCAACCCAATTGATCTATTTGATTGTGTGTTTAACTTATTTATCTACAAAATTGCTACTCTGTCATCCAAATTTATAACATTTCAAATACTTCCTACTTACATAACATAGTTGACTCAGTAGAATCACTCTCTTATAGGTTCTTATATTTGTTTTCTCATAGAACATAGTTGACTTAGTTGACTCAATATCTTATATGTTTTCCCATAGAACACAGTCAATCCATTTGACTATATTTTTTGTTAGCAATTTAATATGAGTATTAATACATTGACTTATATATATCAAAGTGTAGTTTGAGTTTGTTGATATGGAGGACCAAATGTGCATGAAATTATGTCCAACTAAGTTGAGTGGTTATTGAAACCTATGGTAGAAGGAAGTAAAATTGAGAGAAACAAAAGGGGTATTTAAATTTATACAATGTGATTATTAGCTGGACCCAACAAAAATGTTACAATTCAATGCACCATCCAAAGATAGATGAAAAAGAGTTGTGTTGAATAAAAGTCTTGAATTTTTTGAGTTTTTGATTTGAAAAAGTTGAAATATTAGTGTTTAATAAGAGTCTTGATATATTGGCTCACAAAGATCAAAATTTACTTCAAGTTTGATGGTGGAGGAATAAATGAGCTTTAAAGTGTCTCAAACCAAGCTAAATGGTCATGCAAACCTATGGTAAAATATAGTTAAATTGAGAGGAATAAAATGGGTATAAAAAAAAATTCCAATGGGATACAATGGTCTTTATATTGAAAGACACATACAATTTATAAACATATGAATAAAAATGTATCTGAATACAAGTCTTAAAAATTCATTGAGAAGTTGGTTTGGAAAAAAAACCAAACAGTGGGATTGATCTAGGCATAAGGTAAATATGCTTATAAAAATTTAATCAATTCAAGTACAAAACATTATCTAGGGGAAAACTAGAGTATCTTAAAGTGTATGTATATTGAAATGTCTTAAAGTGTCGTACACTAATTTGGAGGAATTTTCATAACATATACAAGACATGCATAAACAACTAAAAGAAAAAATTAAGCAATTTACCATGGCATATAAACAAAAATTTAATCTCAAGTGAAGATTCAAAGATATAAGATTTGAATGAGTGGATTATAGAGTTAAAAGAATGTTTTGACATGGATGATGTGGGTGGCCCAATGGGATTTAAATATTTTTAAAGAATACAAGAATGAGAAAAAAGATGTGAAAATAATTGTGTCGAATAGGAGTCTAGAGTTTTTTAGTGTTTGGTTTAAAAAAATATAAAACATTAGTGTTGAATAAGAGTATTGATAGATTGGATTAAAAATATTAAAGTGTAATTTGAATTAAGTGATGTGAATGGACCTATGAGCTTGAAAGTGTCTTAGACAAAATTTAATAATCATTTAACCATATGGTAAAAGAAAGTTAAACTGAGAGGAACAAAATGAGTATTAACACATTATATAATGGGATATATTAGTTTCCATATTGAAGGGCACATTTATGAAATTATATTATTATTTGGACTTGTTGAATAAGTTACAATTCAACATACCATCCATAAAAATATGGATAAAAAATACATGTGAATACAAGTTTTAGAAATTTGTTGAGATGTTGATTTGGAAAAAAACCCAAATAGCGGGATTGATCTTAGCACAAGGTGAATATACCTATAACAATTTATTTAATATGAGTATAAAAAATTATTTGGTGAGAAAAAATTGTAGCTTAGCACCACTAGGTACACACAACAAGTTAATTTGAAACGAAATGAAAAAGATAGAAGATTTTATAACTATAAAACTACTAGATGATGATCCACATTTCTCATGTATTTGATGAAACATTAGTAGCAACACTCCTACTAACATGATGTTTGTTTGGTCATGAAAAATAGTATCATGTTCAACCCAAATATTACTATGGGTACATACAACAAGTTAATCCAAAATGAAAGGAAAAAGATAAAATATTTAATAATGGTTTCTATATTAAAGGGCATATTTCTGCATATAGATTCTCATTTGGAAAAAAATATAATTCACTATACCATTCTAAACATATGACTAAAAAATACAAGTGAATACAAGTCTTGAAAATTTGTTAAGATGTTGTTTGGAAAAAAACCCAAACAGTGGGATTGATCTTGGCATAGGGTTCATATGCTTGTAACAATTTAATCAATATGAGTACAAAAAATTATCTGGTCTAAAACTAAAGTGTGTGTAGATTGAAGTGTCTTAAATTTTCATATACCAATGTAGAGGAATTTTCATAACATATACAAGACATGCATAAACAATTTAAAGTAAAAAATTGATCAATTTACCATGGTGTATAAACAAAAAGTTGATCTTAAGTGAAGGGTCAATGATAGAAGATTTGAATGAGTGGCTTACAGAGGTAAAAGAGTGATTCTACATGGATGATATGGGTGGCCAATGAGATTTAAAGTGTTTTAAAGAATATGAGAATGAGAAAATAGATGAAAAAATAGCTGTGTCAAATAGGAGTCTTGAAGTTTTTGAGTGTTTAATTTGAAAAAAAAATGAAACATTAGTTTTGAATAAGAGTCTAGATAGATTGGATTACAAAGATTAAAGTGTAATTTGAATTTCATGATGTAGAGGTAACAATGAGATTGAAAGTGTTTCACACCAAATTTAATGGTCAAGCAATCATATGGTAAAATAAAGTTACACTGAGAGGAACAAAATGAGTATTAAAATATTATCTAATGGGATAGACTAGTTTCCATATTGAAGGGCACATTTTTGAATTTAGATATTATTTGGACTTGTTGAATAAGTTACAATTCAATGTACCATTCATAAAAATATTAATAAAAAATTCATGTGAATACAAGTCTTGGAAATTTGCTAAGATGTTGGTTAGGCAAAAAACCCAAATAGTGGGATTGATCTTGGCATAAGATGAATATGCCTATCAAAATTTATTCAATATGAGTACAAAAAATTATCTGGAAGGATTTTTTTTATCTTAGTGCCATTGGGTACACACAACAAGTTAATCTGAAATGAAAGGAAAAAGATAAAAGATTTGATAATATGTAAAACTACTGGATGATGATCTACATTTCCAATGTGTGTGATGAAACATTGGAATCAACACTCCTACTAACATGATGGTTGTTTGGTTGTGACAAATAATATCATGTTCAACCCAAATATTACTATGGAATAAATATGAGTTTTATTTTGATTATTTTTAGCAACTCTTGGTATTGAATAAGATATATGATAGTTAGAAGTTATGCTTCTTGCATGAAATAATATTGTTTCAAAACTACATTAGACCCTAATTCTCCAAATAGATATGTAGGCAACTCATTGAAAAGAGTAGGGGTCATGGGAATAGCTATTTGGATTTGAGTCTTTATAAGTTGACATACAAAGATCAAAGTGTACGTTCATTTTGATTATGTGGAGGACTCGAGAAACTTGAATGTCTTATACCAATTTGAATGATCCTACAACCTTATAAAATAAGGAAATAAAAAGAGAGGAACAAAAGGGGTATAAAAAAAATATCCAATAGGATGAAATAGATTCCATAATGAAAGGAACATTTATGCATGTAGATTATAAGTTGGACATGTTGAAAAAGCTACAATTAAGTTTACTATCCTTAAACATATGGACAAAAAATGGATGTCAATAAGAGACTTGAGAATATTTTGAGAATTTTGATTTGAAAAAAACCAAAGTAGTGGGGTTTCATTTTTAAAAAATTGTATAACAGTATGGATTGATTGGATTACAGATATCAAAGTGCATTTTGAGTTTGATGTCCCGAGTGCCCAATGAGCATGAAAATGTCTTAGACCAAGTTGAATGGTCATGCAATTGTATTGTAGAAGTAAGTAAAATGAAGAGTACTAAAGGGGGGTATAATTTTTTCATTAATGTGGTATAATGATTTCTATATTGAATGACATGTTTCTTCTTGTAGATTATATTTTGAACTTGTTGAAAAAATTATAATTCAACATTCTATTTATAAATATTAAGAAAAAAATATGGAGGTAAATATGAGCGATGAAAATTTGATGATATGTTTGGATGGGAAAAACCCCAAACATTGGGATTTGATCTTGGCACATGGTTAATATGCCTCTAGAAATTTAATCAATATGAGTCAAAAAAATACTCTATTCAAAATAGCGTATGGGTTTAGGCAAAGAAGTGTTTTAGATTTGTGGAATATTAGTGGTTTGCATGAGAAATTCATTGAATCAGATTACTATGGAGAGTATATTCAAAAGATGCATCAACGATTAAATCAACAATTCATGTAGTGTACCATGCATTACAAACAAAATGTGGATTTCAACCAAAGAGAGAAGGGCAGAAGAGTTGAATGAAGTAGAGGATCATGCAGATTATATGTAAGAGATTTATCAACAAGTTAAATAATAATTGAACCATAATATAATGAGATACAAACAAATTGGTTTTAATCAAAGAGAAAAGAATAGAGTTGACATATTAACTTATTGAGATTAGAGAGTGATTTTTATTTTATGATGTAGAGGATTTACAAAGAATTATATTGTGTTAAACTAATGTAAAAAATCATGCAACCCTCTATTTTAAAAAAGTACAAGTGTAGAGGATTATAATGGGTATAAAAATGATTACATGGTGAGATATAATAGTTGTTGAAATGAAATGTACTTTTTTTCTAGAGATTATCAATTGGATTTGTTGAAAAAGTTACAATTTAGTGCACTATTCACAAACATACGAGTAAAGAAAAGTGGTTAATATGAGGCAATGAGATATAATTGACGCAAAAGTTGAGGGAAAGTTATTTTTTAGATTATAAGATGGATGCACTAAAAAAATATAATTTATTGTACTCCAAAAATAGATGGGAAAATAAAGGTGTTAAACAAGAATCTAAAAAATATATTGAGATGTCTGGATTGAAAAAAGTGAAATATTGGTGCTAAATACGAGTATTTATATAATGGATTAAAAAGAATAAAGTTTACTTCAATTTTAATGATGTGGAATGCTTGATTAACGTGAAAGTGTCTGAGTATTAAATAAGATCCTTGAATTTTTTGAGTGTTTGGTTTGAAAAATATTGAAACATTCACATTGAATAGGTGTCTTGATAGATTGAATTCACATTGAATAGAAGTCTTGATAGATTGAATTACAAAAATAAAAGTGTAATTCAAGTTTGATGGTGGAGGGACTGATGTAGGTGGCCTAATGAGATTTAAAGTGTTTTAAAGAATATGAGAATGAGAAATTAGATGGTAAAATAGCTGTGTCGAATAGGAGTCTTAAATTTTTGAGTGTTTGATTTGAAAAAATCTTAAATATTAGTGTTAAATAAGAGTTTTGATAGATTGAATTGCATAGATTAAAGTGTAATTTGAATTTAATGATGTAGAGAGACCGATGAACTTGAAAGTATCTCAGACAAAGTTTAATGGTCTTGAAACCATATGGTAAAAGAAAGTTAAATTGAGATGAATAAAATGAGTATTAAAGATAAAAAATGAATGTGAATACAAGTCTTGAAAATTTGTGGAGATGTTGGTTTGGAAAAAAACCAAATAGTGGGAGTGGGATTAATCTTGGCACAAGGTGAATATGCCTATAAAAATTTTATTCAATGAGTACAAAACTTTATCTAGTGGGAAAAAGTTGTAGCTTAGTACCATTGGGTACACACAACAAGTTAATCAAAAAGGAAAGGGAAAAGATATAAGCTTTTATAATATGTAAAACTACAAGATTATCCACATTTCTAATGTGTGTGATGAAACATTGAAAGAAACACTCCTAACATGATGGTTTTTTGGTCGCGACAAATAATATCATGCTAAACTCAAATATTACTATGGAATAAATAGTAGTTATGTTTTGAGTGTTCTTAGCAACTCTTGGTCTTCAATAAGATATATAATAGTTATAAGCTATGCTTCTTGTATGAAATCATGTTAGGTTGTGGAGCTAAAAGCTTCACTGATGCAGACATGGAGGAGGTTGCAGGATGAGTTGCTGAGTGTCACGGAGACTGGCGTTTGGTTTGGCCAACCGACGTCGGTAGTATTAGACAAGGAAGCAACCGACGTCGGTCATAGATCGGCCGGCGTCGGCGACCCCAGGCGGACAGGGACCGACGTCGGTCACCTGTGTGGTTCAGACTGCGCTTATTATGGGAAGTTAGCTAACGAACCAAGTGTTTGCATGAAGAGATCTATTTTTAGACTGAGAGCTGCGGATCTAATTATTGTAATTAGATGTCTAATCATTGTTTGGATGAGATCTATATAATAGACTCATGGTTGTATTGAAAAAGTGTTCTAGTTTGAGTTGAGCAAAGTTTGCTCCTTCTATGTGTGAAGTGAGTAAGGGTGCTCCTCCTAGTTCCCTATCAGTGCCAAGTTTGGTACTGGTTGGAGAATCATAAGGACTTGGTGAGGCAAGGACAAGGGTTCTTCAGGGTGTAGAGTGATCTACATGGTAAGTAAGATCGTTGATCTGCAGGTGTATGTGTGTGCAAGGTCAAGGTTCACAGGTGAGCAGAACTGTGTTTGATTTGCAGGTGTGCAGGATCATATAGACAGCAACACAACAGGGAGCAGTATCAGGCAGGATCTACTTGGAGTACAGGTGTGTACTCGGATAGAGCAAAGAGGAAGGCAAGGGAGTTCCTTCCATAAGTATGGTCTGTTGAAGTGCAGGTTATTGCAGGTTCATGGGAGATCTACTTGAAGTACCTTGAGTACTTGTGGAGCACGTGGAGTGCTTGTGGAGTGCGTGTAGCACTTGTGGTGTGCGTGGAGCACAGGAGGTGAACACCAACTCTGTATTTTGAGTTGGGTGTTGGGACCTGAGAGGGAGAGCTTTGGGGAGAAGATTTACTGTTCACTTGAGGTGTGGGAAACCTCTGTAAGGTGGTGGAGAAGAAGTGGCATCTTCTTTATTGTATTCTTTTCTGTATAAAGTGTTAATACAAGTTGTGTATTGTCTCTCATATCTTGTGTTATTCTGAATTCTAGTTACTTGGTGAATCTGGTTAATTTCCGCATATTAAGTTGCTTGGTTTAGTAATCAAATTGTGTGCTTCCGGTTTATTTTCTCCCAACAAATCATTTTTTTTTATAACTATAATAGATACTTTTTTGGTAAATTGATATGTAGGCAACTCAATGAAAAGAGCCTCGATCATGGAAATAGGTCTTTAAATTTGAGTCTTTATAAATTGATATACATATATCAAAGTGTACTTTTAGTTTGATGATGTGGAGAGATCGATGTTCATGAATATGTCTTATACCAAATTGAATGATCCTGTAACCTTGTAAAAGAATGAAATAAAAGGAGAGGAATAAAAAGGGAATAAAAAAGTACCGAATGGGATGAAATATATTCCATAATCAAGGGCACATTTATGCAAGTAGATTAGTATTTGGACTTGTTGAAAAAGTTACAATTCAATGTATTATCCTTAAACATATGGACAAAAAATGGAGGTGAATAAGAGACTTGAGAATATTTTGAGAATTTTGGTTTGAAAAAACCCAAATAGTGGGGTTTGATTTTGGTAAAAATTGGATATGAGTATTGATTGATTAGATTACAGACATCAAAGCGTACTTTGATTTTGATGACCTAGAGTGCCCAATAGGCTTGAAATTTTCTTAGACCAAGTTAAATGGTTATGCATTGGTATTATAGAAGTAAGTAAAATGAAGAGTAACAAAAGGGGCATAAAAAATTAACCAATGTGATATAATGATTTCCATATTGAATGCCATGTTTTTACTTGAATATTATCTTTTGAATTTTTTGAAACATTTATAATTTAACGTACTATTTATAAATATGTAGAAAAAATATGGAGAAAAATATGAGTGATGAAAATTTGTTGATATGTTTGGCTAAGAAAAAAATCCAAACATTAGGATTTGATCTCGGCACATGGTGAATATGCCTCTAGCAATTTCATCAATATGAGTAAAACAAGTACTCTATTCAAAATAGTGTATGGGTGTATGCCAAGAAGTGTTTTGAAGATGTGGAATATTAGTGGTTTGCATAAGAATTTTTTTTGAATCATATCACCATGGAAAGTATATGCAAAAGATGCATAAATAATTAAATGAACAATTCAAGCAATGTACCATGGCTTACAAACAAAATGTTAATTTCATGCAAAGAGTGAAGGATAGAAGAGCTGAATGAAGTGGAGGACCATGGAGAGTATATGCAAGAGATTTATAAAGAAGTGAAATAATAATTGGACCATAATATCATTGATTACATAACTAGTGAGTAACTTCTAGTTACTAGGATACTTGCTAGAGAAAGGCACAGGCAATTAATTGTCGCTCAAACTTGCCAAAAATAAAACTTGTCAAATTTTTAGTACCCTTATCGATTATTCCTAGTTATTATTGGTTATTATCAATTATTGTTGGTTATTGTCAGTTATTCCTGATTATTTATTAGTTAATATTTTTTTGATAAATTTAATTATTTTTTGCCTATGTCAATTATTCCTAGTTATTTAACCAACTCTGTTGAATATTTTTCAGTTACCAAAAATTTCACCTTGGCGAGTACTCACCAGTTATGGTTATAAAAACTATGAATAATACAATGAGACATAAATAAGTTTATTTCAAACAAAGATAAAAGAATGGAGTTGATAGACTGACTTATTGATTTTGGAGAGTGCTTTGTGTTTGATGATGTAGAGGATCTATAAAGAATTAAAGTGTGTTAGACCAAGGTGAAAAATTAGAAAACCCTCTAATTTAAATAAGTACAAGCAGAGAGGATTATAATGGGTAGAAAAATGATTACATGGTGAGATATAATAGTTGTTGAAATGAAGTGTACTAAATAAAAAGAGCTCAGGTCATGGGAATAGGTCTTTATATTTGAGTCTTTATAGATTGACTTAAAGAGATCAAAGTGTACATTGAGTTTGATGATGTGGAGGACTTGATAAACATGAATGTATCTTATAACAATTTGAATGAGATCTTGCAACCTTATAAAAGAAGTAAATAAAATGAGATTAACAAACAGGGTATAAAAAAATTATGTAATGGGATGAAATAGATTCCATTATGAATGGCACATTTATGCATGTAGATTATTAGTTGGAATTATTAAAAAATCTAAAATTTAGTTTACTACCTTTAAACATATGGACTAAAAATAGAGGTAGATAAGAGACTTGAGAATATTTTGAGAATTTTGGTTTGAAAAAAACTCAAATATTAGGGTTTAATTTAGGTAAAATTAGAGGTGAATAAGAGACTTGTGAATATTTTTAGAATTTTGGTTTTAAAAAACCCATTTAGTGGAGTTTGATTTCTATACAAATTGGATAGGAGTATTGATTAATTGGATTACATAGATCAAAGTGTACTTTGATTTTAATGACCTAGACCACGGAGGACCATGAAGAGTATATGCAAAGAGTGAAGGATAGATGAGTTGAATGAAGTGGAGGACCATGGAGAGTATATGCAATAGATTTATCAACAAGCGAAATAATAATTGGACCATAATACACTAAGATACAAACAATTTGATTTTAATCAAAGTGAAAAAATTAAATTTGAAATATTGAATTTTTTATTTTTTTTTGAAAAAAGGGAAAAAATTTATTCAATCCAAAATGAGATACAAGGCAAGAGCCACAAGCTCAATAAAAAGGAGAACTGCCAACAAACCAAATAACAACACTACATAGTTCTGTCTTCCAATAATCTCTCTCCAAAATCCCTTGATAATTAAAAGGTAACTCATTCCTATCACTGATATCCCAACCATCCCCTTTCTCTGAGGCCCACTTCGCCAAGCAGTCAACCATGCTATTCCATTCTCTAGGGATGTGACAGAAAGAGATAGATTCCAAGGAGCTACAAACACTTAAAATATGTCTAACCATCGAAGCTAAATGCCAACCAACACCATCCAATCTTTGGTTGTTCAACATATCCACAACAATCTGAGAGTCAGACTCACAGATAATCCTCCTCTAGCCAAGAGAGTAACCCTGCTCAACAACAATCTTAATAGCAAGGGCCTCCATAAGGTTATTAGAGTAATGCCCTTTGTAGACAGAGAAGAAAAAAACATCCCCATCTTTACTTCTACCAATACCCCCAATACTAGCATGCCCAATATTTCTATGAGAAGATCCATCAGTATTAATCTTTAGGACCCCATATGGAGGAGGTGCCCACTTCCCATCATGATAGACCCATTTCTTGACACGACAAGGCATAATACCAGAAATGCAACCCTTACTATTAACACCCAGGCTCAGATCCTGCACAACTGCAACATCCCCAGGATCAATACTTTTAGACATATCACATTAGTATAAATAGTCTCCTAAAGTCTACTGATAATCTTCATCAACAGTTGACCACTATCTAATCTGAAATCACAAAAAACTCTGCAATTCCGTTCCAACCAAAGGTTCCAAAGAATGAAAATAGGCATAATGCTCCAGGCCACCTGGAGAAAAGGTGTCTTCACATGAGGCCTACCCAGGCTCTCCCAAAACTCAATAAGAGAGGAAGCATGAATGAAACCATGATGCCAAGCCTCCCACCATCTGTGCCAAATCTCATGAGAAAAGGGGTAGTGAAAGAACAAGTGGGAAGAACATTCTTCACTACACAAACAAAGAAAACAAATGGAAGGTCCCTGAAACACCCGTTTGTGAAGATTATCCCAAGTGAGACATTTCCTCTAGGAAACCAACCATAAAAAGAAGTTACAATTGGGCCAAGAAAAATTGTTCCAAACCTTCCTCCACCAGGACACCTCAACAGGACCATATAAATTCCTATCAAGCACATCATAACCTTGAGCAACAGTATAATTACCTTTTGGGCTAGGACTCCAAGCCAACTTGTCCCTCTCATTCAGAGAGCTGCAAAGCTTGCCCTCCAAGACCTTACACAAAGCAACACAATCCTCATCAGAACCACCCACAGGCCATTCCTGTAGATCCTTCCAGCAAAACACCTCCAGTTGACCAATGTGCTTAACTATTTTAAAATGCTCCACCTTAATCCACCCAAAATCAGAGAACATCTGGCAAAGAGGCAAAAGCTGAGGGAGACTAGAGAGAATGGGAGGGTGACCATCCCAAGAGTTTAGCCAAAAAAGAGCATCAGAGCCCTTATTACATATCCAGAAGAGCCCCTTCTGAACAAGCTAAGCTCCCTTCTTAAGAGTATCCCAAATGCAAGAACTTTTTCCCAATAAAGCAATCCATGGCACATCCTAGCTCTCAACCCTAGGAACATACTTGAAAGCAATAATCTTGGTGTAATCTTGATCCTAGTTGTTGCACCATCTCCAGTACAGCTTAGTCACCAAAGTTATAACCACAAGAGCCATAGACCTTGTTAGGTTGTGGAGCTAAAAGCTTCACTGATACAAACATGGAGGAGGTTGCAAGTTGAGTTGCTGAGTGTCAGAAGTCTTTGGCATTGGTCTGGCCAATCGACGTCGGTAGGTAGGAGACAGGATGCAACCGACGTCGGTCATGGATCGGCCGGCGTCGGTGACCCCTAGGCGGACAGGGACCGACGTCGGTCGCCTGTGTGGTTTGACTGTGAGCTTATTACGGGCAGTTAGCTAATGAACCAAGTGTTTGCATGATTAGATCTATTTTTAGACTGAGAGCTACGGATCTAATTATTGTAATTAGATGTATAATCATTGTTTGGATGAGACCTATATAATAGACTCATGGTTGTATTGGAAAAGTGTTCTAGTTTGAGTTGAGCAAAGTTTGTTCCTTCTGTGTGTGAGGTGAGCAAGGGTGTTCCTCCTAGTTCCACAGTACCAGGTGGGTGCTGGTTTTGGAGAGTCAACAGGATTCTTCAGGTGTGTAGGATCTTGGTCACAGTTGCATGGCCTATATAGGAGATCTACATGGTAAGTAAGATCATTGATCTGTAGGTGTATGTGTGTGCAAGGTCAAGGTTCACAGGTGAGCAGAACCGGGTTTGATTTGCAGGTGTGAAGGATCATATAGACAGCAACACAACAGGGAGCAAAATCAGGGTAGGATCTACTTGGAGTACAGGTGTGTACTCAGATAGAGCAAAGAAGAAGGCAAGGGAGTTCCTTCCATAAGTATGGTCTGTTGAATTGCAAGTTGTTGCAGGTTCATGGGAGATCTATTTGAAGTACCTTGAGTACTTGTGGAGTACGTGGAGTACTTGTGGAGTGTGTGGAGCACTTGTGGTGTGCGTGGAGCACAGGAGGTGAACACCAACTCTGTATTTGAGTTGGGTGTTGGGACCTGAGAGGGAGAGCTTTGGGGAGAAAAATTACTGTTCACTTGAGGTGTGGGAAACCTCTGTAAGGTGGTGGAGAAGAAGTGGCATATTATTTATTGTATTCTTTTTTGTATAAAGTGTTAATACAATTTGTGTATTGTCTCTCATATCATGTGTTATTCTGAATTCTAGTTACTTGGTGAATCTGCTTAATTTCCGCATATTAAGTTGCTTGGTTTGGTAATCAATTGTGTGCTTCCGAGTTATTTCCCAACACGTGGTATCAGAGCTAAGGTTGCAGGAAGCAGGTTTTGTGTTTGGTTACAGGTCACTCTCAGGGGTTTCTGATCGAGTGGGAGTAGAGCAACAACAGATCAAAGTAAGCTAAGAATGGAAGAGTTGAAAAGCACAGATGGTCACTCACGGTCCTATGAAAAGAAAGAGTAGGTAAAAGAATATTGTTGGTTGGTAGCAGATCAGCATGAAGAAACTGAAGAAGTAGATGTAGCAGGTGTTGTTGCACAGGTTGCTCTGGAAGGTTTCTTGGATAAAGTTGAATCTTGGATAAAAGATTCGGTTGCCTCTTTCCATGCAGCCCCAGGTAGAGGAGCTGGTAAGCCTTGCCAAAGAATTGGCAAAGGGGAAGTGAAGCTGAAATTGCAGGCGGCCAACACACAGGTGTTGATGAAGGTCATGCAGGTCCCAGGTTTGGAGATATGGCTAATTTCTTTATAAAGATTGGGTGATGAGAGATGCACAAGAACTCTCACAGCGGATGCACTTGAATTAGCTGGTGGTAAGAAAATAGGTACCCTTTATCTACTTGTTTATATTACTGATTCTTCTTCTATTGCGGAGACGTGGCTTCGTAGGCTTGGTCACATGAGCAGGAAGGAGATGCATGTTCTTAAGCGGAAGATAGATATATTTGACAGGCTTAAGAACTGGAAAGCCTTGGTGTTCTTGGAGGAGATGGCAGACAGAACCCAGTGGATGTGGCTGGATACTTCTGAGCAGGGCAGTTTGGACATGGGTATTGATTCAAAGGAGCTCACGGGTAAAAAGTCATCACTCACAGGCGAACACAAATATCGATGTCGGTCAGGAGGAACCGGCGTCGAACAGACAGGTGCCGATGTCGGTCATGTGCATACCGAAGCCGGCGATGTCGGGCAGGTTAAGACCGACGTCGATCATGGGACCGATGTCGGCAGTAGGTAAGACCAATGTCGATCAGGAGGACCGACGTCGGCAGTAGGGACACCGACGTCGGCAGGGTTGGTAGTCAGGGACAGACGCATGGGAACCGATGTCGGTCAGATGCAGACTGTGGGGTGACTGAGGTCGGTCACTATAATAGATTTTGGGTGGATACCACGCTGTCAAGGAGTCTCAAACACCCATACGGAGGACTGAAGACATAAGTAGGCCCTCAAATTCGTTGTTCCTCTTCTTTATACATGTTGCTGATTGTAGAGCAGGAAGGATCCAGGAAACAGGTGTGAGCTTGGCATGGATGAGGATGTGATTCCTTGGAGGAGAACCAAACAGGTGTGTTTTGGTAGGGTTGCCAGCAGGTATGAAAGCACAGAGATGAATGGATTCCTTAGTAGAAGAATAGAGAGAACAGATACATGAGACGGAAGACCAGGTATATGGTCTTGAGGAGCTGCAGGACAGTGGTACAGGTTTTGACAGGTGGAGGACGAAGCATGGCTTCAGTCAATGTCAGGTAACTACTATGGTTTGCCTTACCAGGTGGATGATGAGTCATGACATCATTCTGTTGCTGTATGTGGATGGTATGTTTTGCTAGCAGGATTGTACATACAGGGTTTTGCTGAGCTAAGGGTAAGATTAGTTCAGTGGCATGTCATGAGGAGTTTGGAGCAGCGAAATTCTTTGACATGGGAGACATGGAGATCACAGGTTGATTTTGTCTCGAGTGGGAGCTGATGTGAATCAGGTGTTGGCGAGGTTCAGGATGCAGAGCCGGAGCACACTAAGGGCTAGACAGGTACAGTGTCCAAAATCACATGAGGTCTGGTATAGACCTGAGTATTCCCATGCAGTGGGAGCTGTCAGAGAGTTAGGAGCCAATTCGGGGAAGTGGGTTCTCAGGTACTTGAGAGGGACCGGTAGCAGGGATTCATGCTATGCAGGGTCAGGACTTCACTACATGTGTTTGTAGGTTCGGATGTGGCAGGGTACTCAGATGACAGGTGGTACATCACAAGTTATGTGGTGGGTTGTCTTCAAGATTGATCTTGAAGAGGGATACAAACCAGGAAATAGATTAGATGGGGTACAGGTATAGGTACAGTGCAACTATTTATCTCCAAGTGGGAGATTGTTAGGTTGTGGAGCTAAAAGCTTCACTGATGCAGACATGGAGGAGGTTGCAGGTTGAGTTGCTGAGTGTCAGAAGTCTTTGGCATTGGTCTTGTTGGGTGAATATTTTGTCATCAACTAACTGATGACAAAATGAGGATATCAGCCATAGCATAAGGGAGATTTACACCACGAGGAGTGTGGCTTTACCAGATCAAGACGAAGTAAATCTCTCCTCTCATCAAGGGGAGGTTCCCTATCAATATTTACGTGCTGAATATATAGTTAAGCAGAAAATAACACACGAGGGTGGTATAACAGCATTTACCTCTCTTCTTTCAGAGGTAATGTATAAAGAACAAAAGAGGGAAAATCTTAGTCTTTAAGCTAACAGCATTCCTCTTCTTTCAGGAATGATATCAAACGAAGAGCAAGAGATTACCTGAAGTAACAAGGTCATAAGAACGCTCACGCAAGCGCAAAGTCTTCCGTAGCCTTTCCACAGATTTGGAATCAGTATAACCGTAGAATGAAGTGAAGCACAAAGTCTTCACCTGAAACTACAAAAGATAAAAGAATCTCAAAAGTAGAAGTAGCACAAAGTCTATCTCCTACCCTCGAAAAGTGCCCTTAGATAATATCAACACATTCACTTTGCTTATTAAGACAGATAAACAAGAGGTTATCAGGAAAGAGTACATAAGAAACTATTTCCTAGATGACACAGATAACTTCAACACAAAGTCTGAAATCACTTGCTTCTCATTCATTTGACAAAATCTGATTTACAAATCTGAGCACAAAGTCTCAAAAGTTGCTTCAATTTCAGCAGAGTGTTTGCTCTCTATTTCTCCAAGATCATTTACAAATGAGGTCTCCACTATATATAGGGAGAAAATCCTCAAAAACAGAAAAAAATAATAAAATATAAAATATCTTGGTCAAAGATGACTCATCTTTGACTTTTAGATATTTTCCAAAATATTTTATTCGTAATTACATTTAACAAAATTACATGCATTCTGTAGGAAACAGAAATGCATAAGGATAGAAGAAGAAAGAGGGAAAGTGTCAATTCTTGCCACTAGACTTCTTCAAATAAGCCTCGTACATAGTGATTGATGCCTGGATCCCGATGCTATCGGGTGCAACTGCGTGGTTGGAGACGACCCTTGCTCTGATCAATGCGTCTTTTAATGCTGTGATGGCTTTATAGTGGCCAGTTAACCTGGATCTTAAATTTTCCAGAGTTAACTGAGCATCTAGAATGCTATCAACCGAAGTTATTGAAAAAGACGCTCCTTTGAAATCCTTATGGATCATCCCTTCAAAATTCTGAATCATTTCATCTGCTGGAAGGAACTGATGATCCTTAGAGGTCAAGTCGCAGGGTAGCTCTTCTAATTTGTTCAACAAGCTCAGGTCACTTTTATCACTAGCTTCTTTAAAAGCTTTGAGATCATCAATTAGATCTTTGAGTACCTGGATCCTGAAAGTCATCGTCTCTTTAACCTCAACATATGAATCCTTGTTGGGGATAACTCCGATAGAGATCAGGATACTCTTCTTTAGACCCTCCATTTCCTTCCATCTCCCGAGATCTTTTTCCAAGCCATTAATCTCCTGAGAGGTGAGAGAAATAAAACTGTCTACTTGAGCCTTCAATCTCTTCATTTTCCCTGTTCTTTCTGCAACCTCAGACAGCAGAGAGATTCCTTGATTGTGTATCCGATCAATGTATTCCTCCATAACTTTTCCCTTTAAATAAGTCTTTTCAGCTTTCTGAATAACTGAATCATCCACTGAAAAGGCCTCTGGAGTTGCTGACTCAGGTGGGATGGTGAATCTCCTGATTACTGCCGTTAGCTGCTCAGCCTTGGCTTTATAAAAATCTTCATCTCCTTTTCTTTGTCAAATTTTTGGACCATAATGTCCATTGCTGACTGAAGGTCACTCTTTGCACCTTCGTGTGTAACCTTGCCTAGTTCAACACGAGAAAAGGAATAACTGCTCATTTCAAAACCTTCAAGGGTTGCGTCCTGTGGGGGTTTGGCAATTTACAGAAATTTCTGCCCCTTTTCCTCGACCAACTTGGAAAGGATTTTTGGTTTCTTGGGAGCCTTGGTTTTGGCCGGCACAATCTTGCCGAAATCGAATTCTTCTGGGGAGATGGCCCTTTTCTTTCTCTTTGGTGTGAAAGCAGACATCCATGGCGGGAGAGAAGTTCCTGTTGTAACAATAGTTGCTTCTGCTGGTGTCACGGTAGCGGCCTCCATGCTACTAGTGGTGACGGTAGTGGTAGTTGGAGTGACCGGTGAGACTGTGTCAACTGTTGTTTCAGGATTAGGCACCGGGCTTGATGGCAGGTTGAAAGATGGAGATGATAAACTTGGAATGGATGCAAAAGAGCGAGGGGAACCTGCTGAAGGATCTTGTGGATCACCAAAAACCACCTTGGAAGGAGAAGCAGCACCGGAAGATGGAACGCTTATGGGAGAGATAGGGGAAGTGGGCACCAAAGGAGACTGATGAGGAGGAGAGGAAATCTGGATCGGCCGCACATGCTCCGTTGAAGTTGGAGACCCAACACCTGGTCATTCTGAAAGTTGTTCTATTGACCCTATCGGTTGAGCTGCCTGTATCCCGGGACTTCGTTCTGTGGTTCCTTCAACTGTTGCTTCAGGTTTCTGTTCTGACCTAGGTTTCTTGGATACAAAGACGATCCTAGGCTTGTGAGGTCTAGAAGATGAAGGGACGTCGTCTTTGTTCTTGGTTCGGCTTTCTGCCTTTCTCTTCATTTCTGCTTGATATTCGGCCTCGGACCCTGTAATGAATTCTTTAAGGGTGATTCCATTTGCTGCCAACCAACTATTGGTGTTAGCCAATACTGGTTCGAATCTCTTCCTTAGAGAAGTCAGCTCTTTTTGCGACCAGTTGATCGTAGGAAGAGGAGAACCAGTGACCTCTGTCAGATATCTGCTGTTCACTATATTTCCATCGTCAACCAATCCTGAAGGGATCTCTGCAAGCCCGAGGTACTCTATTTGATCTAGCGTGAGGCGGCAATAGTCCATCTTTCTTATCTCTTCGGCTGTCCTTATATCTACCCAGATGTCCTCAATCATAGGCTCGTGAAACTGAGTCTTTCTTCGAATCGTCTCCCTAACTCCTCTGTAATCAAATTTTTCCCATCTTTTGAAAGGCTTGATGGTAACCATCTGCATCTCTGTTTCCATAACCTTGGCTCTAGTTGATGTAGCAATGGAAAATCTGCCAATCTGGATAGGAAACTTGAAACCGGGTCTCTTAAGCTCCATCTGTTTTGAGTGCACGATGGCCAGTTGTCGGCAAAGTTCCATTAGAACCAACCTGTCTGAAGGGAATCTGGGGAGCATATAAGGGTATCCTTGGAAGAAACCCACCCGTAGATAAGAAAATGTAGGGAACTGGAGGAACATGCAGCCAAAACTGTTCACTATGGTCCAAGCCTCGTCTGACATCCTCTTCTGCTCCAGCTGAGGATCGAAAAGACATAGAAATATGGCAAAGAATGCGTCATTCACTCGCCTAAAATGACGTGTCGAGGCCTGAAGTGTCAGCTGCGGATAGTATGAATAGACCGGGGTGGTCTTCCTATCCCCCTCTGTGGTTAGGCCCGGGAAAGATCGCATGGCAGCAGCTATGTAGACCAGGTACGAGGTCATATAGAATTTGAAGGAGGTTTGTACCCTAGTCAGCTGCTCATGAATAGCGTTGCTAATCTGTTCTCCCCAGAAGATGACCTGTTTGCCTTGCAGAATGATCTTTATGAATGGGTACATCCATTCATGGAATTGCGAAGAAGACGGGAGGCCCCGTACTCTACTGAGAAGAGTGATTAGGTCACCAACTTCTTCAATGAAGTCGCTTCTGGGGAAGCTTTTCGGCCATCTGGATAAGCTGGTCCTTGGGGTTTTTAACCACTTATGGTTTATGACCCTCTTTGCCCTCTCGGGGTCTTTGTCATATTCCCTCTGCGCATTCTCGAAGTCAATCTGGGTCACTTCAGTGGCCGGCGGACATAAAAAGACTTTGTTGATAAATTCGGGGTCCAACCGAATGATCATGTTGCCCCTGGCGTCTGAGACCGATCTGGTCTCTTTGTCGTAGAAGTGCGCGCATTGAAGGACGAATTCTGCATGATGAGCTGCCACTAGGAAGGCGGCCACCAGGTGGATGTTGCTCTCGATAATCCTCATTATCCCAGTGCTGGGATTGGTTGCTTTGGTTCGTACCAGGAACTCAGCCATATCTACGTGGCCGATCTCAGTGTCTCGAATGTTGTCGACATTCGAGGTAATCGCTGTGAGCGGGAAGACGCCCTGGTATTTGTATTTCATCTTCTTGGCCTTTGAAGGAGATGCTTCTGTCATGGGGAACGATCTCGTTTGAACGGGGGCAGGCGTGCAGGAGCTTGCTGAAGGAGCTGCAGCCATAGTCGAAAGGAGAGTGAGAGACGGGGAGAGCAATTTAAGTGACAAAGGCTAAGGATGTCACTTAAATAGGTTAGGATGGGCTAAGAGACGGAAAACGAGGAAGAAAAAGCTTGAAAAGGACAACCCCAAAAAAAGAATCTGGGAGTTAAAAAGAAAAAGGAAGAAAAAGAGCAGGGGCGGTGAAAAACGCCGCCCTTGCAAAAAGGGCGGCGAAAATCGCCGCCCTTGCAAAAAGGGAGCAGGGGCGGCGAAAATCACCGCCCTTGAAAAAAGGGAGCAGGGGCGGTGAAAATCGCCGCCCTTGCTTGAGGAGAACAGGGGTGGAACGGCGGCAAGGAAATGCCGCCATCTCGAGGCCGCGGGGAGATAGAAAGCAAAAAACAAATGAAAAGAATGAAAATGAAACTTAAAAAGACAAACCCTACCTGAAGGACGCACGCGCTATGAAGTCGAATCCGCGAGTCGGCACGTCGCAAAGTCGCTTGGATCGCTCAGGTGCAAGAGGTATGGTGAGAGGAGGAGGCAGTGAGAAGAAATGAGGTTCAAAACGGTTTATATAGGTTGAAAAATCAATCCCAACCACCCGGCGCGCAGGGCCATTAATGCCCTGCGCGAAAAACGAAAAAGTGCAAGGGCGGCGATTTTCGCCGCCCTTGCAGAAAAAGTGCAGGGGCGGCGATTTTCGCCGCCCTTGCAGAAAGGGTGCAGGGGCGGCGATTTTCGCTGCCCTTGCAAAAAAAGTGCAGGGGCGGCGAAAATCGCCGCCCTTGCAGAAAAAACAAGGGAAGACGGAACTGACAAGTTTCGTAAGGGGGCGTTTGCAAAAATGAGCAAAGCTCATTTTGGGAACAATAGCTGGCTCCTATTGGGGAACTTCTGCTTCATCGAAAGGATAAGCAGAAGCAGAAACCAGTCTCTAAGTGCCTTCATCCAAGCCACTGGGCTACGGAGTCGAGCGAAAGAAAGAAAAAAAAAGAAAAAAGAAAAAAAAGAAAAAAGAAAAAAAAAAAAAAAAAAAAAAAGAACTGCACATATTTACAAATGGACTCATCCAACTTCAAGGGTGAAAGAGCTTTAGATGCTGCCCATTATGAGGTAGTGTAAACGGCGTTCCATCTTTATACTCTAGCAAAAAGCTAGCTTCGCCACAGAGCTGTCGAATGGTGAACGGACCCCTCCACAGAGAGTCAAATTTGCCATGCATCCCTTTTGGTTCACGCCGCTTGTCCCACAACAAGACTTGATCTCTGACTTGGAACTCACGCACCTTAGCTCTTTTATCGAAAAGCGCCTTTACCCGGTTCTGGTGCTCTCTGATCCGATCTACCACCGTAACTCGTTGTTCATTCAGCTCCATCAGATACATGATACGTTTGTCCACTGAACCTTCAAAGGTTGAATCCTCGATTGCTCTGGTTAACCTGAGTGCTGGTAGTTCAAGGGTGATGGGGATTTCAGCATTTCGTCCATATAAGAGTTGAAAAGGTGACATACCTATGGCTCTTTTAGGCGTTATCCTGTCGGCCCATAAAGCATCATACAAAGCCTTGTGCCATGTTCTCTGATTGTCGTCCACCAACTTTCTGATGATGGTGACCAGGTTCTTGTTACTTGATTCCGCTTGTCCGTTCCCCTGGGGGAAATAGTCTGAAGTGTGAGACAAAGTGATCCCATAATGGAAACAAAATTGAGTGATTTCATGTGACGAGAAGCAGGCCGCATTATCCGTCACAATCTTTAGTGGAACTCCAAACCTGGTGATGATATCTTCTTTGAGGAAGGTGCATACTACTTCGGATGTAGCATGTTTAGTTGGTTTGGCCTCCACCCACTTAGTAAAATAGTCTGTCGCGGTGAGGACATAATCATGTTCGGCGCTTGAAGATGGGTTAATTGCACCGATGAAATCAACACCCCACTGCTGGAACGGTTCATCGATTACAACCGGCCGGAGGGGAAAAGCAGGTAGCTTAGGTTTTCTGACAAATTGCTGACACGGCTCACACTTTCGTACCCATTTATAGGCATCTTGAAAAAGCGTAGGCCAAAAGTACCTTGCTCGTAGAATCTTGTGTGCCGTCACCGGTGCAGAGAAATGTCCTCCACAGGCCAAATTGTGAAAGGATTTTAAAAGTCTTTCTTGTTGAGCTTTATCGACACAACGAAGAAATGCCCCATCCAGGTTTCTTTTGTAAAGACCATGGTCCCATAGAACATAACCAACTGCTTTTAATTTGATATTCCGCTTTTCTTTAAAAGAAAGATGTGGAGGGCATTCACCATATGTTAGGAAATAAGCAATGTCAGAAAACCACTCATCAGTAGTAGCAACAAAGAGAATGGTGGGCATGTCTTCAATATCTTGATCTTCATTTCCTGATTCCTCTGGAATGTTGTTGGCGATCAATTGGCAAAGGCCCCGTCCCCGTATGAGCTTGGTTGGTTTGATGTCCAGATCAAATTCCTGGATTTTGGCAATCCAGTTACCCCTCTTTGTGCCGAACTCCTGCTGAGTCAAAATAGATTTTATTGTTGTATCTGGTACGAGGACCTCAGTGTGAGAATTTAGGATATAAAACCTGAAATGCTTGACAGCCTTGACCACGGCATATGCGTGTTTCTCCATAAGGGAATATTTCAACTCGTGATTTTTGAGTGGGCAGCTCATGAACGAAATAGGAGATTCTGCATTTTCTGAATTGGGCTGAACCAAAATAGCTGATAGTGTATGCTCGGAGGCATAACTATATATTTTGAAACCTTTGGTATAGTCTGGACAGACCAAGATTGGTGCCCCTGCAATTGCTTCTTTAATTTCTTTGAATGCTGCTTTGCCTTCGACGGTCCATCTAAATGTGGCGTTGCTCTTCATCATGTTAACAATGTGACGGGTTTTTTCGGCGAATTCAGGAACAAATCTCCTAAGAAAATTGACCTTTCCAAAGAAAGAATGAACTGCAGTCTTGCTGGTAGGTAGAGTCAGTTCCTGAATGGATCTAACTCTTTCTGAATCAATCCTAATACCTTTTCAGGACACTACGTGTCCGAGAAGCTTCCCTTCAGTTACTCCGAAGACGGATTTCTTTGGGTTTAATGAGATGCCATTTTGACGGCAGCGCTCTAGTACTCTTTGCAAATGATGAACATGCTCAGAACGCTGTTTTGAAAATACCGTCAGATCATCCAAGTACACTACAATGAATTTTCCCATTATGTCTTTGAAAGCAAGATCCATAGCTCTTTGAAAAGTAGCCCCTGCATTTATCAGACCAAAAGGCATCCTGCGATAAGCGAAAGTACCCCAGGGTGTGGTGAATGCTGTCTTATGTTGATCTGCTTTTCTGACCTCCACTTGATTATAACCCGAAAAACCGTCAAGCATTGATAACATTTCCGAACCTGTTACCATCTGTAGGACTTGATCCATAATGGGAAGGGGGTAGTTATCTTTTAAGGACAGCTGATTCAAATTCCTGAAATCCACACAGATTCGGATCTCACCATTTTTCTTTCTGACAGGTACTATGTTAGCGACCCATGTTGAATGATGGATTGGAAAAATTATCCGAGCATCCAACATCTTTTGTATCTCGGTTAAGATAGTATCTGAGATTTTTGGATTATATTGCCGGGATTTCTGTTTATAAGGCACAGAATTGGCTTTCAGGGGGATATCATGACGGACGTCATGTGGCCTGAGAGATTTCAGGTCGTCATAAGAATAGGCCAACACATCCCTATATTGACAGAGTAAACTAGCAAGCTCAGATCTTTCCTTGGGAGTGCAGCATTTCCCAATGTTTACCATCTTAGGGTCATACTTGGTCCCCAAGTTGAGTTGATCAAAATCTGAAGAAGAACTTGAATCCGTTTGTTGTTTTTTTACAAACCGGTCATGGTCATCAAACAGCTTCTCTAGGGAAACTAAACCTTTGGGAATTTTATTTCCCTTCAGCTGCAGCCAATCTTCACCTGTATGAGTCTGAGTTTCAGGGGTTGGTCCATACTCCCGAGGTTCGGAGCCTTCAAAACACAATTGTTTGAAAGCATCTTTTTGCTCCAAGAAAGCGATGATTTGATCATCGTCATTAAATATTTGCCAGTGGTCAACATTGTCTGGTACACTCGGTCGGAAAACCAACTCAATAGTATACTTATTGCCTTTGAAATCAGGATGGGGAATCAGGAGAGTTGCAGAGACAGCCAATGCGTCTGCTCGGTCATTGAATTCCCTCGGAACGGCAGAGATATTGAAGGCGTCAAAATACTCGATCTGATCCCATACTTGATTGCGATAATGGTGCAACCTCTCATTTTTAGTCTGATAGAGGTTCCTTATCTGATACACTATCAACTCAGCGTCCCCTTTGGCATGGATTTTCTTTATGCCCTTGTCTTTGGCAGCCTGTAGTCCGAGCAAAAGGGATTCGTACTCAGCTGTGTTGTTGGTATTGTTGAATTGTAATTTATAAGCAAAATGGATAGCCTCTCCCTGAGGGGATACCAACACAACTCCGGCTCCTGATCCAGTAGAAGAGCAACTGCCATCGAACTCTAAGGTCCATAACTCATCAGACATGGCTTTTTCTCCACAAACTTCCCCATTCTGAGGAAAGGGTTGATTTGTGTGTTCATTTGGTTTTGACATTCCACCTCTAGCGCTAGGCGAAACCGAACCTAAATCATTATCCATAGGGGTTTCCTCCGGGGCACCGTGGATTTCGTCGGTGGATAAGAAATAAGTTCCCATACCTGATGACTCGAATAAAATTTGCGCTTCGGGTGCCGTGGAACGGGTAACTACGTACCTGGCTTCCTTTTCAGGAAGCAACTTCTTCATGACACCCTGAACTGGAATCCTGGCCTCTGATAGGTCCATGCTCAATTCCCCCCCAACATCCTTACAAAAATTTTGTCCAAGCAAGATGCCGTAAGATGCTGGGACATCGGCCACTAGAACTG
Organism: Torreya grandis; assembly: GCA_037957365.1. Classification (NCBI taxonomy): domain Eukaryota; kingdom Viridiplantae; phylum Streptophyta; class Pinopsida; order Cupressales; family Taxaceae; genus Torreya; species Torreya grandis. The sequence continues at coordinate 1,403,766 of JARHVA010000004.1, read as the reverse complement.
TCATTTTGATTCGCTTTTCGGGAAAAGCCACAAAAGCATATTGAGCATCTTTTATTTGGCCAAGGAGGGGAACCTGCTTGTTTTCCATGGAAAAACACCTTCCAAAAGTTTTGGTTAAAGTCAGGCCGAGGGAGTCCGCCACTTTTGCAGGCATGACGTTATCTGAAGCCCCAGAGTCTATAATGCAGTTACTCAGTTTGAAACCATTTATAAGCAGAGAGACATAAAAAGGTTCTATTTTTCTGGGAGCGACTGGGGGTGTCACAACCAGATTATTTTGGGCTGGTTTGTCTTTGGGGAGATCTGGAACAACCTTTGAAGGATTTTGTCCTGTGGGGACAGCTTTATTTTTAACATATTCTGCTAACCTATCAAGCTGTTCCGGGTTAGCTCTCAAATACTCAATCTCCGTCATTTGAATTTTAGTTTTTTTAGCATGATCAATAATATCAAATGATTGAAGGGTGGTTGTAATAGAAAAAGGAGCAATCCCCTCATTAAGGACTTTGACAGGTTCTTCACCGGCCTGAGCAGTAGGAGGGGAAGATGTTAAGTGACAGGGAGCAGTTACCTTTTTATGAGTCATATGATCTTTTGATTGCGGAGGTAATGGAGTTCCACGTTGGGCAATGGAAATTGCTGGCCGAAGCTCGTCAACTACTTTCCCTTTGTCAGTGCGTGAAGCCGATTGATTTTGAGACCTAGTAAAGACAGCATAAGCCTCCTTTGAATCTTCCCCTTGTTGTCTGGTTTCATCTTGGTAATCTAGGAAACTGATACTGGAGTCACCAGCTAATTCCTCATCCTGTTCATCAAAGAGATTAGCACTTCCTGACTGATCCAGCTGCGGCTGAAAGGAAAGGTCGTGCTCAGTTTCTAAGTATCCAACCGCTGAATTTGTAGGTGCTGCTTCAATGGCTAATCTCCCTGAAGGGGGAGGTAGACGATTCGATTGTCCTTGAGTTCGGGCAATATTATTTTGATATGGCTGATTCTGAAAAGTCCTCCTGAGTGCATCTCGATAAGTAGGGGCAGATGGGCCTTGAGAGATTTGTCTCTTTAAAGCAATCAGTTCATTTGTTAACTTTTGCACCATAGGATCAGTAGTGCCTGTGGAGGAACTTTCAGCAGGTGAGGGGCATTTGTTTTTACCAGAGTCTTTCCTGATTTTGCCTGCTAGGATAAGATCATCCTCAATCTCAGTAGCCAAATTTTGAGTCAATGCTAGGTCCATAGGGCCAGCTCGCCTTAACAGGAAGCTTACTTCAGGGAGCTGCGAGTTGATGAAAAAACACTTGAGATTTTCCGGTGTGGGCTGAGCCACAGTCGGAATCCGGTTCCTCAACTTGTTGAATTTGGCTATGAAATCCCTCATAGGTTCTTGGGATTCTTTTTTCATCTGTGTTAGCTGAGCTAACAAAGCATGTGCATCTTTAGCGGGTTTAAATCTAGCTTCAAATATGGACTTTAGTGTATTCCAGTCAGTCACCGACCCAACCTGCAAGTGATAGAACCAATCTGCAGCCGCACCTTGCAAGGTCTCTACGAAAAGTCTCACCGCTACATCTTCAAAATCGACACCAATAACGCCACATGCTATGGAGAAAGCAGCGATATGCTCGTTGGGATGAACCTTGCCATCTCCAAAGAACTTAGGAAAATTTTTCCTAGAGCTACGAGGTAGTTCATGCAGAGGTGGGGTTAAATTAAGAGGGCCGAAAGAATTACCCCACGGGCCTTGAGCCATAGTGATAATAGGGTGAAAAGGTGGGATAATGAACCTTGGTGGAGTGTTTATAGGTAGGCGGTGATTGACAGCGGGAAAAAGAGTTCTACCTTGTGTTGGTGACCTGACAACGCTGGAAGGAAAACTCTTGGACCGTTGAAGAGAAGCTGATGGAGGAAACAGATCAAAATTACTCTGTTGTGCTAATTCAAACACAGGGTCGACAACACCCTTAGATCTCTGACTTCTGGTATAGCGTGGGGTTGCCAGATTTTGAAAACAAAAATGGGACCGAAACTACTTCAAGTTGAAGCTTGAGGCTCCAAGATGTGCGTTCTTCCCAGCAGCTCTGGTTTTGCAGACCAGATAATATAATGGAGGCAACTGGTAAAGCTAAAATGATAATGGGTAAGACATGAAACGGAGTCACCAGATTACGTAATGGAGAAGGGTAAGGACTGCTTCAATCTGAAACTTGAGGTTTCAGACTGCACATCCGAGTCCCCAACGGAGTCGCCAAAAAACTGTTGGGTGAATATTTTGTCGTCAACTAACTGATGACAAAATGAGGATATCAGCCACAGCATAAGGGAGATTTACACCACGAGGAGTGTGGCTTTACCAGATCAAGACGAGGTAAATCTCTCCTCTCATCAAGGGGAGGTTCCCTATCAATATTTACGTGCTGAATATATGGTTAAGCATAAAATAACACACGAGGGTGGTATAACAGCATTTACCTCTCTTCTTTCAGAGGTAATGTACAAAGAACAAAAGAGGGAAAATCTTAGTCTTTAAGCTAACAGCATTCCTCTTCTTTCAGGAATGATATCAAACGAAGAGCAAGAGATTACCTGAAGTAACAAGGTCACAAGAACGCTCACGCAAGCGCAAAGTCTTCCGTAGCCTTTCCACAGATTCGGAATCAGTATAACCGTAGAATGAAGTGAAGCACAAAGTCTTCACCTGAAACTACAAAAGATAAAAGAATCTCAAAAGTAGAAGTAGCACAAAGTCTATCTCCTACCCTCGAAAAGTGCCCTTAGATAATATCAACACATTCACTTTGCTTATTAAGACAGATAAACAAGAGGTTATCAGGAAAGAGTACATAAGAAACTATTTCCTAGATGACACAGATAACTTCAACACAAAGTCTGAAATCACTTGCTTCTCATTCATTTGACAAAATCTGATTTACAAATCTGAGCACAAAGTCTCAAAAGTTGCTTCAATTTCAGCAGAGTGTTTGCTCTCTATTTCTCCAAGATCATTTACAAATGAGGTCTCCACTATATATAGGGAGAAAATCCTCAAAAACAGAAAAAAAATAATAAAATATAAAATATCTTGGTCAAAAATGACTCATCTTTGACTTTTAGATATTTTCCAAAATATTTTATTCGTAATTACATTTAACAAAATTACATGCATTCTGTAGGAAACAGAAATGCATAAGGATAGAAGAAGAAAGAGGGAAAGTGTCAATTCTTGCCACTAGACTTCTTCAAATAAGCCTCGTACATAGTGATTGATGCCTGGATCCCGATGCTATCGGGTGCAACTGCGTGGTTGGAGACGACCCTTGCTCTGATCAATGCGTCTTTTAATGCTGTGATGGCTTTATAGTGGCCAGTTAACCTGGATCTTAAATTTTCCAGAGTTAACTGAGCATCTAGAATGCTATCAACCGAAGTTATTGAAAAAGACGCTCCTTTGAAATCCTTATGGATCATCCCTTCAAAATTCTGAATCATTTCATCTGCTGGAAGGAACTGATGATCCTTAGAGGTCAAGTCGCAGGGTAGCTCTTCTAATTTGTTCAACAAGCTCAGGTCACTTTTATCACTAGCTTCTTTAAAAGCTTTGAGATCATCAATTAGATCTTTGAGTACCTGGATCCTGAAAGTCATCGTCTCTTTAACCTCAACATATGAATCCTTATTGGGGATAACTCCGATAGAGATCAGGATACTCTTCTTTAGACCCTCCATTTCCTTCCATCTCCCGAGATCTTTTTCCAAGCCATTAATCTCCTGAGAGGTGAGAGAAATAAAACTGTCTACTTGAGCCTTCAATCTCTTCATTTTCCCTGTTATTTCTGCAACCTCAGACAGCAGAGAGATTCCTTGATTGTGTATCCGGTCAATGTATTCCTCCATAACTTTTCCCTTTAAATAAGTCTTTTCAGCTTTCTGAATAACTGAATCATCCACTGAAAAGGCCTCTGGAGTTGCTGACTCAGGTGGGATGGTGAATCTCCTGATTACTGCCGTTAGCTGCTCAGCCTTGGCTTTATAAAAATCTTTCATCTCCTTTTCTTTGTCAAATTTTTGGACCATAATGTCCATTGCTGACTGAAGGTCACTCTTTGCACCTTCGTGTGTAACCTTGCCTAGTTCAACACGAGAAAAGGTAAAACTGCTCATTTCAAAACCTTCGAGGGTTGCGTCCTGTGGGGGTTTGGCAATTTCCAGAAATTTCTGCCCCTTTTCCTCGACCAACTTGGAAAGGATTTTTGGTTTCTTGGGAGCCTTGGTTTTGGCCGGCACAATCTTGCCGAAATTGAATTCTTCTGGGGAGATGGCCCTTTTCTTTCTCTTTGGTGTGAAAGCAGACATCCATGGCGGGAGAGAAGTTCCTGTTGTAACAATAGTTGCTTCTGCTGGTGTCACGGTAGCGGCCTCCACGCTACTAGTGGTGACGGTAGTGGTAGTTGGAGTGACCGGTGAGACTGTGTCAACTGTTGTTTCAGGATTAGGCACCGGGCTTGATGGCAGGTTGAAAGATGGAGATGATAAACTTGGAATGGATGCAGAAGAGCGAGGGGAACCTGCTGAAGGATCTTGTGGATCACCAAAAACCACCTTGGAAGGAGAAGCAGCACCGAAAGATGGAACGCTTATGGGAGAGATAGGGGAAGTGGGCACCAAAGGAGACTGATGAGGAGGAGAGGAAATCTGGATCGGCCGCACATGCTCCGTTGAAGTTGGAGACCCAACACCTGGTCGTTCTGAAAGTTGTTCTGTTGACCCTATCGGTTGAGCTTCCTGTATCCCGAGACTTCGTTCTGTGGTTCCTTCAACTGTTGCTTCAGGTTTCTGTTCTGACCTAGGTTTCTTGGATACAAAGACGATCCTAGGCTTGTGAGGTCTAGAAGATGAAGGGACGTTGTCTTTGTTCTTGGTTCGGCTTTCTGCCTTTCTCTTCATTTCTGCTTGATATTCGGCCTCGGACCCTGTAATGAATTCTTTAAGGGTGATTCCATTTGCTGCCAACCAACTATTGGTGTTAGCCAATACTGGTTTGAATCTCTTCCTTAGAGAAGTCAGCTCTTTTTGAGACCAGTTGATCGTAGGAAGAGGAGAACCAGCGACCTCTGTCAGATATCTGCTGTTCACTATATTTCCATCGTCAACCAATCCTGAAGGGATCTCTGCAAGCCCGAGGTACTCTATTTGATCTAGCGTGAGGCGGCAATAGTCCATCTTTCTTATCTCTTCGGCTGTCCTTATATCTACCCAGATGTCCTCAATCATAGGCTCGTGAAACTGAGTCTTTCTTCGAATCGTCTCCCTAACTCCTCTGTAATCAAATTTTTCCCGTCTTTTGAAAGGCTTGATGGTAACCATCTGCATCTCTGTTTCCATAACCTTGGCCCTAGTTGATGTAGCAATGGAAAATCTGCCAATCTGGATAGGAAACTTGAAACCGGGTCTCTTAAGCTCCATCTGTTTTGAGTGCACGACGGCCAGTTGTCGGCAAAGTTCCATTAGAACCAACCTGTCTGAAGGGAATCTGGGGAGCATATAAGGGTATCCTTGGAAGAAACCCACCCGTAGATAAGAAAATGTAGGGAACTGGAGGAACATGCAGCCAAAACTGTTCACTATTGTCCAAGCCTCGTCTGACATCCTCTTCTGCTCCAGTTGAGGATCGAAAAGACATAGAAATACGGCAAAGAATGCGTCATTCACTCGCTTGAAATGACGTGTCGAGGCCTGAAGTGTCAGCTGCGGATAGTATGAATAGACCGGGGTGGTCTTCCTATCCCCCTCTGTGGTTAGGCCTGGGAAAGATCGCATGGCAGCAGCTATGTAGACCAGGTACGAGGTCATATAGAATTTGAAGGAGGTTTGTACCCTAGTCAGCTGCTCATGAATAGCGTTGCTGATCTGTTCTCCCCAGAAGATGACCTGTTTGCCTTGGAGAATGATCTTTATGAATGGGTACATCCATTCATGGAATTGCGAAGAAGACGGGAGGCCCCGTACTCTGCTGAGAAGAGTGATTAGGTCACCAACTTCTTCAATGAAGTCGCTTCTGGGGAAGCTTTTCGGCCATCTGGATAAGCTGGTCCTTGGGGTTTGTAACCACTTATGGTTTATGACCCTCTTTGCCCTCTTGGGGTCTTTGTCATATTCCCTCTGCGCATTCTCGAAGTCAATCTGGGTCACTTCAGTGGCCGGCGGACATAAAAAGACTTTGTCGATAAATTCGGGGTCCAACCGAATGATCATGTTGCCCCTGGCGTCTGAGACCGATCTGGTCTCTTTGTCGTAGAAGTGCGCGCATTGAAGGACGAATTCCGCATGATGAGCTGCCACTGGGAAGGCAGCCACCAGGTGGATGTTGCTCTCGATAATCCTCATTATCCCAGTGCTGGGATTGGTTGCTTTGGTTCGTACCAAGAACTCGGCCATATCTACGTGGCCGATCTCAGTGTCTCGAATGTCGTCGACATTCGAGGTAATTGCTGTGAGCAGGAAGACGCCCTGGTATTTGTATTTCATCTTCTTGGCCTTTGAAGGAGATGCTTCCGTCATGGGGAACGATCTCGTTTGAATGGGGGCAGGCGTGCAGGAGCTTGCTGAAGGAGCTGCAGCCATAGTCGAAAGGAGAGTGAGAGACGGGGAGAGCAATTTAAGTGACAAAGGCTAAGGATGTCACTTAAATAGGTTAGGATGGGCTAAGAGACGGAAAATGAGGAAGAAAAAGCTTGAAAAGGACAACCCCGAAAAAAGAATTCGGGAGTTAAAAAGAAAAAGGAAGAAAAAGAGCAGGGGCGGCGAAAAACGCCGCCCTTGCAAAAAGAAAGCAGGGGCGGCGAAAATCGCCGCCCTTGCAAAAAGGGAGCAGGGGCGGCGAAAATCGCCGCCCTTGCAAAAAGGGAGCAGGGGCGGCGGAAATCGCCGCCCTTGCTTGAGGAGAACAGGGGTGGAATGGCGGCAAGGAAATGCCGCCATCTCGAGGCCGCGGGGAGATAGAAAGCAAAAAACAAATGAAAAGAATGAAAACGAAACTTAAAAAGACAAACCCTACCTGAAGGACGCACGCGCTACGAAGTCAAATCCGCGAGTCGGCACGTCGCAAAGTCGCTTGGATCGCTCAGGTGCAAGAGGTATGGTGAGAGGAGGAGGCAGTGAGAAGAAATGAGGTTCAAAACAGTATATATAGGTTGAAAAATCAATCCCAACCACCCGGTGCGCAGGGCCATTAATGCCCTGCGCGAAAAACAAAAAAGTGCAAGGGCGGCGATTATTGCCGCCCTTGCAGAAAAAGTGCAGGGGCGGCGATTTTTGCCGCCCTTGCAGAAAAAGTGCAGGGGCGGAGATTTTCGCCGCCCTTGCAGAAAAAGTGCAGGGGCGGCGAAAATCGCCGCCCTTGCAGAAAAAACAAGGGAAGACGGAACTGACAAGTTTCGTAAGGGGGCGTTTGCAAAAATGAGCAAAGCTCATTTTGGGAACAACAGGTCTGGCCAACCGACGTCGGCAGGTAGGAGACAGGATGCAACCGACGTCGGTCATGGATCGGCCGGTGTCGGTGACCCCCAGGCAGACAGGGACCGACGTCGATCGCCTGTGTGGTTCGACTGCGAGCTTATTACGGGCAGTTAGCTAATGAACCAAGTGTTTGCATGATTAGATCTATTTTTAGACTGAGAGCTGCGGATTTAATTATTGTAATTAGATGTCTAATCATTGTTTGGATGAGATCTATATAATAGACTCATGGTTGTATTGGAAAAGTGTTCTAGTTTGAGTTGAGCAAAGTTTGTTCCTTCTATGTGTGAGGTGAGCAAGGGTGTTCCTCCTAGTTCCACAGTACCAGGTGGGTGCTGGTTTTGGAGAGTCAGCAGGATTCTTCAGGTGTGTAGGATCTTGGTCACAGTTGCATGGCCTATATAAGAGATCTACATGGTAAGTAAGATCGTTGATCTGCAGGTGTATGTGTGTGCAAGGTCAAGGTTCACAGGTGCGCAGAACCGAGTTTGATTTGCAGGTGTGCAGGATCATATAGACAGCAACACAACAGGGAGCAGAATCAGGGCAGGATCTACTTGGAGTACAGGTGTGTACTCGGATAGAGCAAAGAGGAAGGCAAGGGAGTTCCTTCCATAAGTATGGTCTGTTAAATTACAGGTTGTTGCAGGTTCATGGGAGATCTACTTGAAGTACCTTGAGTACTTGTGGAGTACGTGGAGTACTTGTGGAGTGTGTGGATCCCTTGTGGTATGCGTGGAGCACATGATGTGAACACCAACTCTGTATTTGAGTTGGGTGTTGGGACCTGAGAGGGAGAGCTTTGGGGAGAAGAATTACTATTCACTTGAGGTGTGGGAAACCTTTGTAAGGTGGTGGAGAAGAAGTGGCATCTTCTTTATTGTATTCTTTTATGTATAAAGTGTTAATACAATTTGTGTATTGTCTTTCATATCATGTGTTATTCTGAATTCTAGTTACTTGGTGAATCTGCTTAATTTCCGCATATTAAGTTGCTTGGTTTGGTAATCAATTGTGTGCTTCCGGGTTATTTTCCAACAGACCTAATGCCAAGGTCACTAGCATGCTTTAGCCTACAGATAGACTCCCACTTGACTAAAATCCACTTCGAGGAAAGGAGATTACCCGACCAAAGGAATTGCCAGGAAAGAGCATCAAAATCCCTCACAAAGGAGGCAGGAAGAATCTGCACACAACACCTATAAATAGGGAAAGACTGCACCATAGCTTTTAGGAGGATCACTCTACTAGCAGAAGAGAGCCATCTATAAGTCCAATGACTAACCTTACTCTAGAACTTATCCAAAATCCCCTACCAATAATCTCTACACTAAGGTCTTAGAGCTAAAGGAATCCCCAGGTACATTAGGGGAAGAGTGCCAATTCGGAATCTAAGAATCTTGGCAATCTTATTTTGGATGAGTCGAGGAGTATTAAAGAAATAAATGGAAGATTTATCATCATTAATACTCTGACCAGAAGCTTTCAAGTAGATGTCTAAATTTCTCTTGAAATTCACTACCTCACTAATTCTAGCCAAGCCCATCAGTCCAGTATCATCCACAAATTGAGGATGAGAACAAGGAGGGAGATCATTGTTCCAACTCCAGCTGTGAATAAGACCCTACCGCACCTGAGATTTAATAAATATACCAAGACCCTCCGCCATGATAATGAAAAGATAAGGGGACAAAGGGTCCCCTTGCAGAAGTCCCTGAGAAGCACTAAACCAATCTGAAGATTCCCCATTGATGAGAATAGAGAAGGAGGACGAGGTTACACAACTGAGAACCCAGCTCACCCATTCCTCTTTAAGGCCAAAGGCTAAGAGGATATTATAAAGGAACTCCCAGCTCACCCGATCATAAGCTTTAACCATGTCAAGCTTAAATAACATCACCTTATCCTTAAAGTAAGCCATAGAGTTAATAATCTCCATAGCAATCATGACACCATCCAAGATTTGTCTCCCTTCCACAAAACCTCTCTGCTCAGCAGAAATCAAAGTACCAAGGAGAGGTTTGAGTCTCTCAGCAATCAACTTAGAGATGCTCTTGTAGACAACATTGCGTAAAGCAATAGGCCTGAAATGATCCATCTGATTAGCCCCCTCCTTCTTAGGTATGAGAGCCAAAAAAGTAGAATTCAAAGACTTAAGCATTTGTTTATTCCTAAGAGATTCTTGAACCATCTCAAGGAGATCAGACTTTATTATTTCCCAAAATTCCTGGAAGAACTCAATCAGAAACCCATCTGGGCTAGGAGCTTTACCTTTTTTCATACTAAACACAACTTTCTCCAATTTAGGTAACAAGATTAGATGCAAAAGATCCCCATTCATCTCATCCGATACCAAGCAAGGAATACAATCCAAAATAGCCCTCTCCTCAGATCTAGCAGTAATATCCTCCCTAGTAAAAAGATTAGAAAAATAGTTGACAGCTTCCCTAGAAATTTCACCACAGGATGAGAGTTGAGTCCCATCACTCAAGACAAGAGTGGAAATAGAGTTCCCCTGCCTACGGGCCTTAACCAAGTTATGAAAAAAAGCCATGTTCCTATCCCCCTCCTAAAGCCAATCAATATGAGATTTTTTCTTCTAGAAAATCTCCTCCCGAAGCTCCCACTCTTCTAAGCCCCTAAGGGCAAAGGACTCAGCACTCAAAAGGTCAAAGGACAGCCCATGGTCTTGAATCTAATGAGTGACACTATCTAGCTTGGATTGAGCAGCAAGCTTTTGAGTATGCAGGTTCCAAAAATATTGTTTATTCCACCTTTTAAGCCTATACTTCACATGTTGAAGCCATTTAATAAAAATGTACATGGCCCTCCCATGGGCAGGAAGTCCTTCATACCACCAATGCATCACAAGATCCCAAAGAGATTGATCCCGTAACCACATCAATTAAAATTTGAAAGAAGGATTTTTAGTGACCCCATAAGAAGAGACATAGATTTTGATAGGCCAATGGTCAGATCCCCTCTAATCCAAGATTTTAGAACTGGTAGTCCACCTGCTACTCATCCAATAATAGGAAACCAAAAATATGTCGAGTCATTCTGAGATAGCCTCATCACCACACATCCTATTATTCCAAGTAAAGACTCCATTGCTTGGCTTCATGTCAACAAGGTTAAGGAAATCAATATTATCTCTGAGCAAAAGAGAAGAAGGATCAAGCCTGGAAACCCCTCCTCATTTTTCATCCATACTAATAATAGCATTAAAGTCACCAGCCAAAATCCATGGGAGAAACGAGTCCAGAGAATGGAAAAATTTGATATGATCCCAGATATGTGTCTTACTTGGAAGATTAGTAGGAGCATAAATATTGGAGAAAAGACATCTTTTGCCAGTTTCAAAATTGGAGGCAACCATAGAGATGGAAGACCGACTAGAAACCCACCATAAGGGGGAGACTTTCCTCAGGTTCCAGAAGCAAGCCACCCCCCCCAAAACTACCCAATGCCCCCACCCCCTACTAGTAGCCTTGGGGCCAAATATGCAAATCACAATTATTCAAACCATCCACTGTAAGCTTGGTTTCCTGCATAAAGACCAAATCCAAAGCTTGAGACTTGATTAATCTACGAACATCCTTTTGTCTACAGATGTTGTTCATCCCCCTTACATTCCATGATAAAACAATCATTTAGGGGGGTGGGAGAAGTGGGAATCAATGGGTTTCATAGACCCAGACTCAACCAAAGTATCACCCATAATCTTAACCTTCTCTTGATCAGTCTTCCGCTCCTTGACTGTTTATCTAGAGGCCCCTTTTAAAAGATTTTTGTTGCAAGCCTAAGGCAGGAGGATCCTTATCACCCTTCACAAAATCCTCAAATCCCTTCGTAACTTGGGGACAAGGAGCCAACCCAGTAGTACCCACCAGAATCTGTGACTCCTGGATGCCACCAATATTCTGAACTTGAGAAGGCAAGTCCAAATCTAGCTGATAGACCTGTTGAACCCTTGATGATAAAATCAGCTCCTCCTTCATTGCTTCCACCTCTTGAATCTCTACCTGACCCTTAACCCTAGAAGAAAGCTCAACTGGGATACCATCTTCTTGGACTACGCTATCTAGAACCTCAAACCTATTAAATGTGCCATCATTCTATCTATCACTCCAAGATCTCTTATTGCCTTTGCCTTTATTATGGTATTTAATGTGGATAAATCCCTCCTTATCAATAGGGCCATCAGACACCAGATCTTTCCCCTTGTACATCCTAGGAGGTCCAAAGGCAGACAGGGGGAAGATTTTAGTCTGGGACAGTTGCGGTGTAGATGACCATATTCATGGAAAATTTGGCATCTGAATGGAAGGGTTTCATTATATGGCTATTGGATCCAGGTGGAAGAACCCATGCAAATTTCCATAGATTCAAGTAAAGGATTATTCAAATCAACTTCAACAAAAATATGAGAAAAAGAAATTACCTTACGCTCTTGAGTCTGTGAAGCCGATCCAACAAGTTTCCCAAGAAGCAAAGAGATTGAGTGGAGGATATCTTCCCTCCAAAATTCCAATGGAAGCCTCGATAAATGAACCCACACAGGCACCTGTGAAGGGATCTCTTCATCAGAGTTGAAGCCCATATGCCAAGGCTTGATGAAGAACCCAACCTGGTTAAAGAAATAAGGGCCACCTTCAAAACCCCTATTCCTATCTGACATACTTGAAAAAATAACCAGGAAATAGTTATTATCTGCTAAAAGAATCTCTATATCTCCTTCAAGGTTCCAAACCCAATGTGCCTAGGATTCCAACACAGTAAGAGAAAGACAAAGGCCCAAAAATTTGCAAATGAGAGCATGCTTGCACCAGCAATCGACATCCTCTGAAACCTGCTCGGGTTGAATAACCAAAACTGATCTATCTTTCGATCTCTCCAAACATCCATTTACTTTTTTAATTCAAAATGACCCTTTTGACGAGGAGGTACCCTCTCCAAAAAGAGGAAACTCAGTCCAATCCTTGTTGTTGGCATGCATCGAAGAGGATGGATCTACCATCTCCAAATCCAGGGAAGAAGAAGAACTTGATTATCCATGGCTACACAAGCTCAAGCACCAATCAGAAGAGGGACAGAGGCAAGGCAGTCGGCCCAAATGCCCAAGCCGCCACGCACCCCCTCCAAGATATCCATGCTCAAATAGCGGCCTGAAAAGCACCCAGCCATAGAAAGGAGGAGATCAGACCCCTGTCCAACCCCCTCCAGACCCCTGTGAACACATAAACCCCCCCTGTGCACACAAAATGGCTGCCACCGCATTCAGACAACAAGCAAAGCAAGCTAGGGCACGCGGGCCCTAACGCGCACCCAAGCTCTGTGAAATGCCATGTATTGTATTATCTATAATATTGAATTATTGAGATTAGAGAGTGATTTGTGTTTGATAATGTAGAGGATCTATAAAGAATTAAGATGTGTTAGACCAAGGTGAAAAATTATGCAACCCTTTGATTTAAAGAAGTACAAGTGGAGAGGATTATAATGGGTATAAAAAATGATTACATGGTGAGATATAGTAGTTGTTGAAATGAAGGGTAATTTTTTCTAGAGATTATCAATTGGAGTTGTTGAATAAGTTACAATTTAATGGTCATGTAACCCTATAGTAAAAGTAAGTAAAAATGAGAGGACAAAAATGAATATAAAATAATTATTCAATGTGATAGAATAATTTCCATAATGAAGGGAATGTTTTTGCTTGTAGATTATCATTTGAACTTGTTGAAATTTCAAAAGCAATAAAAGGGGTATTAAAAATTATCTAATGTTATTATTAGTTGGACTCAATAAAAATATTACAATTTAGTGTACCATCCAAAAATAGATGGGAAAATAGTTGTATTAAATAAAAGTATTGAATTTTTTGAGTGCTTGATTTGAAAAATGCTAAAACAATCGTGTTGAATAGAAGTATTGATAGATTGATTTATAGAGATCAAAATGTACTTCAAGTTTAATGATAGAGGGACGGATAAGCTTGAAAGTGTCTCATACAAAGTTAAATGGTCATGCAAACATATGATAAAATAAAGTTATATTGCAGAATAAATTTGGTTTTAAAAAATTATCCTTTGATAAAATAGTTTCTATATTGAAGGGCATGTTTTTACATATAGATTATCATTTTAACTTGCTAAAAAACTTATAATTCAATGTATCATCTATAAACATATGAATAAAAAATGTAAGTGAATACAAGTATTGAAAATTTGTTAAGATGTTGGTTTGGAAAATAACCCAAATAGTGGGATTGATCTTGGCACAAGGTGAATATTCCTTTAAAAATTTAATCAATATGAGTACAAAAAAATATCTGGTGTGAAAGGGTTGATGCATAATACTGTGTCCCACTTTTTGGTACAAAGGGGACAACAAAAAATGAAAATGTGAATATTTCTCACTTTGTATAGACAATAGTGACTTAACCATATAAAATGTGAAAATGGTGTAAATTAATGAAATGTTTCATTTTAAGTATATATTACATTTATTATTTTTTGAAAAAATAAAAAAATAAAAAATCAATTTTTTAATACCTAAATACATAGTGTGTATGTTTTGTGTACAAAACGTTTTATTGAGTACTTGATTTCTCCTCATAATTTTCTCAAAACATAATAGGTCTTAGAAACATGGACGTAGTGAAATATTATTTTTTTATAATTTTTTAATTAAAAAATAAATTTTTATTAATTTTTTAATGATCAAGGCAAGGAATATCAATGCTTATGTCTTCTCCTCATGATGTGTGTGTGTGTGTGTGTGTGTGTGTGTGTGTGAAAATAGACTAATTTTTTCACCATTAGAATAATGACATTAAAATCAAGTGCATTGATATTTTTTAAATTTTTTTGGCCATAGTTTCCTATTTTTCCCAATGCCTCAAACATATGGTATTTAATTTTATAAATAAGTATATTTTACTAAATAAATATTAAATATTATTAAAATTTAAAAAAAGTCATCTAATTAGAAATCTCATAAAAAGAACTATTTATATGTAGAGCCACATGTTTTTATTTTATTTTTTCATCCTACTATGTGGCATTTGAAGTGGCAATTTTAGGACAATAATAACTTTTCACTTCAATGGGTGAGAATTGGATGCCACATGGGGTTCAAACAAAAGGGGTTAGAAGAAAATTAATAAAATTCCAAAGCAAATCTTTGACCCCCTTCATTGGAACTCCCTTCAAAAAGTACATGTGGGGGTTTGAATGAAGGGGGTTCAGGTTTGGATACACTTGATCGCCAAGTGGGACTCACTTATGTGCCATAGCCCAAAACTAAAGTATCTTAAAGTGAGTGTAGACTGAAGTGTCTTAAATTATTATACACTGAATTATAGAAATTCACATAACATATACAAGACATGCATAAACAATTGAAAGTAAAAATTGAGAAATTTATCATGGTGTATAAACAAATGTTTGTCTCAAGTGAAAGGTCAATAATAGAAGATTTTAATGAGTGGCTTACAGAATTCAAAGAGTGCTTCGACATGGATGATGTGGGTGGCCCAATGAGATTTAAAGTGTTTTAAAGAATATGAGAATAAGAAAAAAGATGAGAAAATAGGTGTCAAATATGAGTCTTGAATTTTTTGAGTGTTTGGTTTGAAAAACTTTGAAACATTAGTCTTGAATAAGAGTCTTGATATATTAGATTACAGATATTAAAGTGTAATTCAAATTTGATGATGTAGATGGATTGATGAGCTTGAAAGTGTACTAGATAAATTTTAATGTTCACGTAACCATATGGTAAAATAAAGTTAAACGGAGAGGAAGAAAATGAGCATTAAAACATTGTCCAACATGATAGACATGTTTCCATAATGAAGGGCATGATTATGAATTTAGATTATTATTTGGACTTGTTAAATAAGTTAAAATTTAAAATACCATCCATAAAAATATGGATAAAAAATGCATTTGAATTCAAGTCTTGTAAATTTGCTAAGATGTTGGTTTGGAAAGAAACCCTAATAGTGGGATTAATCTTGGCACAAGGTGAATATGCCTATAATAATTTATTCAATATGAGTACAAAAAATTATCTGACGAGAAAAAATTATAGCTTAGTACCTCTGGGTACACAAGTTAATTTGAAAGGAAAGGAAAGACATAGAAGATTTGATAATATGTAAAACTATTAGATGATGATCCACATTTCCAATGTGTGTGATGAAACATTTTAATCAGCACTCCTACTAACATGATAGTTGCTTGATCGCGATAAATAATATCAAGTTCAATCAAAATATTACTATGAAATAAATAGTAGTTTTATTTTGATTATTCTTATCAAGTCTTGGTCTTTAATAAGATATATAATAGTTAGAAGATATGCTTCTTGTATGAAATAATATTGTTTTAGAACTACATTAGACCCTAATTCTGCAAATAGATATGTAGGCAACTCAATGAAAAGAGCCTGGGTGATGGGAAGAGGTCTTTAGATTTGAGTCTTTATATATTGACATACAAATCTCAAAGTGTACTTGGAGTTTGATGATGTAGAGGGCTTGATGAATATGAATATGTATTATACCAATTTTAATGACCCTATAACCTTACAATATAAAGAAATAAAAGAAGAGGAATAAAAAGGGTATTAAAAAATTACCAAATAGGATGAAATGGATTTCATATTGAATGACAAATTTATGCATGTAGATTATTAGTTGGATTTGCTTAAAAAGCTACAATTCAGTGTAATGTCCTTTAAAATATGGATAAAAAATGGTGGTGAATAAGTGACTTGAGAATATTTTGAAATTTTTGATTTGAAAAAAACCAAAATAGTGGGGTTTGATTTCTATAAAATTAGATTACATAGATAAAAGTGTACTTTGAGTTTAGTCACCTGGTGTGCTCAATGGGCATGAATATGTCTTACACCAAGTTGAATGGTCATGCAACTGTATTTTAGAAGTAAAATGAAGATTAATAAAAGGGGTGTAAGAGATTATCCAATGTTGCAATGATTTCCATATTGAATGACATGTTAATGGTTGTATATTATGTTATGAATTTGTTTAAACATTTATAAATCAACATACCATTTATAAATATGCAAATAAAATTTGGAGACAAATATGAGTGATGATTTTTTTTTGATATATTTGGCTGGAAAAAAACTCAAACACTAGGATTTGATCTTGGCACATGGTGAATATGCCTCTAAAATTTAATCAATATGAGTAAAATTAGTACCCTATTAAAAGTAGTTTATGAGTGTATGTCAAGAAGTGTTTCAGAGTTGTGGAATATTAGTAGTTTTCATGATAAAATTATTGAATCAAATTATTATGGAGAGTATATGAAAAAGATGCATCAACAATTAAATGAACAAACTCAGGTAGTGTACCATGGCTTAAAAACAAAATGTTTATTTCAAACAAAGAGTGAAGGATAAAAGAGTTGCATGAAGTGGAGGATCATGGATAGTATATGCAAGAGATTTATTAACAAGCGAAATATTAATTGGACCATAATACAATGAGATACAAACAAGTTGATATCAATAAAAGATAAAAGAATAGAGTTAATAGATTGACTTATTTAGATTGGAGAGTGCTTTATGTTTGATTATATAGAGGATATACAAAGAATTAAAGTGTGTTAGACCAAGGTAAAAAATCAAGCAACCCTCTGATTTAAATTAGTACAAGTGGAGAGGAATATAATGGGTAGGAAAATGGTTACATGGTGAGATATAATAGTTGTTGAAATGAAGGGTAATTTTTTATAGAGATTATTAATTGGAATTGTTGAAGAAGTTACAATTTAGTGCACCATTAACAAACATAAGAGTAAATAAAAGTGGTGAATATGAGAGAATGAAATATAATTGTTGCAAAATTTGAAGGTAAATTAATTTTTTATACTTATAGTTGGATGAACTAAAAAAATATAAATTATTGTACTCAAAAAATAGATGGAAAAATAAGAGTGTCAAACAAGAATCTTAAAAATTTATTGAAATGTTTGGATTGAAAAAAGTGAAATATTGGTCTTGAACATAAGTATTTATATATCATATTACAAAGATCAAAGTTTACTTTGAGTTCGATGATGTGGAATGCTTGATTAATGCAAAAATGTCTGACCATGTTGAATGGTCATGAAACCCTATGGTACAAGGAAGAAAAACTAAGAGAAAAAAAAAGGCTATAAAATAATTATCGAATGTGATGGAATAGTTTACATATTGAAAGGAATGTTTCAGTGTAGATTATCATTTAAACTTGATAAAAAGTTGAAAGCAATAAAATGGGTATTAAAAATTATTCAATATGATTATTAGTTGGACTCAATGAAAATGTTACAATTTAGGGTACCATCTAAAAATAGATGGGAAAATAGTTGTATTGAATATAATAGCTAAACGTTACTATGGAATAAATATAATTGCTCAAAAGTTAAAATCAAGAAAATGGTTATTAAAAATGATCCAATGTGATTATTAGTTGGACACAATAAGAATATTAAAATTTAGTATACCATCCAAAAATAGATGGAAAAATAGTTGTATTAAATAAGAGTCTTGAATTTTTTGAGTGTTTGATTTGAAAAACGTTGAAACATTCATGTTGAATATGAGCATTGATAGATTGACTTGAAGAGATCAAAGTGTAATTCAAGTTTGATGGTGGAGGGATTTATAAGATTGAAAGTGTCTCATACAAATTTAAATGGTCATGCAAACATATGATAAAAAAAATTATACTGAGGAACAAATTATGTTTTAAAAAATTTATCAATGGGATAAAATGTATTCTATATTGAAAGACATATTTTTGCATAAAAGTTATCATTTGGAATGGTTGAAAACATTATAATTCAATGTACCATCCATAAACATATGAATAAAAAATAGAAGTGAATACAAGTCTTGTAAATTTGTTGAGATGTTTGTTTGGAAAATAACCCAAACAATGGGATTAATATTGGCACAAGGTGAATATGCTTGTAAAAATTAAATCAATGAGTACAAAAAATTATCTGGTGTGAAACTAAAGTGTCTTAAATTATCATACATCGAATTGGAGGAATTTTCATAACATAAACAAGACATGCATAAACAATTGAAAGTAAAAATTGGGAAATTTACCATGGTTTATAAACAAAAAGTTGATCTCAAGTGAAAGGTCATTGATAGAATATTTGAATGAGTGGCTTACAGAGTTCAAAGAGTGCTCTGACATGGATGGTGTGGGTGGCCCAATGAGATTTAAAGTTTTTTAAAGAATATGAGAATGATAAAATAGATGCAAAATATATGAGAATACGTGTCTTAAATTTTTTGAGTGTTTGATTTGAAAAAAACTGAAATATTAGTATTGAACAAGAGTCTTGATAGATTGAATTATAGAGATTAAAGTGTAATTTGAATTTGATGATGTGGATGGATTGGTGAGATTCAAAGTGTCTCAGAACAAGTTTAATGGTCATCTAACCATATAGTAAAATAAAGTTAAACTGATAGGAACAAAATGAGTATTAAAACATTATCCAATGGGATAGACTAGTTTCCATATTGAAAGATAAGTTTATGAATTTAGATTATTATTTGGACTTGTTGAATAAGTTACAATTCAATGTACCATTTGTACAAATATGAATAAAAAATGCATGTGAATACAAGTCTTGTAAATTTGCTGAGATGTTGGTTTGAAAAAAATTCAAAAAATGGGATTGATCTTGGCACAAGGTGAATATGCCTATAACAATTTATTTAATATGAGTACAAAAAAATATCTGGCAGGAAAAATTGTAGCTTAGTACCATTTGGTACACATAAGTTAATCCAAAATAAAAGGAAAAAGATAGAATATTTGATAACATGTAAAACTACTAGATGATAATCCACATTTCCAATGTGCATGATGAAACATTAGAAGCAACACTTCTACTAACATGATGTTTATTTAGTCATGACAAAAATATATCATGTCCAACACAAATATTATTATGAAACAAATAGTAGTTTTGTTTTGAGTTTTCTTAGCAACTCTTTGTCTTCAATAAGATATATAATTGTTAAAATTTATGCTTCTTGCATGAAATAATATTGTTTTAGAACTACATTAGACCTTGATTCTACAAATAGATATGTAGGAAAATCAATTAAAAGAGCTCAGGTCATGAGAACATGTCTTTAGATTTGAGTCTTTATATATTGACTTATAGATATCAAAGTGTACTTTGAGTTTGATGATACAGAGGACTCAGTGAACATGAATATGTCTTATAGGAATTTGACTGATCCTACAACCTTATAAAAGAAGGAAATAAGAAGAGAGGAACAAAAAAGGTATGAAAAATCATCTAATGGGATGAAATAGATTCCATAATGAAGGGCACATTTATGAACGTAGATTATTATTTGGAATTGTTGAAAAATATAAAATTAAGTGTACTATCCTTAAACATATGGACAAAAAATGGAGGTGAATAAGAGACATGCGAATATTTTTGGAATTTTCGTTTGAGAAAAACCCGAGTAGTGGATTTTGATTTTTGTACAAATTGGATAGGAGTATTGATTGATTGGATTACATAGATCAAAGTGCACTCTGAGTTTAATGACCTGGACCATGGAAGACCATGGAGATTATATGCAAAGAGTGAAGGATAGAAGATTTGAATGAAGTGGAGGACCACAAAGAGTATATGAAAGAGATTTATTAATAAGTGAAATTATAATTGGACCATAATACAATGAGATACAAACAATTTGATTTTAATCAAGGAGAAAAAAATAGAGTTGACATATTGACTTATTGAGATTGGAGAGTGCTTTGTGTTTGAATATGTAGAGGATTTATAAATAATTAAAGTTTGTTAGACCAAGGTGAAAAATTATGCAACCCTCTGGTTTAAATAAGTACAAGCAGAGAGGATTTGGGTAGAAAGATGATTAGTTGTTGAAATGAAGGGTAATTTTTTCTAGAGATTATCAATTAAAGTTGTTGAATAAGTTAAAATTTAGTGGTCATGCAACCCTATAGTATGAGGAAGTCAAAATGAGAGGAACTAAATGAATATAAAATAATTATTCAATGTGATGGAATAATTTCCATAGTGAAGGGAATGTTTCTACGTGTAGATTATTATTTGAACTTGCTAAAAAGTCAAAAGCAATAAAATGGGTATTACAAATTATCTAATGTGATTATTAGTTGGACACAATAAAAATGTTAATTTAGCATACCATCATAAAATGATGTAAAAATAGTTGTATTAAATGAGAGTATTGAAATTTTTGAGTGCTTGATTTGAAAAATGTTGAAACATTCGTGTTGAATAGATGTCTTGATAGATTAATTTACAGAGATAAAAATGTACTTCAAGTTTAATGGTGGAGGGACTGATAAGCTTGAAAGCATCTCATACAAATATAAATGTTCATGCAAACATATGATAAAATAAAATTATATTTTAGAATAAATTGGGTTTTTTAAAATTACCCAATAGGATAAAATAGTTTATATATTGAAGGGCATGTTTCTGCATTCAGATTTTCATTTGGACTTGCTAAAATTAGATTCGTCTCAAATGAGACAAAAAAATAATATGTTGTTCTACCCCACTCTAACATTGACACGGTCATGCTTTATATTTATCTTGTGTTAGGGAATATGCTCTCTAGTTTTGCAGATTGTTGGTTTGGACATGGACAAGTGGTTACGGGGTTTACAATGGTCTAAAAATAATAAATGTTTCTATTTGGTGGGCATACATGCAACAGAGGTGGTAGAGTTGGAAAGAATGGTTTAAACTAACATAATTGTGTGTTGTTTCCTTTTATTTAATAGTTGTTTGCTTTAGGTTAGAATTATGTCAAACATTCCCTAAATTGTCATGGCCAGCTATATATACACAAGCTGTATAAGATGTCCATAAACTTTCAAAAGTTCAAATAAGGAAAAATAGGAAGGTTCATATGGAGCCGAAGGAAAACACATTGTAAGTACAATGGTAGATGCTCTGGACCTACCTAGTTATTGTTGTATTTTGATTTCATTTCTTGTATTTATGTTTGTGCTTGCTCATAAAGACAATGATATATGTAAATAGTTGAAGAACTTGAAATCCTTGAGATTATTCAGTTGATATAAAACTAAAACAATGGTAAGTTATAATTTCTATAGTTTTTCACCTCACTAATAAATTTTTTTTTTCATTTTGTTAACCTAGATCAAATTACCATCAATCGACAGAGACTAATATTCCTATTTGTTGAAGAGATAAATTTGTTATCAATTTTGAATAAAGTAAGAATAATTTCATCTTGCATCTAATATAGTTAGGTAAAAAATTGATTGTATTTTAGGGTAAATTTTTTGCATCTAATACAACTTAGGGAAAAATTTGATTGTATTTTAGGGTGAAAAAAGTAAGTACAATCACACTCCCTCCAAGTTTTTTCGGTATTATTGAAGGAAGTTGTGTCAGATATTTGCATGCCCATCTTCACACTCACCTTAGGGTGAGCATGAAATAATTGAACGCAGGCAAGCAAGCTCCTAAAAAAATTAAACTATATTAATCTATTATAATAATATAATATTTTTAGCTAGAGGCTTATATGGTGGGGTGAAATCCTTATATTCATCTTAAATGAGACAAAAAAGAATATGTTGTTTTACCCCACTCTAATGTTGACATGAGCATGCTTAATATTCATCTTGCATTAGGGAATATGCTCTATGATTTTAAAGACTACTAGTTTGCATGTGGACAAGTGGTTAGGGGGTTTACAATGGTCTACAAATAATAAGTGTTTTTGTATGGTGGGCATAAGTGCATCAGAGGTGGTGGAGTTGGAAATAATGGTTTAAATTGACATAACTATGTGTCACTTCCTTCTATTTCATAGTTGTTTACTTTAGGTTAGAATTCTATTGAACATTCCCTAAATTGTCATGGTCGGCTATATATACACAAATTGTAGAAGATGTCCATAAAATTTTAGAAGTTCAAATAAGGAAAAATAGGAAGGCTCAGATGGAGCTAAAGGAAAATACATTCATTGTTGGTACAATGGTAGATGCTCGGGACCTGCTTGGTTATTGTTATATTTCTCTTCCATTTCCCACATTTATGTTTGTGCTTGCTCACAAAGACAATGTGTCATGTCCCCTTTTTAATTGACATGTTCTGAGTTCATGGTTAGCCTATTATGCGACCTTCGTAGGCTAATAAGATGGATAGAGGGTCATAATGGAGCTTGGCTCGACTTTGATTCACAGGATTTCTACATTTGATTTTCATTTAGGGTATTTCAGATACATTTGGCCTGAGCTCCTACTTTTTAGGGATATTTGATATGCAGCGGAGCGCCTTTATTGTGGTATGGTTATGTGCGGAATAACTCCTCGATTCACTAGCTTCGATCGGTTCGTGGATCCGACATGTATTGAGGGAGATATTAATATTTGATTGATTTAATCAAATATTAATTATTTAGCCTATTTTTAATTAGAAACCCTAATTCTAATTTAAGAAACCCTAATTAGGGCAAGCATATATTTTTGAGGGTATAAGGGTTTCTCATGGAGGCCATTGTTCATGATGCTATTGATTATTGATATTGATTTTGAGAGTTCCTTCTGTGAAGACTGAGCCTAGGGTTCAAGGATTCCATTTGCATTGGAGAACGTTCCCTCTTCAGTGTGTGCAATTAAGAGGCTGTGGAATATCAGCTGATCTATTGCCAAAGTGAGAGATAGCTTCATCCAGAAGTTATTACAGATATTCCAGGTATTTCTTTATTCTTGTTTTGATTCAATAAATTATACAACTAGAGATCTTCTGTGCTGGAAACGTATATTTTCAGATCAGGGGTTGAAAACAGGGAAGCGTGCTTAGTTGGCGGCCGTACAAAGTCCGTACAGATCAACTCAGGACCCGACCTCGGTAGACAGAGGGTTTCCAGTGACCGACATCGGTCGACTGAAGACCGACGTCGGCAGAAAGCTGACCTGCAGTGACCGACGTCGGCAGTTTATCGACCGACGCCGGTGACTGTGTGTTCGACACAGCAGGCCGAGACCTTCCAGAATCCAATTTCCGCTTCCAGTTTTTGCTAAGTCAGGGTTTTAAGACTGTATTTCATATTTATATGCATAAGAAAGGACTACAATTGTAATAGTTTAGAAGGACAAGTGATACAATCTGTAATTTGTTATTAAGAGACTATATTATTGTGATCATTCTGAATTTATTCAACAGAAGTTATATCTTGTTCAGAGTTTTTTTTGTGTTGCTATATTTCTTGTTTGGAGGGGATATTACACAATGATATCTGTAAGTAGTTGAAGAACTTGAAATCCTTAAGATTATTTAGTTCTCGTAAAACTAAAACAATGGTAAGTTATAATTTCTAGAATTTTTCATCTCGTTATTAAAAATTTATATTCATTTTGTTCACCTAAATCAGCTTACCATCAATTGATGGAGATTAATATTCCTATTTGTTTAAGAGATAAATTTTTTATCAATTTTGAATAGAGTAATAATAATTTCATCTTGCATCTAATATAGTTTAGGGAAAAATTTGATTGTATTTTAGGGTAAATTTCTTGCATCTAATATGATTTAGGGAAATATGATTGTATTTTAGGGTGTAAAAAAGTAAATACAATCATACTCCAACTAGTTTTTTCAATATTATTGAAGGAAGATTTGTTGACTATTTGCATGCCTATCTTCACACTCACCTCAAGGTGAGCATGAACTAACTAAAAGAAGACAATCAAGCTCCCCATTACATAGTGATGTGGTGGGAAAATTACTACTCATGTTACACTATTTAGAAGCACTATTCATGATGATGTGGTAGATGATGATGTAGGATAGTGATGAGGCTTCTTGATGATGTGGAGGCACTAGTCACCTTGGTGAGGTGTCAAGGACCCTATTCTTGATGTCATTATTTGCTACTATTCCTGATTGGCATTATTTTTCACTAGCACTATTCATGATTGGCATCAAATCACTATGCTAGATTGTCTTAGTGGAATGGGGCACATTTTCCATGGGAAAGTGCTAAAAAATGAGA
This sequence comes from Torreya grandis, assembly GCA_037957365.1. Taxonomy (NCBI): domain Eukaryota; kingdom Viridiplantae; phylum Streptophyta; class Pinopsida; order Cupressales; family Taxaceae; genus Torreya; species Torreya grandis. The sequence goes on along the minus strand of JARHVA010000004.1, from coordinate 1,379,163 downwards.
TCAATCATCTTTTGCAGGTTAATAATAGTGAAAGACAAGTTCTACTATTCCAAATTGGAATCAACTTTCTCTTTTGACTAGCCATGTGACAAGCATGTGAGGATGGCACATTTTCCTTGGTCCTTGGTCATTATTCCTCCCATGTGGAATTATGGTGTGGATTTCTTGGTCTTCATCCATCCTTTATTCATGATTCAACCCAATTGGAGAATGTGGCATAGCATTATTGGGACTTGATTTTCTTTGCACATGTGAGCCCATGTGGATTGTGGGACATAGTGTTTGTTTATCTCCTTTCTTTCTCCTTGTTCTATTTATGTTTTTATTCTCCTTTGGCTTAGGTAGGCACATTTTTCTTTGGGAAAGGCTTGTGAATTCCTTGGGTTCCTCCTTTTCTTGGTTGTGTAATGGGTTTGAATCTTTATTGAAAAAGCTTGTTATTTTGAGTTGACTAATGAGAAATTCAATGTTATTTTGAGAGAATATTGTTGTTGAATCCATGAGAGTGAATGCATGATGAGAATATGTGTTTAATGAGGGTTTTATAAGACAAGATTAATGTTTATATCCATTGAATTTATGAATAAATTTGTGTGAGGGAGCTATGGTTTTAGGCCACATCATTTGGTATCAGAGCCACATCAAGTGGTATCAGAGCAAGTTCTGATTCTTTGGGAAGAGAGAGTGTGAGAGAGTTTAGTGTAGGCATGAGAGAAGCCTTGCAAGAGTAGAGAGAGTATTATGTTGTTTTTGTTTTTCTATGAAGATGGAGAATAAGAGTGGAATAATGCCACTAAAGAGAGAATGGATGAAGAAATTGAAGACCTGGGATAGGTTGCGTAAATTGTTGATGGAAAGATTTGAAGATTGTGAGAATTAATAAGAGGAAGATTTAGTGTGGGAGATGGTATACTCCCTGAAGAAAAAAGTGGATATGTTGAGGAGAGAGATAGTCACATGGAGAGATGAAGAGTGCAACCTTGGAGAGTTACATAAGAGAGAAGAGAAAAGAGACGAGAAGATGAAAGAGAAAATTACCATGGAAGGCAATGTGAAAGAGGATAAGAAAGTTGTCATTGAGGATAAAAAATTTGATTTTAAAATCAAAGAATAAGGAGAGGCTCATGATAAGCCCATTATTGAAGACATATTTGTGAAGGATGACAAAGATGAGAAAGAAGAAGGCATCCAAGAAGAGGATGTAGAAGTGATTTTCATTGAACCTGATGAAGGAGACCCATTATGTGATGATGGGGAAGATAGAGATTACAGCCAAAAATATTTGTATGTTTCTTGTGAATAATCATTAAGATTAATGGACGTGAAATATAATGCACATGTGATTAGTGAGGAGGATAATTTTGAGCAAATATGTACACATAATTAGAGTGTGGATGAGGATATTTCAGCCTTGGAAGTGGATGATGTGGAGCTTTTAGGAGCTCATTATGATATCGAAGAGCTTGTGGAGCATGCTGGCATTAGAAAAGAATTGAATGTTTCTATGGAAGAAACATTGGATATGGTTGTTGTGCAAGTGGATGCACATGTGAATAATGTTGTTGCATCAATGAGTGAGGAGCTAAAGATGGTAATTTATGATGTGGAAGATGATCCAATAGGTGGTTGGATGGTGTATAAAGAAAGCCAGTTGGACTTTTGC